>OX183134.1:47686055-48886055 GCA_945261195.1 Cryptosula pallasiana
TGCGGGAATGATTTTTTCTCCTGGTGATTGTTTTGAAAAAAATTAGCATTACAACATGAAACAGTGACCTAGCCCAAGTACCTGTTTTTATTTCTTCTGCGGATTGACCGTGCCCCACGCTTGTAATGAAATAATAAAGTTCTCAATAAACTAACAAGGCACATAATTATCTCATGAACATATGGTTGACTAATCAAATGAAGGAATATTCACTCTTTTGGAAAGAAACAGAGAGGCAGCTCTACCTAGGAACCCTAAAAAAGAGTATTTTATCCTTAAAATTGTCAGTAGTCACCCAACCTGGCTCAGTTTTGCCATTCAAAAACATATATGTATATTACTGTTTGAATATACCTCCTGCTGTTGTACAACTGTGTATAATAGAGACGTAATGGGATCACAGTCATTGCTAGCACACGTCTAGTGTCTATGAGTGTCACCGTGAAAGAGAGTGATCCTAATCGGTCCACCTCCGTTGTGACGTGGCCTTAACCTTAACCTAGCATAGACCTGTAAGGTACATTGCGCATGTATATAACATGCCATTTTTTAAAGCTATCATAGCATGACCCTCAACCTGTCAAATGATACAGCCTCAGACTGTCCTACCCAGAGAAACATGAACACAGTCATGGAAGCTTGGAATCAGACCCTTATTATCACGAGCAAATTATCAAAAAGTGAGATGAGCAACTTCGCATAGCATTAGCATTAGCAAGTAAGGTTAGAGCTTAAAGCAGAAGAGAGCTTACTCACCGTTACCCTGAACCCTCACTTGCTATTGGAAAGCTTGGACCATTACACATCACTAGTATTCCCAGGCTTCTCGCCCCCACCATCACCGTTGGTGGGTTTCACTGCACTCCAATCAGACCTCTCTGGCAGCTCCCCCTCACTCACAACACCAACTGCAACTCTCAATGCTTCACTCAACTCCGTGGGTTCCGTAGCTGAATCAGATCTTGACTGGCCATCACCATCATCACACCCTGAAGCTAGTTCTGGACCAGAGCCTGACCGGCCTTCCATATTGTCAGTTTCACCAACCACATGCCCGCCAGAGCGAGCTTCCTCAACCTTGACCCCTGCAATGACAGTACTTGAAGGTTGGCCACAGGTGGCTCCTCAACCCTACTGTGCATGCAGTCTTCTCCGTTCATGGAAAGTGAATCTTCCACAGGTGGAGGTGCACTGGCCACAACAGCCAGGGCCGCTGAAGAAGACTCTTCTGACTGTGTGACTGTGCTAGGAGCCGACTTTGTTCTCTTCATAACCTTAGCCTGTAGCCTTTCCAGGTTGGAAATAGCATCTTTGAGAGCCTGCTCATTTGCAAGCTCCAGCTCCAGCTGCCTCTCATCCACATCCACATCCACTGCCTCCATAGCATCCTAGAGCTCCTCCTGTAAGCTCCTCCTCCTTTCTTCTGCAGCCAATCTTCTTTCCTTTCTCACCTCTGGGCTCATAAAAGAGTCAGTCTGTACATCCTGTGAAAAACTATTAATTTTTTCCATCAAAGGTTGTATAGTTTTTCCGTGTGCCGCCTGGGAGTAACTCAAGCCCCCAACAATCACAGTGCCACGACCGGGGTCCTTGGATGCTGGTGCCTGTCCAAAAGCAGAGTCTGCCCTGCGCTTACTAGCTTTAAGGTAGTAAGCACAACCCTTTGGGCATTCTGCAATAGAATGTGGACCATTAATACACCATTCACAAGTGGAAGCGGTGCACTCTCTAACCAAGTGTCCTCTACCTTTGCACTTGTTACAGACATTACCAGGGCAGTCTGCCGCCATATGATCTCTAAAACATTTGCAGATGATACAATATTTGCCACATTTAGAGCCATTGACTTTGACAGTGATGACGGGTGCCTTACCTTTGTCACCCTTCTTACCTTCGCCACCTGAACAACTCTTTCCTCCTCCATTTCCACCTTAACTGCCAGCGCCATCTCTTGAGCTACTTCCAGAACCATCTCCTGAACCACTGCATCCACTATCTCAGCCTGTGCCTTGGGTCTTAGAGCCCAACAAAACCTCTGAACAAAGTTCTACAAAACATCAAGCATTTAAAAGTTCAGTCTAACAGGTAGTTGGACATTTCGACCACTCCTTGTCCTGTGTCCGATGGCTAGGTCGGATAATCCTGAACCTTCAGAGACCTCTTCACTAGAGGAAGACCCTTGAGAATCACAACTAACATTGTCTTGAGAAGTCATTTCATTAATAATATCACTAGCCAGAGGTTCTGCACCGACAGCCATCCCAGCATCATCAAGCGTATGAGCCTGGATCGTTACTTGCGTAGGAAAGAGTTTTGCGACCTTTTATCCTGTTCCTGACAGTCCCTCTTTAACCACAACTTGACTACTCTTAACCTTAACCTGTAATCCAGGACAGAACTCTTCATTGCCATGCAGTGAAAAAAGGGGTTTTTTACCTCTACGGATCTCACTTAACCCTGTTCTTACCCAGTAACTGTGCAGAGAGTTATCTTCCGTACCAAAATATATATAGATCCTTGATTGCTTGATGCTTTTAGGCTTCTGCCTTCCCATTTTTTCACTCTATTCAAACTCATCATAGTCTACATCACTGTCTAAGGGATACCCTATCCTAGATCTAGTGGCCCGACCAAACATCAAATCACTGGGTGTGAAACCAGAAGGCAAAGGTTTAGTCCTATATGCAGACATAGCAACGTCTTTGTCTTTACATTTAACCCATAACCTCTTTAAAGTTTTAACTGAACTTTCCGCTAGCCCATTAAGTTGTGGGTGTCTTGGACTACTGCTATTCAAGACAACCCATAATTGCCTGCAAATCCTAAATTCTGAACTATCATAACACCTACCATTATCCAAATGGAAAACCTTAGGCACTCCAAACATGAAAAAACACTTTTCATAGCCTCGATGTTAGATGTTAGGGCCTCTACATACACGTCCTTCAATCCATTTAGAGTAGTAATCAATAAATAGAACATATAGATCACCTTCAAAAGTGAAAATTTCACTTCCTACAACTTCCCATGGTGCAGCAGGCAGAGGTGCTTCATGCATAGGTTGGTACTTGACTTGATTGTACATAATACAAACAGTGCATTTACTAATGTGATCAGCAATGTCACTACTTACTCCTGGCAACCAAAAAATGGCATTGAGCTCTCCGCCGGCATTTTTTAATGCCCTGGTGTCCACCATGATATAACTCAAAATACTTTTGCCTTAAAAGTTTGGTTTGGGGCTGGTCTGACAGTAAAAAGCTAACCCAACCATCAGATTCTCCAATGTCTTTCGTGTGCTGACCACACACTTAAAGTCAATCCATCCATCATAAGCCATGTGACAGCTATTTTTGTACACCAGCATTTGATGGCTGGTTGAAAAACATTTCCAATTGTTGCTGCGGTATAGTGACGTCCTTGGGACCTGTGTACTACAAAAAGTTCAGTTATTAGCCAATGAACATATAGTTAGTGGGCCGCGATTGGTTACATATCCAAAGCGCAGTGTAATAATTAGTGACTTTCCATGACGCGACGCCGTAGCGCTACGCCTTAGCGTTACTCCGTAGCGCTACGCCTTAGCGCTACGCCTTAGCGCTACGCCTTAGCGCTACGCCTTAGCGCTACGCTTTAGCGCTACGCCGTAGCGCCACCGGTTTTCTCCTCTTGGAAATGGGTATATCGCTACTGAAGTCGTGATTTTGTGGTGCTATTGAAAGTCGTTACTAAGTAGCGACTTATAATAGCGCCAGACCACTGAAGCGTTATGGAAATAAGGAATGCCGTAGCGCTACTGGTTTGCACATGCGTGTATTGTATTTCCAGCATCACTGCAGTCAATATAATTAAATAATTTGGACAGAAACTTCAGTGATATGAGACAGTTGCCTTTCAAGACCACTTATATAAATTAAAAATGATTCAAAGTTAGTGATCACAAATATATATTTATGTGTTTTATTTTATATTATTTGTTTTTTTCCTTATTTTAGATATTGATAGTAATAATAATTAAATAATAATAAATAATCAATTGGCCGTAGTTAAAAATAATAAAAATAAATAGTTATTTTAAGTTTAATAAATAAATTACACATTAGCCAAGCACTGCTGCTTCAAAATTTTATCTGTGGAGTATGTAGCATTAAATGAAACAAACACAAGAAAAGCATTTAAAACCAATTGTTCGTGGAAACAATTTTCCTTCATACAGTAGTTTCACTCATTGACTTATTAGCTCAAAGTCGCCGTTGACTCGCTAATTAGGGTTCATGATCTTTGGGCTTTCTGTAATTGCTGGCTCATGTAAAAGCTTGATGGTTTATCGCTATTGAGAAGCACTGAGCCATGACACCATAATGTAGCGCTACATGGAAAGTTAGTAAATGATACTAATGCCACTGCCACTGCCACTGCCACTGCCACTGACACTGCCACTGCCACTGCCACTGCCACTACCACTGCTACTGCTACTACTACTAGTATTACTAACCAGATTATCTAATGAAACTATTATTGCAGATTGAGTTCGATGAACTTTATCCAAGTATTAGGGCTTTATTCACTATTTTCAATCCTTCAATCGCATCTATGAGTAATGAATAGTTGATTATTCTCAATTACGGCTATGTTGACAAGGCATTTCCGAAGTTCAACCAATTACGGCTATCCAATTATCAATATAAAGTTACATATCAAAATGCCTTGCTTAAAAGCGGGTACAACTACAAGCCTTCTTTTAAACCCGCCCATACCACTATACAAACTAAAATAAAAAGGCATAGAAACATCACCTGGTACAATCCACCTTTTGACCTTAATGTGTCCACCAACATCGGGCATCAGTTCCTTAGGGCAGTCGGAGAGTGTTTTTCAAAAAACCATCCTTTAGGCCACATTTTCAATACAAACGCAGTTAAACTCAGTTATAGTTGCATGCCCAACATCAAAACCATCATACAAGGGCAAAACACTAAGATCTCTGATAACATTAACAACACCCCCTCTAATAAATGCAACCGTAGGAATAGATCTGAGTGGCTCCTTGAATGCAACTGTCGAGTTGAAACTATAAGTTACCAGGCAACAATAACAGCTAATAACCAAGCTGAAAAATGAGTTGGCCTAACTGAAGGAGAATTTAAAACCAGATATAAAAATCACAAAACATATTTTAACAACGCCAGCAAAATAAATTCCACAGAGCCGAGCAATCATATTTGGTCACTTAAGGACTCATCTACCCAATCAACATCAAATGGAGGATTTTGTTCCATGCCAGAGCATACTCTAATATTGATAAAAAAATGCCACCTTCGTATGGCTGAGAAATTTTATATCATCTTCCAACCAGAATTGTCACCCCTCAATAGCAGGAATGAAATTGTCACTACTTGCCGACACTCTAATAAATTTATGCTCAGCCGGGCATAGCTCTATGTCCATAGCTGCTTTCGATGCCCGTGCACTCCTACTACTTTATCTAGTAACACATTGCCATTCCTGTGCACTATAAAATTTACGATCCCACTTTTTTACAGTAGAGAGCCGACCTGGCGATTGTGTCTAAAAATCTTTTCCTTTTTCCATCTTTTTTCCAGACACACGAAACAATTTGTAGTCTTTCAGTAGCTTTCCACCTTTTACTATTTTACCTTTTAGTATCTAGCTCCTCGATATTTTCTTGTTGAGCACTGTCTTACTTGCTTCAGTTTTGTCTGATTTTTATCATCCTTTGGGTACCCAATATTAATAATTATTTATTTAATTGATTCTATTTTATTCTATGCACTCGTGCATACCCTTTGCCCTACCAGTCACACTGATTTATATATAAACATATATAGACATATGTCTGTATGTATGTATAATCCATGTGTCTTGTTAGATTTATAACACATCAACTATAAGCTCTAAAATTTCCACAGGCATCTGTTACCAATTCAGACTAGCATAAAATTATTCAAGCAAGTTTTCACATAGAATCACCTGGGTTGTAAAATAAATACATAATAGGTCTAGTCAAGGTTTTTCGGTCTTAAATTTTTTTTTATAACAAACAAAAAATAATAACACTAAGTTGTGTAACAAAACAACGGACTACAATGCAATAAAGTCCAATGAGCGCATCTTCTAGAATATTCACAGATCATGTGAACACCAATGAATGTGTATAAATAATTACTTTTGTAAAGCATATAATGGATCTAAAAAGGACTCGTGTAAGTATTGGTTCAATTAAAAATAGGAAAAAAACTTTATGCCTGCTACGATAAATCGCCAATTTGTTTCGCGTTCATTCTCAAGTTTCCAGCCGTTTTTCCATTGAGGCATAAAGCTTAGTTACTCGTAAACATTTGACAATTGTTTCCGCCGAGTCTTGTAAGCATAGTTGCAAATAACCATTACAGTAGATAGTACAACGACGCAACTTTCAGTCACATAAAGCTTAGTTAATAGTAAGCATTTGGCAATTGTTTCCTTCAATACTTGTAAGTATAGTTGCAAATAAACAATGTAGCAGATAGTGCAATAATAAACGACTCAGTAGGTAATGCAATAGTGCTACTAATAAAACTCTATTTAAATTCAAGTATCAGTAAAAAATAATTAATCAATACCTAAATCATTTTCATCATTACAAACTAGCAGCATTTCAAACATGGATATTCTATGTCGCACAAGGTTTGTTGAATATGGGATAGTTATACGATGAAACCTTTTTGCATCAATAAAATCGCAATATGTAACTGTACACGTAGATAATTAATCTTGAATATGGACACGGACATGAACACGGATATGGACATGAATATGGAAGTAGTCATAAATGGAAATGGATATAGACATGTACATAAATGAACATGGACATGTGCATAAATTGACATGAATATGGACATGGGTATGTACATGGATATGTACATAAACATGTATGGAAATTAATAGCTCAAATTTATTTTTTGTGATGAAACTAAATTGATAACTATACAATGTTAATCCATCAATCAAGTTCACAATATAAACCCCTGCACAATAAATACTTGATGCAAACAAAAAATAAAATAAAAAAAACGATAAAACCTATTGCAACAAAAAGGTACCTTTCATGTTCTCATGGTACCTGTTGCCAACAAAAAGGCGCAGCACTTCATTTGTATACAATACTCAATCCGCCAATGTAAATTATCATACAAACCCTAATAAAACCACCGCTGCACAATAAATACTTAGCTAATCATCCAATTACAAACCAAATTTAAAACAATTAAACGGGTGCCCAAAAAAGTACCCTTTCAGTTTCTAACGGCAATTGGCGCCAACAAAAAAGGACTTTAAACCAGGAGAACCTTTTTTTCCTCAGACACCATGACAAAGATAGCTCCTACATTACTATTGGCAATTATATTGTTTCGTAGTCATATAAATTATACCACAACATTACAAATCTACTCGCAATTTTCAGTACCATTTGGTTTTTCTAGTGCAATTGTACATAAGCTAAAGAGCGGGTTAGAATTCTTTACAATATCATAAGATACCAAAATTATGGTTTGATTGATATGATAATCTGACATCTATTGAGAAAAATGTGCTATTCATGATAATTAAAACCTCCAGTTACTCCCTGATTACTATTGCCTAAATAGTGCATGTTGTTCATAATGGTTGGTGATTCTATATGTTGTATAACATCTCTGCATCTACAACGTCAGTGCATTGCTGTTGAAATAGCAGAAACTCTCAGCATTTACTTGGGATTCTTCTTATACCATGGAGAATATACTGGGTGTAGTCAAAGTAGCTTTGTGCATTTGAGTTAGTTATTTTGGTCCGAAAACTTAGTGGTTGAGGTTGTTGTTTGATTGAATAATAATAATAATAATAATGATGATGATGATGATGATGATGATGATGATGATGATGATGATGATGATGATGATGATGATGATGATGATGATGATAATAGTAATAGTAATAGTAATAGTAATAGTAATAGTAATAGTAATAGTAATAGTAATAGTAATAGTAATAGTAATAGTAATAGTAATAGTAATAGTAATAGTAATAGTAATAGTAATAGTGTAGAGGACGCCACAACGAACAATCGTTACGTACATTTGTAAGCCTTATTCTACTCACGACTTATTTACTAGTTCTATGCTTGCACTTTAGCACAACGTAGTTCTATGCAATTATCATTATTTTCCTTAAGCATGTAAATCAATATGTAATCCATGTGCAATCACTCGAGCGAACATTCATGTACCACCTACCTATTTTTATTGGCACACTCTGACCAATTGCTTGTGTGAGGTGTGGCCTCTATTGTATGCTACTTTTTATTACATAACCATGTACATAAATATGGCTGTCATCGATAATAAAGTCAGAGCAACTGTGAGCCTCAGATGTTTGTTTACTACCACTCAGACTATAATCTAGTAGCACAAACAGGAGTACAGAATACAGACTACAGCTTGCACTACCGACTATCAGTGTAGTAAGGAACTTGGTAGAAAGCAACCGATCGTCTCGATCCTTGCTGCGTATTCCCGCTTGTCGGTGTACGGTGCCAAGCATTCCCCTCCACCCGATAGTTCGGCACAGACAAGTCGACCCTTGTTGCACTGACTAACTACAAAAAGGGCCGAACAGCCACTTCCAATTATATTTGTGATTGTGGGGAGTTGTGCAGGTGTGCGCAATACTGCAACAACCAAAATCCTGTACAGTGGTGGCAGCGGTGGGATAGGAACAGTTCCCAGAGAAGATAACTCCCACACCAGTACACAAAAAGACAAGAAAGTGACGAAAGAATGGCTACTAGAAGGAGAGCAGTCAGTACCGACAGAGAGGGAGCACCTATGCACATTATGGGCACCCTGACCAACATTCTGGACAGAATGACGGTTACTAACAGTAGAGAAAAGTTCCAGGCTCCCAAGTTCAATGGAGAGGGCGACGTGAATTATTTTTTACAGCGTTTCCAGGAGGTAGCAAGAGCCAACAGATGGGCGGACAATGAAGCAACAATACACCTCCGCCAGTCACTACTAGGCAAGGCCGAACAGTGTGGACGCGGCCTGACACAGGAGGCAATCATGCAAGCGTTACAAGCCAGTTTCGGGCTCACCCGAACCGAGGCCCAGAGTAAATTAATGCACTACAGGAAGCCTCAGAAAGATACCCTAAGAGAACACGCCCTTACAGTCGAACAGCTGATAGAGGCGGCATACCAAGACCTCCCACAAAGGAACCGAACAGAGCTGACGCTACAAACGTTCCAAAGCACGTTGGGACACACATATTTGCAAAGACACCTACTGGCCATTCGGCCTGCTACAGTGGAGGAAGCCATTCAAGCCGGCAGCGAATTTTTACAGATTCAACACCAGCCACTGGCACACGCAAATATCAGGATGGTACACGAGGACCAACCAGAGGAGACACAGCCGGCCACCTGCAAAGAGGTAGAAGACCCCCTAGGGAAGTTAATGGCTAACATAGCCGACCTAAGCCGGGAGATAGCCGATTTAAAGGGCAAGACCAAAGAACCCCCACTCAAGCGATGCTGGGGATGCCAACGGGTAGGACACCTGAGAAAGGAATGTAGGACAGCCCCCTGGTCCAACGCCCAGGGAAACGGGTACAGCCCGCAACAGTAGGGCCACCTACTCGTTGCAACAGGGCACCGGAACGTAACCAAAAGCTCCAGTACCACCGACCCCAGGCTCGAAGGGACACCATACAGTCCAGATACCTACCTACGCCGACCACCCATGTTCCGCTTAAGAACAGGTACACGCCTCTAGCGAACGAAGGAGGAGACACAGATGAAGACGACGAGGAACCTACAGAACCTCCAGCCAAGATTAGGCGGAAACAACATAAAGCCAGTCAAACACCGCCACCGCCAGAAGACCCAGAGGTCGACCACCGGCCCATAACCATCCGCCTCAATCAAATTGAGCGCCCCTATAAATCAAGCTACTACTTGCCAGGGCGGATAGAAGGTAAAGCCGTGTCATACTTGATCGACACGGGCTGCAATACGAACCTGTTGTCAAAGAAAGTATTCGACCAACTACCAAACGGAACAAAGGAGCGCCTACAGGACTATGACTCACATGGGCTGATGGCAGATGGAACCCACCTACCGTTCTATGGACTGATCACCCTGGCAGGCCGCATCCGCCAGGTCAAGTACCGGGAGACCTTCGTCGTTAGCCAAGTAAATGAGGACATCATATTAGGCATGCCCTTCCTAACGAATCACCAGTGTCAAATGGGGTTCGACAGACCCGTCCTAAGGATCCAGGAGCAAGAACTAACTTGCACGGACAGACACGGGAGAAACCTGATCTCCAAGGTCCAAGTACGCCAGAATACAAGCATACCCCCCCAAGCCGAAGCCACCGTCTCCTGTCACCTCACCGACAGAGATCCCTGCGAACAAGGGATGATCGAGAGCCTCGAGGGCGGACTCATGCTCGCTGCTAGTGTGAACACACCGGACAGTCGGGGGAGAGTATTGGTACGCTGTATCAACCCCACACAAGACGCCCTACACATATCCGCCGGAGAAGTGATAGGCACCTACACCGGCATCAGAAAAGAGGAAGTGCAACCATTTCCCACCGGGGGACCCCAGGTCGGACCCATACATGGCGACCTCCCTGACCACCTACAGACCCTGTTCCAACAGGCACGACAAGGGTGTAAGAGTACCAGTGAAGAGAGACAGCTACGAGCCCTCCTTCTAACCTATCAGAACGTGTTCAGCCGAGATGACAGCGACATTGGGCGAACGCCCCTCGTCGAGCACTCTATCCCAACGGAGCCGGGAACTCGACCCATCCGTTGCCCCCCACATAGGCTGGGACCAGAAAAAGAAGCGGAGGCAGAGCGTCAAGTGAAAGAACTTCTGGCCAAAGACTTGATCGAACCGGCAGACGGAGCATGGAGCTCGCCCGTCGTGCTTGTCCGGAAGAAGGATGAATCATGGAGATTCTGTGTAGATTATAGGAAGTTAAATGTCACCCGGCAAGATGCCTACCCTATCCCCAGGATAGACGACTCTCTAGATGCGCTCGCTGGGAGCAAATATTTCTCCACCCTCGACCTAACTAGCGGCTACTGGCAAGTCCCACTAGACCAAGACGCCCAGAACAAGTCGGCCTTCATCACCCGGAGTGGCCTCTGGAGGTGGAAGGTGCTACCCTTCGGCCTCACCTCAGCTCCCGCCACGTTCCAACGGTTGATGGAAAGGGTCCTGAAGGGACTACATTGGAAAACACTACTCTTGTACCTCGACGACGTGATTATAATCGCTCCAGACTTCACTACACACATAGAGCGGCTAGGAGAGGTACTCTCCCGACTCCAGCAGGCGGACCTCAAGGTAAAGCCCTCAAAGTGTGAGATTCTGAGTCAACGAGTCAGGTACCTGGGCCACATAGTCAGCGCCGAAGGAGTGGCCACTGATCCCGACAAGGTTGCGGCAGTGGAGAGATGGCAGGAGCCCAAGGACGTCCGTGCCTTACAAGCATTTTTGGGGACTGCCGGATACTACCGGCAATATCTGCCAGACTACGCCACGACAGCGAAACCGCTGACAGTACTCACCGGAGGAGGCATCCGTTGGCAATGGGGGGAAGCGGAGCAACAGGCATTCAACCAGCTTAAGGCTGGACTCAGCCAAGCTCCAGTGTTGGGATATCCAGACCCCACACTACAGTACATCCTCGACACGGACGCCAGCGCCGTGGGCCTAGGAGCGGTACTCTCGCAAGTACAAGACGAGAAGGAGAGGGTGATTGCTTATTACAGCAAGACGTTGTCGCCAGCGGAGCGCAACTACTGTGTGACCCGCAGGGAACTCCTGGCGGTGGTAAAGGCCGTCAAGCACTTCCGTCCCTATCTGTACGGACAGGAGTTCAAGCTAAGGACAGACCATGCCTCCCTCCGCTGGCTGTGCAGGCGCAAGGAACCATCAAACCAAATAGCCAGGTGGCTAGAGACCTTGGCAGAATTCAAATACCAACTAGAGCACCGAGCTGGATCCCGCCACGGGAACGCTGATGGGCTCAGCAGGAAGGACCAGTGCCTCGACTGCAAGCAGTGCAACTCAATAGAACAGCGAGATGGTGGTCCCACCCACACAGAGCTGCGACAAGACCTCCCGAAGGAACAAGTCAACCTTATGGTCACCAACCCCACTACCAATGAAAAGGAGTTGGCCCAAGCCCAGAGAGACGGGAACCACCCCGTGGCCCGGTTGTATACAGAAATACAGAACCCAGGAACCTTGACTAGGAGAGAGCTCGAGGAAGGCAGTTCGGAGCTTAGGATCCTGTACGACAGGAAGGAAGCTCTGAGTATCCGAGCCGACAAGGTGCTGGTCATGAGATTCGACCAACAAGGCAGAACCAAATTCTGTGCGGTCTGTCCCCCGTCCTGGAGACAGAGAACGGTGTGGGAAACCCACCAAATGGCACACGCCGGAATACATTGGACCCGAGCACGATTGATGCTGGACTGGTACTGGCCCGGCATGTCCGCTCTGACCCGCAGACTGGTAAACAGCTGCGAGATTTGTCAGGTCGCTAAAAAGAGTAGGAGACCCACTCCACCAGAAGGCCAGAGGCTCTACGCTGGAAGACCATTCCAGAAACTGGCAGTGGACCTGGTGGGCCCCCTCCCACTCACGAAGCGAAAAAACCGATGGATATTGGTGATAACAGACCACTTCACCAGATGGCAGGATGCAATTGCCATACCCGATGCCACGGCCCCTACTGTGGCCAGCACACTGGACGAGCGCGTCTTCAGCTACTGGGGCTTGCCTGAACAGATACACACAGATCAGGGCGCACAGTTCGAGTCCACCATCTTAGAAGAGCTGTGCACACTCTGGGGAGTTCACAAGACTAGGACTACACCCTACCACCCCCAAGGAAATGCCATGGTCGAACTACAAAATCGAACACTAGGAGACGCCCTTAGAACACTCATCCTAACAAAGGGCCAGGACGAGTGGGACCAGCTACTACCACAGATCATGCGAGCGTGTAGAGGTACCCCCAACTCTACGACAAAAGAGACGCCGAATATGATGATGCTCGGCCGGGAGGTTCGGCTGCCCGACCAGTTGACCGGTACGCCCCCCACCCTGGATAACTACGGACTGACGGAACACACCATACAAGTCCAAGAGAACCTGCGACTGGCTCATGAATACGTACGGCAGCAACAGCACCGGATCCGGCAGGAGGAGACGGGAGAGCCACCCCGATTTGAGGAAGGAGACTTGGTGGTGATGGAGAACCGCCGGAGAACAAAGGGTAGCAATCCCAAGCTACAACCCAGTTACGTGGGCCCGTACACGGTCACACATGCCTACCTCAACCATACCTATTGGCTGGAAAAGGACGGGCAAGGTTTTGTACAGAACGGCCGACGGCTAAAGCCATACAGAACGTGTGAGGGGACCATTGGCCGAGCACCCACCAGTAGGGAGCAGGCGGTGCGCCCAAACATGCGTGGTGCGTACAGGAGAAGGCCACCACCCCAGAGAGAGGGGAGACAACACCCAGGGGAACTACCAAACCCTAGGCCGGAACCCCCGGCAGCGACGGACGTCTACAACCCACCAAGCACAGTACAGCCGGAAGCCATGTTACCAACAGCAGAACCAGAAACCCCGGAACCAGCAGAGGTAGAGGAAGAGAGAGTGGTAGAGAGGGCAGAGGTTACAAGGCCAACAACACCCAGGGAACACGAGGTAGCTTCAGAACCAATAGCTGAACAAACCAATCAACTGGATGAAGAAAGTTGGCCGGCACTACCTAACCAAACTAGCCCCATTCCAGAAAGACCACAGAGAAATAAGAGGCAGCCAGTAAAATTTACTGACTACCACTGTTACCAAGCAAGGGGCAGAGATACCAACCCAGAACCACTACCAACGGAAAGAGCAGAAAAAACTACCCCTAAACCTTGGACGAATATTCAAGAAACTCAAAATCGGCTAGGAATGAAAACATCGACAAAACAATCACTGATTGTCGGTGGGGGTACCAAAACAGGGGTGCAAACAACAAGAAAAGACGAAGAGAGCAAAGAATGGACAACTCCCCAACAGTAAAACGTAGAGTTACGTCCGCAACATAGAGATAACCGTAGCGACGCCCCTCAAGTACTACGTCACATCACGTGGGGTAAGAAAACAAAAGAAAGGGAGGAGAGATTGTCCAATGACAGAGCAGTTAACAACCAACACTGCGGGAAAAAACAATCACTCTCTCCAGCGACAGCAACACCTACAGACAGCAGCTTACAGAACATTCTCACTGTTATTAATTTATTTAAACAGAGAATGGCCGAACAGAACGACGGCTACTTATCTAGTGAAGAAGATGCCGACGCTGCAGCAAGGATATTAGGAAGAGAGGAGAGACGGAGCAGGAACAGAATACCACAAAAAGAAATGTTCGACACTGTTTCACCGACAAGGGTAAGGCGAGTGGTACTAGCCGAACCAGGAGCTGCTAGATGCAGAGAGAGACAGCAACAGATAACTATTCCTCCACCTCCGACAGCTAAACCCACTGAGGTATGGGTCACCGACACTACCAAACAGTCAATCAAGCAGGCGGCCAAACAAATAGTAAACACAGAAGAATGGGAGTGTACCGTCTGCCAAGAAAACGAATAGTTTACCACACGAGACAACACTTTGTCTTCTACTTTTGCCAATGTGGGAAAAAGAGCAGTTCGCGAGATTCGATGTTAAAACACATCCGACAACAGGACGGAGATCTCGCCCATGGAGGTGACTCCCGACCACTCTTCGAGGTGGATGCAGCATCTTACGATGACTTCTGTCGATATGTGAGATGGAGAAAGCCCGACGCCTTCGGTACACCAATCCCCATAAAGGATAATGCACCCGCTAGCAACGGAATCAAGCGGAGACTGGGACCCAGAATAGAGGAACCACCAGCTAAGGTATTAAAATTAGAAATACCGACCATGACACTAAAAACCAAACCGACAAGGGAAATCACACCCCGCCCAAAGACAGACGAGCCGAAAGTAGTGGAGAAGCAACGGTCTCCTAAGAGAGAAACAGACAAGAAAGAGGAGAAGCGTAAACGCCTGGAGAGGTATCAAGAGGAATTATACCGACACACAAAGGAAGCATATAGATGCCTACAGCGTGTGGAAGAGATAAAGGAGAAGATTAAAAGAGTGAAGGACTCCCCCTAGCCATCGAATAAGACGTAACTATGTTCTAGTGTCGACCCCAGTTAAGTTATTGGCCGAATGTTGCCAATGGGGGGAAGCGTGTAGAGGACGCCACAACGAACAATCGTTACGTACATTTGTAAGCCTTATTCTACTCACGACTTATTTACTAGTTCTATGCTTGCACTTTAGCACAACGTAGTTCTATGCAATTATCATTATTTTCCTTAAGCATGTAAATCAATATGTAACCCATGTGCAATCACTCGAGCGAACATTCATGTATGTACCACCTACCTATTTTTATTGGCACACTCTGACCAATTGCTTGTGTGAGGTGTGGCCTCTATTGTATGCTACTTTTTATACGGTAGTGGTAATCGGCGTGAGCGTGAGGCGTGACGTGATGGCGTGCGTGAAATTATTTTTATTAAAAAAAAATAGGAGTTGTCTTTTCATTTAACTATTCAAGTTTCACGGTTACCAATGTGCTTGCCCTTAACATCGTTGAAAAGCTTGCCAGTTTGGACATGAAAAGACAACTCCGAAAATTATTGTCGTTTTTTATTTATCCGTTACTATTTGTTAATTTTTCACCAAAAAAACTCAAGTAGTTGTAAGTAATGTAACTAAATTAGTACCCAGCTACATTATTTATTGCTCAATTTTCACATAGAGATTGCTAGCAATTATCTTTTGTCAACAAAGAAGGACAGCAGTGGAAATGATGGTTTCTTGTATCATTTTGAAAATTTCATTTCTTGTAGCAAAATGAAAGTAGTTCCAAACAGCAAGCATCAGTTGGCAGTTCACAATCCCAGCATATTTGATGCTGCAATTTATTATTAAATTATAAGCTACCATGCAAGCAAATCTTGCAAATTTTTGAAAATGAAAACTCTTCCAACTATCTGTATACATAAACTCACCACCAGCAAGCCAGTGAGATTTTCAAAGAGTAGTTTAAATTTTTCCAATAACCTCTGTCAGTACCTTTATATACATACATGCAGCTGAGCTGAACACCAGTTGTTCTATACTTACGGACTTTTATAGTGTATACTGTTCCCAGTGTGGGGTGAGTTGTAGCTGGTCGTCATGTGGCACCCAAGAAAACTTATATCATGTAAACCTCAAACTGACATGAGTGAGACATCTTTAGCGTAAAATCATTAATTAATGAACTACCATGCATTCACTTTTGGAATATGATAAGGAGTTTCAACACTATGCTACTAGCTAAGTATTTTTGTCCTATAATGATATTTTACACACTCAGTTCACTTGAGTAATTTTTTTAGGAGTTGTCTTTTCTTGTTTTCAAAGTTTCTTGGAGTTGCCCTTTTTTCTAAATTTTGCTTGTTTTTCTATATGAATTGTTACAATTGATGTTTTCTCGTGTCTGTTAAGACTCTTGTATTCTATTTTTTGCCAGGGCTATCTGCTAGGTTCAAAGTGTCTCAAAAATACTTTTTGCCAATTTTGCAGCAGTATGAACAACAATATCACCGTTTTTGTTTTCAATTTTGTCTCAATTTTCGTAAATTACAATTATTGATTTCTGGGGAACTGTACACATTATCTCTCAGAGAATCTGCCCAGTGTATCTCAAACACACCAAACAAGCATAATAATCGATTTCATGACCAAAAATGAGTTTGTCTGGTCGCCACTTGGACTTGAATATGACCTCTCGCTCGCTACTCAGACTGGTTCATTAACACATGGTCTTGCTATTCATGCTGCATACATCCTGCTTGCAGTAGTGAACTGCTCACCATTACTGACTTGAGAAATCTTTTTCAGGGGCGTAACTTTGAGAGAAATGTTGGGGAGGCAAGGGGTGGGTGGGGGGTGGGTGCGGGAGGGGGGCGGGGCTCGGGAGCCCCCCTCCCGCTGAGCCCCGCGCTAGCGGAATTTTTTTGCAAAGTCAACTCTAAGAAGGGGTTAAGAGCACATTTGAGAGTGCAGGTAGAGCAATTAACAAATGAAAAAAACAAGAATGAACAACCCTTGTTGTTCTAGTTTTGAACTGAGTCACTTTTATTTAGAGTCACAACAATCATTTTGATGGCGTTTATTTTTGTTTGAAAGTGAATATGAGTATTGCTGTATATCCACTGCTACTTCTGAAAACACTGATTATTATTATTACTTGGTGATGTAAGAAATAATAATTAATATTTCTGCTAGTTATGCTTTTTTCAGTATGCTCTCTGATTATTATTATTATTAATTATTTATTGCAGTGATTGACAATTTTTTTCAATAAACTTCATGTGAATTGGTTTTGCAAGTAATGGTATTAATTACAGCATTGTGTTAATCATCATGATAATAATAATAATTCATCTCAACTTACTAGTATAAATATTATTATTATGATAATAATGATAACTAAAAAGTTATCAATCATTAATTAATAATAACAATTATTATTTAATTGTTATTAGTTTTTTTTAAATGATATTACTGATCAATGCTACAAAAATGATTGAGGCAAAAGCTGCATATATGTGTTGAAGTGGATCAGCCCAGTCACTCACCTGCTTAGTGAAAAATATTTTGTAATACTACTGTGTGCTGAAAACTCGTGTTGATTGATGATGCTCTTTTTCTGAAATACCGGTGTGGCCAGTATGAGAGGTGATGATTGCCATTGGTTGATTTCAAGTTCAGTGATTCCATTTAGTATTTTTCCATGTTGCAAATTCCAAAAATCAATTGATGACTAAAAGTGTTGTTATCATACACGCAGATTAGCAGTAAATGTATGTGTAAATACTAAAAAAAAATTTTCTTTAGAAGAGCTATTGGGGCGGCAATGCCGTCCTGCCGTCCCTAAAGTTACACCCTTGTTTTTGCAGTGAAAATGGTATTTTAATTGAGCAAACCATCACTTTTTCCAAGTTTTTTTACTTTTTCTTTCGCCCATTTCAGGCTTACAGCAAAGTCACTTTGCTAGGCATTGGTGACAAACAAAACGCCAGTTTAGTTCACCATTGCTCAAGTTTTCCAACAAGTCCTGAGTATTTTAATATCGTACATGTATTCATTGGTGACTGCTCATACTGCACTAGCATGTGCTGCTCACTTTCAATACTTTATTGTAATTTTAAAGTCTCATAGGCTTTCTATTATTCGAACAGCATCAAACAAAGCACCGTTTATAGATTTAGAACCAACAATAGTCAGTAACCAATAACATAAGCTAATCAGAATAGATAACTATTAGGAAAATATTTCCCTCTCAAATCTTAAATGCTATCAGAATACAACATGCAATTATTTCAGGGGACAGCAACATGTACATACGACAAGCTCTATGGGTCCTGGGATATATGGTGACTCCACTGCTTCAGGAGTCTGGTGAATGTGTAGATTTACTCGACTCAAGTCTTTATTGATCACTTTCATCATTTTCTTTGTGATCGTTGGCAGATTTATGGCTTGTTTTACAGGCCTGGCACGTAATTTAGTCATATGCTCAAACTGAACTTTCTGAACAGGTGTTTTCCATTTTTTTTACTCCAGGGTTATCTTTAGTTTTCTCCTATCATTTGCGCTGGAATCTTTTGTGGATATTTGGGTTTGAAGACATAGCAGAAGGGCTTCACTGGATACTGGCTACTACATGCTCTACTGTGTTGATAAGGGCTCATTTCTCTGCTTTATAGAGGATTGATTACGCTTGCCAGCAGGGTGCTGTGTAGTCTCAGCCGAGTGCGTAAATGTTAAACATGCCTGACAGAATCGAAGCTATATTAAATAGGAACCGCAGACTGTAGAGCAAAACAAACGCTAAAAGCAGTGACAGCCATTGGTATCCATTGTGGAGCTTTTCCTTCAATCTTTGAATGTATCAACTACCTGTTTTCCAAACATCACACACACCATGTTGTGATACTGAATCGACAAGTGTAGTCACGCTGACAAAAAATTAGCTACACATTGTCTGATTCATCAAACTTTGACTACTGTCAATTTCACCTATCAAAAATATTCAGCAATTGTTCCCTGTCACACTCTACAACCAAGTTACAAATTTATTCCAAGTAAACTTTAAAAATGAAAAACAATGAATCAGGCACAAGCCGCAGTAACACTGCTGATGGAGTTTCAGGTAAAATCAGTAGCAATTCACATTGATAAAAAAAATGTAAAAAATGGTTTTGTATTAAACGTAAAATCTGTTATGTGGGCAACTATTGATTCATACACAATTGAACACTGATTGTTTACAGCAAAATATTAATCATGGTCCATGAGGTTATATCTATGAGAGAATAAAGCTTGTCTGCGTCCCAGCCAGTATCATTGTTTACATAAGCAGTCTTGCGGTGTGTCAGCCCTCCAGCATCACTCCTCTACAATACAAAGAAACCACTGAAAGTTAATACACACATGAATACTGATCAGTTACATACGAATCAAATCTATAGCTTTGTGGCTATGGCTAAAAACAAATACACTGTCAAATAAGAAACTAGCGAGCTCTTCAATACACGTGATGAAAATCATGCGACAGAGGATAATATGTACTTTGTGACAATAATGTTGCGTGTATGTTAGTATGTTAATCTTACATTTTGAGTATACGAATGGTAAAATTAGGTTTTGAATTATGATACAACCTTTGGTCAGAATTTTTTTCAGCTTCAAGCAGACTAATATATCAATACTGGCATGGCAAGCAACATTTTCTATGACAGTCCGCAAAGCTAGTTATCAAAAATAATTTGAACGCTGAACACTGGCTCACATACATATTGTAAGTGACCGCAAGTGATCGCAGATCAGCGTACGATCATCTGCGATCCACGTTGACATAAACGTGGCACAAATTATGATTGCACAATGTATAATCACTCTTTTGACTGGGAGGTAACAAAATCATGAAGCTCACCTTCACTGACCAACGATTGTATTTAAAGAATGGATTTTATAAGTTGACGTCTCCTTCAGCAGCTTATTCTCTATTAGTTGTAGGCATAAAAGCAGCAACAGTCCAGCCGTGTTTTGCCAGTGTACTATAAAGCGGTATAGTTGAAGCAAGACTGACAGCATACATTTCATTCCAGTAACTTGTTGATTGCCATTTAATGGGCTTTCGTGGTCGATAGCAGCCAGTAAGGCCTATCATTACTTTGTAGTGTCCCTGTCAGCCAGTTCACTGCAATAACAACATCACACTAGTTATGCTTGGCAAAATATCAAATCACTACAAATGACAAGTTGGTTTTAAAATATTTCATTTGTGTACAGACTCACTAAATCGATTGTCAAAGAAATTTACAAAACGAGCATTACACATGACCAGCTTCAAGCTGACCATTTGTTTTTGTCTGTCCTAGTCTGGTGGTTGAAAAAAGTAGCTGTTCACCACCGAACACAAACTGTTGTGTGAAATCCATGAGATACCAACATCTACTACAGTAGTTCAATACATATTAAAGGCTAAATTGACATACATACAAAAGTGTACGTATATTGCACAGACTTACAGAGCCTATGGTACATACTTGTGTAATAGCCACACTCATACATCAGTACACAATCAACAAATTTTGCCAATTTCACTGAACTGAGAAACTAAACAGCAATATTTCTTGATACTATTCACAGTATACGGCAGGTTGAAAATATCAATAGAATGTAAAAAAAAGACGAGACAACAAACTCTAACTAGACCAGTATTTGACATTTGAACTTTATGTATGGAGCAAAGTAAGCAGAGTAAACTTCTTGACTACAATGCGAAGATATCTTATCAAGTATTTTAATCAAAATTTTATAACAAATATTACATACTAATCCCAAAGAAATTTGCACTAACATTCACACAGCCAAACACCAGTCTAGAATTCATATATTTTTACTCGGCCAAGTATAGCTACCCCAAATACTAACTATATACCACACTATTAAAGACAGTTAACCCTACCCGGTATAGCCACCCTGAATACTAAATATATACTACACTACCAGAGACAGTTAACCCAACCCTGTATAGCAACCCCGTATACTGAATATATACTACACTACCAGAGACAGTGAACCCTACCCGGTATAGCCGCCTGAATCCCATATGTATACTAATAGAAAATGCTACCCAAATTCAGCATAGCTACCCTAGATTTTATATACATACTAATAACGAGAGCTACCCCGACCCAGTAAAGCTACCTTAGATACAACTTATACACAAATGAAGATGATCCTATATATACACATATATATACTACTTGTGAAAGCTACTCCAACCTAATATTACATAGACACAATAGTGCATAGACATAGTAGTGTATAGAGACGTTAGTGCATATACATAGTAGTGCATAGACACAGTAGTGCTTAGACATGGTAGTGCATACACAGTAGTACATAGACATAGCAGTGCATAGACACAGTAGTACATAGACATAGCAGTGCATAGACACAATAGTGCATAGACATAGTAGTGTATAGAGACAGTAGTGCATAGACATAGCAATGCATAGACAAAGCAGTGCTTAGACGTGGTAGTGCATAGGCACATTAGTACATATACATAGCAGTGCATAGACACAGAAGTGCTTAAACATGGTAGTGCATAGGCATATTAGTACATAGACATAGCAGTGCATAGACGCAGTAGTGCTTAGACATAGTAGTGTATAGGCATATTAGTACATAGACATAGCAGTGCATAGACGCAGTAGTGCTTAGACATAGTAGTGTATAGACACAGTAGTACATAGACATAGCAGTGCATAGACACAGTAGTGCTTAGACATGGTAGTGCATAGGCATATTAGTACATAGACATAGCAGTGCATAGACGCAGTAGTGCTTAGACATAGTAGTGTATAGGCATATTAGTACATAGACATAGCAGTGCATAGACACAGTAATGCTTAGACATGGTAGTGCATAGGCACATTAGTACACAGACATAATTGTACATAGACATGGTAGTGCATGGACCTAGTAGTGCATAGACATGATAGTATATATACATAATAGTAATAGGCACCTTTTTACATAGACATACTTTTACGTAGACACAATAGTACATACACACAGCAGGGTATATTGTAGTAGTACATAGAAATAGAATTACATGGACCGTAGTATGTTGACAATGTAGTACATAAAAACGGTAGTACGTAGACATAGTAGTACACAGGTAACATACATAAACAAAACTACATAGACACTGCAGCACATATACATACTAAAAAGAACAGAGTATTACATGAACTTAGTTGAACATAAATAGAGTAAGATATATACATGGACATAAAACAAGCTCATTCGGCCATGTTGTGCAGTTATTACTGAGCATAGAGCACATGCAAGTTCTTGTCAATGTTGAAAGGGCCATGGACTACCAATTCATGTCATTACAGAAAATAAATTTTTGTGGAAGGGAATGAGTTGATATTGCTTCGTCAAATTTTGTGAAATCTTTCTCACAACAACATCTCATGTAGTACAAATATTGATAGCTCAATAAAATAATACTTAAGCCTGGTTCACATACATATCGTAGATGCTGGCAAGTGATCGCAGATCCTCGTACGATGATCTACGATAGATGTTCACATAAACTTGGTAAACCGACGATCGCAAGAGTTATAATCACTCTCTTGACTGGGAGGTAATAAAATCATGAAGAACCTATTCACTCACCAATGACTATATACATACTAAATGAATGATCGTTGTTCAATTACACCAAACTATTTATTATTTTTAACAATTTCAAAAAAACTATTACATTGTTACTCATATTATCATTAAGTATTATTCCATTTCTTTTAATTAAATTTATAACGGTTGTTCAATGGTGCATTTTTATTTTTTATCATTTCTAAATATATATTTTTTTAATTTTAATTTATTATAATATACTAATTATGCTATTATATAAAAAATTACAGAAAATATTTATATTAATACATTTAAATCAGCTATCATAATATTTCATTCAAAAAATTAATAATAAATAATAACCAATATTTACAATTACACAATAATAATTTTATTATTTATTATAATTTTTTGATGGCAGTCACGCTGACATGAGTAACCTTGACCTAACTGTGGTTTTTGAGAAAGAAAGTAAGAAAATTGTACTCCCGACCGTACGATGGTTGCAGAAAAGTTTGTTCAGCTGAACTTCTCTACGAGCTTTAGCGACAGCGTGCGACGTCATACAAGCCACTGCAAATCCAGGTTCACATACATCGCAGATGCTCGTACGAAGATCTGCGATCACTTGCGAGCATCTACGATATGTATGTGAACCAGGCTTTACTTTTTATGTTGCAAATATAACAGGAGCTATTTGAGACCACTCTAAGCCTTACATTCTACAGCATCTACCAGCATCTAAAACTATACTAAGGTCGACACTGGCTCTGGAAAACTAAGGTCAGGGATTGGTAAGTGACAGAATGCTCACAAGTTAATTATTTCAAGTTTGGCAATGTTTGGTCAACTAAAGAAAGTGAGTGTCAGTTCAATGTTTACAGACTATTTTGCCGGAAATCCAACAAAATGAATAGGTTATGTTTCTTTATCTCAATGCAGAAAATAAAAAAAGAAAACATAGACATACATGCAGTCACTAAAGCAAGCAATTTCTATTCCGCCAGCCACTGAAAGAAAATAAAATTGCAGCTCATAAGTCAAAGTACTTTTAACAGAGCAAATTTTGTAACAAAATAATTGTCACAAGCTTTTCACTAGTTGTGAGGCAACAAATACAATGATGTATTCCTTTTTAAGGCACTCAAGATTTTTAAAAATTTAGAACTTCGTCAGGAATTATCGACTCTTGCAGTTCATCACTTATGCTGCAAATCAACTAGCAAAAAGTAGAAGTTGTTTTCTAATTTCCTTGAAGTGGAGAGCACAACTTTTAAACCTCTCTCCAGCTATCATATTTTTAAGAAGTTGTGATTCCAATGGGAAGGCAACCAACTGTTTTTCTGCACATTTTAGTCCAAAAAAGATTAGGTTTTTAGTCAGGTTTTGTGTGGTACCTACCTCTTATAATGGAGTGAAAGTGGAAACAGTACAAGCTTCTGTCACAGCGATTAGTGCTGGTGTCAGCAAGAACCATTTTTGGCTTCTATAAAACAGAAACAAATAACAAGTAACCAAGAATTAGGATTGCTTTTTGTGAGAAACATTTCCTGATAGTAGCTATTGAGGCGGAGGGTGAAGGATAGGTAAATGTAATTAAGGAATTAGCTGAAACGTACATTCTATATAAAGTTGACAACACTCAGTATTGAAGCTGTGAAGTTTTGCTAGAATAAGTCATGGGGATCTCATATAGAATCCTACTTCAGCTGGTCCAGACAAACATTTATTGATGGCTTCCTACAAAAGACACAACTGACAAAAACTTGTCTCAACTTCTATCGAAAGAGAGTTCAGCGACTCCCAATACGAAGGCAAAGTAGCATAAATTACTATTTATGCTAAGTAGCCCATTCACTCAGTTCTCAGCATTATGGGTGTTATTGAGAATAATCACAACCGTTAGGAGCAAAAACATCAATAGTTATGATAATTAAAATCTTCACTATTGGATCATATGCATGATTTTCAATCAACAATACTACAATACTGCACGAATTGGTACTTGTCGGAAGACTTATCAACCTAGGGTGAGCGATTAAAAATTATATTTAGGAAAGACATCAGGGAAATACCAGAAAGCACAATGCGATAAAGCTGTCTGGTCTCCAGCACTGCTTAACTATAATTTAGTAGCAATTTAACTTGTTGCTTACTACTCCAAGTTAAACAAACACAATTTTACCTGCGGATCATGCAAGAAACGAAGTGATTAGAGCTAAAAGATACTTAACGACGCTCATCGCCAAGCTATTAAACAAACAGGAAAGCAGCACAGGTAAACGAAAAACTGAATTGTCGACATCTAATAAAGAAAATTGTAGCAAATAATAACCATAATCAACACTTTTTTATTACCAACAGCTGTTTCACGCTGACTATTCGTAATTGAAAAATATGGTTATTAAATAATAAATAAATAATGTGTAATATGAATAATGTGGTGCAGACAAAATCGATGACTTGTCATCGTTGCATCTTTATTGATAGTATATTGGATTGGTAGCTAAGTAGGTATGCACGGCAACTACAGTTGTATCTGTCCAAAAGCTACAAGCAGCAGTGAATACTATCTATGCATTTGTAGTTTTTCCATTTTCAGTAATATAAAAAATCAGGTGCTTACCGACCAGTCGGGATACTTTGAACTTGCCAGCTAGACACAAATTATTATTAGCAATCAGCAATTAATGAGTAGCAAGTACTCTACAGAAACCAGTTGCCAGTTAGATCCAATTACTTTCTAACAATTACCTTTGTGCAAATGTTTCGTGGGTAGTGAACTGTAGTATGCATTTGTCTCGTGGCAAGTCACAGGTAAATACTCGTAGGTACTTGTCAAAATTATCACTGAGGAAAACTCACATTGTTTTTATCAGACGGTAGAGGGTGCACAGAAAAATTATTAGGATCAACAAAGTAATGGTTTATGGCTACTATCATATTTGTCTTCTGCTGCTAATATTATGATAGCAGTAGCCACAGGGGATTGCAATAAATAACATGGCCAATATTATGATAACTATTATTATCATTAATAAATGATGTTTTCAAATACTAATAATTATCAATTAATATTTTCATGTCTACATTTCAACATGGATTTGGTTAATTCATCGTGAATCCTGATAAACCTCAAGATGATGTGCTGCTGAAATGGTTGGTTCATAAAAAAACAATAATAACCATAATGACAACAAATGTAGAAGAAATAAAAGTGATAATAAAATTTATTATTATTAATTAGGGTTATTATTGTTGTTGATATTTATGTATTCTTGATATTATTATTTAATATAATTATTTACTATTATTATTATCATACAGCTAATAACACTAGTATCACTGTGTAAATAATATATTAAACCAGAAGAAGAAGAATAATAAATAACTAACAACAACAAGAGTTGTTGTCAATTATAATTATTATTGATGAGAGCATCATCATTATTAATAATACTACTGAGGTCAATGATGATGATGAGTGATAAATTACTATTATTATTATCATTATTTATTATATTTTATTGTTATTATTATTATGGAATAAAATTATTATTAACAATTATTAATAAAATAATCGTAATAATGTAATGTGATGCTGATAAGACAATGATGACACGCAACAATATAAAACAACTCATATATATATTATTATTACTTATTAATGGGTCAGATGGATGAACACTAAAATGGCAGCTTATGCTCCAAAACGGTCAAACACTTTCAAAAATGCAACAAACAACAACAATAATAATAAATTATTATTAAATAATTAATAATAAATAATAAAACTAACCATGCACACTGACATAAGTCAAATATTCTCGGGAAGAGCACTCATTTGTAGGGGACTTTTGAGTTTGCCTGTGCGCAACCAAAAAGTCAAGTCACACAGTCAGGAAAACAAAAATTTCACAAACAAAAACAACAACATTATTATTATTATTATTTATTTATTATTTTCTTTGATGATGACAACAACAACAACAGTTCGAGAGACTGGCAGGAAAAGAAGGAAAAAAACAAAAAATTAACAAACACATAAGGTAGACTGATCATGAACTTACACAAAACTAACCAATTATATCGAATACATGAAACTGCAACAACAAAAACAAAAACAACGGAGTGAAGTTTTGTTACAAGCGGCAGGTGGGGCACCGAAAATGGTGAACGGAAAAGACGCTGCAGAAATGGTTCCGTCCAACACGCCGACTTTTGAAGCAAAAACGCCAAAACGGAAAAAAAAGGAGGAGAAAACTCCAAATAAAATTAAATACTGATTATCGCCAAAAATAGGGCCGAAATACTTAAGTGTACTGAGCAGCTATTGTTCAAAAAGATTGGTCTAAATCCAAGTAAATAATGATTACTGGTTGGTAGCTATTGTGATAACCATTTAATTCAAGCTATTATTTGAATGGAGCATAACAAATTTCGGTTCCTGCCAAAGCATAATAAATGAAATTTTGCTATTTATGCTTCTATCTTGGCGCCATGCGTAAACAAATTTTTTATGCAATGTATTGAGGTTTCCTTGAAAGTGGCTTCTATTACTAAAATAAAACACTTTTTTTTTGCATTTTTTGCTTTTTTTCAAAAGCTATTGTCTATTCTGCAATGAGCCCACAACTCCTTGTATTCAAGTTTTCAATATATTTTCCGAATGAGAAATTGTTTGCCAACGCTTTTAATAACTTGTTCAGCAACATATTGTTGCAAAATCTGTTACACGAAGTAACTTTAAATGTTTCCCAGAAATACTCAATGGTGCCATGTATTGCATTTTTAGTACTGAGTATGTAGTTTAGCAACATTACAAACAAAGTACAGTACTAATGCCTAATGATAAAATTAATCTCTATGCAGTGACAGACATTGAAGACTAGCAGTCATTGTTTTAATGTGAAAGTACAGAGTTGTAAACACCAACGGACTGCAGCTGATCAAATATTATCTCCTAAAAGTTGAATTGCATTACGATATGCCTAAAAGGTGTACTATGTGCAGTACACATTCACCAAGTGTGAATGGGACAAGTGCTCGTACAAGAAGCAAGAAACATGAATTCTAAAAAGCTTTGTATTGTAGTAAAAAAATCAACAGCAAAAATTGAATGGTTTACCTATTCAAAGCATAGGAGATGTCGAAAGAAACATGCAGATAAGCTTGCTTACATCACGCCGGTTGCATAGATAAAATATGCTTGTAATGTTTTTGCCATCCGCCAGAAAAGTCACAGTCATTTACTTGATTGAATTAGATGAACTTAGGTTTCTGTCACAGGCTATTGCATGTGTTGTATGATTTCAAAATCTGAATTTTGTCAATACATGACTTCACATTATATATCATGCGTACTAATTTCCAGTTTAAATCAATTCTCTCAGTTTATAGTAAAATCTAATAAATGGCTGGAAAAGCTTGCCAAGAACTACTGGAAGGCAATTTCCTATGAAATAGGGCCCACCGTCAGAGTTGCACTGACTCAAGGCTAGCTAGTGACCAGCTGTTGTTGTAATTGCTTGGGAACTGATAGGAAACGGTGAAACGTGTAGTGCACAATGTTCAAGTAGTCATCCATGCTGCATGTGCCTGTATCAATACCAACTGATTCCAACCTTTGTATATGATGTATAATTTGCTGCTACCTAACAGGGACAAGCTGGTCCACCAACAGCTCTACTTGGCTCAGTTTTCTACAAATATACACAACTTTGACAGAGAGATTACATGAGTAGACATCTCAGATAACTAAAATAAAAGTTGCTTGAAAAAGAATTTTTCTGGTTATCAGCTTTTCAATTTGTGCCTAATCAATCAATGCCGATGTTACTGAAAAACTTTAGCATAAGGACTTTCATATTGGAAAGCTTCAACAAAATGGTTATTTCATGAGATTACGCAACCATCTCACTATACTAAAACATGAACAATCCAAAAGTGGAAACTGACAATTGTAAAACATTTTCGACACAGGTTTTCTTCTACTGCTGTCTAACAGTCAACAAAAAGATGTTGATTCTAATAGTTTGAGCATTGGCTGAATGTAGGCATTACTGCTGTATAACTTTTCAATTTATTATAATAACAAGATGGCTAACATATGCCCTGATCAAGCAAGTCATTTTTTAAAGAAGTAATTCATCAAGTTTTTAAGCAATGGCAGCTGTATTTAAATTATCTCTCAACCGTAAAATACACATTGCTGAGAGTTACTTTTGTGACATTAGAAGCTGCAAATATTTTTTGTATATCCAGATCGGTAAGATCGGTAATGCTACGCTTCACAAGGGAACTTAATTTCATGACCAACGTTAACAAAAAACCTCATCTCCCTTTCCCTAATTCCATAAATTAATGGAGTGTGAAATGTAATTTTGGAAAAATTATATATTGCACATTCAGCAAATCTTTTTATTTATGGAGGACTGATAACAGGCCCATTTGATTGTCTGAAGATCAACTGATAACAGGTTTGGCTGATGGCTTGTGGAAGGACCAATATAGGCATGGTAGGTTATTTGTAAAAGTACCGATAACAGGACCAATAGATTTAGATTAAATTCTTATAAGAATTGCTTCGCTCTATGGTTATACAGCACCATTTAATAATCGGCTAAATCACATTCACTACTAAATTTGTACCATCGACAGACCAGACCAGCTAAACTAGTGAGAGGCAAATTTTATAACTACCACGTAGTATAATGGGTGCAGAGGAGGCCTACAGTTAGGTTTAAAGACACATAAGTCTTCAATGTGTTATACACAACATTATTCCTTGCCAATTCTGACCAAACGACCAACTAGATTTATATGGAGGTATTGGTCAAAACTGTGTCGCTGATCGGACAAAAATTGAATGGGTCAACTACAATCATCTGTACAAAAATTATTGGCGATATTGCTCCAAACCGTGTTGGTGATTGGACAAAATTTAAATGGGATTCAAATACGATTATCTATACAATGATTACCAAAAAGAATAATTTTTCTATACATGAAAAACGTTACGTGTCTAAAAGCAAACATGCAATTAATAATAATAGGAACAAAATAATATATGTATATATATACCACCTTCATCAGGGCAAACAAAGAGCCGTTCTATGTGGCGTCCAGTCACGCAGCACTCACTTGCCATCCCTTCTATCACCAGTTTCACAGCTGATCCAGAAGACTGAGAAGGTACTAGAATAGATCTTAAAGATAACTGCAATTCTTTTTCTGAAGCGTCTCCTCACAGCTCCCTCAGCCCTAAAGGTTCACCAAGAATAATCAAAAGAGTTGTTTCTCTCCTTGCCATTGACCAAAAGAGATTGAACGTTTACTTCCTTATTATATAATAATAATTATTAATAACATTATAACAAGGATGAATTACAACGTGTTATTAATTAAATAGTATCATTCCAACTATTGAATATTCATAAACACAATCACAAATATCTTATAGTCTTGATGATTACAAATATAATTGGCAATAATCAGGAAAAAATAATCTATTATTTATTAATCAATCAATAATACTTCATTGTCAACAGATTCTAATTTTTGGTGATTAAAGTTGAAAAACAACAACTTAATTACTCGGTACTTGTCGAGTAATCGCAAACTTCTTTCTGGAAGGTAATAGCAAAATGGCACTTCCGTTAGGCCATGTATCAGTCCAGGTCATCAACAGGATCCACCTGCAGTGTTCCAAGCTCTACATCAGTCAGCCAGAGGCAGTCCCTCCAAGAGTCTGCATCCAACATTGTTCCAGAGTCTAGCAGTGCAGATCATAAAGTTATTTTGTTGAAACTTGGTCTTACAGTGGGGGATAATGTGTTGTTGCTAGTGTAATCGGGAATAACCGATTGGGGGCAATGAAGAGAAACGTAGTCGCTGATATTGGTTGCAACTTCATCGAAATGCATAGCTCGGTTGGAATAGTCCCAGCCTGCTTCCCACTCGCCTAGACACCAGGGTGTCCCTTTCAAAGTATTTGATGAGTTAGGTAGTGCTGGTGGTGTAGTCAGTGTGCTTGATATTTTTTACGAATCTTACAGCTCTTCTCTGAACAGCTTAAAGCGATGTTTTCTGTGCAGATGTTAAGCCAGAATCCCACACGGTACATGAGTACTCCATCACAGGTCTCAGTAGCTTTCTGTATGCTTTGCCTCGCAAGTGGGGAAGACTTGGTGGTATGATTCGTCGTATGTACCTGAGTCTACAACCTGCCTTACCGAGGATGAAAGATGTATTTCGATTCCACCGTAAGCTGTTTTCTAGTTTGACTCCAAGGTATTTTACGGTGATCGTCGTTTTCATCTTTATACCATAAACGTTGTAGGTGTTGTCAGTCCCTCTTAGCCATTTTCGGGAGAACTTCACACGCTCACATCTGAGTGGGTTAAATTCCATATAGGGAATCTTGCAGTTGCTTTCTGTTTTCCACAGTATTGTAGACAACAATGCCATCCGCAAAAAGTCTAACATGTGACCCAACTGCATCTGGTAGGCGGGTGATATATACCAGGAACAAGATGGGTCCGATTACATATAGATGGGTCCGATTACATATCATTGAGATACTCCGGAGGTGATAAGGTTCTTCAGTCCAGTTCACAATCTGGCTGTTTTTACCATTATCTAGTAGTTTCTGAATCTGCTTAAGATGGTAGGTTTGTCGAATACCTTGCTAAAGTCGAGAAAGCAGGTGTCTATTTCCTCGTCTTGATTTATGTGCAGAGATGTGACAAGACAGCTCAACAAGTTGGGTCTCACAGCTTCTGCGACTTCTGAAATCATGCAGCTGGGAGTAAGTTGATCAGAGGAATACAGGATGCTGGCTCGTTATGTGCTCTAAGATCTTGATGGAGACAATTGTAACGCTGACTGGTCGATAGTTGCTGGCAAGATAATTATCGACTATCTTGTATATAGGGCTCACAAAATATGTGATACCATGTAGAATATGTTTCACAGAGTACTACTCCTTTCTGTTCCCAAGTGACAGGCATTTGACAAGTGTCACATAGATACGGGGCACTTATCTTTGCCGATCATCTTGAAATATTATTTAATAAGATTACTACAACACAATAATTGTTATAGCTTTGGTTTGTACCACAATAACAATGATAATAAACTATTTATCATTATTATAATCATTTACGATGATTGAGGATCACGATGACGACCGTTGAGAAGTATTTAACAAAATAATCAACAATTAATAATAATAAATATTAGATAGCAATAATCATAATATAACATTCATTTTTGTTAAATATTATAACTAGTAAGTAATAACGCTCAATTGTTGTAGTCTAACAATAAAAAATGATAATAACATAGCGTGTAAAGAACTCATCGAGAGTGTAGCGTTTATTAAGACAAAGCATCCATATAATTTCGTCCCGAATGGATTTTTGATTTTCCAGATATTCCACCGTGGCTGTCTCTCCAATAACTTGGGGCCAGAAGATTCTAGAAACCATATTTAAAAACTTATATTTCGCAAACAATATTCCGCCTAGGTTCATGCTCCTACCACACGAGCGTGCCTTCCGTGCCCAGAGATTGAATCTGACAACGGATAGCATGCCAAACGAGCCTGACTGGCAACTGAAACAATAGACGTAGCAAATGGACGTAGCAAACGAAACAATGGATGATTGAGCAAATGAGAGCAGGATTAATCTTCTGTGCATTCCATATACTTTCCTGTTTCTGATTATTTTTATTATATTTATTTTTATTTAAACATATTCTAATTGCTAATTAGTCAAATAATTAATAAATTATTATTATTAGGTACATGATTCATTATCGTTTATAACTTATATGCTCTCTAATTATTTATTTATTTATAGCTTTTTTTCCTCCGCAAACAATACTTATGTTAACAATTGTATGCCTGTGTTAGTTTCAGATGAACTCCAACAATCATATACTTATTATAATATCTACTACTATCTTCCAAGTATATATGATCTTTGTAAACAAGCGGAAAATCAATGTAGCCTTGTCCAAAGGAATCGCTGGGGGTCAATCAACCCATCACACCACGACGGACAGGATGAGAAACCGATCATGTCCATTCTGCTTCATCCTGCGCTGGATGTGCCATTGTGCGTGACAGAACGACAGATACAGTGGTATTATGGCTCGTTTGGCAGAAGCATTAGCCAATCATTGTGCTGCTTACATGGCTGTGGAGAAAAAAAACTTGGTTTGACAATGCATTGCAAACCGGCAATGTCCTGACGCGCCGTGGGCCCCAAAGTATACATTGTTGTTTAGACAACAATGTATTGTAAGCCGGCAATGCACTGTTGCGTCATAGCCCCCCCCCCCCAAGTATATATTATTCAAATTCTCTGCTATTTTACCAACCCAGTGGTAGGCCTATACTATTTATCGTAGGGCAATCACATTGAGTAGACAAAAAAATAACTTTACTGGAGAACCATTTTCGAATGAACAAAAGAACTTCAATGTTTTACCATCAGCTAGCTTCGGCCGCGTTATTGCATACGCATCATCAAGATTCACTGATTTTTCTTCGCTACAACAACGCCATTGTTGTCAGCAATGCTTGACAGGGGACCTCAAATCATCTGTTCTTTTCTTGAGCAAAGTGATTTTTCTTAATTATTTTTATGAAGCAATCATTGGTGTGTGACCAATGAGTTTTGCACCAATGCATAGACAACAAATTGTCTAAAAGCTGATGGTCTGACTCTATTGAATTGAGAAGAAATGGTCCATTAAAAAGTAATTACACCGGTGCTAGCTAAATAAATAAAAACAATAAATATTTTTACTCATTACATAATTATAATAATACATAATAATATTTAATTATATATTGATACTTATGATTGATATTGTAATTATATTATTATTATAATTACACTACATAAAACTTATTATTATTGTTATATATATAGAATTGCTGTGTAATGATGTGTGTAACACACACAAACCAAACAATAATAATTATTTGATAATAATAATTACTACAATAAAATTAATAAAAAAAGTCCATTACTCAATTACTGCAACGAACTACTATCATTATTATCACTACTACTACTATTTTAATTTATTTGCTTATTTATTACTTATTCTTATTAATAATAATAATAATTATTATTAATAATATTAAATTATTATTGCCATTATTATTATAGGAGCGTATCTATCATCATGATCAGTACTATACTTGACATTGCATTGCCCTTATACAATGTCAGCGGATTAGGTTATGTTGAAACAGCTCATATCACAAGAAATAAAAAAGAACGTCTTTATTATAGTCAAAGACGTCAGCCAAAATACACACTAATAGTTTTGAAGGGCACAACTGGTACTTTTAATAGTTCGCCTACAGGATTTGTCTAAGCCGGACAAAAAAATGTAAAGAAGGAAGACAACCCCAAATAAAATACTAAGAAAAAGTATGTGGGTGGAAAACTCCCAAAAAATAATTTCACGCAGGCCAACACGTCACGCCTCACGCTCACGCCGATTACCACTACCGCTTTTTATTACATAACCATGTACATAAATATGGCTGTCATCGATAAAGTCAGAGCAACTGTGAGCCTCAGATGTTTGTTTACTACTACTCAGACTATAATCTAGTAGCACAAACAGGAGTACAGAATACAGACTACAGCTTGCACTACCGACTATCAGTGTAGTAAGGAACTTGGTAGAAAGCAACCGATCGTCTCGATCCTTGCTGCGTATTCCCGCTTGTCGGTGTACGGTGCCAAGCATTCCCCTCCACCCGATAGTTCGGCACAGACAAGTCGACCCTTGTTGCACTGACTAACTACAAAAAGGGCCGAACAGCCACTTCCAATTATATTTGTGATTGTGGGGAGTTGTGCAGGTGTGCGCAATACTGCAACAACCAAAATCCTGTACAATAGTAATAGTAATAGTAATAGTACTAATAATAATACTAATAATAACAATCACAATAACAATAACAATAACAATAACAATAACAATAACAATAATGTTGGGGAAACCAGGCAGACCATCGCACCAGGTGATACTTCGACCCTAAACAATTCTATGTAGCATACATTCGGCTTCGGCCTACTAACATTTATAACTGTTCTATGGAGTAGTAGTAGACTGCATTCGGCAATAGCCCATTTTACTTATTTTATATATCTTATATAGCTTTGCGTAGAGAGGCAGCACTTCAGTAAACAAACACACATGTACATATTTATTCAGCTGTAACGAAGTGCTGCCCCCCCCTTTTGTTATCTAGGCCAATCAGGCCAGGTGGGTGTAGCCACCTTTTGTTCTGTGCTGACTGACATCAATGTTATGTAACTGGCTTTGTATAAATACGTGTACATTTTATCAAATAAATCAGAGTTAACATGGCACTCTCACTGCTTCTTTGAAACCTTTCAATAAGCACCTTGCGCACACAAAAGAATAGCTGATAAGCTAAGTGGACTAGCAAAGACTCATACAAGATTACTACAGCAGTAGTAGACAGCACATACAAGATTATTGCAATAGCAGCATTGCATGCTGACAGTGCATACATACAGTTTGAACAAACACAAGCATCAACAGCCACTTGGACAAGTCGATTAGCAGAACGAACAATAGTCAGTAGAAAGTGGTCAGTCGAATCGACTTACACTGCACACTACCCTAGGGCGTGTGATACTGGAACGATTGTTCCACCTGTTAATTCGACCCTGCATAGTCAGCCTGCCGAACTAGAAATCAGTGGAAAGCAAGGCAGTTGTGATAACTCCTCGCTGTGTCTAGCTCACGAGCTGACAACACTGCAAATCCAGTTCGACCAGTTTAACTTGTGGGCCTTGGGCTCGTTAGTAGACAAGTCGCTGTACTGCCTGCACACATCCAGTACTGTGGGCCGCTGTACAGGTGAATGCTACCACATTAACCTGAAATCCTGTACATTGGTGGCAGCAGTGGGATTGAGAAGACCCACACAAGACGACCCACAGGAACAGTAGCCACAGGCAGGAGTCAGCACAAGACGAGATGGCAAGCAGACGCCGCGCAGTCAGCTCAGATCGAGATGGCTCTCCCCTACAAATCATGGGTACCCTGGCCGACATCTTGGATCGGATGTCCACCAACAACGGGCGCGACAGATTCAGAGTCCCTCAATTTAATGGTGAGGGAGACGTGAACTATTTCATTCAGCGATTTGAAGAGGTCGCTCGAGCAAATCGATGGTTACCCGAAGAGTCCACCATCCACCTACGACAGGCGCTAATAGGGAAAGCGGAACAGTGTGGAAGGGGAGCAGACACCACAGCCATCATTCAAGCCCTGAGGGCTAGCTTCGGCTTGACCAGAACAGAGGCGCAACATAGACTGACCACCTATCGGAAGGGCCATAGAGAAGGTTTAAGAGAACACGCGCTCCAGGTGGAACGGCTGGTGGAAGCCGCATATGGTGACCTCCCCCTCCGAAACAGGACAGAGCTCACTCTACAGACTTTTCAAAGCACGCTCGGTCACGTCTATTTGCAACGACACCTACTGGCCATACGACCAGTAGATTTAGAGGAAGCTGTGCAGGCAGGAAACGAATTCCTCCAAGTCCAACATCAGCCCCCAGCACAGTCAAACATACGCACAGTACAAGAGGACGGAGTCGAAGAGAGGAGCCCTGCACCAGAAGCCACTCTCAAATGCCAGGAGGTGGAGGACCCGCTGGCTAAGTTGCTTAAGACAATAGAGAGCCTAAGCAAGGAGGTGGCTAGCTTGAAGGAAGAGAACTCAAAGCCCGCTCCCCGTCGCTGCTGGGGCTGCCAACGTACGGGTCATGTACGAAGCCAGTGTACAACCGCTCCATGGCAGACACGCCAGGGAAACGAGCGCGGCCCGCAGCAGTAGGCACTCCTACTAGCTGCACAAGGGCCCCCTCAGCCAAATTGTCCAAAGACAACTGGGTCAGCCGACCCCCAAAAGAGATAGAAACCCTTCCCTTGAGGAATAGATTCAGTCCGCTGGCTGGTGACGAAAGCGAGGAGGAGGAACCAATGGAGGAGACCCTACCCTTGGAACGACCCCCCTCCGACACTAGGCCAAAGAGACAAATGAGGAAGAAAGAAATTCCCCCCACAGTAAAGAAAGGGACGCCACTCACAATACACCTAAATCAGGTGGAAAGACCATATAAAAGTAGTTACTATCTACCCGGGCGAGTGGAAGGACGCCCAGTGACCTACCTAATCGACACTGGGTGTAATACCAACTTATTGTCAAAGAAAGTGTTCGACCAGTTGACCCCACAGAACCAACAGAACCTCCAATCTTATGACTCCCACGGGCTAATGGCCGACGGGACTAGATTGCCGTTCTATGGTCTGCTGACGCTGACAGGACGCATAAGGCACATAAAGTATGAGGAAACATTCGTTGTTAGCCAGATCAACGAAGATGTTATCTTAGGAATGCCTTTCCTGGCGAAGCAGAACTGTCAGATGGGTTTCGACCGGCCAGTCCTGTGCGTACAAGGGAAAGAGCTCACGTGTACCGACAGACATGGAAGGGATCTAGTATCCAAGGTCCAAGTACAACGCGACACCCACATTCCCCCGCAGACGGAGGCCACCGTACCCTGCCACCTGGCGAGCCGCACCCCGTGCGCACAGGGAGTGATCGAGAGTACAGGAGGAGGTTTGATGTTGGCCACCAGTGTTAACACCCCTGACGAACGCGGACGCGTACTAGTCCGGTGTTTAAATCCCTCCCACACCAGCATCACGGTACCCGCCGGAGAAGTGATCGGCACTTTCACGGGGATAGAGCCAGAGGAAGTACGACCGGTGCACAACCTCTCAGAGAAGAGCACGCCTACAGGAGAAGAGCTGCCACCCCACCTCACACAAATGTTCGCCCAGGCTAGAAACGGATGCCAGAACACTCGAGAAGAATGCCAGCTTCGGAACCTACTCACCCAGTACCAAGACGTGTTCAGCCAGAATGACGGAGACATCGGCCGCACCCAGCTCGCCGAACACTCCATCCCTGTAGTTCCTGGCACACGACCAATCCGGCTGCCACCACACAGACTAGGGGCGGAGAAGGAAGCGGAGGCCGAGAGGCAAGTAAAAGACTTGCTAGCCAAAGACCTCATTGAACCTGCAGAGGGCGCATGGAGCTCCCCGGTGGTATTAGTCAGAAAGAAAGATGGCTCCTGGCGTTTCTGTGTGGACTACCGCAAACTGAATGACGTTACACAGCAGGATGCATACCCGATACCCCGGATCGATGATTCTCTGGACGCTCTCGCAGGGAGCCGGTACTTCAGCACTCTAGACTTGACCAGTGGATACTGGCAAGTTCCGCTGGACGAAGATGCCCAGGACAAAGCAGCCTTCATAACCCGCAGCGGCCTCTGGCGGTGGAAGGTGTTACCATTCGGCCTAACCTCGGCCCCTGCCACATTCCAACGGCTCATGGAGCGAGTACTGAAAGGGCTCCACTGGAAAACGTTGCTCCTCTATCTGGACGACGTGATAGTCATTGCCCCCGACTTCACGTCCCACCTCCAGAGGCTAGAGGAAGTACTGCAACGCCTCCAGAGTGCCCACCTTAAGGTGAAGCCCTCAAAGTGCGAACTCCTGAGTCCTCAGGTACGTTACCTCGGACATGTGGTCAGCGCGAAAGGTGTGGCTACGGACCCAGATAAAGTGGAAGCGGTGAAGAACTGGCAGGCTCCACAAGATGTGAAGGCGCTGCAAGCGTTCTTAGGAACAGCTGGTTACTACCGGCAATACTTGCCAGACTACGCCACGACAGCCAAACCTCTCACCGTCCTGACTGGGAAGGAGATTCCGTGGAAGTGGGGAAACCTAGAACAGACGGCGTTCGAGCAGTTGAAAAACGGCTTGAGCCAAGCACCCATTTTAGGGTACCCCGACCCCAAACTCCCCTATATCCTGGATACGGACGCAAGTGCCGTAGGAGTAGGAGGGGTACTGTCACAAATCCAAGACGGGCAGGAACGAGTGATCGCCTACTACAGTAAGACTCTGTCACCCGCTGAGCGCAATTACTGTGTAACCCGGCGAGAACTCCTCGCAGTGATTAAAGCCACGAAGCACTTCCGGCCATACCTCTACGGAAGGGAATTCAAGCTGCGCACCGACCACGCTTCCCTCAGATGGCTCTGCAGGAGAAAGGAACCCTCCTGCCAGATAGCACGGTGGCTAGAAACGCTGGCCGAGTTCAAATTCAAGCTCGAACATCGACCAGGGACCCAGCATGGTAATGCGGACGGCCTCAGCCGCCGAGACCCCTGCGTCGACTGCCGACAGTGCCAAGCTATAGAACAGAGAGATGGGGGACCCACCCATGCTGAACTGACACTGAGCGGGCCAGCAGAGCAAAAGGAAAAGATGACTGGGGGACCCACCCATGCAGAGCAAAAGGGAAAGATGACTGGGGGACCCACCCATGCAGAGCAAAAGGGAAAGGTGACTGGGGGACCCACCCATACAGAGCAAAAGGGAACGATGACTGGGGGACCCACCCATGCAGAGCAAAAGGGAACGATGACTGGGGGACCCACCCATGCAGAGCAAAAGGGACAGGTGAATGTAACGGTCACCAACCCCACGGAGAACACCAAAGAGTTGGTACAGGCCCAGAGAGAGGGGCGCCACTCCGTGGCCAAGATCTATGCAGCGGTCCGAGCAGAGAGACAGCTCTCCGCTAGAGAATTGGAGGAGGGAGACACTGAGCTACGGACACTGCACGACAGGATCGAGATGATGAGCATCCAACCCAATGGGACGCTGGTCTTGCGGACAGAACACCAGGGGCGAATCAGGATCTGTGCGGTGTGCCCTCCAGCTTGGCGAAGTAAGGTTGTGTGGGATACCCACCAAATGGCGCACGCCGGAATCAACCGTACTCGCCACCGCATACAGATAGACTGGTACTGGCCTGGGATGTCGGGACTAACACGCAGACTCATAAAGAGCTGTGAGGTGTGCCAGGTGGCTAAACGGAGCAACAGACCCACCGCGCCCGACGGCCAGAGACTCTTTGCAGGACGACCATTTCAGAAGGTGGCCGTTGACCTAGTGGGACCTCTTCCCCTCACCAAGCGGAAGAACAAATGGATAATGGTGCTCACTGACCATTTCACGCGTTGGCAGGACGCCATCGCGCTGCCCGACGCTACAGCCCCCACGGTGGCCACGGCATTAGACGAAAGAGTCTTCAGCTATTGGGGCCTCCCGGAGCAACTGCACTCCGACCAGGGAGCCCAATTTGAGTCAATCATCCTGGAGGAGCTATGTTCATTATGGGGCGTACGGAAAACGCGTACCACCCCATACCACCCCCAGGGTAATGGCATGGTGGAACGACAAAATAGGACCCTAGGAGATGCCCTCCGGACTCTAATACTGGGAAAGGGCCAGGACGAATGGGACGGGTTGCTCCCACAAATCATGCGTGCCTGCCGAGCCACACCCAACTCAACCACAGGAGAGACCCCCAACTTACTCATGCTAGGACGAGAAGTACGGCTCCCCGATCAACTGACCGGGTCACCCCCATCCCTCGACCCCTACAGCATCACTGAGCATACCCTCCGTGTACAGAGAGAGTTGGCAACGGCGCACGAATATATAAGAGACCAACAGGCCAAGATTCGGCAAGAAGAGACCGGAGAACCCCTTCGCTTTGCCAAAGATGAGTTAGTAGTAATAGAAAATAAAAGGCGGACCAAAGGGAGCAATCCGAAACTACAACCCAGTTACGTAGGCCCATACACCGTGACCGAAACGTACCCAAATCACACATATCGGTTGGAGAGAAATGGACAGGGATGTACACAAAACGGTCGTCGGCTGAAATCTTACCGAACTTGTAGAGAACCGGTCGGTAGGGCCCCGCCGAGTCGGGAGACCGCCCTCCGACCCAATATGAGGGGAGCCTACCAAAGGCGGATGCACCCACCCTCAGAGGAGGCCATAACACCACCCCCAGAGGTGCTAAGAGAAAGAGCACCAGAAGAACCTCCGACTCCTGAGGCACCCCCACCTGAAACCGCTCCCACACTACTACTGCCAGCACCACCCCCAATCCAGCCAGAGCCAATGAACGAACCGCCGCCTACTCCAGTGCCCATGCCCGCTGAGGAGGCACCCCCCAACCCCCCAGTAGGAGAGGAACACTGGCCACCACTTAATGCAGAACCAATGGCAGAAAGGAATAGACCAATGAGAGAGCGGAGACCTCCGGTGCGGTTTACGGACTATCAGTGTTACCAGACAAAAATAAAACAAGACAGTAAGGATACACGAGTGCAGGTAAACGGACAAACCCCCCGAGCACGGGGGAGAGTAGAAGGAATGGTATATATACCATGGGCAAGCGCAGCAGAAACAAGAGCTAAACTAGGACTACATCAACAAGTAAACACTCAGACTGGGAGAAACCAGTGGAAAGAAATACGGTCAGAGCGAAGAGAAGAGCAGGTGACTCCAATAACCCCAAGTGGACAGACAACTCCCACGGAGATCGCAAAACCAGGAACAACGCTACGAGGGTGGATAACCCCCCACGGGAAACCCGAGAGGGAAAACCCGAAACAAGAGAATACAACCCCTCCAACAACTCAAAACAACAGTGAAACAGCGATCGACAATGGGAGGAGCCACAAAAGAATACGTCAGAACACGTGGCCACTAAAACAAAGGACCGAGGAAACGAGCGGCAAGATAAAACAATTAGAGACAGAGCGAGGCTGCACACTAAACAAACAACAGGCACACTACGACAATCAACAAGAAAGAATAATAATTATGGCTGACGAAGGACACATATCTGTGGAGGAGGACCCTGCTATCGTTGCTAGCATCGTAGCAGCACCCAGGAGGAAAGTTCGTATCCCCCACAAGGAAATGCAGCAGGAACCCACAGTTAGAGTCGGGAAAGTCAACATAAAAGAGGAAGGAGCAGCCAGATGTCGGGTCCGAACCCCACAGCCACCGACACCACCAGCACCAATGCACCACTACCAGCCCAAGGAGACGTGGTTGAGCGATCGAACCATCCAGCTCATCAAACTAAACACACAACCAACAGAGGACCCAGATCGATGGCAATGTGGGGTATGCGAATTACAGTTAAATAAAAAACGACTCAGTTATCACGTGCGACAGCACTACGTTTTCTTTTACTGCAAGTGTGGACATAAAAGCACCTCCCGCGATACAGTGCTGAAGCACATTCGACACCAGAACGGCTCTGCCGAACATGGGGGTGTCAACCGCCCTCTATATGAAGTCGACAAAGCTTCGTATGACGAGTTTAGCTGCGCCATCAACTGGACTCACCCCCCGCTGTTCGGCACCCCTACACCAATTAAGGAAAAGTCAGTAAGCCCCAGCAGACAACCAATCAAGAGGAGACTGGAAGACAAACATGGAGACGCAACACAGAAGATTCTAAAGGTAGATGTAGAACAAATGAAACCTAGAGTAAGGTCCAGGGAGCGAAGCATCACATACCGACCTACCACTAGCAGAGCACCTAGTAGAGATAGAAGATTAGACAGGCAGATGGAAGAAGAAAGACGAGAAGAAAGGTACAGAAGGATAAAGCGATATGAGGAGGAGATCTACTACGCGACGAAAGAGGCATTTAAGCACCTACAGAGAGTGGAGGAGTTGAAGCTGAGCGTACAGAAAGAAAGAGACAGCTACTAAGTACATCACCCCAACGTTTATATTGGCCCGACGAGCGCCAATGGGGCGGAGAGTGTTGGGGAAACCAGGCAGACCATCGCACCAGGTGATACTTCGACCCTAAACAATTCTATGTAGCATACATTCGGCTTCGGCCTACTAACATTTATAACTGTTCTATGGAGTAGTAGTAGACTGCATTCGGCAATAGCCCATTTTACTTATTTTATATATCTTATATAGCTTTGCGTAGAGAGGCAGCACTTCAGTAAACAAACACACATGTACATATTTATTCAGCTGTAACGAAGTGCTGCCCCCCCCTTTTGTTATCTAGGCCAATCAGGCCAGGTGGGTGTAGCCACCTTTTGTTCTGTGCTGACTGACATCAATGTTATGTAACTGGCTTTGTATAAATACGTGTACATTTTATCAAATAAATCAGAGTTAACATGGCACTCTCACTGCTTCTTTGAAACCTTTCAATAAGCACCTTGCGCACACAAAAGAATAGCTGATAAGCTAAGTGGACTAGCAAAGACTCATACAAGATTACTACAGCAGTAGTAGACAGCACATACAAGATTATTGCAATAGCAGCATTGCATGCTGACAGTGCATACATACAGTTTGAACAAACACAAGCATCAACAGCCACTTGGACAAGTCGATTAGCAGAACGAACAATAGTCAGTAGAAAGTGGTCAGTCGAATCGACTTACACTGCACACTACCCTAGGGCGTGTGATACTGGAACGATTGTTCCACCTGTTAATTCGACCCTGCATAGTCAGCCTGCCGAACTAGAAATCAGTGGAAAGCAAGGCAGTTGTGATAACTCCTCGCTGTGTCTAGCTCACGAGCTGACAACACTGCAAATCCAGTTCGACCAGTTTAACTTGTGGGCCTTGGGCTCGTTAGTAGACAAGTCGCTGTACTGCCTGCACACATCCAGTACTGTGGGCCGCTGTACAGGTGAATGCTACCACATTAACCTGAAATCCTGTACAATAACAATAACAATAACAATAACAATAACAATAACAATAACAATAACAATAACAATAACAATAACAATAACAATAACAATAACAATAACAATAACAATAACAATAACAATAACAATAACAATAACAATAACAATAACAATAACAATAACAATAACAATAACAATAACAATAACAATAACAATAACAATAACAATAACAGTAGTAATATATGAGCAGATCTCCCTACCAAGTGTTTTTTTGTGGATTTGATCTTGGAGTTGAGACAATGGGTTACGGCGTTGGATGAATTCGCCGAGTTTATATTGTATTTTACTTGAGGGGTATTTGAGTGGCATTTGAATGGCATTTAAGTGGCATTTGAGTTTTGATTATTTTTTTACTTAATTTGAACTTATAAATTTTGAATGTATGGCATTCAAGTTTTGATAATCTTGTACATAATTATATACATAACTTTAATTCATAGAGCATCTAGATTTTGAATGTATGGCATTTAAGTTTTGATATTTTTTTGTAATTCGACTCATTATATCTACATTGAATAAATACAGTAATTAAAAATGAAACAATATGTGAATATATACATTTATTGTGCAATAAGTAGGGAAAATTTCATATATTATAGCTAGAGTCAGTAAATATTAAATAATGCCAAACACTACAACTTGTAATGACAATCAATGCATAAGCTTTTACTAAAAACTATCTTGAAAACCTTCAAAACATGATCCCAAATGGAAAAAAAATGGATAAAGTTAGATATTCATCTATTTGTTTACATCTACAAAAAAGAGGTATTTGGTGAAATATTTTTTCGATTTATTCAGTTTTCATTAATTTTTTACAAAAACAAATCATCCTCTAAATGGTTAAATTTCATCTAATTGTACAAATTTACAAAAAAACAGGGTATTTGGTAAAATATTCTTTCATTTCATTAAATGTTCATTATTTTTTTGCAAAAAAAGAAATCACCCTTTAAATGGTTAAATTTTATCTGTTTGTATATCTTTACAAAAAAACAGGGTATTTGGTAAAATATTTCCTTTATTCTATTCAATTTTCATTAATTTTTTCAATAATTGCTTAAATATACATTATTCACTATTTTCTTATTCTAATTGTACAAATTTACAAAAAAACAAGGTATTTGGTAAAATATTCTTTCATTTCATTAAATCTTCATTATTTTTTTTGCAAAAAAGAAATCATCCTTTAAATGGTTAAATTTTATCTGTTTGTATATCTTTACAAAAAAAAACAGACTATTTGGTAAAATATTTCCTTTATTCTATTCAATTTTCATTAATTCTTTCAATAATTGCTTAAATATAAATTATTCATTATTTTCTTATTATTAGGTGAGCAATCTATCATACAAAATTAGTTTCTTGAGTGAGGGTTTTATCCTGCATTTTCCTTTTGAATTTTTTTCAAAAATTCACCATTTTTTTCAAAAACAATCATTTATATATACAATTTCCATTATTTTTTTAAACAGAACAATCCCTATCTCTGAGAGGTTGGAGATATTGGGGTAGAAAACTTAGACATGATGATGAGAAGGCTATGGATTTTCCCGTTTAAGAACAAACCATTTTTCGATAGCAATTTCAATTCGGAAAACTAAAACAATGTAATTTGTTTTTCAAAACGCAATCATCAGAAAGCTTTTGTCATGATGAGGAGGAGGCTATGGATTTACCCATTCAAGAACAAACCATTTTCGATGGCGACTTCAATTCTAAAAAACGAATTAGAACTGAAGTATGTGGTATTACGTAATCATTTTTTTAAACAAGAACAAACCATTTTTGATAGCAACTTTAATTCTAAAAACTAAATCAATGTAACTTTTTTATTCTTTGTCTCCCATGAAATTGTTCAAAACGAATTAGAACTGAAGTATGTGGTATTACATGATAATTTTTTAAAAAAACACATCAAAATCGACAAATTACTCCTATAGATAGTTCAAGTTTACAATATTTGAGAATTAATCACAATAGAAACATTAAGCCTACTTGATAAAAAAGAATTTGACTGTTAAATTTAACTAATTGATTCAATGTTATTATTTGGATCTTTTGAAAATAAACATTTCAATGAAAACATCATATTTAGTCTTTGACACACTTGAAACCATTTTCCAGTAAATTTCACCAACAATATTTCAAAAATTTTTTACTAGGTATTTACAAGAAAAATGAGGTATTTTGGTAAAATATTCTTTTATTACATTCCTTTTTAATTTTTTATGTTTTAAAACAGGGTTTTATTACAAAGTTTTTTGTTTTTTCAACTTTTTAAAAAAATAATCATTATAATATATAGTTTTCGATATTTTTTTAAAAAAAATAAATATATATATAGAGATTTTCACTTTATATTCTTTTATTCCATTCAATTTTCAATAATTTTTTGAGTGAGGATTTTATCCTACACCTTCCTTTTAAATTTTTTTATTTTTTTAAAAAATAATCATTGAAATATATAGTTTTCGATATTATTTTAAAAACAATGTATATATATATAGAGTTTTTCACTTTATATTTACAAACCTTTTGTATTTGGGAAAATATTTTTTTATTTCATTCAATTTTCAATAATTTTTTGAGTGAGAATTTTATCCTACACAATCCTTTTAAATTTTTTATGTTTCAAAACAGAGCTTTATTACATTTTTTTGAACTTTTTAAAAAATAATCATTGAAATATATAGTTTTCGATATTTTTTGATTTTTTGTACTTTTTAACTTTTTTAAAAACTGTCAAAAAATCACCAAATTACCTCTCTAGATGAATAAAATTTACTTTTTTAAAAAATAATCATTGAAATATATAGTTTTCGATATTTTTTGATTTTTTTTGCACTTTTTAACTTTTTTAAAAACTGTCAAAAAATCACCAAATTACCTCTCTAGATGAATAAAATTTACAAGTAAATAATTGTAATAGAAAATACCATATCTAGTTTTTACATTCATAAAACTGTTTTATAGTAAATTTTCTGTAATACAAACTACTATAGCTTACGATATCAATGGTTACAAAGCGCTTTTCTTGAACAATATCTTTCTCGATATTCTTCTGGTATATTATTAGACCCAGGGAGGAACTCTTGTATTCCGTATTCTCTGTGATCCAATAATTGACTAAAATACAAAAGTTATTCATTATATAAATAAATTTTACCGAATTTAAATTTTACTCTTAGCTACATTAGATAGTTTACATTATATATAACAGGAAAATAACTCACTGAGTTACATCATTCAGCTCAATATTTCTTAGGGAAAGTTCTTTACTCTGTTTTCTTTTTACGATAAAATGGACTAAAATAAAAAAGTGATGTATTAGTATAGTATGATTAAAATTAATGTAAAATAAATATAAACTTTCGTTATTTTTTCAACTTCTATGTAAAAGAAATACACTGATTACACACGAAAAAGTCCTTTTTTTTCATTTGGATTCGGAATGTATAAATATAAATATATATATATATATATATAATTTTAAAAAATGTTTTACAACAAACACTCATGAATAAGGCATTTATGTGATAAAACGTGTTATTTACGTGAAAAATTAAGCATTTTTGTAAAATAATTATAAACTTTTGTGATTTTTTTCAACTTCTAGCTAAAAAAATACACTGATTACACAAAAAAACCCTTTTTTTTAATCCAAAATATATATAATTTAAAAATGTTTTACAAAAAATGTATATGAATTGATCATTTATGTGAAAAACTAAACATTTTTGTAAAATAATTATAACCTTTTGTTATTTTTTAAACTTTTATGTAAAAAAATACACTGATTGCACAAAAAAGTCCTTTTTTAATCCGAAATAGATATAATTTAAAAATGTTTTACAAAAAATGTTTATGAATTGATCATTTATGTGAAAAACTAAACATTTTTGTAAAATAATTATAACCTTTTGTTATTTTTTAAACTTTTATGCAAAAAAAAATACACTGATTGCACAAAAAATTCCTTTTTTTAATCCGAAATAGATATAATTTAAACATGTTTTACAAAAAATGTTTATGAATTGATCATTTATGTGAAAAACTAAACATTTTTGTAAAATAATTATAACCTTTTGTTATTTTTTAAACTTTTATGTAAAAAAAATACACTGATTGCACAAAAAAATCCTTTTTTTAATCCGAAATAGATATAATTTAAAAATGTTTTACAAAAAATGTTTATGAATTGATCATTTATGTGAAAAACTAAACATTTTTGCAAAATAATTATAACCTTTTGTTATTTTTTAAACTTTTATGTAAAAAAATACACTGATTACACAAAAAAGTCCTTTTTTTAATCCGAAATATATATAATTTTAAAAATGTTTTACAAAAAAGGTTATGAGTTGATCATTTATGTGAAAAATTGAACATTTTTGTAAAATAATTATCTATCATTTTAAGGGGTTTTTCATTGTAAGAATACACAAAATTTTCACAAATCAACTTTTCAAAATTATGGTAGAAATTAATAAAACTTACCTATAGTGATATGAATCCCTTGAGTTATAGATTAGCTTCTCGAGAGTTTGTTCTCCACAGTCTTCTTTTTCAGCATCATCGAAGTGGTTGAGAAAATCCTCAGATTTTGGATTATCAGCCAGTTCCGAGGCTTGGACGAAGGCTTGATGAGCTGCGAGTACACTGATGTTGTAGAAAATTGAATTGTCTGCGTTTCGACTCAGACCCTTGAACAAAATCACTCCAAATCTCTCCGATGTCACAGCAGAAGCTATTTGATGAGGAATGCGCATATCTCCGATCAGTAATTCTTCATCTACAACACTTCTGTATTGAACTAGAAGAGTCTCTTCATTTCCATTCCATCGCCTGTCAGACTTTGTTATAACTTCAGGGTTTTGGAAACATATGACACTATCTGTTGGGAAATCCTGAAGATTAGCTACCTCGAAATAAGCATTGATTTGTCGCATACTTTTTTCTGGTAATACATCAAACACATTCTTACACCTCAAAGTAGTTCCTGTTTCTGTAGCAGCACGAAAAATTGCTTTTCCAGTCTTTTCAACACCCATGTAGATCAAAACCAGTGGTCTTATTTGCGAAGCTTCATTGACAAGTAATCCCGCTGCTAATGGAATAGTGCTCTTCACTCTAACTACCTTTCCATCCTTTTTATAGTTGTATATGATGGTGCAGTTCGTTTCATCATGGAGCTCAACATGGAGCTTAACACCTGCATAACTGTAGGTATTGGTAAATCTTCAACTTTGACTATGTTTTCAATGTTTCTTCTGGAAGCTGGAGATAGAGTACTTAACAGAGAGGCGCTTTTGATGATGAGAGTTGCCAGAGTATTCAGACTGGCGCTTTGAAAGGGGATCATAGTGCGTTGAAGAAGTACATTGTCATCAATCACCTTATCTTGTGAAGGTTTTGGTTCTTTATTCTTCAGTTGTTTTGTATTGACTTGTGTCGACATTCTAAAAGATAAAGTAAAAATCCATGTTATGATTTCTTTTTCAAACCAATTTGAAGATATATATACATATATATATATATATTTACTCAATATCATACCGCTGTTAGTATCTAAATCGATAAAAATTAAATTTATACTCAATCAAGTTGACTTACCTCCAAACAGAAAAGTCCTTCTAGCAGTTGTAGTAGATGATGTTGTAGTAGATCTTGCTCCTTCAGTTGCTAATGTCGAAGTGACTGCTTTCTGTGTAAAAACAGTGCTTCTTATATAGCTGAAATCATGCCATTTATCTTAAGGTTAAATTAATGAAACATTGTTTCTACGGAAGAACACCAATGCTTTCGCGGGAATAAATAATTTATTTTCACGCGAATACAAACCAATGCTTTCGCGGGAATAGACATTTAATTTTCACGCGAATGGAAACTGTTGCTTTCGCGGGAATGTATACTTTATTTTCACGCGAATACAAACCAATGCTTTCGCGGGAATAAACATTTAATTTTCACGCGAATGGAAACTGTTGCTTTCGCGGGAATGAATACTTTATTTTCACGCGAATACAAACCAATGCTTTCGCGGGAATAAACATTTAATTTTCACGCGAATGGAAACTGTTGCTTTCGCGGGAATGAATACTTTATTTTCACGCGAATACAAACCAATGCTTTCGCGGGAATAAACATTTAATTTTCACGCGAATGGAAACTGTTGCTTTCGCGGGAATGAATACTTTATTTTCACGCGAATACAAACCAATGCTTTCGCGGGAATAAACATTTTATTTTCACGCGAATGGAAACTGTTGCTTTCGCGGGAATGAATACTTTATTTTCACGCGAATACAAACCAATGCTTTCGCGGGAATAAACATTTAATTTTCACGCGAATGGAAACTGTTGCTTTCGCGGGAATGAATACTTTATTTTCACGCGAATACAAACCAATGCTTTCGCGGGAATAAACATTTTATTTTCACGCGAATGGAAACTGTTGCTTTCGCGGGAATGAATACTTTATTTTCACGCGAATACAAACCAATGCTTTCGCGGGAATAAACATTTTATTTTCACGCGAATGGAAACTGTTGCTTTCGCGGGAATGAATACTTTATTTTCACACGAATACAAACCAATGCTTTCGCGGGAATAAACATTTAATTTTCACGCGAATGGAAACTGTTGCTTTCGCGGGAATGAATACTTTATTTTCACGCGAATACAAACCAATGCTTTCGCGGGAATAAACATTTAATTTTCACGCGAATGGAAACTGTTGCTTTCGCGGGAATGAATACTTTATTTTCACGCGAATACAAACCAATGCTTTCGCGGGAATAAACATTTTATTTTCACGCGAATGGAAACTGTTGCTTTCGCGGGAATGAATACTTTATTTTCACGCGAATACAAACCAATGCTTTCGCGGGAATAAACATTTTATTTTCACGCGAATGGAAACTGTTGCTTTCGCGGGAATGAATACTTTATTTTCACGCGAATACAAACCAATGCTTTCGCGGGAATAAACATTTTATTTTCACGCGAATGGAAACTGTTGCTTTCGCGGGAATGAATACTTTATTTTCACGCGAATACAAACCAATGCTTTCGCGGGAATAAACATTTAATTTTCACGCGAATGGAAACTGTTGCTTTCGCGGGAATGAACACTTTATTTTCACACGAATACAAACCAATGCTTTCGCGGGAGTAAACATTTAATTTTCACGCGAATGGAAACTGTTGCTTTCGCGGGAATAAACATTTTTTTTCAGGCGAATAAAAACCAATGCTTTCGCGGGAATAAATAATTTATTTTCACGCGAATGGAACCCATTGCTTTCGCGGGAATAAACAACTTATTTTCACGCGAATACAAACCAATGCTTTCGCGGGAATGAAAGATTTATTTTCACACATTCACCTATATAAGAGACAACGGTTTCAGACAGAAAGCATCCAGTTCAACAACAGTGAGCAAAGGAGCAACATCTATCTACTACATCTTCCATTGCAACTACTAAGAGTTCTCTCTTCATAAAGGTAAAACTTAAATTCAAATATTTCCGCTAGCTAACACAACTATCTGAAGGCTTTATGACATATCTATCTTTAAATTGATTATAAAGAATTGAACCAATTGTTTTTGTTTTTTTAGAATGAATACTCAAGACGTAGAAAGTCAACCATTGTATCTAAAGTCGGAATCTCAGCCTGATGAAAAGGTAAGAATTAATAAAAAATACTATTTAACACCTGTTGAACACCTTTAATTATTTTAGTTATCTAATTATCGCTTGTATTTTAGAACAATGCAACAACAAATCCAATCTACTTAAAGGACTTCCTTCCAGAAATGTATCATAACTATGTGATAAATAATGATGTTGTTGAAGAAAAAGCTGTAGAACGTTTGACATTTCAAGTTATAATATTCTGTATAACTCAACACATGATGAGTATGGGGATGTGTTGTAAGAAACGTGATATATCTACAGAACGTTTTGATGACATTATAAAAAACGGTTTCGAAATCGTTTTGTCAATGGTGGAAGTCGTTAATATTAATAATTTTTTAAAAGAAATTGAAAGAAGTGCTTGGAATCAAATAGTTTTCAAAAAATTATACAACATGACATGGAACAAAAAAACTTTTTATAAATTCAGAAAGCATATTTATAATTATGTCCAAATAGATAAAGCTCTATCCTCTTCTGTAGGTATTTTAGAACTAATGTTAGAAGCGTTTCATACATATTTATGAAAAATTTTTAGTTGTTTTTTATTATTTTACAATATTTTGTTCAAACTATTATATTTTATTTCTTACCAATTTAGATGTTAAAAGCGGTATGATATTAAGTAAATACATATATATATATATTTGAATGCATTCTTTGTTGTCTGTCTCCACATCCCAATAGTTTAATAAGCACATTCTCAATCTACCATAACTCTATGATCTTAACTGCTTTTGGCATAAATACATATATATATATATATAAGACACTCTAAGTAATAAATACACTCTTAGCCACTCATGCAAATATTACCCTTTTATTTTTAGAATGTTATGGATGCTCTTTCTGAAGAGCTCCTTAGCACAGATCCATATCCAACAGAAAATAAAATGAAAAACGGCAAAACAACTCCTAAGAGAAGGAAAACTGCTCCAAAAAAGCGAATAGTAAGGAAACGAAAACAAACAGTGAGAAAACAAACTACTTCCGTTGATAAGCAAACAATGGAGAGTGCAGCTATAACTCATTTAACAGTTGAATGTCTCAACGAAAGGAGAGCTAGGGAATTAGAAAAGTCTAAAGGTTCTCAAGTGATTGACTCACCAAAAGTTCCGATTTGCAAAACATTTGAAGATCTTCCTATCCCAAGCATTATGCGAGTGACTGGTGTGATACATCCATCAAGTAAGGAGAAGTGTAGATATTCTCAAGTACACTACCATGATCCTTCAGATATAAATGAACTCGAACCCAAAATACTCCTCTGTCCAGTTGAAATAGCTAAAAACTTCAACTGTGATAATTACCCCCCTCCGTTTAACGTTGTATATTTGGGTAGAAAGGGAAAACCAAAAAATAAAAACGTTCTTTGGTATGATGTCAGACGTGTTAGCAGACATCCTCTAAGCAAAAAGAAAGCTGAAGAGGAATCACTATATTTTAGTACATTGACTAAATGTCAGCTCAAACGCTTCTTGAACATCAACACCCTCAATAGTTTTCAACCCGGCGCTATTTTTCCTTACCAAGATGTTGTTGATAGATTCGTTCCTCATCGATTTAAAGGAGGGCAGTCGAATGTAATTTGTATCCGTTATAGCATTGAACAATGTGGAGAAACGCTGTTGAAGACGCTCGCCATACCAGACAAATATGCTTCAGAAGCTAACAAATATACTCCAGGTGTGATGATCTACAGAGGAAAAACAACCCACGGAAAATTTAAGACAGAATACAATCTTTCATTTTGCTCTCCATACCGTCTCGGTCGAATGTATTGGAAACAATATTGTGATCAAGCAAAGCACAACAAAACAATATTAGAAATTGATGATGATGATGAACTTGAAGATTTTCTATGTGGAGACTTTGATGATTTTGAGACAGGATATGTTGCTGAAAAAAAATGATGAGTGTTTTAGCGATGGATAGTCTCTAATTCAAAAAACAAGTTGGACAATGTGACTTGGTGAGCTATTTCCCTTTTCTATATAATGTAAACTATCCAATGTAACTAAAGCTATAATTCAATTTCATGTAATTATTTTAAATTTTTGTTTAATCATTCTATACTAATACATAACTTTTTATTTTAGTTCATTACGAATTCAAAAGCACATAAAACAGAAGTCTCCCTTCTTAAGATATAACATCACTACATCAAAGACATCATTGTAAAAAAAGACTATGTATTAATTGTTATTACTTAGTATTTACTGACTCTAGCTATATTATATGAGATTTTCCCTACTTATTACACAATAAATGTATATATTCACATATTCTTTCACTTTTAATCACTGTATTTATTCAATGTAGATATATCTCCTCTCTCTCAAGATATCATATGAGTCGGAATTACAGAAAATTATCAAACCTTAGTAGTAATATATGAGCAGATCTCCCTACCAAGTGTTTTTTTGTGGATTTGATCTTGGAGTTGAGACAATGGGTTACGGCGTTGGATGAATTCGCCGAGTTTATATTGTATTTTACTTGAGGGGTATTTGAGTGGCATTTGAATGGCATTTAAGTGGCATTTGAGTTTTGATTAGTTTTTTACTTAATTTGAACTTATATGGCATATAGATTTTGAATGTATGGCATTCAAGTTTTGATAACTTTTTTACATAACTCGAACTCATATGGTATCTTGAGAGAGAGGGGAGAGGAGAGAGGAGAGAGGAGAGATGGGAGATGAGAGAGGAGAGAGAGAGAGAGGAGAGAGATTTTTTAGTTTTCTATACATTCATGTATATATGGTTAGTTATGTACATATTTATGGCTATATTTATATCTACATAGAGAGAGGAGATATATCTACATTGAACAAATATATTGATCAAAAATGAAAATTATATGATTATATACCTGATTACATAATAAGTAGGGAAAATCTTCTGGAGAGAGGGGAGAGGAGAGATGAGAGAGGAGAGAAGAGAGAGGAGAGATTTTTTTTAGTTTTTTATACATTTATGTATATATGGATAATTATGTACATATTTATGGATATATTTACATTTACATCATTGAATAATATACATTTATTACATAATAAGTATATTAAATGCTATAAAATATATTGGAAAATTACCAAATTAGACCTCTAGATGGTTAAAATCTACAGTATTTGGGAAATAACTGCAAGAGAGGAGAGAGGAGTATTTGGTAGAGGAGAGAGTATGTTGAGAGAGAGGAGAGATAAAAAGAGGAGAGAGGAGAGAGGAGATATATCTACATTGAATAAATACAGTGATTAAAAATGAAACAATATGTGAATATATACATTTATTGTGTAATAAGTAGGGAAAATCTCATACAATATAGCTAGAGTCAGTAAATATTAAATAATACAAACTTAGGAAGGAAGACTTCTGTTCTATGTACTTTTGATTCCATAATGAACTAAAATAAAAAGTTATGTATTAGTATAGAATGGTTAAACAGAAATCTAAAACAACTACAAACTCTTACTAAATAGTACTTTTTTATTAATTATTACCTTATCATCAAAAATTGACTGTTAATCGGATGTTTTTGTAGCTTTTCATACATTCCTATATATATATATGGTTAATTATGTACATATTTATGGATATATTTATATCTACATAGAGAGAGAGGAGATATATCTACATTGAATAAATATATTGATCAAAAATGAAACATTATCTGATTATATACCTGATTACATAATAAGTAGGGAAAATCTTCCTATATAACATAGCTAGAGTCAGTAAATACTAAGTAATACAAAGCACCACAACTCGTAATGACAATCAATGCATACATACATACATATGGTATCATGAGAGAAAGAAAGAGAGAGAGGAGAGGGAGGAGAGAGATTTTTTAGTTTTCTATACATTCATGTATATATGGTTGATTATGTACATATTTATGAGTATATTTATATCTACATAGAGAGATGAGAGAGGAGATATATCTAAATTGAATAAATATATTGATCGAAAATGAATCATTGTATGATTATATACATTTATTACATAATAAGTAGGGAAAATCTTCCTATATAATATAGCTAGAGTCAGTAAATACGCACATGTCCATATTTATGTACATGTGCATAAATGGACATGAATAGGTACATGTCCATATTCATGTCCATATTCATGTCCATATTCATGTCCATATTCATGTCCATATTCATGTCCATATTCATGTCCATATTCATGTCCATATTCATGTCCATTTATGTACATGTCCATATTCATGTCCATTTATGTACATACCTATGTCCATATTCACGTCCATATTCATGTCCATATTCATGTCCATTTATGTACATATCCATATTCATGTCCATTTATGTACATACCTATGTCCATATTTATGTACATGCGCATGTCCAAATTCATGTCCATATTAACATTTTATAGCTATGTACAGAGGAGAGAGAAGAGAGGAGAGAGAGAGAGATTTTTTAGTTTTTTATACAACCATGTATATATGGATAATTATGTACATATTTACGGATATATTTATATCTAGAATGAATAATATACATCTATGACATAATAACTATATCGGATATATTTATATCTAGATTGAATAATATACATCTATGACATAATAACTATATTGAATGCTATAAAATATGTTGGAAAATCACCAAATTAGTCCTCTAGATGGTTAAAATTTACAGTATTTGGGAAATAACTGCAAGAGAGGAGAGAGGAGTATTTGGTAGAGGAGAGAGGAGGCTTCAAAAAAGAGCTACAAAAAACTAATCAGTACACAACTCAGTTTATTAGGTAGTAGCGCTTCAAGGAGGTACAAACACTGATTGCTGACAAACAACAAATTTTAATGCAGATTGGGAGAGGTAGCTTTTTTTAGACCCTATAATCATCCTGATTGCACAGGTTTTAATATCAATACAAAATGAATCTTCCTCCTTTAAAATATGGTGAATGTTATTTTGTTATACCAGAAGAGGAGTATCATAGTTTGATGGAAAAGAACAGTGGGGCTAAATCAACAGACCAAGACAAGTTTGCGTCATCATTGTATGACAACTCGACAAAAGACAAAATGGTGAGAGATATCGAGAAAATCCAGAATATTTTGGTTGAAACGAATGAAATAGTAATGGGAATCAAAAACGAGTTGCTTGAGCGCAAAAAGACAAATGAAAATGTTCAAAGCACAAAAACCTATCGGAGTGATGTTGGAAAGATTAGGGGAGAGTACAAGCAACCAAAGAGCTGGAGCTCTGCTAAAACACCAAAGCTCTCACCATCATCGTTTGATAGAAACACAATTGACGATGATAGCAATAGAGATTCGGAGAGAATGATGCAACAATTAGAAGAGTTTAAAAAGAAAGTATCCGACATGACAGCTAGTAAAGACAATCAAGCGTTAGGTGTAAAAATATTGTATCAATTGAGAGATTCTGGAAAATACGATCTGGATACTGACAGGATAAAACTCAAGGGAAGATGGCTTAGCGCTAAGCTATCAAAGAATTTGTTGCAAGATGTACTAACTGATAAAGACTCAATAAGATCAACAAAAGATAACTACAGTAGATTTAAAAGTCTGCTCACCACTCAAGGAATCACAACTGTCAGGAGATCCTCATGAAAAACTTATTTTAGCTACCTAGTTGTTAATTCAAACATCTTAGCAACAACTTATTAGCTCAAACATGACTTTGTTATACTCAATCCTTTATCCAACACCTACAATAATTTTTAGTAATAGTAGTGTAATGAGACTGAGTAATAATCTACACACACCTTGTTCACTCTGTATGCTGTAGCACATGTTTTTCCTTTAGTTATCTGCAGTTACTTCAATTGGATCTTATCCAGATGTTTTATAGTCTTTGCTGCTACTGCGTTTTGTCTCAAACAAGAGTCCAAAGTAGGCATTGTGTCTACAAAATACAATTAAATTGATTGTTACAATTGTTTCATTTATTTTCATTGGTTTTATCTTCATATACATAAAGTGCCGAAGAAACAGTTTGTGTGAGTATGAAACTATCTAGTAGAGATAAATTAATATCTAGGTTCAACTAGCATTAAATATTAATTACTTTGTTAACAATAAATAATTAGAGTCAGTTACTTTACTAGTGCTCGGACAAACACACAATTTTGTTAATGTCAAAGTCTGCGATCTTACAAAGAAATAACTTAGATACTATTACTATTAGCATAAAATTATCTAGTAAAGATAAATTACCTAGGAGTGAATTCTAGTTGAGGTTCGATTATTTTAAATATAAATAATTAAAACCAAATTGATTGGAATCGTAGTAATATTTTTAAATACAACATTGCTTTGCAACGACTTTTAATGAAAGCGATTATGAAATGTTGATGAGTAACTAAGTAATCTAGTAAGGAAAACTGATTGAAATCACGGTAATATTTGTTAATAGATACTTGCGACATGTTTTATCAACGAAAAAATCAAGCGATTTTCAAATGTTTACGAGTAACTAAGCGATTTGGTAGAAAATACTAACAGAAATCACTCGATATCCGTTTTTGAAATATTTACGATAAACCAAATTGGGATATTGCTGTTATCAACCAAAAAATCAAGCGAGTATCAAATGTTTACGAGTAACTAAGTGTTTCAGTTGACAAAAACCGATTGAGATCATGTGACATCCGTTACAAATATTTACGTTAAGTTAGCAACGGAAAAAAAACAAATATTTCTTAGAATATTCGCTATAGCAAGTTATGATAATTTTGTACTCGCTCTAAAGGTAACGGTTTTCAGTCCGTTTTTGGTCAGACCAAAATTTATGCGAGTCGTTTTAGGCATTATTTCAGTCGACGTAATGTTACCAGTTCATTTTCACAAGTTTTTAATATTTATTTTAAAAATAAATAATTAGAGCTTTCTACTAGTGTTAAATGATTGTTGATTATTTTTTACCTTATCACCACTTAGAGCCAGATGATTTAATTAACTAAAGACAAATAATTATTTTAGCATTTCTTACCTTGATGCTCTCCTAGTAGCTGTAGTAGATGATGCTTCTCCGCTTGCTGTTGAAGAACTGGATGCTTTCTAAGTGAAAACAGTGGCTCTTAAATAGCTAAAGTTGCACTGATTAAACCCTATGAATCAGCATTTTTTCCAATGCTTTCGCGGGAATAAAAACTGTTTATTCCCGCGAAAGCAACTGTTTCTATTCGCGTGAAAATAAAATATTTATTCCCGCGAAAGCAACTGTTTCTATTCGCGTGAAAATGAACTATTTATTCCCGCGAAAGCAACTGTTTCTATCCGCGTGAAAATAAACTATTTATTCCCGCGAAAGCAACTGTTTCTATCCGCGTGAAAATAAACTATTTATTCCCGCGAAAGCAACTGTTTCTATTCGTGTGAAAATAAATTATTTATTCCCGCGAAAGCAACTGTTTCTATTCGTGTGAAAATAAATTATTTATTCCCGCGAAAGCAACTGTTTCTATCCGCGTGAAAATAAACTATTTATTCCCGCGAAAGCAACTGTTTCTATTCGTGTGAAAATAAATTATTTATTCCCGCGAAAGCAACTGTTTCTATTCGGTTGAAAATAAACTATTTATTCCCGCGAAAGCAACTGTTTCTATCCGCGTGAAAATAAACTGTTTATTCCCGCGAAAGCAACTGTTTCTATTCGTGTGAAAATAAATTATTTATTCCCGCGAAAACAACTGTTTCTATCCGCGTGAAAATAAACTATTTATTCCCGCGAAAGCAACTGTTTCTATTCGTGTGAAAATAAATTATTTATTCCCGCGAAAGCAACTGTTTCTATTCGCGTGAAAATAAACTGTTTATTCCCGCGAAAGCAACTGTTTCTATTCGTGTGAAAATAAATTATTTATTCCCGCGAAAGCAACTGTTTCTATTCGCGTGAAAATAAACTGTTTATTCCCGCGAAAGCAACTGTTTCTATTCGTGTGAAAATAAATTATTTATTCCCGCGAAAGCAACTGTTTCTATTCGTGTGAAAATAAATTATTTATTCCCGCGAAAACAACTGTTTCTATCCGCGTGAAAATAAACTATTTATTCCCGCGAAAGCAACTGTTTCTATTCGTGTGAAAATAAATTATTTATTCCCGCGAAAGCAACTGTTTCTATTCGCGTGAAAATAAACTATTTATTCCCGCGAAAGCAACTGTTTCTATCCGCGTGAAAATAAACTGTTTATTCCCGCGAAAGCAACTGTTTCTATTCGTGTGAAAATAAATTATTTATTCCCGCGAAAACAACTGTTTCTATCCGCGTGAAAACAAACTATTTATTCCCGCGAAAGCAACTGTTTCTATTCGTGTGAAAATAAATTATTTATTCCCGCGAAAGCAACTGTTTCTATTCGTGTGAAAATAAACTATTTATTCCCGCGAAAGCATTGGAAAAAATGCTGATTCATAGGGTTTAATCAGTGCAACTTTAGCTATTTAAGAGCCACTGTTTTCACACAGAAAGCATCCAGTTCTTCAACAGCAAGCGGAGAACCATCATCTACTACAGCTACTAGGAGAACATCCAGCATCAAGGTAAGAAACGCTAAAATAATTATTTGTCTTTAGTTAATTAAATCATCTGGCTCTAAGTGGTGATAAGGTAAATTATTATCAATAATTATTTAACACTAGTAGAAAGCTCTAATTATTCATTTTTAAAATAAGTGTTTGTCCAAGCTCTAGTAAAGTAGCAGACTCTACTTATTTATTATTAACAAAATAATAATAATTATTCAATGCTAGTTGAACCTAGATATAAATTTATCTCTACTAGATAGTTTTATACTCACACAAACTTTTTCTTCGCTACTCTATGTAGATAACGCTAAAGCCAATGAAAATAAATGAATCAATTGTAACAATCAATTTTTTTGTATTTTGTAGTTATGATGTCTACTTTGGAGTCTTGTTTGAGACGAAATGCAGCAGTAGCAAAGACTATAAACATGTGGTCAAGATCTACCAACACCAATGATAGATGTAAAACAACATGAATTTCTCTCCTACTTATGTGACACAGCAAGAATTCCTTTCAAGATCCACCTACTTAGATGATACCAAACCAATGAAGACTCAAACTACATCAATTTTCAAGACAGCACACTTCTCCAACACAGCAAGAGCAAGAATTCCTTTCAAGATCTACCACCTACTTAGATGATACCAAACCAATGAAGACTCAAACTACATAGATTTTGAAGACAGCATACTTCCCCAACACAACAAGAATTCATTTCAAGATCTACCACCTACTTAGATGATACCAAGTCAATGAAGATGAAGACATCACACTTCTCCAACACAGCAAGAATTTCTTTCAAGATCTACCACCTACTTAGATGATACCAAACCAATGAAGACTCAAACTACATCAATTTTGAAGACAGCACACTTCTCCAACACAGCAAGAATTCATTTCAAGATCTACCACCTACTTAGATGATACCAAACCAATGAAGACTCAAACTACATGAATTTTGAAGACAGTCGACTTCTCCAACACAGCAAGAACTCCTTTCAAGATCTACCACCTACTTAGATGATACCAAACCAATGAAGACTCAAACTACATGAATTTTGAAGACAGCATACTTCTCCAACACAGCAAATATTTATTCATTTCAAGATCTACCACCTACTTAAATGATACCAAACCAATGAAGACTCAAACTACATGAATTTTGAAGACAGCATACTTCTCCAACACAGCAAGAATTCCTTTCAAGATTTACGACTTAATTAGATGATACCTGATACCAAATCAATGAAGACTCAAACTACATCGATTTTGAAGACAGCGCACTTCTCCAACACAGCAAGAATTCATTTCAAGATCTACCACCTACTTAGATGATACCAAACCAATGAAGACTCAAACTACATGAATTTTGAAGACAGTCGACTTTTCCAACACAGCAAGAATTTCTTTCAAGATCTACCACCTACTTAGATGATACCAAACCAATGAAGACTCAAACTACATCAATTTTGAAGACAGCGCACTTCTCCAACACAGCAAGAATTCATTTCAAGATCTACCACCTGCTTAGATGATACCAAACCAATGAAGACTCAAACTACATGAATTTTGAAGACACTCGACTTCTCCAACACAGCAAGAACTCCTTTCAAGATCTACCACCTGTTTAGATGATACCAAACCAATGAAGACTCAAACTACATGAATTTTGAAGACAGTCGACTTCTCCAACACAGCAAGAATTTCTTTCAAGATCTACCACCTACTTAGATGATACCAAACCAATGAAGACTCAAACTACATGAATTTTGAAGACAGCACACTTCTCCAACACAGCAAGAGTTCATTTCAAGATCTACCACCTACTTAGATGATACCAAACCAATGAAGACTCAAACTACATGAATTTTGAAGACAGCCGACTTCTCCAACACAGCAAGAACTCCTTTCAAGATCTACCACCTACTTAGATGATACCAAACCAATGAAGACTCAAACTACATGAAATTTGAAGACAGCACACTTCTCCAACACAGCAAAAATTCGTTTCAAGATCTACCACCTACTTAAATGATACCAAACCAATGAAGACTGAAACTACATGAATTTTGAAGACAGTATACTTCTCCAACACAGCAAGAATTCCTTTCAAGATCTACGACCTAATTAGATGATACCAAATCAATGAAGACTCAAACTACATTGATTTTGAAGACAGCGTACTTCTCCAACACAGCAAGAATTCATTTCAAGATCTACCACCTACTTAGATGATACCAAACCAATGAAGACTCAAACTACATGAATTTTGAAGACAGCATACTTCTCCAACACAGAAAGAATTCCTTTCAAGCTCTATCACCTACTTATATGATACCAAACCAATGAAGACTCTAAAAATTACTTATATTATATTTCGATGATGCTGAAAAAACTGTCCAGAACAAGAGTTCAAAAAGCTAATCTATAACTCAAGGCAATCATATCACTATTGGTGAGTTTTACTAATTTTTACCATAAATTAAACAAAATGCTGAATATATACATTTTCTAGGTGAAAAAAGGACTTTTTTTGATGTAATTAGTGTATTTTTTACAACAAAATGCTGAATATATACATTTTCATGGTAAAGAAAAGGACTTTTTGGGTGTAATTAACGTAGTTTTTACAACAAAAATGTTGAACATATACATTTTTTTCAGGTAAAAAAAAAAGCACTTTTTTGGTGTAATTAGTGTATTTTTTTACAACATATTTATAAAGCAAGTATTTTTTGTTTTGTTTTAGATAGATGAAAGAGAATCAAAAGCACTTGGTGAAAATAATGCTCAAGAAAGAACAAGTTGAACAATGTAACTTGGTGAGTTATTTCCCTTTTCTAATAATGTAAACTATCTAATGTAACTAGAACTATAATTCAAATTCATGTAATTATTTTACATATACTTATACATAACTTTTTATTTTAGTTCATTATGGAATCAAAAGTACATAGAACAGAAGTCTTCCTTCCTAAGTTTGTATTATTTAATATTTACTGACTCTAGCTATATTGTATGAGATTTTCCCTACTTATTACACAATAAATGTATATATTCACATATTGTTTCATTTTTAATCACTGTATTTATTCAATGTAGATATATCTCCTCTCTCCTCTCTCCTCTTTTTATCTCTCCTCTCTCTCAACATACTCTCTCCTCTACCAAATACTCCTCTCTCCTCTCTTGCAGTTATTTCCCAAATACTGTAGATTTTAACCATCTAGAGGTCTAATTTGGTAATTTTCCAACATATTTTATAGCATTTAATATACTTATTATGTAATAAATGTATATTATTCAATGTAAATGTAAATATATCCATAAATATGTACATAATTATCCATATATACATAAATGTATAAAAAACTAAAAAAAATCTCTCCTCTCTCTCCTCTCTCTACTCTCCTCTCTCATCTCTCCTCTCCCCTCTCTCCAGAAGATTTTCCCTACTTATTATGTAATCAGGTATATAATCATATAATTTTCATTTTTGATCAATATATTTGTTCAATGTAGATATATCTCCTCTCTCTATGTAGATATAAATATAGCCATAAATATGTACATAACTAACCATATATACATGAATGTATAGAAAACTAAAAAATCTCTCTCCTCTCTCTCTCTCCTCTCTCATCTCCCATCTCTCCTCTCTCCTCTCTCCTCTCTCCTCTCCCCTCTCTCTCAAGATACCATATGAGTTCGAGTTATGTAAAAAAGTTATCAAAACTTGAATGCCATACATTCAAAATCTATATGCCATATAAGTTCAAATTAAGTAAAAAACTAATCAAAACTCAAATGCCACTCAAATGCCACTCAAATGCCACTCAAGTACCCCTCAAGTAAAATACAATATAAACTCGGCGAATTCATCCAACGCCGTAACCCATTGTCTCAACCCCAAGGTCTAATCCACAAAAAAACACTTGGTAGGGAGATCTGCTCATATATTACTACTAACCTTAAATGCCTTACATTCAAAATCTAGATACCCTATGAGTTATAATTATGTATACAGTTATGTAATAATTATCATAACCTAAATGCCATACATTCAAAATTTAGATACCATATAAGTTCAAATTAAGTAAAAAAATAATCAAAACTCGAATGCCACTTAAATGCCATTCAAATGCCACTCAAGTACCCCTTCAAGTAAAATACAATATAAACTCGGCGAATTCATCCAACGTCGTAACCCATTGCCCCAACCCCCCAGATAAAATCCACAAAAAAACACTTGGTAGGGAGATCTGCTCATATATTACTACTAATAACAATAACAATAACAATAACAATAACAATAACAATAACAATAACAATAACAATAACAATAACAATAACAATAACAATAACAATAACAATAACAATAACAATAACAATAACAATAACAATAACAATAACAATAACAATAACAATAACAATAACAATAACAATAACAATAACAATAACAATAACAATAACAATAACAATAACAATAACAATAACAATAATAATAATAATAGTGGAAATAGACAGCGAAGTGAGAAGGAAAGTTACATCAATCTAACAGGAGGATGTGTGGATGTGGATGTAAAAATACTAGATAAACTGAGGGCAAGAGACTTAGTGAAAAGTTGGTAAGAAGCTGGAGTGTTCTGTAGCAATTAGTGAAATGGGCAAGGGGAGGAAATTGCAATAACAGCTTGGTTGTGTTTGTAGCAGTTACTGAAATCCCCCATTATTTTATGAAACATTTTTAAATTCCAAACAAAAGCGCTAGTTTTTGATTAAATTTATTGATCTACTGGTAACATTGGTGGATTTGATATTGTAAATGATTTGCTCCCACCTTTCCCTGGCACTACTAGATAATGAGGGAGAGAGTGCAAGTCAAGACTGCTGCCTATCACAACATTGTCTAACAGTGTTAGAACACACAATCTGAGCCGTACCGAGTCAGGCAACATGCGTCTGCTCCTGCGAATATCAATAGAGTCGGAGTCACAGTCACCTAGTGTAAATTTGGCTTTAAGGGTAATAGTTGTTGATAGAATATACCGTGCACTTACTGCCAGCTGTCATACTGCTAACTCAACACTATTAGGGCTCGAATACGGGCAGATTTCCACTGATAAAATAGGGGCCATACTATGCAATTCTTACAATATTGCACTAGTTAATAATAATGGAAGTCTGTAGTCAATGAGTGTACATAAATCTTTCAATAAGAACCTGACCAAAACCTGAATCTGATTTGTTCTAGTGTTAGTCAATGCTACAGTATCAAAGTTTTGATTATCATTGTTTGAAGTGGAACCACAAGCCCTCTAAGATATACAGCCAAAGAGCCTGGAGAAAACTACCGGTTTGAAATGTATAAGTTGCACAAAATATGAACTTTATAATTTAATTTGGTTTAAAACAACAACCAACTGTATTTTCACTCGTGCATAAAATGCGCTTCGCAGTACAACAATCTATTTGCTAGACTAAAAAGAAAACCAATTTAAATTCGATTATTTGACAACTAATAAAAAACTACATCAAAAGAAAAAATTAAATTTTTGAGCCTAAAAATTGGCGATTACTAATTCTTCCCATTTTGACACTTTAACTGAATTGCGGGAACCAAAAAACTCTATCAATAAATTACACCAAAAAGAGAGAAACCAGAAATGGATGTTTTCTGACTGTAGTGCTGGCTGCACTAAATAGATTTTTGTCCATTTATATGTTATGTGCTCTACTAGAGCACTAAGATATCCAGTATCTCTTACTATTGCAGATATTTATGCCAAATGAAACTCGTCAGCTGTTGAGCAGAAGCACTTTCGTCGTACCAAATAATTCACAAGTGGTGTGGGATTTTTCAATTAGGCACCCTGTTATTGGTAAGAAAATGCAAAACAGACCAATAGTTACTCTCTCAGGTTCAACTGTAACACAACAGAGTAAGACAGCGGGCATTAGCGTCACTGCAACTTTTGTAAAGGCTTGTCATACAGGGCCTTCCAAGCCAGGGCCTTCCAATCCAAGACCTTCCGATCCAAGGCCTTCAAATCCAGGACCTTCCAATCCAGGGCCTTCCGATCCAGGGCCTTCCAAGCCAGGGCCTTCCAAGCCAGGGCCTTCCAATCCAAGACCTTCCGATCCAAGGCCTTCAAATCCAGGACCTTCCAATCCAGGGCCTTCCGATCCAGGGCCTTCCAATCCAAGACCTTCCGATCCAGGGCCTTCCAATCCAAGACCTTCCGATCCAGGGCCTTCCAATCCAAGACCTTCCGATCCAAGGCCTTCAAATCCAAGGCCTTCAAATCCAGGGCCTTCCAATCCAGGGCCTTCCGATCCAAGGCCTTCAAATCCAGGATCGTGCGAGCCAGGACCATCTAATAGAATGCCTAACCAGTCATTATATTTCCAGTCAGGAACAACAACAACAACAACAACACAACCGAAAATGGCTCTAAAACGTTCACCTCAAGCTGCATGTTCTAAAGTGTATAAGAAGCCGAAGTCTGCTGAATTGACTTTCACAGATTGGATTGAAAGTGATGAAAAGAAACTGCTAGATGAACTTAATATAAAGATAGTGGATAGTCCTGATCAAGGAATCAGCCAAAATACGCTAGAAGAAATAACAAGTCAGCAAAGTTCTGACTGTAATATGGCAGCTACAGAAGTTGATAAAGAAGAATACCTCCCTTGCCAGGTAAATTATTCACCTGGTGACCTAAACGACACTGATCACCAATTATCAAGCCACTTTGCAACAATAAATGATCCGGAGTTTACTCAGGAGCAGCTGGAACTCCTGGAGTACATAGACAGGAGTGATGAAGACGACACGGGTGACATTAACTTGGGAGATAGAAATAAAACTATGTAATAGGAAACAACAGAATATTGGAATTAGGAGGCTCATATCCAAAAACTCGAGGGCATCAAACGATATAGCGATATAGCACGCCTAACTAAGTTTACTGTGACTTCAAGTTGATTGAAATTGTGTTAAATTTTACCAGATATAAATGTAAAAAGTAATATAAAGTCAGGGATATAGAACTTTGTTGATTTACCACTAAAATAGTCTAAAAACCAAACACGGTTCCATATTTGAATGCACACAATCATGTTCTCAACAGAAAAATATAACTCATAGAAATAAATAGCTGACACAAGGCAATCAAATCAATGCGCTTGATTAGCATTGGGTTCATCCTGTGTTCTCTCTCAATAAAATCAGAGTATCGCAGAATTTGCAAGATACCCGAAAGAAATGTAATGGGATTGAGATGTTTAACGAAATGCATCTGACAGGTATTGACCCTAGAAGTCTTGGTTCTCTTGATCACCAGTTGCATCTGTGCAATACAGTGCCAGTGCAAACTCTCCGAACTGATGCAATGCTTTTGGCATCTTATTTTGCTTTTCGGTCATTTGGTGAAGTGCTTCCAAAAGAGAGGTATACATCGGCATGGAGAAATATTAAATTAGTGAGTTGATCAAATTCATAGTTTTTGTAACTAAAGCAACGTCGTATTTCCACCAGAAAAAAGTCGAAGACCAGAATATTTCTATAAAGAAGTTTTCATGAATTTTAGAAAATTGTGTAATTTTGTTTTAATCTTTCAAAAGTACAAAATTATCCGTGTTTTCATTCTCATACTTCTCAACGCAGGCACAAAATTTTTTCATCAACTTAGTCCTGTAGATAATCAATGAGAATCCCTCGAAATCTAGCATGAAAACTCGACTACAAGAGACAGTGACTAATTAAAGTTGTGTGTCCATCTCTTTGATTGAAAAGACCAACTGTCTGATCTGCCTGCTGGTGAAGTGGGAAATTGAAATTGCTTCATGAAAATTTTTGAGTAAGGTTTTCAATTTCAAACAAATATTAAATGTTTCTGAAGAGAAAGAAAATTTAGTAGATAAATTTTGTTGTCATACCTGTATTATTGCCTTTAACATAAGCAGTTAGCCCTTTCGTTTGTTTTTTGACACTACTCAGTTCTACAATATGAATCACCCGCCATTATTTAAGATATCACTGAGCACTCGCATTCCCAAGAGTGGCTAAAAATTGATAGTGATCCATATGGTTGTCTGATCCATATGGCATATATAAAGTTTCTTAGGGATGTAGTTACAAAATAAAATGTAGATTGTTCAGACATCAATAATGTGCTATGTTGTGGATTTTCATATCATACACTTCTGCGCATATTATTATTATTAAGTCTAGCACCCTATACTAATTGCTAGACAAGGAAACAGTCATAGTCAATCATACCGGATTGACCGACCCTGCATCTAAGCACAGTGCAGACCCTGTATCGGACTATACCGACCCTGTATGGGGCAATGCCGACCCTGTATGACACATTACCGACCTTGCCGGGCCGGCAGGAAATGACTCAGCATAGGCTGAGAACCACAAAGTATCTTAAAAGACCAGGAAGATGAATCTGGGACATAACCACCCCTAACCTGGATGAATAGCTGATACAAAGGCTGCAGAGGCGGGACAGGAAGTGCATAGGCCGCTGATTGGACAGTTACCTGATAACCCCACCTACCTTTGATGGCACCATATTTATCTTAGCCCTGTGATTCGCTAACTATTATTATAAGACTGTATATTGGTTGATTATCTATTATTCTCTTGTGATTGGTTATGACACTCACCAGCAGCAGTGTAATTGTCGTTGACTGCTAACTTGTTCAATTGTTACTATGGGCTCGATAGTGAACTGTAAAGGGAACTTAACTAGCTCCCATATAAAGTAATGCAAATACCACATACTGTGACATTTCAGCCTTCAACTAGTGCCTAGTAGATGATAGATTGATAGCATGAGACTGCGGTTGTTTAGTCTTCAATCACAGTTCATTTGTTAGTTAATTTTCAACTCTGCCAACTCCTTTTTATAGCCCTTTGAGCTTTGCCGAGAAGGTACATAAACTTTATTTTCAAGCCACCTAGCCGTACAATGCCAGATCAATTAAATTCAGAGGTTAATTTAACGTTGTACATGTCATGCCCAAAAACTGGCATAAATTTATACAATTTAGTAGACTTATAATGAAATCACCAGTTTACCTGCAGCTTTCACACAAAGTACCAATTATAGCCAGCAATAAATTCACTAGGTGGAACAATTCAGACAAAGCACACGCTCAACAGAATAGGTGGAGCTATTCAGACAAGCACAGACTAGAATAGGTGAAACTGTTCAGACAAGTACATGCTAGGCGTAATAGCCATTGACTGTTTGACCTGTTGAGCAGCTGTTTGGCCTCAATTGTTCCTAAGGAAAGTACAAACTGACAGTTCGGCTCACCCAACAATGGTCTGCAGTCATTGACAGTGGAGCTCCCCAAACAAAGGTCAGTAGTGACTTATGGATTCAACAAAGGAATGCATCATGTAATGTCACATACTGGGTGGACACTATATAATGTTACATACTAGGTGGACACTATATAATGTTACATACTAGGTGGACACCATGTAATGTTACATACTAGGTAGGCACTATGTAATGTTACATACTAGGTGGACACTATGTAATGTTACATACTAGTTGGGCACCATGTAATGTTACATACTATGTGGGCACCATGTAATGTTACATACTAGGTGGACACTATGTAATGTTACATACTAGGTGGACACTATGTAATGTTACATACCAGGTGGACACTATGTAACGTTACATACTAGGTAGGCACCATGTAATGTTACATACTAGGTGGGCACTATGTAATGTTACATACTAGGTAGGCACTATGTAATGTTACATACTAGGTGGACACTATGTAATGTTACATACCAGGTGGACACTATGTAATGTTACATACTAGGTAGGCGCTATGTAATGTTACATACTAGGTGGGCACTATGTAATGTTACATATTAGGTGGGCACTATGTAATGTTACATACTAGGTGGGCATCATGTAATGTTACATACTAGGTAGGCGCTATGTAATGTTACATACTAGGTGTGTACTATGTAATGTTACATACTAGGTGGGCACTATGTAATGCTACATACTATGTAGGCACTATGTAATGTTACATACTAGGTGTGTACTATGTAATGTTACATACTAGGTAGGCACTATGTAATGTTACATACTAGGTAGGCACTATGTAATGTTACATATTAGGTAGGCACTATGTAATGTTACATACTAGGTAGGCACTATGTAATGTTACATACTAGGTAGGCACTATGTAATGTTACATACTAGGTTTGCACCATGTAATGTTACATACTAGGTTTGCACCATGTAATGTTACATACTAGGTTTGCACCATGTAATGTTACATACTAGGTAGGCACTATGTAATGTTACATACTAGGTTAGGCACCATGAAATGTTACATACTAGGTGGGTACTATGTAATGTTACATACTAGGTAGGCACTATGTAATGTTACATACCAGGTGGGCACCATGTAATGTTACATACTATGTGGACACTATGTAATGTTACATACTAGGTGGGCACTATGTAATGTTACATATTAGGTGGGCACTATGTAATGTTACATACTAGGTGGGCACTATGTAATGTTACATACCAGGTGGACACTATGTAATGTTACATACCAGGTGGACACTATGTCATGTTACATACTAGGTAGGCACTATGTAATGTTACATACCAGGTGGACACTATGTAATGTTACATACTAGGTGGGCACTGTTAGGTGACACTAGGGTATCTGAGAATCTACTGGATTCTCTTACACATTATTAGCCTGTGCTCACAGGAAGCATGCTGATGATTAACGATCAAAAAGTCTCAAACGTAGCTGCGGCCAACCAAAATAAAGATTCCAGCCAATTTTTATACTACCAAATGTTCACTCATCTATTTAGCCTGCTTCACATCTGCTAATGCCACTGCTACTGCTGCCGATACCTCAAAGCATTATCACAATAACCTCTGATACTGCACCTAACCTATACTGCACCTAACTGATACTGCACCTAACTGATACTGCACCTAACTGATACTGCACCTAACCTATACTGCACCTAACTGATACTGCACCTAACTGATACTGCACCTAACTGATACTGCACCTAACTGATACTGCACCTAACGATGATGTTACCGCTGCTGCTTCACATTCACACGTCGCTGGTATCCAGCTCACCAATCAACTCCCAAAAGTAGCTGCTGCTCCATCAACAACCCTCTGTTAAACAAGCTAGCTCTGTTGTCCCATGTGCAACAGTTCTCCTAGAAATCACCAGTCTACCAATCAATCAGTGGAGATTCCTTCATACAAGCAAGATCGCATGAGTCACCAGCCATGTGTTGCAGGAAGTTACATATAACGGCATATAGAACAATGTTTCATTTATATAAAGTGCCTGTTTGAAATGTGTGCCAGTCAAAGTTTCAGCAATGAAAGAATCTCAACATAGAGCGGGCTGGCACAATAATATTTGAATATGGCGCATAATACACTGCTATTATATACAAGTAAATATATATACGCTTGAAAAATAACTGCCTGTGTATTCGTTTATATTGTCTTATACTGAAGGCTGTTTAACACGGTCTCTAAACGCATGTGCTGTACTTCCAGTGTCAATTGCGAGCATTGGCTAATGAAAACATGATAGGAAAATCTGCCCAGTTCATCAACTTTATGATTATCGTGGTGTTTAAATGCTCATTTTAGCTACATGGACTGTGTAGAAGCAATAAATGTATTTGCGGGCTGGGTCAATGAATATCGGTTATTGTTTGTATTTTGGATCCACATTGGTGGGCAGCGAACGCATCGATCCAGGGGTTTACATTTTATTATATAACAATAAGAAATAATTAGTAGCTTTCCATGTCATGATAACTCCGACTTTGTAGGGCTATTCAAATGGTGAAGACATAAAATTCCAGTGTGAGTTGTAGCAAGCATAATTATTTTTACGCGTATGAGCAATTCATCAACGATGGTTACCGTGTCATTGATTCGATACTCATATCATGATGCTACGGAAAGTAGAAGAAAGTGGTAGCAAGTGAAAAAGTGTATCCGCGACCTGGATCGACGAACATCTGCTATTAGTCATATTTGGGATCCACATCACAGGGCGGCAAACGCATCAATCCAGGCGTTTAAATTTTATTATATATTAATAAGAAATAATATCCATTGATCCTGATCAAATGTGAGGACATAAAATTCCAATGTGCATTGTAGCTAGCGTAATTATTTCCACATGTGTAAGCAATTCATCAACGATGGTTATCGTGTCGTTGATTCCTTACTGGTACTATTAGCATGACGCATTGGTAAGTAGCAAATAGTGGTAGCGAGTCGAAGAATAAACAGCTTTACACTTGTCCGGTTGACAATGGTTATTTCAAAGCAATTCATTCTTGATTAAATATAACATTGATCTTTATTGTTTTAACAAAATCCCTCTGTGTTTCATTATTGTGATCAATCTACTTCCAATATACCAATATTGTACATGGAATTCATAATAATTAATAATAATAAACAACACATATATGATAATTAATAATAAATAACGATAAAATAATAATAAATGATGCTGAGAATGAACAGCTTTGAAACAAAAGTCACCCACTTGGCAATGTATTAGTTTTTATGCGATGAATCGATAGTGCTCGCGACCTATGAGTATGCCTCGCTAATTAATATTGTTTAGCTTGTTGGGATGGTATTTTGTGATCCACTAAAACTATCGTTACCGACCCATTCGCATTAAACAAATTGGGAAAAATATTATTTGTTAAATTTATTGTACGGATCAATCCACGTAGTGAATATACCTAAAGAGTGAACAACTTTACACTTGTACGGCTGAAAAAGTTTATTTTGAAGAATTCCATTCATGATTAATCATAGCAATAAACATTTTCTTAATTTCTTTTTTCAAAATTATTATTATTATCATGATGAATTGGTTTACGTTATACTATTTGTGTACATGAGAATAAAAATAGTTAATAATAATAAACAACATATATAATATTGTAAAGTTTTTCTGTGTTGGTATGAAAACAGAACCTGCGAGAGAGTAGCTGGTGTACTGTATAGAGCACACGGTTGCAATAATTGGTAGCGCAGCTTACTAAGTGCAAGGCAGATGATCCGTCATAAACAGCTACTAACACAGTAGTAGTAAACTCTGATGTATACGGGAATGATCAGTCTAAGACAATGTCAGTCTGGTGACTTCCTGTGCTCTTACAATTGAGATCTGTTCAACTACATCCAGATTTGGTTGCACTTTATATTCACAACTAGTTTACAAGCACGTGTATAGTTCACAATAACGTGTTACACAGCTTCGTGACAATCTCCAAGAGTGTACAGTAATCTCTAAGAACGTGTTATCGACAATTTAATACTGTAGGCAAGGCAATGACAATATGAGAAGAGTTGCAGGTTTATCAACAATAATGTATTAACGAGAATATATAAAACCTTACAAACGAGAGAAGTTCCAAAGTGTACAATAGCTGATGATAGTTAGGTCCCACTAATTCAATCCAGACTAGATAACAATACACGACATTAACCCAAACGTACCCAGGTGCATTCACTACACAACTCCAACTAACTCTAACTACTGGGCAACCTGACATGCTATTTATGCAGTTACATAGCAGTTGAAGATCACATGATAAAATTGGCTAATAAAATACAATGTGATTGGTTGATACAAAACAGGCACATAGATAACTATAAATAATGGCGCCAAAACATAGACATATATACAACAATGCAAACAGACAAGCGGGCGCTTCTCCGCCAGGTTAAACGATAATAATTAATTATTTGCACAAGTCAAGATGGCTACCGGAACTGTTTAGCTTGGCTTCTCTTAGCTTGATCTTCACGGCTGTACCTTCCTCAGCTCGTAAGAACGGAGACTCCTCTGATTGCTAAGCTCCCAAGGTTGGTTCATCTGCTTATTATGGGTAGGATAACTCTGGCTTGTCTGACCACACACGGCTACTCGCACAATTCTATTACAATATACGAAATTAATAAACAATGACAGAGTAATAATACCGAGATTAAACTGCTTTGAAATAAACGTCACCCCCATATGTATATATTAATTTTGTGTAATGGATCTGTAGTCTCCATGACCCTTGAAAATGGCTCGCAAATTAATTTTATTCTTCTAGTGGCAATGTTTTTTTTTTTCGATCTACTTCAAATATTGCTACCGACTTTTTTGCATTAAATAACTTGTGATAATTATTATTTATTACATTTTTGTATGGATTGATCCAGCCCACGACTGGTAGCAGCCCACGACTGGCAGCAGCCCGCTGTCACTGGTAGCAGCCCACTGTCACTGGTAGCAGCCCACTGTCACTGGTAGCAGCCCACTGTCACTGGTAGCAGCCCACTGTCACTGGTAGCAGCCCACTGTCACTGGTAGCACTCAGCACAAGAAACTAATGACTCCTCTTTTAGGTGCTAGGTATTAGCTGGTCAAAGTATCATTTTGCGATGTAAACTTCATAACTAAAATAAAAAAATATAATGATTGTCTTTTCAGAGAAAAACTTTTGGATGTGTAGAAGTTTCAGAGCCAAGCGTTGTACCAACAAAGTGTGTTTTTGAAGAACTTTCTTCAATCATATGACGTTGTGGTATTTCTTTGAAGTTTTGATGGGAGTGCAGTGGGCCAGTGGTAATACTAAAAAAGTAGACAACTTCTTTGAATGATCAATTACTAGTCACAATCAGGATTCCTCCCATCTTCTTCCTTTAATGCCAAAAATATTTTAAAAATAAAACTCAAACAACATTTCAAGTTTCCATTTTAAATTTTATATAGTGAATTATAATTAAGTTTTGTCTCTACATAGACTACATTTACACATACACCGATATCTAAACCTAAATACATGTATAGGCACGTGTAACTATGTCTATATAATGCTTGCAATGACATGGCACTAGCCGACTGAAAACTGACCAGTTGATAATATACTAGAAATATCATACTTTCAGCTCGGTGCAGTCCATAGTTTATTGTGATCGACACTCACATCCAACTTTTAAGATATTTGGTATATTTTACTCCATAAGTCAAAATTAAAATTGTAAACTAAAGTGTGTGGCAAATAAATAGAGAGATCTTTTGCAGTTTGCTAGAGTTTTTCACTTGGTAACCTTCAAAATAGAATTGGGTTTTTTAATGCAAAGCTGTTTATGATCAGAAAAATAGGCATTACCTGCTCACATAGCAGCACCGCAATGCTGGTAAAGATTGTAGAAGAGCTGTCAAAATGTTGTGATTAGTATATGCTAATCGATTGTTGCCGAGACTCTCAGATATTCTTGGAATGCCAAGCCTCAGCAAACAATACAAGCAGCAGTAGTTCATTTGCAGCAATAGCTCTGCATTGTGTAGTAGCTATACATTATGGAGGCGAGTCCTTCCCAACCTGAAACTATGGACAGACCACGTAAAACCACGCAAGTGTTTGGAGTTCAACAGGTCATGGGTTTTGTCTGCACGAGCAGGTTTGTACTTCAAACATGTTTCTTTGCTTATAACAGAATTGTACTTGGATGAGAATTATTGAAAAAACTCATACTTCATGTAATTCTGGAAAAAGCTGACTACTTGAAAGGCTCTGATTATGGCTAAAAGCTGTTGTTTATATGCTGTTGCTGGTAGTTTGTGGTGGTTTTGTGCTCAGATTTCTTCATAAAACGTCTGGTGAAGTTTTACAAATTAATTATGTAGATAGCTTTAAAGAAAAGTCAGCAACTTGCAAATGTATAATACAAAAATAGTTAGGCAGTTCATACAGTAATTGGTAGTTCTGGAATAAGTGGTAGTAAATAAGTCCCACGTCTCAGAGTGTCAACCAAATGCGGTTGAAAATAACTTTTAGATAGTTTTCAGTTTTCTCATTACTGCACTGCAAATTGTGACATTGACTGATACCACAGCTGGCAAGCGCATTGTAAACAGATCTAAAGTATATATACAACACACATGTACACATGCACATTCATACACATCTACATGTCTACATATCTACAACAGCACTCTTAGCTCACAGTACATAATGTTGTATGCTTTGCCTCTTGTAGACTGGAAACTCTCAATAGTAATGGGAGCAATCAAACAATCAATCGGTTTCTGGAACAGCTACAGGTAAACTACTACAAGGCCACACTGATAAGAGGCAGTGTGTTTGAGGAGATTCTGAAGGAGTATGGTAAGAGTTGATGCTAACAAACTCAATGCAAAACAATAAAATTCCCACAACAAGTAACATCTAACAATAACTAAAACGGACAATGAATGTATTAATGAAACACCGAAGAACTAAAACAGTGGAATGGCCAATAACACAGAAGTAAGGCATAGTGTAACAAATAAGCGGGCAGATATAAATACAGGCAAATAACATACGGCATAGAAGATTAAATATATGTGGCGCCAAGAACTGCTAGGCAAAGTTATGGGCTAGCTTGTCAATCCTACGCATTTCTACTTCCTGCTGCTGATACAACGGTCTATTTAGGCTTTGGTCCCTGGCTCTATCGAACATAGGGGTAGCTATCTTGCAGGTATAGTCTTCTTTGTCCCCTAAAGCCATTTGAAGGTCCTGGGCTACGATTAGTCACTTAATGCTGGCCTGGTGTGGCTCCCAGAGGGTTGGTACTGCTTCATACAGGGCTGGTACAGGGTTGGTATAGCACCGATGCAGGGTCGGTGCCTTACCGATGCATGGTACCAAAACAGTTGCTAGACATCTGGGGAGATGTGAGTGCTATGAAAATTCACCACAAGCATTGATTAGCTTCAATACTCCCAGATTCAACCATTATTTCTGAATGTCTCTTTTTTCTTGTTATCGCTTTATAGAACAGAAGTTATGTAACGCTGAAAGGTATGAAGAAATTATTAAAGTAGTCCTCAACAGTGTTTCCTCGGAAAAGTACAGGATGGGTTTTGGTAAAAAGTATATGAAAATGCTTTATTACTTTTTCATACCGAGAAATGACGAAATTCAGCATGATGATTGGATAATGATGGTACGTATACATCTGTTAAGATAGCTATACTTACAACCTCAGCTTTGGTTCTTAGTTTATCTCGTACAGCACTGTGTATCTTGCAGTATGCTGTCACACAGAGTATCATGTCTCATGGGGTATGCTGACACACAGACTTTTGTGTCTCATGGACTATGCTGACACAAAGAATTTTCTGTCTCTTGGACTATTTTATTACACATATTTCTGTTCTGTGTTTTTTGTAGCATACTGTCACACAGACTTCTGTATCTCGTGACACATACTAGCATACATAATTCTACATCATGTAAAGTATACTGACACACAGACTTCTGTGTCTCGAGCAATATATAGTCATACAGACTTCTGTGTATAATGGAATACACTGTAACACACACCTGAGTGTCTCATGGAATATACTGTCACACAGACTTATGTGTCTGGTGGAATATACTGTCAGTAGTGATATAGGAGCAGATCTCTGTCATGGGGTCTAAAGAAAAGGTTCTCATGGTTCCAGGTGTACTTTTTGTTGGCACCAGTTACCATGAGAACCTGTGAGATACCTTTTTGTGTGCACCAGGTGTTATAGTTTTAAATGTTTGCTAAGCATTTATTGTGTAGGGTTTGTTTATATTGTTGATTTAGACGCATGGATTTGTGTGATGATTTAGATTGGGGGTTTGAGCATTATATAAAAATGAAGCGTTGTATTATTGTATTGCTATGGAAAAGTAAGATGTCGACAGAGGAAGATGTGGAGATGAGAGTGATGAATGAAAATTATGCTATGTTGCTGGTAGTGTCTCAGTGTCTCAACTAGGTATAAATAATTATTTATATTTCTCACCTTGAAACAGGAAATTTCCTTAGTAGTTGTAGTAGATACTGTAGGAGATGCTGATCCTTCAGTCACTGTTGTTGAAGTGGATGCTTTCTGTGTGAAGCAATGGCTGTTGATTAGCTAAAGTTGCACTGGTTGACGAGCTGAAATCAATGGAAAGTCTCCCGCGAAAAGTCATTGATATCATACAGGAAATTGAATAAGTTTGTTTAATCACCCAAAAAACCGTGTATTTCAAAAATTTTCTTTGTGCGAAAAATCAATATACATGATAAAGGTTTTTTTTCTTGAAAACCTACGCTTCTCACTCGAAAAACAACATTCTTCATGTGAGATCGTTTTGTAGCGTATATATACACAGATATTCATGCAAAAAACTGTCATTCGGGCGACAAATCTGTATATATCATAAAAAGGTTTTCGCATGAAAAACAACATTTTGTGCGCGAATAAAACAGCATTCTTCATCTGAAAACAATATTTTTTGTCTGCAAAAAACATATCATTCATGTGAAAAAAAAACATTTTTGCAAGAAAACCCTTTATAATACATATATGTATATACAGAATTACACACGATAAAAACTTTTATCCACACAAAAAGTCTGTATATATTGTAACAAGATTTTCGCGTAAAAATCAACATTTTCGCTCGAATAAACCAACATTTTTTGTCTGAAAAACAAAATATTTTGTGTGGCAAAACACATTCTTCGGGAGAAAAAACAAGATTCTTAGCGCGAAAAACTCTAAGATACATACAAATTTTCGCATGGCAAAAAACGTTTATTCACGTGAAAAATCTGTATATATTATAGAGAGGTCACACCCAAAAAAACAACATTCTGTGTCTAAAAAAACAACATTTTTTTGTCAAAAAAAACACATTCTTCATGCGAAAAAGAAACAACATTTTTTGCCCAAAAAAGCCCTATATAATATATATATATGTGTATATACAGAATTTTGCACGAGAAAAACCGTTATTCACGTGAAAGATCTGTATATGATATAAACAGATTTTCACGCGAAAAACAACATTTTTTGCAGGAATAAAACAGCATTCTTTGTCTGAGAATACAACGTTTTTCTATCTGCAAAAACACATTCTTTCTGCAAAAAAAGAAAACAACAGTTTTTGCCCAAAATCCCTTCATAATATGTATACAGATTTCTGCACAAAATGCAATTTTATTCGCTCGAAAAATCTGCACATATTATAAAGAGGTTTTTACGCGAAGAACAATATTTTCGTACAAACAAAACAACATTTTTCATCTGGAAAAAAGCACATTCTTCACTCGAAAAAACAACAGCCGTTGCGGGAGAACCCTTTATAATATATATATGCAGATCTTCGCGCAGACAAAAGTTTTATTCGCGCAAAAAATCTATATATATATTATAAAGAGGTTTTTGCATGAAGAAAATCTTTATAAACAGATTTTCACGCGAGTGTTCTCATTGGTTGTAGGGTTAATAGATGCAACTTTGAGTATTTAAGAACTGGTGTTTTTACACAGAGCTTTTTCTCTCCAGCAACAGCTTTCAAGGCAATAGCTTCTGAAGAAACAATATCGACTAAACTGTTCATCACGCAGCTATCAGCAGGATTCTCAGTGATAAGGTAAAGATTGACAAAAACATTATTTAGCATTAGTTAAAAAATAAAAATGCTTTCTGAATTATTATTTTACTTCAGTATTTATTACCCCTTAACAATATGTTTCTTTTTATTTTAGAAGGATATGTCATCAAAACACTACGCGTAAAAGATTTGGTTCGTGAAATATACCACAAATACGTACAAGATAATATGATTGTTTGGCAGAAAGCAGTATAATAAGTGACATTTAAAGCTGTACTATTTTGTGTCACATAACACATGCTAAACATTGCAGCTCTGTACGGAGAAGTTTCGCTTAAACAGTATGAGCGGAATATGTCTCAACAAGACAATGCTGTAGAGATATTCCAAATTAGGACCAAAAACAATATTGAAACCATTATACGAATGTCGAATACTGTAAATATTAACAAATATTTAAAAAAAAAATTAAAAATGCACATCAGATAAAGAATTTTTTTCAAAAATTGTATCAATGGAATTGAACTAAAAGGTCTTGGTATAAAATCCAAAACCATGTTTATAAGTACCTGCGAATAAATAAAGAGGTATGTCATTTGGTACGTTCTTTCGAACTTATGATAGAGTTATTCCATGGATATCTATAATGTATCTTATATAATAAAATTATACAATAATGCAACACTTATTTTTTATACAATACTCAAACCCCCGATCTAATACATCATACAAACCCATGCATCTAAATCAACATACAAATCACAATATAAACAAACCATACATAATAAATACTTAGCAAACATTTAAAATCATAACACCTGGTGCACACAAAAAGGTACCTCACAGGTTCTCATTGTAACTGGTGCCAACTAAAAGTACACTTGAAACCAGTAGAACATTTTCCTTAGACTCTATGACAAAGATCTGCTCTTATATTACTTCAACTGTAACACAGACTTTCATGTCTCGTGGAGTATACTGTCACACAGACTTCTGTGTATCGTAGAGTACACTGTCACAAATACTCCTGTGTCTCTCAAAGCATACTGTCACACAGATTTCTGTGTCTCGTGTAGTATACTGTCACACATATTGTAGTGGATTTCTGAGGGCCGGCCATAATGTCACCAACAAAAACCTCTCTCCAACAGAAGTGGTTTAGCAATCAACTTCAACAGGGGAGTATCTCAAACTCCACAACTTTAACAGAGCCCACAGCTCAGACTAGCTACTCAATGCTTCAGAGTTATAACAATTTTATTATTTCACAATACCAGAGTAAAGCAATGGTGACAAAGTATGTTGCTACTTGGTGCAATCACAAGCAGTATCCTGATACAAGTGCAAGGAATGTGAGCAAAACTCTGCCTTTTTAAGCAGAGGCACAGGAAATCTTTGGCTTAACTATAGAGCAAACAAATGACAAATAAGGAGGACATAAATATGCAAATCAACAAACAGAATATGAATAGCAATAAATCAGATAGATCAATATAAGGTTAAAAAATTAAGGCCCCTAGAAGTAGGGGGCGAAGCTTCAAGAGCAATACTACGGGATAACAGCCCAGGAAGTAATGGTCCAATATAGGCAGAGTTCTTAGACTGCTATAGCTTGGAGTCCATGACTTGTGGCACATTTGATAATGTTTATCTCGCGGACTCAGGCTTCTGCTTCTTTTGAGACTAGTTTGGTATATCAGGCTATGTTCCTTCTTTTCTCCCCGACCACGGCAGGGCTGCGGGCCAGTGATGTTACTCCAAGGCTGGTAGTTATAGCTGCAGGGCCATTATAGATAGCTGCAGTGCCGGTAACGATAGTTGCCGGGCCGGTAGGGTTCAATCCTGCTCTTCATAAGGTTTTTAGCAGCGCCTGATTTAAGGAAGGCATGCCTGACACTCTGCAGTGGTCAGAGGGACATTAGCGCAGACAATGTGATCATAAAAATCCACTACAATACTTTTGTGTCTCATTGAGTATACTGTCAGACAGACTTCCGTGTATTGTGGATCTACTGTTGCACAGACTTTTTTTATTTTCAACAGTTGAGCGGTTGTTTTCCTGAAAACCGGCAAACAAGATTTTTCAGATACATAAAGCTGCATACATACTCAAATTATTTTTGTTCAAAAAATTGTTCACGCTGAAGTTGTGTCTTTTTTTGCCTTGGACTGCATACACACTAGAACAAAATTTTGACGCAATAAAACATTCACTTTTTGGTGAGAAAGATATAGAAATATTGGTGTTCAGCATAACCATACCATTACTAGTGCTTTTGCCGTTTGTTGTTTCATAATTTTTTAATATGTCTATTGTTTTTATTAGTAAATGTAATAGCTTTTGCTGTATCGATATTAATTACATAGTTGTAATGGCTGTGTTTCTGAACCGATTTCTTATTATTCATTCAGTTTTACCAAATATCTGTTTCAAGTAACTTAAATTACTCTGGCGTTATTTTAATCTATGACATCTGTAAGACATAAACCATGTTGGAATAAGTATGTTAATACATAACATTGATTTCTTGATAAGTTTTACTAATAAAACAGTTATTATTATAAATTGGTTAGTGTTATTGTCGTGATGTTCCATTTTTTTATCATCATTTGATGCGTCATTGGCAACAAGCAATTTCTGCTCTGATTTTCTGCTGTCGCCTTACTGATAATCTGCTAAGAATTGTCGGTGATATGATACTGAGCAGTGCTCAAATGTCAACAGCACTGGCCAATATGATAGAAATTGACCATTATTGCATTCACAATAGGCCCTTTTGAAACTGAGCAAATTTTGGTGTGAAAATCATTCAAGTGTATACGTGGCTTTAGAGTTCGACAAAAGCACAGATGCTTATGCAGAGTACTGATCACGAGTTTATTGCTGCTATCTTTGATGTCACTAGAAAATGAACTTTGTCTTTTGGTTTGCCACTCAGTTACAGTGGGGCCTGTTACTACTGGCGAATCTAAGCAAGTATTGATACCTGCTAGGCTGGCAATCTATGTCTAAAATGTGAAAGATGGTGATGGATCTCTTTCTATGGATATTTTTGATGACTTACACAGCTGGCAACCCATTTTTAGAAATACAAATAAGATAAATTTATACACTACAGGAACCCAGTTAACTGATCACGCAAATGAGCAGATGCTTCTGCTAACTGGTTTGGATGATTTTGAAAGGGACCTGATGATCTAACAAAAATAAATCATAATTAAATATTGCGGGCGGATTTAAAGCTACTAACTACAAGAGTTATAACTCCTATACACCCCTCCACAAACGCTACTAAAGATAATGTACCTCTCAAATGCTTCTGGAATGGATTGTCACTCTGCCCTTACAATCAGCCATTCTTAGATTACCTGCCCCACCAAAAAGAGATGGTCATAAGACTGACATTCACCAAGCTTCATATAAACAACACTCAGTGTGCTCTTTCTCTTGAATAAATAGCTGAAATCTCACCCTTTACAATGAAGTTTGACCTTGAAACGCCATTGACATCATGGCCAAGCAAAAGATTGGATTTTACGTCTTTGTAGTTGCAAGGTTGTTCTGCAATATTGTAAAGGTTTTCGTTGTGGTCTCAAAACAACCTTCACTGACCCTGTTATATAGATGCCTGTACTGTGTGTTAATAGCAATACATTGATGTAGAGAGCAAATAGACTGGAAGCATCGGCTCTCTGTGGAAGGCAACTAATATAAATATCAATCGCTACCGGTATGGTAGTAAAGGCTCTTATCGTAGAAGATAGAAGATACGAACAGCAGCCGTTACCAGATGGTAGTATAGGCTCTCTGTTGTAGGATATCTGTATAGCACGCAGATCCGGTTAGTAAGGTATGCGAGCTTTAGTGGTACAGGCAACCACCTTCACTAAATACACATGTCTCACAGATTGATAATAATTTATTAGTAGAACACAAGTGCTTGCCGGATAAATAGTCTTTACAAGCGTACAGTTACTTGACGTCCCTTAGATCCAACACTTGGACGGTACAAGCAATCGCTGACACTTATAGATCTGATACTATCTTTGCCTGATCTAAACTTAGTTCTGACTAACTCTAAAGCAACTGTGAGCGTTGGGCAAACTGCCTCACTATTTATAGGAAAATACCGTAGTTGAAAATAATAACATATGATTGGCTTAACAAATGGCTTGCACATTATAGATGTGATTCATAGTGGGTTGGCTTAGGCATAACAAATCACAAAAATAGCTGGCTGAATGAGAACCTGGCTAGCTGCCAATATTCAAGTGTTAATTAATAAGCATTACTAGATGACGTCAAACCATCGTACGTAGCTGGCAATCCTCAGCGCTTGATCTTGACTCAGTAAGGGTCCCTGAATCGTTTGCTTCATCTGTGCAAGGTACTGTACTATCCACTGGAGCAAGCTTGTGCATGTTCATTTCAACTCTTGCAGCCTACTGCTCGCTCAGCTGTAACTACTAGCAATCAAGCCAGTATACACACTATCTCACTGCATGGCCGCTCTAGGCAATTTCCATTACGATATTGCTTGCTTTGTGATTAGCCACTAAATTGAGTTCACAAACTTGTAACATCAAACTACTGACATATTTTAAGTTTTTATAAAAACACACAATACAAACTAAGTGCAACCTGTCTATTTAAAAACTAAGCGCTACGAGACTGCTGCAGTAAATTATCAAAGAAGATCATGCTGTTGCAATTTTTAGTTTTGTAAACGTACCGCCTCTGTTCCAGGCAATTCTTACCGCAACTGATGTCATTTTTGATACATTATGCAAGCAGAAGTTACCACTGGCGAAAGCTCTTCTTGACATGACTTGCCGAACCTTATGCAGTCCGGCCTTTCAGAAGTTTAATGTTGGAAGTTGGGTGTTTGTATGTACATAGAATCTTTCTTCTCTCTTTGTTCCACTTTACCATTTTTCGTTAGTAAAAAAGTAAGTAAAACAGTTGCATGAATGTTATGAAATGCATAATGTGTTGGTCTATGAAATAGAGCAATGCTGTTGAACCTGGTCATGGTGGTACTATGTTTTTTTGCAGTATATTCTGCATTCACTATGGATAGCGATTTTTTTTGGCCCAGGTACAAAATTTTGCAAGTGATATGCGGCTGAAGACATACCAAAATAATAAATCGTACAGTGCGATGCAGTACAGTGTAGTGCAGTCCAGTGTAGTACAGTACAGTGCAATGCAGTACACTGCAATGCAGTACAGTGTAATGCAGTACAGTGTAATGCAGTACAGTGCAATGCAGTACAGTGCAATGCAGTACAGTGCAATGCAGTACAGTGCAATGCAGTACAGTGCAATGCAGTACAGTGCAATGCAGTACAGTGCAATGCAGTACAGTGCAATGCAGTACAGTGCAATGCAGTACAGTGCAATGCAGTACAGGGCAATGCAGTATAGTGCAGTGCAGTACATTGCAATGCAGTACAGTGCGATACAGTACAGTGCAATGCAGTACAGTGCAATGCAGTACAGTGCAATGCAGTACAGTGTAATGCAGTGCAGTGCAATACAGTACATTGCACTGCGGTACGGTGTAGTGCAGTACAGTGCAGTACAGTGTAGTGCAGTACATTGCAATGCAGTACAGTACAATACAGTGCAATGCAGTACAGTGCAATGCAGTACCGTGCAATGCAGTACAGTGGTGCGGTACAGTGCAGTAAAGTGTAGTTCAGTACATTGCAGCAGTAGTAGCAATAGCAGTAGCAGTAGCAGTATCTGTAGCAGTAGCAAAAGCAGTAGCTGTAGCAGTAGCAGTAGCTGTAGCAGTAGTAGTAGCTTTATAAGTAGCAGTAGAAGTAGTAGTAGTAGCAGCAGCAGCAGTAGCAGTAGCAGTAGCAGTAGCAGTAGCAGTAGCAGTAGCAGTAGCAGTAGCAGTAGCAGTAGCAGTAGCAGTAGCAGTAGCAGTAGCAGTAGCAGTAGCAGTAGCAGTAGCAGTAGCAGTAGCAGTAGCAGTAGCAGTAGCAGTAGCAGTAGTAGTAGTAGTAGCAAAAGCAGTAGCAGAAGCTGTAGCAATAGTAGTGGTAGCTGTAGCAGTAGTAATAGCTTTATCAGTGGCAGTAGTAGTAGCAGTAGCAGTAGCAATAGTAGTGTAATATGAGCAGATCTGGGGCAAATTATTTTGACAGTTTTCTAGGTAGAATTCGTAGCTCTAACATGAGTTGGTTCTATCTACTTATTTGGAGGTTTTTGCAATAGATCTTATCCTCAGTCATGTCAACTGTTGACATCTGGATGGCTTTTTATATGTTTTATTCGAGTGGTTGTTAGATATGTTATGTTAGTTGTAGCTGATACTGTTGCATAGACCCAACAGATGATTTTGGTAATCTCCCTGTCTTTGATCAGTTAACTGATGATGCTGGAGATTTGACTCCCAGTTTATTTCACTGTTGACACGTTCAAAATAGTATTTTGTGAGATTACATTTGATTTGCGTCGATCAGTTATCAGTTTTGTTTGCTCATAAAGTATTTGTACATTCTTTAAGTGTAATTTGTGTATAACAGAAAAATTATAATGGGGAGTAATAATCTTTTTTATATAATAAAGTTATACAATAATACAACACTTAATTTTTATAAAATACTCGAACCCTCCAATCTAAATCATCATACAAAACCCAAATAAAAACAGCCCCAGCACAATAAATACCTAGTTAATCATACAGTTCCAAACTAAATTTATAACAATAAAAACTCATGCACAAAAAAAGCACCCTTTCAGTATCTCACGGTTACTGGTCCGAATAAAAGGGACTTGGAACCAGGAGAACCTTGTCCTTTGGCTCCTTGCCAGAGATCTGCACTTACATTACTACTGACATTTCTAAAATATGTACACTCAAAATACATATTTACAAGTTTGCATTTTCTTTATCACAATGTAATATTTTGCTATAATATAAATGTACATATGTACATACGCTGTACATATGCTGTACATAGGTACTAACTTTAATTTACTCTGTGTAGCTTCAAAAACTTTGCATGTTTGTAACATTATTACTGCTTATTGAAATAACCACAATGAATACACATACGCCATTGTACCAGAAACTCTCCGGTAGTAATGTAAAAACAAGTACGGCATTTCAAATTTACAGACGCATTCACTTTTTGTTTTTGTGAAAGTATCAGAGTTGCATGAAATGACCCTGTCAAGTAAAATCTTTAAAATATGCATCCCATTTATGCAACTTGAAATATCATCACTGCATTTACCAAGCTTTTGTCTATAAACCTCATGTTGATGCCGTTTCATGCAACATGTCACACTAACGATTGGACAGCAAGTCGTTCAGCTGTATTTTGTCTCGCCTACTAAAAAATAAATAAATTTAGTGGTATAGGATGGATAAATGATGTAGTGAAGGAAAAACTATTATGATAGACAATTAGGGGTTTGGAGTAGAGAAGTGAATAGCAAGGGCAATGATGAGTAAGCGTGATAAACCGTAAAGTTACAGTACAACAAGACTAAAGGATCACAAGTTTGCATTTTTTTTGCTACCAAGAAACATTTTACCAACTTATGAGTTTCAAGTTTACAATGTTAAGTTTACAAGTTCACAATTTTAGATTTGATATGAACTTGAAATTTACATGTTACTCCATTTGTGCTATCAGCATGCTCAACAACTTTTTCTGTCTCCATTCCCATTTTATCAATGCAAGTCAGCAGCAATCGAGTTCAGTACTTGATATTTGAGGACTAAATATTGTTTCTTCTTTCAACATCAGTCAAAATAACAACTATCTGCAAAAAATTTATTAATAATTGTAATCATCATCACCTTTAGTATGTGACTGATCTCAGTACAGCAAGTGCTACCTAATTACCAATAATAACAAACAATTAAAACCAAATCATTGTCTCCCTGACAAAAAAGCCAATGATTTCACAACAAAGACATTGCAATATTGAGAACAAACCAGTCAGGCTCTAGGAGTATACTTTTCCACAGCGCGAAGTACCTAAGACAATTACTAATAAATGGTTAGAGCCCATATTTTACCTCTCCGACAAAAAGTCTATTTTGTCAGCGCCAAAGACCCCACAGTCTTGAGAGAAAACTGGCTAGGTTCTAGGTGTACACCTTCTCAACAGCACAATTAGTTGGGTTCTCCGTCTAGTGTAAAAAAACTGTTTAATAATTCTTACTTTATTGCTGACAGTTTAAGCAGTTGCGGCAGATGTTGTTGCTTCAGTCACTGCTGCCGAGGTGGATGCGTTCCGTGTAAAAACAGTGACTCTTAAATAGTGAAAGTTGCATTTCCTGACCTAAACCCACAGCCAATGAGAATGCTCGCTAGGCGACGTGAATACATTTTTTTTGCACAAAAAAAGAGTTTATTATATGGAAAAAATTTGAATCGACTAAAAAATATTTATTGTACCAAACACACTTTATAATATATAAGAAGTTTTGCGCAACTAAAGAAAGCTTTGTGCATGAAAAACATCTAATAATATATAAAAAAAGATGGCGTGACAAACTAAAGAAAGTTTTACCACACAAATTTTCTTATATATCCTGTAGGGATTCGCGAACGAACATTCTCATTGGCTGTAGGTTTAGGTCAGTTTGTGCAACTTTAACTCTTTGTGAGTCACTGTTTTACACGAAAAGCATCCACTTCAGCAACAGTAACTGAAGGAACAACATCTGCCGCAGCTGCTTAAACTATCAGCAGTAAGGTAAGAACTAGTAAATAATTGTATTATGCTAGTACTCCTAGAACCTGACCAGTTTGCTCTGAAGACTGCAGAGTCTTTGGCGTTGACAAAATTGCTTTTATTTTCAGAGAGTCAACAACTTGGATCTAATTATTTATCATTACTTTGGTACTTTGCACTATGGAGAAAGTGTACTCATGGAGCCTAGCTGTTTTGTTTTCAAGACTGTGGAGTCCTTGGCGTTGAAAAATTTGTCATTTTTTGTCAGGAAGCTAGCAACTTTTGTCAATGCTAACGGCCTTGCAAAGAGAAAACGACTGAGCTCTAGTTATTTGTTATTAATTTTACTTAGGTAGTTCGCATTGTGGAGAAGGTATACTCTTCAAACCTAGCCAGTTTGCTCTCAATATTGTAACGTCTTTGGTATTGAGAAATTGGCTTTTTTTTAGAGAGACAACAACCGACTTCTAATTATTTATTGTTCTCAACGCAGTTGTATATCAACTCAGTTTTATTAGCTATTGCTCTTATATTAGTAATACTTGTTAAATGCATTTAGTTTGACCTTAAGTATTTTAATAGTATTTGTTTCTTTACAGGTACACACGTCTGTTTATAGAATCAATAGCTAGATTGGTGTTATTTACCTAGTACTAAAATAACAAGTGTTTTGCAAGAAATACGCGGGCCATTATAAATTACAGTTCAGGTGTAATATAAAACTGTTATAAAAAAAAATGCATGATTCTGTCAACCCATTTTTTTAATTGCAGAAGAGAGAATGGAGACAGAACAGTAAAGTAATGCAGGAATACAATCGGATTGGGATTGGCTTGTGAAAAATCACATTAGGTTCCGAATCCAGATAATGAATACATTGGTGAAATTGAGATTAATCATGAAAATGGCTGTGAAAAGAAGTTAGTCACCCCTCAAGTTTCCACTCCTGCTGAAAATACTGAAGCTTTTATTAATCGGTGAGTCTTAATAATCATATCAGATTATAAAATTTTTGGGCTCTGTACAAAACATGCGGCTTACAGAAAATTCATTGTGTGGTGTTCATTGTCAAAAAGACAGACCTCAAACCGATTGGAAATGGTTGAAAGAAAATTTTGTTGTTGTTCGAATACTGGATGAACAGATTGATCAGATAGGGATGAATATGGAGAACATAGGACAAGATGTTGGTGAAATAGTGAAAGGCATCAATCTGATTGTGGAAGCTGCGACTGAAGAACACGAAGACGAGGTTAAAGAAGAAGTAGATTGCAGACAAAAATTGGTCAGGTCTAGAGGCAGAATATCTAGTCGAACATCAACCCCAGGTGTTTTTGATGATAGCGATCCTCAAATTTTTGAAGACGAAAGAAGGGAACAGCCAACAGTCAGATATTGGGGAGCCATGAAAATCAAGCACAAGCCTGGTAAATTCATAGAACAGATAAACTTAAGACTTTGGGATGGAATTCTGAGAGATCAAGCAAACACCTACGAAAACTATTATCACTTGACGGGAATGTTGGAGTTCTTGAAGAAAAGTTTGGAGACAAATGAGTTTGAGAGCAAAAGTAACTTGCAGTGTCGATTGTATCCTGGGGAACACAAATGACGGTGAATTCCGCTATTTTCATACTTCCTCCAACAATGCAACAGTGTTTCCCCGAGCTCAATTGATTAATACTAAAGAGCAACTCAACATTTGTTTTACCGACGTTGTTGAGATCAACTACCATACCAATAGTTTGAAACTAAAAACCCAAAACGGCTTGGACACTGATGTTGATCACCAACATTACGTTTCAATTCTAATTATTGATTGGAATAGCACCCGTCAGAATGCCTCCAAAAAGTCTACCCACTCACATTTTCAACAACAGACACATATGAACTCCATTACAAAGCAGCAATGGTGGACAGATCACCAACAATCTTTGCTGTTTTAGATGTTTAGCATTGCAAATGGACTTACAAGATGGGCCGAAAAGAAGCCAAAAAATTCCCTCGGACCGTAATCTGCTGTCTTTCGTTTTTTAGTATTGGGCATTCATAAACCATCCTTACCCAAATCCATCAATTCGCACTTTATTAATGAGTCATAGTGAAACAAGAAATGAAAAATCAGACTTGCTGGATTTGGATAAACCATTTTGGAACAAAATACCTGTGCTCACCTTACACAAATACAGGACTTTAACAGCTATTTGGAATTCTGAAACGAAACACGAAGAAAAGCTCTATCTGGATCTTTACGACAAACACTTCAGTCTCATTACAAACTTGGAAGGATATGCCAGAACCTACAGATGTTCAACGCGCTTCACTTGTGTCGACATATTCGGCAACCTGAAAAGACACAGATGCTTAACCATGGAAGCAATGACCATGGAGTTTCCTGGAAGCAAATACAAACCTACCGCCACAATTTTCGACGAGCTAAAGCAACAGTTTGGAACCATCATCAACTCAGATGATCCTTTTTGATGTTATACGTTTTGCACTATGTATGATATTGAGTGTTTACTACCCAAATGCGAGGGAAATGGAGATACCGACACCAACTATTACACCAGGGAACACAAACTCTTGAGCATTTCTGTTCGTTCAAATGCACCCAGCTCTGAGATGCCTCTATGCATTATCAACTAGGGCAACAATAGAAAATGCGTTGGAAAATTTTTTTGACACTTGGAAAAGATTATTGAGGAAGCGTACTTCCCAGTGAGGAAAAAAATTTCATGGATCATCGAGTTGAACACGAGAAACATTGCTTGGAAAAAAACTGAACCACAATTCCTCAACGGATCGCCTCTAGAACAAAAACTTTTTAGATGGGAACTATGGGGCTCCAGTGCCCTAGGCGCATTGGAAAAGTATATGAAAAAATCCTTATTCTATGAGTTAATTTGCAGAGCCATGACATCAACGTGATGAAAGGAATTTTGACACAACAATTGAAAAAAATGCCGCCAATGAACATTTTGATTTTGTAATCAAGAAAGAAAACAAAAGTCGGTGATCGGTATAGGATCTTTTTTGTTTTGGGATTGCACAAAGTTTACTTTACCAGGATACAACAACGAAATGTATCTCAAAGTTACAAATGTGAAGCTGCAAAAATATTTTTTCTTTGCGATTGAATGAAAGACTAAACTCCACTGCAACACAAACATCTACTGCCCAGACAAGTTTTTTACATCTCGTTAAAACAGAAAAAGAATCAGCAAAGAAGAGTAAGTGATTGGTCGAATAGCGTGAAGAGTTGAAAACATGAGATACTTTTTTAAAATGGTACAGCAACTTGGACGTAACCTCATTTGTTTAAACTTTGGAAAGACAAAAAGCCATCTACAGAGAAAATGGAATTGACATGTTAAAAGAGGCTAAATCTTTACCCAGTTTGGCAGTTTGCTGGATGTTTAACATAGCTCCCAACAGTTGCCACTGCAATTTTTTTCTTGTTTCGGTTTTCTTGAATTTGCCGAATGTTTTTGACAGACTTTACCAATCTGCCTGATTGGCAAATGCAATGCGAGTCTGTATTATTTGTTGGATGAAAACATCATCAGAGAACCCAGCCTTGTGATGCAAATATACCAAAAGGAGGGAAGAACGAGAATTAGAGAACATTGGCTCGGAAAAGAAGCGAAAAGTTCCGACAGAATCTACGGAGTCAATTCAAACACTCTATACCTGTGTTGTATGATGCAGTCGATGCCTAGCGAACATTCAGCAAAGAGAAAGTTGGAGAATTCCTTCATCGGCAATCTAGTGAAATTTAGCACGTCGGCTCACAGCTGGTTACAGTATCAAATGTACTTGAAAAGAATTAACATAAGATATGTTTCTGGCACAGAGATGACTGCTCATTCAAAAACGCTAGAAATCAGGAGTTTCACCCTATGACACAAAAACCAAAAACACGTCTGTATAAAAAGAAGTTGAAAAAAGAAGAGTATTTTCAAGCTCTGGGCTACACAGCCATCTCGATTTGAGAGTGTGACTCACGTAAAAACTCCCAAGAGTCTTCAAAATTTGTCAACACATATTGCGAATCTTTCTTTTTCTAACAACTTGAGAACAAACTGAATCAGGAAGTAGTGGTGGAGAGAATTTGATCAAACGATTTCTTTGGATTTGTTGAATGCGGCATCAAAGCCTCCAAAGAACAAGAAATTTATTTTCCAAAGTGCCCCCAATTTTCAAAAAAACTCGACATTGAGCAGAAAACACTTGAGCGATGAAATAAGAGAGTTTACTGAGCCGGGAGGATTCCTGCAAACCGCACATTGCTCTCTAATAGGAAGCGTGTTCGAAAAAAATATATTGCTAGTGAGTCCATTGCTAAAGTGGTACTTCAAACAGGGATTAGTAATCACCAAAATTTATCAGCTGATAGAATATGTGCCTGAAAAGGCTTTTTAGGCTTTTGGAACGACGGTTTCAGATGCTCGGAAATTGGGACGTTGGGATCCTATTTAAGCGTTGCTCACCACTACCAGTAAGTTGGTAGGAAACCCTGCCTATTAAAAAACAATCACCGAAAATGAAAAACATACAAAGGTCAATTACATCGATGGCATCAGAGAAGCTTTGTTTTGCATTAGAAGGAACAAATTTGTTTCTATGGACAAGGGATCAGATGATTTCTTTGAAATCGTATGCACTAAAAAAGTGATGTGTTCTAAAACCTAGGAAATGACAATAGAGAAAATTATTATGTTTCAAAGTTTTTCCCATCAATCTTTATGCTATTACTTTAGGTGAGTATGAATTTGCTGGTGTACTTGGGTCTTTTCGTAGTATAATAGGTTAAGCTCAGAATGTTGCAGTTTTACCACGAATTTATGAAAATTTACGTAACCGGTACTTTTCCTCTATGAACTTCATAGTTATTGTAAACAGTAGACACAAATGAAAATATGCACTTACTAATCTTTTTTATTTATAGATACATTAACAAAACTGATTTCTGGTACGTGGGAATAGGCACAGATAGCGCAAACATGGCTTTGAGCAGTGTGCTAGAAAAATTAGTGAAAGCAGACATAAAAATAAGTTTTTATGCCAATTACGTTAATTGATTTCTGAGTCCATAATGAAATTAACACGGGGATGAGTTTTAAAGTGTTGAAACGGTGGGTATAGAATGGACAGTGCGTGATTGCTGTGACAAAGTGCTAAAACATGTTAGAAGAACCCCGAGCTGTTCAAAGAAAACTTTTAGTGCGATGGAATCGTTGCGCTCAACTCTAATTCCTACTCATTTTGGGGTGAAAAAGGAAAGAACTCTAGCTCAAAGGTTAAAACAAAAAAAGTAACAATTCAAACAACCACAGTTATTTGAATGTGTTGAGGAGAAGTAAGTCGTTTAAAGGAAAACATCACGGTTCTGTAATGAAATTTGAGAAAATTATACGTAACTGAAAAATGAAACGTGGACTCACATACTTTTATGCTGAAAAATGAGTACGCTTCGAATGAGTGTCAACAAGACCTACTTGGGCATGGTGAAAAAACAAACATCTAAATCTTCATCTCTTCCACATCACATATTTTGGTTTCTTGTAACTATCATTATTCAAACTCAAATTTATATAAAACTTGGACTTCATAACAAATCTTAAATAAATTTACTAATTGTATTTTTTACAAATTATATTATACTAGTCAACTACAACAACGCAAGCAACTTAACAATGTAAATCAAATATAATCTCACTAAATACCACTGAGACTGCGCCAACAGTGATCTATACCGGGAGTAAAACCTCCAGCATCATCAGTTAACTGATCAAAGACCTTTAGGTTACCAAAATTATCTGTTGGGTCTATGCAACAGTATCAGCTATAATTAACATAACACATCAAGCAACTACTAGAACAAAAACCACCAAGAGCCATCCAGGCATCAACAGTTGTCATGATGGAGGTTAAGACCTATTGCAAAAAAATCTCCACATACACGTAAGTAGGTAAAACCAACTCATGTCAGAGCTACGAACCCTTCCGAGAAAATTATCACATAATTTGCCCGAGAGCTGCTCACATTACACTAATAGCGGCAGCAGCGGCAGCAGTGGTAGCATCAGCATCAGCAATATCAGTAGCAGCATCAGTCATCAGTCATCACTGCGGTATCGGTAACAGCAACAATAATTGTAGTAGTAGTAGTCGAAGCGATAATATGGTGTAAAACATGCTACAGATGTAGTTCATTGCATGGATAATGTTGTAGGCATGTTGGATCACAAAAAGTAGCTTGATCCTCTCTAAAGATCGCCAGCCACATTTAATAACAAACTTTGATCTACTAAAAGTCAACATTGATTCAGAACTACCAGATGTAGACGTCGACAGTATTAACTTTATCACAACTGAAAAAATACGAAGCTGGAAAACTAAATACGCCAATGTTGAAAACTATACCAGTGAAGACTTTGGGAAAGAACACTTTTCATTGACAACTAAGATCCCTATGAAGCATCCTGCCACTAAAGATGTCATATTTTCATTTCTAGTCGACAGGTGAGTATAATATTGGTATTGTACTAGCTACTATGTGTGATGTTACATTGTTGGGTTTTATTTACTAACCATGCCTTTGAGCTTCCTAGGTGGAAAATAGTTGGTGACCATTTGTAACAAGAGCGATCATCAATCAGTTAACATACCTGGACAATAATAAAATTTAAAAGTATTGGCAATGGTACAGGATGATATTGGCTCTTTAGGCTTGACAGAAGCATCGATGAAGGCACAAAATACAGATATGAAAAGGGATCCTATGTAAATCACTCCTGCAGGAATCTGGGCTATTTGACACATGCCCTAGGTAGGTCGTAGCCAATGAAACCAAATTATTTTAAAGCGGAGACAGAGTTTCTCTCACCAGAGGTATTACCCTGAAGTAAACAGTAAGCACTAGATGTAAATGTACACAGAACTTTGCCTGTTTGGAAGTGCGACTGCCTACTTTTTTTCAAGAAATCAGGTGAAAAAACAAAAATTATGGAGGGGTGGTGGAGTCATTTGAGAGAAGTCTTTTAGGGCTGGTTTATATGTTTCCGTGCTCAAATGATTTTTCCAAGCTTTCCTAACAACTATATGAATACTGTACATCGAGGGTGTTTTGAAAAAATGTAGAAACTAAAAAAGGTAAGATAAACAAGAGCAAAGAGCCACTGAATGTTGCGACACGCTCTTGTTGAGTTCGCTGAGGGTTGCTCTACCTTTAAATATGTATGACTCACAGTTTAGCAAGATTTTGCATTTCGGTCAGCAGAGACTGTTTCAGCTGGATTTCTATTTAAACCGACAACTATGTGATTAATCATGTTACACGCTGCGGTTTGTAGGGCACAGAATCAGTGACACAGAAATGTATAAGAAAATTTCAGTAGCTGTACTAGAGAGCGTCACCAAAAAGGAAACCATAACACACCAAATAGAAATGTTCTGTATGATAGTGAGAGTATACATAATGGAACGGGATGATTTGATAACATATGATCAAATAATAACAGTATGTCTGTACATTTATCTAAATACATAGTACATGAAATTTACATCATTTGTATCAACTCAGTTCACATAACAATTGGTGAGTAAAACGCTCATGTTTGTTCCTTTTGCCATTCAGTATGTAACAACTTTGGTGTTTGTCAGGTTGCCTTACTTACTTCAGACTTGACTAATGTTTATCTAAAGAAATGCTTGTCGTCCGAAGCAGTAGTGCTGTATAGGAGTGTGAGCAAAAGGGTCTTTTGTTCTGGCTCTTCATCTCCAGTAATAACCCGCGGTTGGGTAGGTGTGATTACATAATGGTGCAGTATATTATAACTTTTTTGTTGTAAAAAATATAGTGTCTCTATTGTGTATTAGTAGATTTCCATGATCACGTCTTGGTAGCGCTATGCCGTAGCATCACGGCTCATTGATTTGAGTAGCGATATACAATCACGCTTTTCCATAAGCCAGTATTACAGTATGCCCAGAGGTCATGAACCCTAACTAGCAAGTCTATGGCGAATTTGAGCTAATGAGTCAATGAGTAAAATTGTATCAAGGAAATACGTTTCAACCAACAATTAGTTTTAAATGCTTTTCTTGTGTGTTTGTTTTATCTCATACATACTTCACAGAAAAAATTTTGAAGCAGCGGTGCTGGGCTAATGTGTGATTTATTTATTAAATTTGAAAAACCATTTATTTTCATTCAACCACGGCCAATTGATTATTTATTATTATTTAATTTTTATTTTTTTTATTATCAAATTGTAAAATTTCGGAAAAAAAAGACAAATAATATAACATAAAACACATGAATATACTTGTGAAAACTTATTCCGCATCATTTTTAATTAATTTAAGTGGTCTTAAAAGGCAACTGTCTCATATCACTGAATTTCCTGTCCCAATTATTTAATTATATTGACTGCAGTGATGCTGGAAATTCAATACACGCATGTTCAAACCAGTTGCGCTGCGGCATTCCCTTTTTCCATAAAGCTTCAGTGGTCTGGCGCTATTATAAGTCGCTACTTCGTAGCGACTTACAATAGCGCCACATCATCACAATTGCAGTAGCGATTGACCCATTACCAAGAGGGGAAAACCCTTGGCGCTACAACGTAGGGCGACGGTGTCGGGTCATGGAAAGCCACTATATCTACTGATCATGTATGATAGTGGTTAGAAACGACACACTGCATAAGCTCTTATGCTTTGTATCACACTTCCTCCAGATGGTTGAACTCACATTTCGTTACATTTGAGCATATCACCAATTAAATAAAAAAAATACTCAGAAATGGGTAATTATGCTAAATCACAAAAGTTTTGTCAATTTTTCCAGTTAAAGATTGGCGATCATACCAAAGAGCTGCTATGTAAAAGAGAGTTCTGTCTTATAAGGAACCACATGTTAATAGGTGGAACGTTAGTACTTCCTGTTGTAAAATGTAACCAACAATGGCCGGCGGTTAATCGTTCTCATACTGTGATAAAACTGGGCCCAGCGGGTCAAACTATTGCAAGCATTGGCCAAAACAAGCTAGTGTATATGCAAGTTGAGACTCCCGCCCAACCTCAACACAAAACACTTTCTGTAACCTCACCATTAACTTTAACTCAACCTGGACTTGTACCAACTCATGCAAATGAGTCAGAGAAAACAGAGGCAATTAATAAAGAATCAATAAACTGTGCGAAAATGACAAAGGTCAAGGATGTTTCACCGACCTCACAGAGCAAACAAGCCAGCGAACATTCAGAATGTGTTTGGAATCCGGGTACTCATGATGTGTCTGCTTCATATCCCAGAGTAGTTGGTGAACCAAATAAAATGCCTGATAATCTTAAGAGAAAGATGGAAGAGAACACCGACAATTTGAGAGTTGTAAAAATAATGAAAAGCTCAAACGACAGTAAAGTAACAAGGGTGAAAGCTAACAATGAACAAGCTAAAAAGTCCCATGGCACTGAACAATCATTAAGTCTAAAAATAAACTCTGAGGATTCAGATTTTGAGTTTGTGAAAGAGTATTTGAGTTTCGCAAGTGAGCAAGAAAAAGAATGGTACGATTTCTCTGACTGATAAACATATTTAAATGTGTCAGTCGGCGATAAATAAAAGAAAATAAAATAAAACTGTAGAATAGAACAATTCGCATCTAGTTAAAATATCTATAGCTTTATTGCTTAAGGTCCATAAGTCCACAAGCATTTTAGTTATAAGATGTTTTCAATGCAAAACACATATAAGCCAAAACAACTACATTTTGCGTTTTGGTTTAGAGATACTGAAGTGATCGGTGCAAAGTCTGGATATATTGATATGAGTAGTAAAATGTGAGCAGATCTGCTTGTGAGGGTTTAAGGACAATATGGTTATCCCGTGCAAAGTGCTTTTTTTAGTATCACCAGGTGTCCGGTAGAACACATAGAGCACTATTCTGTGTGCACCAGGTGTTGATATTCCCAGTTTGTATTGTGGCATACCTTGATATGGTTGCGTAAGTTTATTGTGCGTTTCAATTTTGTTGTAATGGCATGATTAACTATAGGTATTTATTGTGCAGGGTTTGTTCTATATGTGGGTTTGTATCGTGATTTAGATTGCGGGGTTGAATGTGTTAAAATGGTATGCGGGCTGTTTAAACCTAGAGCTGTATCCTGTTTGACTGTTAAATTAGCATTGCGTAGTTATTGGTAAAGTTTTATTACAAAAGCTGTATGGATATTGGCAGTAATAGTTATTACAAAAACGTGCAATGTAACAAAATACGGCAGGTGAAACATGTAAACTTGAATTTGTCTAATTTCTCATTTTATATCTGTTGTCGAGTTTTTAAATACGGGATAGATCTAATATGTTCGAAAAAAACAAGACATTACTAGCAAACATACTGATTTATTATTACTGATAAAAGGATTTTAGTTTTTAAGTTAAATTTATTAACTGTTAATTATTAATTGAATTTAAATAGTAGTAGTAATTTTTATAAAACCATCCAATCAAACAAGATATATCAGGAAACTACTTGGTGTAAACTGTGTTATAGTCTGTTATCTTGCATACTTTTTGCATCTATGGAAAATTTGACATTTTTCGAGTTATCATTTTTATACGAGTGTTAGGATAGGACAAGAGAGGTTAGGAGAGGCTTTGTTTTTTCCTACTTACATCACAAAATCTGATGCCCTGGAGTGACAATAATCGTGAAAATGTGGTACAAAAGTAAAACAAATAAAAGAGAAAATTAAAAAGTACTGTTCACTAGCAATTACCAAATTTGAAAAAGAAACTTCTCTTCAGCTTCTTCAGTTCTACAGCGAGGCATTAATAGGAACAGGAACATTTGGCAAACTTTGCTGTTGTACTATTCAAGCTCGTGTGTGTTGAACCTCTGTTGGGATATCATTCTTCAAAAATTTTAGTGCTAGAAGACTTCAATGTCAACAACTGGTTAGCTGTTCTGACCAGCTTTAGTTGTTGACACGAACACTACTTGCGAGAATCTGTAATTTGTTTTCAAATTTTTCATTACGTAAGGTTTGCTGAAGTACTTAGTCTCTTACAGACAGAAGTTTACGATTGTTTTGTCATCATCTTTTTTTATTTTTATGAATAGTTTTTCAAAAGACATTAAATTTGGTTAATGACTAATAACATACAGCTTAACAATTTAGTAATGATACATTACTAATCTTTGGTCAGAAAATATTATCGGAGTACAATAAATAATAAATCATTAAATCTTATGGTTTATTGAACTTTCCAACCAGTGTAAATAATTATCCTACAGCACAGATGGTGGTGGACATTATGACTACGCCTTTGCCTAGGGAACAATACGACAGACTGAGAGCAACAATGGGCGTAGTGCAGGAGCATTAGGCAGATCCCAGAGGATGTGTTGGATCTGTACCAAATCAAAATTAGGTGGTAGTGTTGCTAAATGTAGTTGTGTGTTTGCATTGTCAGCCCATGAAATTACTAAGTTATTGCCAGGCTTTATATGCTTCTCATGCTTTATGCTTACATTGCTATTGCGTGTTGTCAGTGCAAATAAACAGTTGAAAGTAACACCACAATCATTCCAGTGAAAACGTTTTCTTGAAACATTATGCTGTAACTTTTTTGGACATCAGAAAAGTAACATTGTAGGTATACTATTTTCTTTTTGGGTACATACATATTTTTGCACATGTATCTATGTATATCGATAAAAAACGAGTTTTCTTTTAGTGCAATATAAATGCCAGTGGGTTTTTGTATATCAGCTAGGCTTCACCTCTTCACATAGCAGCACTGCAATGCAAATAATGTGGGAAAGCTGTCAAAAGGTTGCGCTTATTATCTGCTATTCGATTGTTGCTGGGACTCTCAGATATTCCTGGAATGCCAAGCCTCCGCAAACAATACAAGCAGCAGTGGTTCACCTGCAGCATTAGCTCTGCGTTGTGTAGTAGCTACACATTATGGAGGCGAGTCCTTCCCAACCTCAAACTGTGGACAAACCACGTAGAACCACTCAAGTGTTTGGAGTTCAGCAGGTGATGGGTTTTGTCTGCATGAGCAGGTTTGTAACTGAGACATGTTTCTTGGCTCATAACAGACTTGCACCTTTAGTTAAAAATGTTGACATGATTCATGTTTCATATAATGTTGGAGAAGACCGACCAGCTGAATGGCTCTGTGGAGAAGTTTAGCAGACCTTTACTATGGCCCCCTACTCCGTGGACACACATCCAACCTCACCCCCACCCCTACGATCTACACTCCTTCTCCACACCTCTTGTGCGTACGTAACCTTTTCCTCCAAATCCCAATGTCTCTTCCCTCCCCCCTCCCCACAAAACAGCAAGCTCCTCTTTCCTACGCAGTAATGATCTACCCTAAGTGGTTCAAAACCCGAGGTCCTGAAAAGCAGTTTCTCCTTCTTAACCCCTTGTCTATGGACAGAAGTTGGCTACTTTGATTAACCACGAATCTGGGTTGATAGACAGTCACTTCTCCATCGTGGTTCACCAGTTTCAGACACCAGGAGAACCCTTTCTTCCCCCAATAGCTACCCAGAGCTACCCTGAGTTACCCCAAACTCCTTCGTGCTACCCCGAGCTGCGTTACATCATCTGCCAACTTACACATAGAATGTAATCATTTCCTGCGAAGACTGAGGGGCGAGGCTACTATGAATGGGAAAGAATTGATGGTATGAGAGGTTGAGTAAACCGAGACAACCAAGGCTATGATAGAAGAGATGATGACATGGTGGTACAATAGTTACAGAGAGGGGAGCCAAAGAGACTAGATAAATGACTCTTTGTTGAAACAGTTATACTTTTTCTCTGTAAACATGTATTGTTATTTTGATTTGTTCATACTTGTTATTGTGTGATATGATTGACAATTACCTTATTTAGTATGGATACATCCTAGCGGAAATGTCAGAAAAACCAGACCAACTTGTATGGTCTGGCAGAGCAACTTTGAGTCTCAGTTAGGATCAGATACTTGTATTGTATCTTGCTGGAATAAACCAAATTATCTCTGAAACACTATGTAATCTGCCTGGCCTGTCGGCTATTGGTAGGAGACTGAGTAATGGAGGAGAAAGAGATTATTGATTGGAACCTCAAGGGCAGGCTCTGCAACAGCTGGGAGCTACGGGTCTGGGAAAGCAATAGTGGACTTGAGGCAAACTCTGTTGTTGAGCTGGTGGTTTAGCTCTTGTCATTGGTGGAATTGCGGCATTAGTGCTGCTGCGAAGGAACACTGTAGTTATGTCCATGAAAATGGGACAAAATAATTCACAGCTTTATTGATGATTTAAAATTGTTGTTAATATACTGTTGCTGGTAGTTCGTGGTTCTATTGTGCTGGGAGCATTTCATAAAACATCCAGTGAAGTTTTAAAAATTGATTATGTGGATGGCTTTAGCAAAAAATCACTAACTTGAATTTGTAGAGTGTACAAGAAGTCGGGCAGTTCATTCAGTAATTGGTAGTTCTGGAATAAATGGTGGTAAATAAGTCCCACATCTCAGAGTGTCAACCAAATGTGGTTGAAAATAAGTTTTAGATAGTTTTCAGTTTTCTCATTACTACACTGCAAATTGCGACATTGACTGATACCGCAGCTGGCAACATCATTGCAAACAGATCTAAAGTATATACACAACATACATGTACACAATCACATTCATACCAATCTACATATCTACAACAGCACTCTTAGCTCACAGTACATAATGTTGTATGCTTTGCCTCTTGTAGACTGGAAACCCTCAATAGTAATGGGAGCAATCAAACAATCAATCTGTTTCTGGAACAGCTACAGGTAAACTACTACAAGGCCACACTGATAAAAGGCAGTGTGTTTGAGGAGATTCTGAAGGAGTATGGTAAGAGTTGATGTTAGCAAACTTGATGTAAAACAATAAAATTCCCACACAAACTATCATCTAACAATAACTACAACAAACAATGAATATATTAATGAAACAGCGCAGAGCTTTTTCTCTATCTGACCAGAGTAAATAAGGCTTGAAGAAGATTTTGGGGCTTTTAATCCACTAACTGAATGCTGTGACAAGCAGAGGCGAAGTGAAGTTGATAACGTTCCGATGGCTGCTGCCACCAAATACTTTTCACCTAGAGGTAATAACAGGTCGGTACTGCACCGAATGAAAAGTGATGGAGTGTCTTCTATTCCACAACTCATATAGAGACCACAGCTCAGACACATAACTCCGAGTTTTAAAGCAGTATGCATTTAATCTTCTAAATATTTCGAGTAAGCATAAGTCCAAATTCAATACTGTTTAGATTTGGCAAAAGCTCTGCTTTTTATAGGCAGAGCACAGAAAGTAAAACAGTGCAATGTCCAACAACACAGAAGTAAGGCATAATGCAACAATCAAACAGGCATATATAAATACAGGCAAATAAGAAAAGGTATATAACATTAAACATACTTAAGTGGCAACCAGAAGTGGTAGGCAGAGTCATAGTTTAGCTGGCCAATCCTTGGCAGTTCTACTTCCTGCTGTGGTACATCAGTCTTTTTAGGCTTCGTTCCCTGGCTCTCCTGAATATGAGCGTAGCTATATAGCAGGTATGGAATTCTGTTTCCTCTAAAGCTATTCTCGGAACCCAGGTTGTGATGAGTCACTCCCTGCTGGCTTGGTGTGGCTCCCACAGGGTTGGTACTGACTCATACAGGGTCGAGACACAGTCGGTATAGTACCGATGCAGGGTGGATACCTTACCGACGCAGGGTTGGTCCGTTCAGTATAAACTATTGTTGATGTTATGGCCATTCAATGGCTATTCAAGTGATGCCGGAACAGTTGCTAGACATATGCGTACATCTGATCGCTATGGAAATCTACCACACATCTCTTTTCATTAGATACATTCTCATGTGTTTAATAACACATTAAGCAAAAAAATAAGTAAGGGTTGAGCATCAACCGTACTCAGGTAAATATATTTTCTGTAAAAGCAATGTTACAAATATAGGATAAAACATATGTATATATATGTATACGGAAACAATCAGACGCCACTATAGAAGAGAGTGCCTTGCAAGCTAGCAGCCTTGTGACATAGTTATGTCATCTCTTCAGTCACTGCATGAGACCTCGATTGTAGCAAGGTTGCTGTCCTCCTCTGACAACAGCTGGCTGACAATCAGCAGACGCGACTCCTGTAAGGTTCTCTCTAGAGTAGCTACATAGTCCTCAATAGCTTCTGCCAATCGGTTACTGCACCACATAAATTGCACAGTTGGCCTTATCACTGTAGGTGTAACTTGATCTATCTTAAGCTCAGTGAGACCGGCTATCTTCATCGAAAGTGCAAGTGGGAGTTGCACAGCTCTGGCACACCAGTTCTCCAGGAGGTATTTTGTAAGAATGGAGTGACATCAAAGGCTTGGTGACAGGAAGTGACGTCAGGGCTGCAGGTTGGATTGGTTGGTCCTCTGGTGATTGCTCTCTCTTGGTAGGTGGCTTGTGGAGAGCTCTATGGCTGCCACATTGAGTGGGCTGACCCCTGTAGCATTTCGCCGGGTTGTTCAATTGTGTAAACTGGCAGAACCAGCTTGGTCAATCTACGGTGCAGACTATGCACGTCTTTAGGGGTTTCACAGGATCTCCAGTTGCATCAAACTTGGCCTGGTGAGAGTAAACAGCATCTCTACTCCTACTTCTATAGCGGCAGTGGGAGTAGTGTTGGAGGTAGTGCTGCGACACATGAACTCTTAGCTGCAGGGTGTTTCCCGCCTCAAAGTGGCGCTTTGGGCAGTTGGTATCCACCGCACTCTGCGTCATTGTGTCAATGCATTTTTCTTCAGCCAAAGTTGCCCACCGTAACCTGCACCATCAAGCGGGATTTCTCTTCCCTTCTTTGGTCCGAGAGTAATTGGCTCATCTGGAAGTGTAAGGCCATCTTCTGGCAGTTATTCTTCCTCTAGTGCCGGCAGGGGAGTAGCCTTAACTAGTCTCACTACCAACTTCGGCTCTACATTCACCTTGGAGTGTGAGTCAGCAACTCTACAATTAATTTTTGTATTAAAAATAGCACACACATTTTGGGCTGACCTCGGTATGTGCCAGGGAAAGTTGGCGGGAGGGGGGTGGAAGGCTGACCGTAGGATTCTCTAGGTTGATGGGACTCTGGGACATTGTTCAAATGGGCTGGTGAAAGAGTAATGCCTTCCAGGAGAAAGCGTTTGCACTTTCGGCTTTTTTTTCCATCTCTTCCTTGCTCAAAATACTTTTTTCCTTTCCCTGAGCCGGGGTGGAAAGTGTAGATCATGTAGAGGGCTTCTTCATACCTTCTGTGTAAAGAGTGTCTGCTTTTGGGCAGGGGCACCAATCTTACTACTTTAACAGGGCTGCTAAGGGACGCTATCACCTTCGGTGAGTTTCAGCAGCTTTCAACTGACTGCAGGATGCCCCCAGGCTGGCATTGGGTGACCCTGGGCCCGCAAAGAGCACTGCTGGGCCGACACAAGACACTGCTGGGCGCAATAGAGTTATCTTGTCTCACAGGATATTTCGTTTTGTGAGATTTCTTATCGGCTACCCGATTGAAGTCAATGACTGAGTCGAACGGTAAAGGGGCTTAAAGGGACTGCCACTACACAAAGCCCAAAGACCAGCACTAGAACCATGTTTAAATATCCATCCAGCTATTTGTGATTCAAACAACTCATTGCCTTTGGCAGTAGGCAAATCATCTTCCGCAGCAGTAGTAGGGGTAGGCACTGGAGATTCCTGTAGAAGGTCTGCTGGTGGCCAACAAGTCTTCCTCACTTATGAGTTCAGGCGGCTTGTACTCAGCCAATCCAGCCTCTAGTAAGACATCTCGTTGTCTTCCTCAATATCTAAGCAGTGAGAGTCAACCATTTCTGTAGGAAGAGTGGCTGGTCAGAAGGTGATGTCCACTGGTGACTGTCTTTGAAAAAACGAGCATTAATCTTCAGCTGCACTGTCTCTCCGAAGTCTTACTCACTGTGTCTGTAGTCACAGGAAACAGAGCTGGGGACAAATCTTTGCTGACTGCTGCCTTCTGCCAGACTAGTTGTAAGGTGAAAAGGCTCCTTATGTTTTTTCTGACACCGAGCAGGATATTTCTGGTACACGCGGTTTGGCAGATGCAGCTATTCAAAAGTTTTTCGCGGACTTTCGAGTACCACATCGTGGGTGATTGCCTATCTTCTTCCTGCTCAAAATAGCACCATATACTGTTTGCAGCCAGCTCAAGTTGGCGGGAGGGTATTTCGTTCTATTTATGGCTATAGGGCTTCCCTTTGACTGCAAAGGGTGTAGCCAATGGAGAGGGGGGAGGGATAAAGTTCAATTTTTTTCTATGTAACTCCTACATTTTTGTCTGGATTGGGCTAAAATTTTGTGGAAAGGCGCATCTCCCCTCTCTCCAAAGTATGAAAAAATTTCCTGGCCGGCTTTTTTGCTAGGAGGTTGTTGCAGAGGGGACGTTAATCTCTAACAAGAGGGTATAGCTCATTTTTGGGCAAAAATGCTTCTGCTAGAAGGAATCTGTTTCCAACAGTTTCATACTGTCTCTTAGCATTCTTCCATGCTTGTCAGTGCAGGGTAGATCTTGACCATCAATTATGACAGTAGAGTCCTGAAATCTCATCATGCACTCACGGGCAGTGAGGAACGCCATGTCTACAATGGTGTCTTCATTAATCTCGCAGATGAATAAGTTAACGCCAGTTCTGAGTGCAAGGAATTGCAGTGATATCTTTACCATACAACAAGATTTTTGAGCCGTCTGCCATCAGACCATGTGATTTGCTGACTTGGAAGGACTGTCTGACCCGGTGGGGTAGTTTACGGTAAGCTTGCCATGACAGTAGATTTGTTGTGCATCCGGTATCCACCTAGATGGACATTGACTGTCCGCCTTTTATGCCAGACAAGAAGTAGCTTGCCTTATATGGTTGCTTCAGGTAGGTGTTGGCAATCTCTGTTGCTTGTGTCTTTGGAGGTTCATTCACAGTGGGTATTCTGCTTGCTGACCTCGCTTACGGGGTCTACTACTGGCTCAACTGTAGCTAGATGCCGTCTGCTCTACTTGGGGTGGTAACCATTTCCATTCTGTAGTGGGGGTTGGCTAGTTCTGACTGGTCAAGGTTTGTAGGTACAGTCTCAGTGTATGTTTCCAACTCCACCACAAAAATAAAAGCACAGTGTGAGTGTGGCTTCCAATAGGAGAGTGACAGTGAGGCTTCGTTTTTCCTTAACAACTTTATCTCCTTTGTCAGCGCTTGTTAGGTCTCTATTATCATCAGGAGAGGGCCTTACCCAGTGTTGGGCAGCACACAGCTGACCTGTTAAAACAGGGGGACTGTGGCAGGCTGGAGTAGATTGTAATTGAGGAGCAACACCTCCGTACTTTTCTTTCACTTCTGCCTCATTGCCTACTGCTCACACGTGAATGGGACGCTTACCATGTGCAGCCTTTTCTGCATATACCCGTTGTCTGCTCTCACCTCATCCGTGAAGTCTGATGGTCATATAGCCAGTAGGTGCCTTTAACATATCGACCATTGAGCAATTTATTGCTCTGGGGCAAGATCTGCGTAGGCTAAACGCACTAGACTTTCCACTTCATTGGCATGCTCCTGTAGGGTTGTCTTATAAGGCCTTCGAAGCCCTAGTTAACTTTGACATAGTTTCTATTGGTGTTACACCAAAATGTGTTCTTAATTAGGTGAATTTCCCTTGTAGGTGTGCGAGTTTTCCACACTCAAGTACGCTGCTTCTCGAAGACTTACAGAGATGCAGATGGCAGTCTGCTCTTGCAGTTCATTTGCTTTGGTAAGCCGGAGAGTGCGATGAAGTATTCAATGTCACCTTCACCCTCAAACTTGAGCACCTTAAATGGTGAATGAGCATTGGCATTGGCTGGTCGTGTAACAGCTAGTAAAGCTTCCATGAGATGATCCATAGCGTGAAATTCTGTGTTGACAGCAGGTACTCTACCTGAATTACGAGCTCTGTTGGTCGCCATTTATGTGATTAGAGGAACAATCAACTTTAAAATCTGCAAGTGAGGCTGTAAAATAGTTTTTAGGGCCGGTATTAGTGGACACAGGGCCCGTATTGACCTATGCTGGTTTTGGGTCAGTAAACAGGGCCGGTATTGATAGGTATAGGGTCCATCTGTCCAGCAATCGGTCATTGATGAACAGAATAATGTCAGTGTAGTTTCAGCAAGACAGAGTTTAAGCTCTAAGTCAATAGCTGTGGCAAACCATTGCAGGAGGAAAAGAGTCGATGACTACTGCAAATGTATGTTGCTCACTTGACAGGGATCACTGCTGCAGCTGGAAGAAGTCAATGACGTATGCAGGAGTGTCCGGTTTCTTGGCCTGTATTGTGAATGCAGGGCCGTGGTGCCGGGTCTGCAGAGAGCAGAGCCTGGGTAGCGCAGCTGAGTAGGGTGTGTGCCCAGTATCCCATCGCTGCCACCAATGTAGTGTATTTTGGGGGCTTCTTAACCACTAAATGAATGCTGTGACCAGCGGCAATACTCATTTGGTGGCGAAGTTGGTAGCATTCTGACGGTATGCTGGAACCAATCACCTTTCACCTAGAGAAAATACAAGTCGGTACTACGTACACTGAATGATAATTGGAGGAGTGTTCTCTAATACACAACAATTTGAGGACCCTCAGCACAGACGCATAACTCAGAGCTTTAGAGCAGTATGCATTAATTCTTCCATAAGAATACGAGCTAGTGCAAGTCCCAATACAATACTGATAAGTTACCATAGTAGACTTTCATAGCACAAACATCTGCGCAATCACCTAACAACAATTCTGGCATCACTTATATAGCCATTTGATGGCCAGAATGATTATGATAATTGATACTGAACATACCTACATCAGTGAGGTACCGACCCTGCATCAGTATGATACCGAACCTGTATGAATCAATACCGACCCTTTGTGAGCCATACCAGGTCAGCATTAGATGGATCATCATAGACTGAGATCTAGGAAGTGGCCTGGAAGCAGCAGGGGGCCTGAACCAGGATGTAATCACCTTTACATTCGAAGCAAGCAAAGGAACAAAGCCTGGGAACCGTTGTACCAACAACAGGAAGCAAGGTTGGCTAGATGGACCTATGACTCCGCCTACCACTTCTGGGCGCCTTACTTATTTAACTCTATATGCCATACCTTATTCGCTTGCCATTTATATCTGCCTGTTCATTTGTGCAGTGTATATTACTCTTATGTTATTGGCTATTTACCTGAATCACTTCCTGTGATCCACCTATAAAAGGCAGAACTTGTACCATGATAATCAGTTTGTAGTTGGACTTTTACTTACTGGTGTTTTTATGGAAACATAAACGCATATTTACTCTAAGCACTGAGTTATGCATGTGATCTGAGGGCTTGATACTAGTTGTGGAGTAGAGAACACTCCTTCACTTCAAATTGGGTGTAGTAGCAACCTGTTGTTGCCTCTCGGTTAAAAGCAGCATACTGTCAATGGCAGCATACTGTCTGATTACTACTGACTTCAGCTAGTGATTATACCCCCCCCCCCAAGATCCACCACAATATGGTTAAAGCTCTGCCTTTTATAGGCAGCGCAAAGGAAGTAAAACGGTGCAATGGCCAATAACACAGAAATAAGGCATAGTGTAACAAATAAGCAGGCAGATATAAATACAGGCAAATAACATACGGCATAGAAGATTAAATATATGTGGCGCCAAGAACTGCCAGGCAAAGTTATGGGCTAGCTGGTCAATCCTACGCATTTCTACTTCCTGCTGTTGATACAACGGTCTATTTAGGCTTTGGTCCCTGGCTCTATCGAACATAGGGGTAGCTATCTTGCAAGTATGGCCTTTTGCATCCTTTAAAGCTATTTGACGGTCCTAGGCCATGATGAGTCACTCGATTCTGGCCTGGTACGGCTCCCAGGGGCTCAGCAATGCTTCATACAGGGCTGGTACAGGGTTGGTATAGCACCGATGCAGGGTCGGTGCCTAAACGATGCAGGGTCGGTCAGTTCGGTATGAACTATTGTTGAATTTCTGGCCACTCGAGTGGTGCCACAACTGTTGCTAGACATCTGGGTGCATGTGAGTGCTATGAAAGTCCACCACAAGCATTGATTAGCTTCAATACTCCTAGATTCAACCATTATTTTTGAATGTCTTCTTTTTCTTGTTATCGTTTTATAGAACAGAAGTTACGTAAAGCTGAAAGGTATGAAGAAATTGTTAAAGTATTCCTCAAAAATGTTTCCTCAGAAGAGGACAGGAAGGATTTTGATAAAAAGTATACGAAAATGCTTTATCATTTTTTCATACCAAGAAATGACCAAGTACAGCATGATGATTGGATAATGATGGTATGTATACAAACTGTTAAGATAGGTTTACTTACAACCCCAGCGTTGGTTTTTAGCTTATCGTACAGCACTGTGTCTCTTGCAGTATGCTGTCACACAGAATTTCGTGTCTCATGGAGTATGGTGACACACAGACTTTGGTCTCTTTGGATTATATTACTACACAGACTTATATGGTTTTTTTGTAGCATACTGTCACACAGACTTCTGTGTCTCATGCAGTCTACTTTCACACAAACTCCTGTGTCTCGTAAAGTATACTGTCACACAGACTTCTGTCTCATGCAGTCTACTGACACACAGACTTCTGTGTCTCATGGAGTATACTGACACACAAATTTCTGTGTCTCAAGGAGTACACTGTCATACATACTTATGTGTCTCATAGAGTAAGCTGTCACTCATACTTTTGTGTCTCTTAAAGCATACTGTCACACAGATTTCTGTGTATCGTGGAGTATACTGTCACACATACTGTAGTGGAATTCTGGGGACCGGCCGAAATGTCACCATTAAAACCTCTCTTCCAACAGAGGTTATTTAGCAATCAACTTCAACAGAGGAGTATCTCAAACTCCACAACTTTAACAGAGCCCACGGCTCAGACTAGCTGCTCAATGCTTCAGAGTAATAACCATTTTATTATTTCACAATACCAGCGCAAAGCAATAGTGGCAAAGTATGTTGCTACTTGGTGCACTCACAAGAAGTATCCGGATACAAGTGAAAGGAGCATAAGTCTTAGGCAGAGGTTCAAGGGGTCATTGGCTTAATTATAGAGAAAACAAATGAAAAATAAGTAAAACATAAATATACGAATCAACAAGCAGACTATGAATAGCAAGGAATCAGATAGGTTGAAATAAGATTAAACAGACAAGGTGACTAGAAGTAGGAGGTGGAGCTTCAAGAGCAATACTGCTAAGTCACAGCCCAGGAAGTAATGGCGCAATATAGGCAGAGTTCTTAGACTGTTATAGCTTGGAATCCTTGACTTTTGGGGAATCTGATAACGGTTATAATGCAGACTCAGGCCTCTGGATCTTTTGAGACTAGTCTGGTGTCTTAGGCTATGTTCCATTTTTTCCTACCCAACCAGGTATAGATTGGCTGTGGGCCAGTGGTGTTACTCCTCGGCCATGGTTTTAGCTGCAGCGCTGGTATAGATAGCAGCAGGGATGGTAGTGATAGTTGCCTTGCCGGTAGAGTTAATTCCTGCTTTTCATAAGGTTTCCGGCAGTCCCAGACTCAAGGAAGGCATTCCTGACACTCTGCAGTTGTCCGGGGGACCTTAGCGTGGACAATGTGATCATAAAAATCCACTACAATATTTTTGTGTCTCATTGAGTATACCGTCAGACAGACTTCTGTGTCTCGTCGCGTCTACTGTTACACAGACTTTCTTCATTTTCAACAGTGGAGCAGTTGTTTTTTTGGAAAACCAGCAAACAAGATGTTTCAGATACATAATGCTGCACACCCACTCAACTTATTTTTGTTCAAAAAATTGCTCACGCTGAAGTTGTGTCTTTTTTGCCGGTGACTAAGTACACACTAGAACTATACACAAAACACCATTCAATTATTGGTGAGAGAGATAGAGAAAAGTTGGTGTTCAGCATAACAGTACAATTACTAATGATTTTGCATCAGTTATTCCATAATTTTTCAATTTATCTATGGGTTTCATTTGTAAATGCAGTAGTTCTTGTTGTATCAGTATTAATTACATATTTGTAATGGCTGTGGTTCTGAACAGACTTGTTTTTATTTATTCAGTACCAAATATTTGTTTTAAGTAACTTAACTTACTCCTACGATATTTTAATCTATGAACATCAATAAGCAATGAACCATGTTGGAATAAGTATGTTAATACATAAAATTGATTTCTTGATAAGATTTATTAATAAAACAGTTATTATTATAAATTGGTTATTGCGGAAAGATGGGGTCATCATGTTCAATTTTTTTATCATCATTTGATGCGTCATTGGCAACAAGCAACTTCTGCTCCGATTTTCTGTGCCGCTTTACTGATAAACTTTTGAAAATTGTCGGTGATATGAGATTGAACAGTGCTGAAATGCCAGCAATACTGGCCAGTATGATAGGAAGGGGCCATTATTACATTCACACTAGGCTGATTTGGAGCTGAGCAAATTTTGGTGTGCAAATCATTCAAGTGTGTACGGAGTTCGACAAAAGCAAAGATGCTTATGCAAAGTACCAATGACTGATCACCAGTTTATTGCTGCTCTTTTTGATGTCACTAAAAAATGAACTTTGTCTTTTGATTTGGGCACTCAGTTACAGTGGGATGTGCTACTACTGGCCATTCTAAGCAAGTATAGATACCTGCTAGGCTGGCAATCTCTGTCTAAAATGTGAAAGATGGTGATGAATCTCCTTCTATGAATATTTTTGACATACACAGCTGGCAACCCATTTTTAGAAATGCAAATAAGATAAATTTATATACTACAGGAACCCAGCCTAACTGATCGCGCAAGTGAGCAGATGCTTCTGCTAACTGGTTTGGATGATTTTGAAAAGGACCTGATGTTCTAAAAAAAATCAATTATCGTATTGTGGGCGGATTGAATGCTAGTAACTACAAGAGTTATAACTCCTATACACCCCTCTACAAATGCTACTGACACTAACTCTCAAACGCTTCTGGAATGGATTATCACTCTGCCCTTACAATTGGCCGTTCTTAGATTCGCAGCCCAACCAGCAAGAGATGATCACAAGACTGACATTCACCAATCAACAGATAAACATCACTTTGTGTGGTCTTTCTCTTGAATAAATATATAAAAGTTCACCCTTTACAATAAAGTTCGACCGAGCAAAAGAGTGAACCAATGTTCGCAAGGTTGTTTTGCAATATTGTTTGTTTGTGATCAGCCACTAAATTGAGTTCAAACACTTACAACATCCAACTACAGACATATTTTAAGTTTTTATAAAGACACACATTACAAACTAAGTGTAACCTGACGATCTAAAAAGTAGGCACGACGAGACTTCTGCAGTAAATTATCAAAGAGGATCATGTGTAGCGAATTTTGAGATCCTACTACGTTCCGCTAGGGGTTGTCACTGCACAGACTGCTTGTCTACCGGCACAACTAAACAGTCAGCCTTCCTAGGCCTGACAAAGAACATTCAACCTTTCCCCAGCAATGACCCCACGCCGGGATGGCACAAACAACTGCTTGCACAGAGAGTAAACTTCTATACCAACTGTGGTGAGCCCTCGGCTCAAACATATATACTTGGTGCATTATAGTGATATACAATAACCTTTGTTTATAGCAGAATACAAAGTTGGCAATCCAATACTTGTCAGGTAACGCAAAGAAGTATAAGAAAGCTCTTTTATAGGCGGAGTCACAGGCAGTGACAGAAAGTGTTTGGCCTAGTTTGCCAATCACTGCAATCATGAATAGAAATCCAATACAATACAAATACAAAAAGGTGTAATAATATTGTCTAATGAGATGTGAATAAATGTGTTAAAAGGAACTGGTGCCCAGAAGTAAGGGGCGGAGTCTATAGCTGTTGGACCAGTAACAGGTTGGTATTTTTTCTGGTAATAGTCCTTGGTCTTTGAGAGCCTCTGGTCCAACTTTTCCAACTTTTGAGGATAGTAAGCTCCTGGAGATGGGTCTTAAAAGTTATTGGGCTATGTTTGCTCCCTCAGGCTATGGCAGCCATCTTGATGCTGGCCCGGGATAGCTACCCAGAGCCGGGGTAACAGGTACCTGATGATGATATGATTAATTATGACATTATTGCATAACCAAAGCAATATGGTAGCTGCAATAGAATCCGGTCTTGTTCTATTATATATATGTTTGTAACAACCATCACAGGGACCTGTGCAAGGTAGTAGTCAATGTTGGTGTCCAGTAAAATCCACTACACATGCTGTTGCATATTTTAGTTTTGTTTTATCCAATTGTAAACGTACCGCCTCTGTTCCAGGCAATTCTTACCGCAACTGATGTGATCTTCGATACACTATGCAAACAGAAGTTACTGCTGGCGAAAGCTCTTCTTGACTTGACTCGCCGAACATTATGCAGTGCTACCTTTCATAAGTTTAATGTTGGAAGTTGGGTGTTTGTATGTATATAGAATTTTTCTTCTCTCTTTGTTCCATTTTACCTAGTAGTTATTCATAAGTAAAAAAAGTAGATAAAACAATTGCATGAATGTTTAGAAATGCATAACGTGTTGGCCGATGAGATGGAGCAATGCTGTTGAAATCGGCCACAGTGGTTCTGTGACTTTTTGCAGTAATTGCAGTGTTCACTATAGATAGTAGCTTTCTTTGGCCCAGATACAAACTTTTGCAAGAGAAGTGTAGCTAAAGACATGATATCAAAATAATAAATCATACAGTCAGATTGTGTACAGTCCACTGCAGTACAGTGTAACGCAGTACGGTATAGTACATTGCAGTAGCAGTAGCAATAGCAGTAGCAGTAGCAGTAGCAGTAGGAGTAGCAGTAGCAGTGGCAGCAATAGCAGTAGCAATAGCAGTAGCAGTAGAAGTAGCAATAGCAGTAGCAATAGCAGTAGCAGTAGCAGTAGCAGTAGCAGTAGCAGTAGCAGTAGCAGTAGCAGTAGCAGTAGCAGTAGAAGTGGCAGTAGCAGTGGCAGTAACAGTGGCAGTGGCAGTGGCAGTGGCAGTGGCAGTGGCAGTGGCAGTGGCAGTGGCAGTGGCAGTGGCAGTGGCAGCGGCAGTAGCAGCAGTAGTAGCAGTAGCAATAGCAGTAGCAGTAGAAGTAGCAATCGCAGTAGCAATAGCAGTAGCAGTAGTAGTGTAATATGAGAAGATCTCGGGCAAATTATTTGATAGTTTTCTAGGTAGCGTTTGTAGCTCCAACATGAGTTGGTTTTACTTGCTTATTTGGCACTTTTTTGACAACTGTTAACACCTGGACCGCTCTCGATATTGTTTTTAATCAAGTGGTTTTTTTTTTATATGTTATGTTAATTATGTTTCATACTGTTGCACAGACCCATTAGATAATCTTGGTAACCTAAAGGTCTTTGATCAGTTAACTGATGATGCTGGAGGTTTTACTCCCGGTATAGATCACTGATGACGCGTTCTCAATAGTAGGTTGTGAGACTACATTTGATTTTTGCCAATCAGTTATCAGTGCTGTTGTTAACAAAGTATTTTTGCAATCGTTAAGTGTAATTTTTTCATAATAGATAAAATATAATAGGGAGTAAAATAATCGTAATAGACATCAATAGTAATGTAGGAGAAGATCTTTGGCATAGAGTCCACAAATAAGATTCTGCTGGTTCCAAGTCCCTTTTTGTTGGCACCATGAGAACCATGAGAACCATGAGAACCTGAAAGGGTACTTTTTGTCCCCCAGTCTTCATGAAACTAAATAAATTGTTTGGGCACGAAAAACATTTCATAATATAAAAGAATTTTCAATCAACTGAAAAAATATCTTTTGTACCAAACACACCTTGCAATATATAATAAGTTTGTGCAAATAAAAAGAAGCTCTTTGCGCAAAAGCACTTTATAACATAAAACAAAGTTGGCGGGACTATCTAAAAACGTTTTACCGTACAGAGTTTCTTATATATCTTATACCGATTTTCCAGCAAGCATTCTCTTTGGCTGTAGGGTTAGGTTAGTTGGTGCGACTTTTTCTGTTTTCCCTTTTTTTTACACGGAAAACATTCACTTCAGCGACAGTAACTGAAGGAATGACATCTACTGCAACTACTTAAACTATCAGCAATAAGGTAAGAACCAATAAATAATTGTATTATGCTAATACTCAGCTAGTTGCGCTGTGAATAAGGTGTACTCCTAGAACCTAACAAGTTTTCTCTCAAGACTGCAGAGTGTTTGGCGTTGACAAAATTGTTTTTTTGCCAGTGAGCCAACTACTTGGATCTAAGTATTTATCATTAATCGTACTTTGGTATTTCGCACTGTGGAGAAAGTGTACTAATAGAACCTAGCTGATTTGTTTTCAAGACTGTGGAGTCTTTGGCATTGAGAAGTATGTCACTTTGTCAGAGAGCTATTAACTTGTGTCAACGCTAACGTGATTGCAAAGAGGCAACAACCGGGTTCTAATTTCTTATTATTAATTGTACTAGGGTAGTTAGCATTGTGGATAATTTATACTCCTAGAACCTAGCCAGTTTGCTCTCAATATTGTAACGTCTTTGGTATTGAGAAATTGGCTTTTTGTTAGAGAGACAACAACCGACTTCTAATTGTTTATTGTTCTCAACGCAGTTGTATATCAACTCAGTTTTATTAGATATGACCCTTTTTGATGTTATACGTTTTGCACTAAGTGCAATATTGAGTGTTTACTACCCAAATGCAAGGGAAATGGAGATACGGACACCAACTGTTACACCAGGGAACACAAACGCTTGCGCATATCTGTTTGCTCAAATGTACCCAGCTCTGAGATGCCTCTATGCATTATCAACAAGGGCAACAATAGAAGTTGCAATGGAAAATTCATCTGACACTCTAAGAACATTACTGAAGAGGTGTACTTCCCAGTGAGGAAAAAGTTTTCACGGATCATTGAGTTGAAGGCAAGATACATGTACATTGGTTGGAAGAAAGCTTAACAAAAATTCCTCCACCAATTGCCTCTCAAACCAAAACTGTTTGGATTAAAACTATGGGGCTAAAGTGTACTGCATGAGTTGGAAAATATATCAAACAACAATCCTTATTCCAGAATTTAAACAGCAGAGCGACAACATCAACATGATGAAAGGAATTTTGATATAACAATTGAAAGACGCTGCTGACAAAGATTTTGATTTTCTCATCAAAAAAGGAAACAAGATGCTTGTGATCTGTATAGGATAGTTTTTGTTTTTGGATTGCGCAAACTTTATTACAACATGATACAGTTATGAAATGTATCTCAAAGTAAACAAATGTGCGGCTTCGAAAAAACTTTTTTTTACCGGTGAATGAAAGACTAGACTCAACTGTAACAAAAACCTGTACTGCACAGACAAGCTTATTACATCTCGTTAAAACAGAAACAGAATCAACGAAGAAGAGTAAACGATTTGTCAAATAGCGCGGAAAGATGAAAACATGAGTGCCATGAGAGATTTCTTAAAATGGTACAGCAACTTGAACAAAACCTTATTTGTTTAAGCTTTGGAAAAACAAAAAGCTATCTACAGGGAAAACGGAATTGGCATGTTGAAAGACGGTAAATCTTTACAATTTTTGGGAATTCGCTGGATGTTTAGCGAAGCTCCCCAACCGTCACCTCTCAAACTTTCTCCCTGTTTTGATTTTTGAGAAATAGCTGAATCTCTTCGACAGATTTTTCCGGTCTGCTTGATTGACAAATGCAACAATGTGGTTCTGTATTCTTTGATAAATGAAAACATCAATGAAAAACCCAGCCTGGTGAGGAACAAATACCAAAAAGAAGGGACGAACGAGAATTAGAGAACATTGGCTCGGAAAAGAAGCAAAATGCAAACGCTCTGTACCTGTAGTGTTTGATGCAGTCGATGCCTAGTGGATATTCCCAAAGAAGAAAGTTGGAGAATTCCCTCATTGCCATTCTGGTGAAGTTTAGTAAGTTGGCTCACAGCTGGTTACAGTATCTAATGTATGCGAAAAGAAATAAAACCAGAGGTAAGGTCAATGGAGGATAAGAGTTTCTTGGACAGTGAACTTTCCCGATCGATGGAGTTTGCGTTGAAAACCGTGTTTCTGTTTCGCGGATGTTTCTGGCACAGACACGACTGCTCTTTCAAAAACGCTAGACATAAAAAATTTTACCCTACGAGACAAAATCAACAACACATATGTATATAGAGAAGTTAAAAAAAGAAGATTGTCTCTGAGCTTTGGGCTACATGGCCATCTCGTATGGGAAGTGTGATCAATGGACTTTCGTAATAACTTACAGGAATGTACGAAATTTTTTTTATCCCAGAAAATTTGAGAATAACCTGAATTAGGAAAAGGTAGTGGAGAGAATTTGATTGGTAGATTTGTTCGGACTTGACGAAAGAGACATCAAATTCCCAAACAAGTAGAAAATTTTTTTCCAAAATGCCTCAAATTTTCAAAAACACGAAACTGAGCAGAGAACACTTGAGCGATGAGATCAAAATTTTTGCTGAGTCCGGAGGATTCCTACAAACCCCACAATGCTCGCTAGTCGGAAGCGTGTTCAGAAATAATATATTGCTAGTGAGACCATTGCTAAAATGGTACTTGAAACAGGGATGGGAAATCACCAAATGTTATGAGCTGATAGAATATGTTCCTGGAAAGGCTTTTGAGGCTTTTGGAACATCGGTTTCAGATGCTAGGAAATTGGGATGTTGGGATCCTAGTTAAGCGTTGCTGGCCACTACCAGTAAATTGGTAGGAAACCGTGCCTATTAAAAAACAATCACTGAAAAGGAAAAGTATACAAAATTCAATTACACCGATGGCATCAGAGAAGCTTCGTTTTGCATTAGAAGGAACAAATTTGTTTCTATGGACAAGGGATTGGAGGATTTCTTTGAAATCGTATGCACTAAAAAAGTGGTATGACAATAGAGAAAACTATTGTTTCAAAGTTTTTCCCATCAATCTTCATGCTATTACTTTAGGTGAGTATGAATTTGCTGGTGTACTTGGGTTTTTTCGTAGTACGATATGTCAAGCTGAGAATGTTGCAGTTTTACTAAGACTTTATGGGCAAGTAAGTAACTTGTACCTTTCTTCTATCAACTTAATAGTTATTGTAAACAGTAGACATAAATGTAAATAATACACTTAGTAACATATTTTTATTTATACATCAACAGAAGTTATTTCTAGTACATGGAAATGGATACAGATAACACGGACATGACTTTGAGGGGATTGCTAGAGACATTAGTGAAAGCAGACATAAAAAGAGGTTTTTACGCCAATTAAGCTAATTGGTTTCCGAGTCAATACTGCGATAGACACAGCGATGTGTTTTGGAGTGTTAAAACAGTGGGTGTAGAATTTACGGTGTGTGATTGCTGTGAAAAAAGTGCTAAAACATGGTAAAAGAACCCGATGCGGTTCAAAGAAAAATTCTCAGGCGATGAAGTTGTTTCGCTCAACTCTAAATCCTGCTACTTTTTTGGGGAAAAAAGGAAACAAGTTTAGCTCAAAAATTTGAGCAAGAAAAGTAACGATTTAAACAACCACAGTTATTTGAATGTGATGAGGACATGAAATTTGTTTAAAGGAAACAATCAAAGTTTGGTGATGAAAGATTGAAAAATTCTACTCTGCAGATGAATGAAATGTGGACTCACATACTTTCACGCTAAAAATGAGTATGTTTTAAATGAGTGTCAACAAGAATTATTAGGGCGTAGTAAAAAACAAACATCTAAATCTTCATCACTTTCACATCACATATTTTGGCTTCTTGTCACCATTATTGTTCAAACTCACATTTATATAACACTTGGACTTTGTAACCAATATTATATACACTTACCTATTGAACGTTTTTTGCAAACTATATTATACAAACATATTACAACAACACAAGCAACTTAACAATCCAAATCAAATATAATCTCACTAAATACTACTGGGATTGTATCAACAGGGATCTAAACTGGGATGAAAGCCTCCAGCATCATCCGTTAACTAACCAAAGCCCTCAGGACCAACAAAGTTATCTGATGGGCCTGTGCAACGGTATCAAATATAATTAACATAACATATCACACAAATTTTTAAACAAAGATATCAAGAGCCATTCAGGTGTCAACAGTTGTCATGACCGAGTTTAAGACCTATTGCAAAAACTTCCAAATAACCAGGTAAAACCAACTCATGATAGAGCTACACACTCTACCTAGAAAACTGTTACATAATTTGCCCAAGATCTGCTCATATTACAATACTAGTGGCAGCAGTAGGAGCATCATCAACATCAGCGATAGCAGTATCAGTCATCAGTCATCACTGCGGTATCGGTAACAGCAACAATAATAGTGGCAGTAGTAGTTGAAGCAATAATACGGCTTTGTAAAACATGCTACAAATGTAGTTCTTTGTATGGACAATGATGTAGGTGCGTTGGATCACAAAGAGTAACTTGATACTCTCTAAAGATCGCCAGCCTAGTTTATTGACAAATTTTCACCTACTAAAAGTCACCAAGGATTCAGAACTACCAGATGTGGACATTGACTGTATTAATCTTCTCACAAATGAAAAAATACAAAGGTGGAAAACTAAATACGCAGATGTTGAAAACTATACACGTGAAGATTTTGATAAAGAACACTTCATAATGACAACTAAGATTCCACGCAAGAATCCTGCAACTAAAGATGTCATATTTTCATTTCTAGTCGACAGGTGAGTATAATATTGGTATTGTACTAGCTACTATGTGTGATGTTACATTGTAGTGTTTTATTTACTAACCATGCCTTTGAGCTTCATAGGTGGAGAACAATTGGTGACCATTGGTAGTAATACAGGAATAGATCTCTGTCATGGAGTCTAAAGAGAAGGTTCTCCTAGTTTCAAGTGTCTTTTAGTTGGCACCAGTTACAATGAAAACCTGTGAGGTACCTTTTTGTGTGCACCAGGTGTTATAATTTAATTTTCATTTTTTTATGTTTGAGCCAAGTGTTTATTGTGTAGGGTTTGTTTGTATTGTGATTAGTACGATGTATGGGTTTGGTTATTTTTTGAACATGGTATGAAAACTCGAGTACTTTTCTTGTGAACCACTTTTTATTGTTATTTAGTTTTCTAATGGTATGATTAACTAAGTATTTATTGGACAGGGTTGTTTCTATTAGAGTTTATATTATGATTTAGATTGAGAAGTTTTGAGTATGGTATAAAAATGAAGTGTTGTAATATTGGATTGCCATTGAAAGGTAAGATGTCGACAGAGGAAGATGTGGAAATGAGAGTGATGAGTGAAAATGATACTGTTGATGGTACTATGAATAACATCGTAGATGTTTTATAGAGTCTGAAGTGAAGTGGTAATTGTTATGATGATATTGGTATTTGTCATAGGATTCTCTACTTTTGCATGGGGTTACTGATATTATTGTATATGAAGATGTTAGATACAAAAAGTGAGAACCTCTCTCGGTCGAATAATGAATGAAACTATTGCCGGATGACGAACATCTCCTTCATCATGAAAGGTTATGCTGAAAGTTTTTACGCGATGATGCAATTTCCTTTTAGTGTGATGATTGCGGATCCGACTGGTTCAGGGAAGACACAAGCAATTTCATGAATGATTGAAACTAGTCAGATTATAGCTTATCCTCCACTGATAGAAATACATTGCTGTTATGGAGCCTATCAAAAAAGTTTTGCAATGTCACCGGAGTGATATTTCCTGAGGGAATGATAGATATAACAACAGGTTTCCGAGAGATAGACAAAACAGATGGTTGATAATTGATCATTTCATAGATGAAGTTTATGGTAAAGCCTATGCCAATGCATTGTATACAAAACATAGTCATCATTTGAACAAAGGTATTTTTTTAACTGTTCAGAATCTGTTTTTAAAATGAAATCCTACAATTTCCATGAATAGTCACTTGCTTTTCTTTTTAAAAACCCTAGAGACGCTTTTTCGTTTACGTATTTGGCTCATAAATGCTTTTCCGGAAGGACCCAATATGTACAAGAAGCTTTTGAACAAGCGACGAAGAAATCATACTTTTTTCTATGGATAAACACAATTCAGCAAATGGATGATGATCACAAACTATTGGGCAACTTTACATCGATTCAACCTATGATATTATACACAACCAAGTAAAAGCATATAAATACAATTGCTATTCCTTTCATTCCACACCCATTTTGTTATTCATCTATGTAACACGTTGTTAATATAATGATTAAACCTCTGCAACAAAAATGAAAAAAAGAAGCGGCACTGTTGTTATCACTCAACACAGCATCTGCTTCAATCCAAAAGTCTGTAATAGCTAATGCAAGAAAGATCTTTTTATGACTCTAATGGAATGCGCTAAACCTATTACAAATGGAACAGTACCGTTGTCAACTGTTCAGAATAATCAGTTGCAACAGAGCACGAAGAATATTGCTAGTCTAGTTAGGAAAACATTGATCGACGATACATAAACTGTTTTGCAAAAAGGAGGATTTATAGCTTCCCTACTAGGACCTATCATCAGCACAGTAGTACTCAGTATTTTGAAAACCGTCTTAGAAGGAAGACGAAGTTGAATGTCTCCACAAGAACGATGAAAAATAGAATGGCTCTTTTAGCCCTGGATGACATGAGTAAGCAATGAAAAATTGCTATAGCAAAAAATTCCGACTCAGATCTGTTTCAATCATCAATAGAAACTGTTAAAAACATTATTTTAGGTAATGTTCTTCCATAACCAGAACAGTTTTTTCAGTTGCAGCTCTACGAGAAGGAAGTACGCAAACCAATCAGTAAAGGAACAGTTGATGATAAGCGTAAAATTTTGACTTAGACTGGTAGAGGTAAGTTTTTGGATGCTATCATTACACCTAACGTAACTGTTTTATCGTCAATAAAACCACTAAAGCTATGAGTCTCCAGACTTTAACATTTTCTAGACGTTATTTTGAAGTGTGTGAAAATAAATACGCTAGGCTAATGAAAACAGTTGCAAATGAAATAGTGACAGAAAAAAATAAAAGCATGCCTCTTTTGTATTACAAAGCTATGAAAATATAATGGTGAGAGATATGAAGAGAAAACGAAATGCTTTGCTGGAAACAGCGCATGAATCCGCTTTGACTGAGTACAAAAAGTTACATGAAAATGTTAAAACATGCGTAGGCATTTGAGAGGCGTCAGAAAAATTAACAATCTTTACCAGCAAATGGATTACTGGTCTCCCACCAAGAAGCCACTGTCACAACCTACTTCTCCCTCGGCTAATCATACAATTGTTGATGACAAGACTGGCAACCTCTGACCAATCGAACCTACCTCCTCTACCTCTGTGCTAGATGCTAGTGAGATACCTCCAATAAGAAAAATATTGTTTGACACCGACGACTTGTCCATGCTCGACATTTGGAATATTGGTGATGGAGAAGATGATGGTGAAGGTGAGAAGGAACGCTTAGAAGAGTTTGAGAAAAAAGTATATAGTATTACAAAGACGAATGGCAATCGAGCGATTGGCGTCAGAATGTGGAAGCGATGGAGTAAAATCGTCAAGTACGATTCAAATAAGGATGTACTCAAAGTCGGAGACAATTGGTAGAATCCGAAGACTTCCAAAAAGTTGTTGCGAGATGCTTTAACTGTTGGAAGTATGATAAGACCTGAAAACACAAACTACAGCAAATTTAAAATTCTGTTATTGGAACTAGGAATCACAACTGTCAAGATATCACCACGACAAAACATGTCGGGGGATATCTTTGGTTATTCGAGCGGTGGGAAATAGACGTCGATGCGTTAAGAGAGCTGCATTACAATCCCACATTGCATACGTCTCCATGAGGAGCTAGAGCTTTGCTGCAAACTTGTAGAAAACAAGAGGGGAAAGAAAGACTTTGCAAATGGCTAAGTGGCGCGGATGCATACGCGCTACACAACAAAGTAACGATCAAGTTTCATTGTTGTCCCACAATTGTACCCAGAATAGGAGAACAGATTCAAGTAGATTTGATGGATGTGCATTCTCCAAAAGAAGAAAATAACAACACAGCATTTTTTACTGACTGTTGTTGATTCTCTGTTCAGAAAATGTTGGGCTGTTCCACTGATATACAAATCCGGTCACATTGTAGCCAGAGGGTTGAGAAGGATACTGCATGGAAAAAACTACAAGGCTTTAAAATTGGAGAAAGATAAAAAGTTTGTCAATCATAATGTCAAGAGTTTTCTGGCTGATAAAAAACCAAACCATTTACAACCGAAAAAGAGACAATAAAGGCATCAAATGTGGAACGTTTTAACAGGACCTGAAAAACGAGATTTACAGATGTCTGACATACAAAGATGACGACAGATACATTGATGTTTTACCCGAGACGGCTAGTGCGGAAAACAATACTGTTCAAGCGCTGGAAGTATGAGACCAAACGTTGTAATTTTTCAAAACAAGGAGCTTGTGTTGAATGAGTGTATGAAGAAGGTGAGCACAGTTTGGCTAAAAAAACCAAAGTTAAAAGTTGGGGGATAATGTAAGAATCAGGAAGGCAAGCGGGGTGTTTTAGAGAGGAGACACCCCGAATTGGACCATCGAGATCTTTATAACTACTGATGCCCTAACCCATGAAAAAAGTATCATATACACAATGAAAGATCTGACTGAAGAGATGATTGATGGAATCTTTTACGAAATTGCGTTGCAAAAAGTAAAAAAACCTACAATTTTCAGAATCGAAAAGATTCTGGGAAGAAGAACGCTGCAAAGTAAAAGACAGATACTGGTCAAGGGACTGGGTTATGGAGAAAAGTTCAACGAGTGGGTGATAAATGGCTAATAAAGAATGAACGCTCATTGTAACCATCATAGGATGGTAAAATGTGAATACTTATAAGTTTACCCTCAAACTCTAGTGCTGGAGAGTTTCCCGATAACATCAACTCCTCTTTCACAGTGAGGTTATACAAATATATGGATATCATTGGCAGCAAATGGGAGGTAGCTCTGCTAGACATATTGTACTCTAATAATGGTAACAATGTGACTGAAATTAGAATATATCTGCAAAAAACGAATGTCTCTGGCGGAAGCGAAAAGTCATTCATCTTAATCGGTAATGGGAAAGATGCGAAAGATGATGCATGAAATGCGATTAGACAAAAAGTTTGCCCTCTCCTGAAACTGGGTAACCAACATTAGTTCATTGAATAACAACGATCCTGATATGATGGAGACTTGGCATACATCTTTGGATTCAAACTGAGTGGAAAAGCTACATATTCCGGAGGTATATACAACAATGTCACATAACCTGATATAAGTAACGGTCTAACGTCTTTGTATGTCACTTCCAACATGGTCGACAATAGAATGGTGGGTGGTACAAGTGTACATTTGCTAAGAGTAGCACCAGTACAGGGGAAAAGAACACCATCATGTACCAAAAGTTAAAAAAACTTGCACTATTTCAACGCTTCATCACTGAATAGCGATTTCATACAAATGCTTGTAGCAAGCGACGACGGTGAGCGAATACCGTTTGACAGTAGAAAGGTCATGCTGACAGTCCACTTTAGAGAAAGAAAGACACCATGAGTTTGGTACAATACATCCCTGATGACTCGACAGATTTTTCGATGATTGGCCACAGTTTCCCAGCCCTTGACCAAGCTGACTGGTAAAAATACCCCTGGAAGTTGGAAACAGACCAAGAAAGTGCTTTCCAGCAGTTAAAACACAGCCTGCTCACAGCTCCCATATTTGGATACCTGAAGGCCACTGGCATATATACTGTAGATACTGATGCCAGCAATGATGATGTCAGAGCTGTGCTGTCCCAAGAGCAGAAAGGACAGGAGAGAGTAATCTCCTACTAAGTAAAATGCTTGGCCTTGCAGAGCAATATTACTGTGTTATCAGGAAAGATTTACTGGCTGTCGTGAAGGCTGTGAAACATTCCTGGCCATACCTGTAAGGTCAGAAGTTTTGCCTTCGGACGAACCATGTCTTTTTGATAAGGCTGTGCAGGAGGAAGGAGCCCACTAGTCAAGTGGCTTGCTGGCTGGAGATTTGCTCTGAATTCCAGTATACCCTCGGGCATAGTAGTGGAGTCAAACACAGGAATGGAGATGGACTGAGTTGACGCTGCATAGATGGTTTTCATCAGTGTACTCATATCCCTGACAGAGATGGTCATCCCATCAAATGAGAAGTGACGCAAGAGGTCAAGTCACACTCCCTCCTATACCCCTGGTCACTGCTGCTGTTCTTCCTGACACCCCCTCCCCTATGTCGTTGCCACAGACCGAGGACGTGCTATACCCCCAAACACAGATCTGGTATGGGCCCAGAAGGAAGTTACACACCCAGTGGCCACAATCTATACAGCTGGGTGGAGTAACACTCTTGTTACCAAAAAACAGCTGGAGACCAGTAGCAGTTAGCTAAAGCAGCTGAACCAGATACAGCAGTCACTCACCATTAAAGCAGATGGAGTGTTGTAACTAGATCTAGCCATTGGAAACCGTTCCCAGTGGTATGTTGTATGCCCATACAGCCTGAGGAGTCCGGTGATGTGCGAAACGCATTCCCTGCTTCATGCTGGTATTAAAAGAACCACTAAACACCTCCAGTTAACTCGGTACTGGCCTAGTATGACAGCTGACATCTGGAGGCTGGTTTCCAGCTATGAAGTCTGCCAGAGAGCAAAAAATGGGGGGGGGGGGGGGGGGGGTACTAGGCCCAACCCGGGCTGGCAGAAAATTTAGCGCTATACTTGGTCGGACCACTGTCAGAGACAAATAGAGGCAACGTATGGATTTTGGTATTGACCAACCACTTTACCAGGTGACAGGATGCCCTCGCAATTCCAGATGTCATGGCTCCAGTAGTGGCCACTTCTCTAGACGAATGGGTGTTTGTTATCTAGGCATACCGGAGCAGAACCAAGGGGCGCAGTTCAAGTCCAGCTTGATGAGAGAATTGTGTTCATTACGAAACACAGAGAAAACCAGAACTACTCCCTACCATCCACAGGCAAACGGAGTGGTGAAACGCAACAATTGGGTATCAAGAGACTCATTACGCTCCTTACTGCTAAGAATGCAGCCAGAGGAATGGGACCTGGTGTTGCCACAGCTCATGGGAGCCTTCAGGGCCACCCCACACTCTGTGAGAGACGAGACAACTGAATACCTAATGCTGGACAGAGAGCTGAGACTCCCAGATCAAATTGCCTACCATCCACCCCTAACTGTCCATATGCCAGTTCATGAGTATATTCAGGCTCTCAAAGAGTGCCTAGAGAAAGTACATGATACCTTGGCAGAGGGGTAAGTCAGATCTGTAATGAAGAAGGGCAGGAGCATTCTCTGTTTTCCACAGGAGACCAAGTTTGGCTGTAAAACAGGAAGAGAAATGGTGAAAACCCAAAGTTGCAACCTAAAATTATTGGCCCGAACACTGTCGAGGACATGTATTCCAAACAAACTTACCTCATTTTTTGGCAAGGGCAGACATTTGTACAGAATGGGAGCAAGCTCAAGCTCTACAGCAGTTGCAAAACCCAGAAGTAGGCCAATATGAGAGGTGCAGTGAGAAGGCAAAGAAGACCGGCACCAGTTACCACCTGGGTTACTCCCACCAATAGAGCTTGCACCCCAGGCAGTACAGCATCCAGGTTCAACAATACAGCCACACATAGTAGACAATCTACCAAACCCCCCCCCCCCTCCTGTGAACAGCATGCAATTCAGCCAAGAACTCCAGCCACAAGAGCAGAAAACCCAGAAATTATCCATACACCCCTGCTGGTTATGCCCCCCGTAGCTGGCTATGCCCCCGTAGCAGAGAATTTTTCCGGTGGTGGAATAAGCAACAGACCCAGAAGAAATGTGGGGCTACCCATACGGTATGGCCAATCACTATGCCACCGTGTGAAGGAAGATGCATTTCTCAGTGAGACGAAGAAAACTGAGGAGACACCCACCATAGAAACCACAGTAACAGGAGAATTGTTTAAGCCAGCCAACCCATTTTTTGACTCAAATGGAGCTCAAAGTTAAGTTCAGCTGACCCTCCAAGTTGCACCAGATTCAAGTTTTCCAGGAAAACAGAAATTAACCAGTTTGCTCCAAATAGAGCTTCACCAACTGTCACTGAATCTGACTCACAGGAAGTGAGTCAGGCTTGTGCACATGCAGCTAAAATTTGCAGCCTGTCCATAGCCACCAATGAAGCCAAAGTGAACAGACCTACTCTGGATTTTTTTTACTCATTTGGACGCCCCACAGCCTTTTAGCAAGACGTAAGTGAGTTGCGGACGAGACATAGAGGGAATGATTGGAACCAAGTAATGAAGCGCAGGTGCAGAACTTGTTGTCAACTGCATGCGGCAATTACCGCGTATAATTTTGTTTACTGAGAAGCAGAGGATGGAGTATCAAGGAACGTGTGAGAAGCTTATGAGATATAGAATCACAGGCATAGAATGAATCCTAAACACATACATATGGTTAATATAAGCGAAAAGAATGCTAACTAACCTGGCCATTACTCCAACACAGACATGTGGATATTTTTCATCCGGAATGACAAATAATTCAAAACACGTCAATTGCCTGGGAACAGCAACTTCAACTTAGATGGGAGGTCACTAAATACAAAGATTTATCCTACAGACTTATCCTAGCTGCGAGTTTACGCGAGACAATACGCTAGAAGAAAAAGGAGGAGTACACATACAAGGAACCGATCTGCTGAGTAAATTGCTAAAGTAAATTATTGTAATGAAATTTTATTTGATATAGCAAATAAAATTGATCTAAAATACAAACTAGTGCAGAATTTGTATTTATTACTATGAAACCTATGAAACTGATGTGTATTACTCAAAGTTAATGTTGAGCCCATGTCTTGCAAGGTGCAAATAAGACTCTGTCCATCTTTCCGTTTCTCACGAAAAGTTCTTTAGTTACATCTGAAAGACATAGTAACTGATGAGACTAGAATACATTGATGTAAAATTTAACTGAAAAATCACTTTTGACTATACGGTAAAACGAATGAAATTTACGATCATTGATAGTGATGTGCCTTTCTTGTGTTGGTGGTTAGGTTGTTGAGCTGTTGTCTTGGACATTGTTGTTTTTTCGGCATTCTCAAAGTCGGTGAGAAATTCATGATGTTTCATAGTATGAATGAATGAAATAATTGAATGAAGGCTTGAAGGGCTGTAAGCAGGACGACTTTGTAGGAAATTGTGCTGTCTGCGGTTTGATTCAGTCCTTTGAATAGAATAATTCCGCATTTTTCCAATACAACCGTGAAGTTATTTGAGGGGGAATGCAGGTATCTCCAGTCAGTAGCTCTCCATCTATCATGCATCTGTATTGAGCCACAGGAGTCTCGGCAGTCTTGCTCCATCAGGTGTAGCATTTTCTTAGCATTCCCAGGTCTTAAAAACTTATGACACTATCTGGTGGAAAATCATACAGGTGAGCAACATTGAAAGCCTTGATTTGTCTCATGCTCTTGCCTGACAATATGTTTGATTGCATCCTTTGACTTGAAACAGCTATCATATCCATCCGCAATGGGAATAACTGATTTTCCAATCTTTCCCTTGCCCATGATTTATTAACGAGCAGTCCAGCATCATTTTGAATATCACTCTTGACTCAAACTGCATTTTTATCCTTTCGATAGTTATAGATGATGGTGCAAATTGCTTCATCATGAAGTTCAACGGCATACATCCGCATAACTGTTGATATTGGTAGATCTTGAATTGCTACTGTATATATGAAAAAGGATTTTTTGCACGAAAAACAAGATTTGTCGGGCGAAAGAAAACACATTTTTCCTCTGCATAAAAACCACATTATCCTCGCGAAAAGCAACTTTCTCCGCGCAAAAATCCCTTTATATTATACATAAAGATTCTCACGCAAATTTTTTTGTTATTTGAGCGAGAAATTTTTACATATTATAGAGGGTTTTTTGCACACAAAACAGAATTTTTCTTCCAAAACAAGAAAATCATTCTCTGTTTGCAACAAACAACGTTTTATGTGCAATAAAACAACATTATTTGGTCGAAAATCACTTGATAAAGTATATAAAGTTTCTCGCTCGAAAAAAGTTTAACTGCGTGAAAAATCCTTATATATTATAAAGGTATTTTTGCACAAAAAAATCAGTAGTCTTGTTGTAGGGTTAATCAGTGCAACTTTGACTATTTAAGAAGCATTTTATTCAACAGAAATCATTCACTCCAGCAACAACATCTGCAGAAACAACACCTACTACAGTATTTATTACACCCACTAGTAGGATTCTCGGCAATAAGGTAGGAATTGATGAAAGTATTACTGGACACTAGTTAAAAAATACAAGCGTCATTTAAATATTATTATGTTACTCCAATGCTTATTATCCTTTACTAACATTTTTCTTTTTTCCTTAGAACGTCACGACAGCAAAGTCACTACATGTAAAGGATTTCATTCCGGAGATCTGTCATAAATAAATATGAAAGAGTATGATTGTTCGAGAGGAGTCGGTGTACCTGGTCACATCTTGGGCGATACAGTTTTTGCTACACAGAGCATGTTAAATATGGGACAAATCTCTTAGATGGAGAATTCTCTAAGAAACACTATGTTAGGAGTGTGTCTACAAGAAGCTGTCACAACTTGGATTGGTCTCCACCTGACTATTACTTCTTTCACTTCATATGCTTTTTATTGTCTGATCATATCTCATCAAGTGTTATGCAGCCAGGATTTATTCATATCCACATATTATGTCTATAGCTAATACTTGCTGCTTTTGTAACATGTGCCAATTATCATTGGACTGATATTACACCATTAATATGTGTAATCATTTTATATATGTACTGAGTGCCAACTTTTGATCCATTGCTCCATGTTTCTGCTTCTGCTCCTACTCCTGCTCCCGTGTCTAAATATACGGATAATACAGAAGCAACTGTAGAATTGTTTATAGAGATGAACAAAAACAGTTTTGAATCTATTCTAGGGATGACAAACATTGCAATTCTTATTAAGTGTTTAAAGAAAGTAAAAGAAAGTGGTTAGGATAAAAACTTTTTCAAAAACTAACTGACTGAAGGTGGAGTAAGAATTTTTGGAGTGAAATCCAACCACAGGTAAACAAATTTCTGCGAATAAATGGAGAAGTAATAGCTCTGCACACTTTTTTGAGATAATGGTAGAGAAGTTCAATGCTCATCAACAATGTTCCTTCTTATATAATAAAGTTATAGAATAATACAACACTTCATTTTCATATAATACTCAAACTCCAAACCCAAATCATCATATAAACCCTAATGAAAGCAACATCTGCACAATAAATGCTTAGTTAATCATAGAATTACAAGCTAAATAACAATAAAAACTGGTGCACACACAAACAAGTACCCGGGTTCTCATATCATGCTTATAAAATAATCAAGCCCATGCATCTAAGTCAACATAAAATCACAAGATAAATAAACCCTACACAATAAATGCTTAGTTCAAACAAAATTATGTAAAAAATGGTTATAAAACCTGGTGCACACAGGTTCTCATGGTAACTGGTGCCAGCTAAAAGATACTTGGATCAAGGAAAGCCTTGTCCTTAGACTCCATGACAGAGATCTGCTCATGCATTACTATTACCATTTGTAACTAAGGCCATAATCATTCTGTTAACATACTGGGACAATATTAACATTTACAAGTATTGGCAATGATACAAGATCATATTGGCTCTTTAGGCTTGACAGAAGCATCGATGAAGGCACCAAAGAGGCGTATAAACAAACACCCTATATAGATCACTCCTGCAGGAATCTGGGCTATTTGACGCATGCTCTAGGTAGGTTGTAGTCAAAGAAACCAAATTATTTTACAGCGGAGACAGAGTTTCTCTCACCAGAGGTATTGCCTTGAAGTAAACAGTAAGCCACTAGATGTAAATTGAGGAACACATTTATCTGCCTGTTTGGAAGTAGGATTGCCCACATTCTTTCATGAAATTAGGTAGAAGAACTAAAATTATGGCGGGGTGGTGGAGTCATTTGAGAGAAGTCTTTTATGGCTGGTTTATGTTTTCCTGCTCAACTATATTTTTCCCAAGCTTTCCTAACAGCTATATGAATACTGTACATCAAGGTATTTGAAAATACGTAAGAGCTAAACAAGCAAGATAAACAGGAGCAAAGAGCCACTGAATATTGCAACACCCTCTTGTTGAGTTGACTGAGGGTTGCTCTAACTTTGAATACATATAATTCACAATTTAAAAAGAGTTTTCTTTTCTGTCAGCTGAAACTGTTGCAGCTGAATTTCTATTTAAACCAACAACTATGTGGTTAATCATGTTACAAGCTGCGGTTTGTAGGGCACAGAATCAGTGACACAGAAATGTATAAGAAAGTTTCAGCAGCTGTAATGGAGAAAGTCACCAAAAAGGAAACCATAACAGGGCAAATACAAGAATTCAGTATGATAGTGAAACTGTACATAATCGTACTGGATGATTTGATCACATATGATCAAATAGTAACAGTATGTTTGTACATTTATCTAAATATTTAGTACGTGCAATTTACATCATTTGTATCAACTCAATTCACATAAACCTTAGTGAGTAAAAGGCTCACATCTGTTCCTTTTTCCACCCAATATGTCACAACTTTGGTGTTTGTCAGGTTGCCTTACTTACCTCAGACTTGACTAATGTTTATCTAAAGAAATGCTTGTCTTCTGAAGCAGTAGTGCTGTATAGGGAGGTCTGCAGAAAGATCCTTTGTTATGGCACTTCATCTCCAGTAATAACCCGCGGTTGGGTAGGTGTGATTACATAATGGTGCAGTATATTATAACCTGTATCTTGTAAAAAATGATATGTTATCTCCACTGCGTACCATACTGATGTTGTATGATAGTAGTTCAAAACTATACACTGAATAAGCCTTTCTGCTTAGTATCACAATTCCTCCAGATGGTTAAACCATTTGGTACAATTGAGTACATCAACAATTGTATAAAACAAACATAAACATAGACAAGAATGAAATATCAAAAAAATCTTGTCAATTTTTCAGCTGAAGATTGGCGATAACACCAAAGAGCTGCTACGTAAAAGAGAGTTCTGTGTAATAAGGGACCACAGACTAATAGGTGGAACGCTGGTACTTCCTGTTGTAAAATGTAACCAACAATTACCAGTGGTTAGTCGCTCTCTTTCAATGATAGAACTGGGTGCAGCAGGTCAAACTGGTGCTAGCACTGGTCAACTGGAGCCAGTGTATAACCAAACTAGTGTTATCATTGGTCAACTGGGGCCAGTGTATATGCAACTTAAATCTTCTACCCCACCTCAACACAAAACCCTTTCTGTAACCTCACCATTAACTTCAATTCGACCTGGAGTCGCACCGACTCATGCAAACGATTCAGAGAAAACAGAGACAATTAATAAACAATCGATAAACCCTGCAGAAATGACAAAGGTCAAGGATGTTTCAGCAACTTTCTCACAGAGAAATCAAGCCAGCAAAGACTCAGAGTCACTACTAGATCTTGGTACTCCAGGTGTGTCTGCTTCATATCACAGAGTAGTTGGTGAACCAAATAAAATACCTGATAAGCTTAACAGAAAGACGGAAGAAAATACCGACAATTTGAAAGTTTTAAAAATACTGAAAAGCTCAAATGACAGTAAAGTAACGAGGGTGAAAGCTAACGATGAACAAGCTAAAAAGTTACATGGCACTGAACGATCAATAAGTCAAAAACAAGCACATGATGATTCAGATTTTGAGTTTGTGAAAGAGTATTTGAGTTTCGCAAGTGAACAAGAGAAAGAATGGTATGATTTCTCTGACTAATAGACATATTTAAATATGTCAGCCAAATAAATGAAAATAAAATAAAACTATGGAAGTGAACGGTTACAACCTCTATAATTTCATTGCTTAAGATCTATTAGTCAACAAGCATTTTAGTTACAGGATCTTTTTTTAGCGCAAAACACATAAGCCAAAACAACTATCTTTTATGTTTTGGTTTAGGGACACTGAAGCGTTTGGAGGTCTGTCTGGATACATTGATATGAGTAGTAACATGTGAGCAGCTCTATATGTGGGGGTTTAAGGACAATATGGTTATCCCATGCTCAGTGCCTTTTTAGTGGCACCAGGTATCCGATAGAACACATAGAGTACTATTCTGTGTGCACCAGGTGTTGATATTCCCAGTTTGTGTCGTAGTATAGTTTGATATGGTTGCATAATTTCATGGTGTTTTGGTTTTGTTGTAATTGGATTATTAACTAAATGTTTACTGTTCAGGATTTGTTTTGTATTGTGGTTTGTATAGCAATTTACATTGTGGGGTTAAATACATTTACACCTAGTTCTGTATCATGTTTTATTATTGGATTAAAATAGAATAGTTATTGACATAGTATTATTACATAAGTTGTATGGATAACGGCAGAAGTAGTTATTATAAAAACATCCGATGTAATAATATATGGCAGATGAAACATGTAAACTTATATTTCTCTGATGTTTTATTTTATATTCGTTGTGGAGTTTTTACAAAATATGAGAGATTTAATTGGTTTAAAAAAAAATATATTACTAGCAAACACCGTGATTTATTATTACTGATAAAAACAGTTTAATTTTTATGTGTTATTTAGTAATGTTTGACTTTAAATGGTTGTGGTATGTATTATAAAACCATCCAATCGAACAAAATATATCAGAAAAATACTTAGTGTAAACTGTGTTTTAGTTTGTTGTCTTGCAGGCTAATTCGCATCTTTTAAGGATTTGATGTTTTTTGAGTCATTTTTTTATACGATTGTTGTTGAGAGGAACAGCAATATTTGGCAAACTACTAATCAAGATCGCGTCTGTTGAATGTCTGTTGAGGTATCATTCTGTAAGAGTTTTAGTGTTAGAAGACTTTAATGTCGAAAACTCTTTAGCTGTTGTGACCAGCTTTTGTTGATAAAACAAGCACTACTTGCGAGAATTTGTAATCTGTCTTCATTCTTCCATTACATAAGGTTTGCTGAAATACTGTGCAGGATTTTGTGTATTTATGGTAGTTAGGGACCTGCACAAACTCCCACAACTACGGTGCCAGATTCGAGTGGATTGTTCGGCCAATTTTTGTAGTCAGTCAGTGTTATAAAGGTCGACTTGTCTATCCCGATTATTGCGTAAGGGCGAAATTTTTGGCAACATGCATCGGCTAACAAGCGTAAAGGCATGCAGCATGCAGCAAAGGGCCAAAATGACCGATTACTTTCTACCAAGTTTCTCCTACACAGATAGTCGGTTAGTGCAAGTCGTAGTCTGTTCTTGTGCTCTTACTTGTGCTATCCTACTCAGTCAGTGTAGTGTGAATAACTTCTGAGAGTCAGGGAAACTCTGATTTATTTCACGAAGACACATTTAAATAGAAAAGGTAAACTGAGAGATCGTAAGTCACGCCTTACGAGACCAGAAAATAATGTACTATAATTCCGTAAAAACTTTGTTAAATAAATAAGTAGTAATATATGAGCAGATCTCCCTACCAAGTGTTTTTTTGTGGATTAGACCTTGGGGGTTATGCAATGAGTTACGGCGTTGGATGGATTCGCCGAGTTTATATTGTATTTCATTTGAGAGACATTTGAGTGGCATTTGAGTGGCATTTAAGTGGCATTTGAGTTTTGATTATTTTTTTACTTAATTTGAACTCATATGGCAGCTAGATTTTGAATGTATGGCATTTAAGTTTTGATAATTTTTTTACATAATTCGAACTCATATGGCATCTTGAGAGAGAGGAGAAAGAAGAGAGAGAGGAGAGAGGAGTTTTATCTACATTGAATAAATATATTGATCAAAAATGAAACATTATAAGATTATATACATTGATTACATAATAAGTAGGGAAAATCTTCCTATATAATATAGCTAGAGTCAGTAAATACTAAGTAATACAAAGCACTACAACTTGTAACAAACAATCAATACATACATACATACATATGGTATCTTGAGAGAAAGAAAGAGATAGAGGAGAGAGGGAGAGAGAGGAGAGAGGGAGAGAGAGATTCTTTAGTTTTCTGTACATTCATATATATATATATATATGGTTAATTATGTACATATTTATGGGTATATTTATATCTACATAGAGAGAGAGGAGATATATCTACATTGAATAACTATATTGATCAAAAATGAAACATTATATGATTATATACCTGATTACATAATAAGTAGGTAAAATCTTCCTATATAATATAGCTAGAGTCAGTAAATACTAAGTAATACAAAGCACCACAACTCGTAATGACAATCAATGCATACATACATACATATGGTATCTTGAGAGAAAGAAAGAGAGAGAGGAGAGAGAGAGGAGAGAGATTTTTTGTTTCTATACATTCATGTATATATGGTTAATTATGTACATATTTATGGGTATATTTATATCTACATAGAGAGAGGAGAGAGATATATCTACATTGAATAAATATATTGATCAAAAATGAATCATTGTATGATTATATACATTTATTACATAATAAGTAGGGAAAATCTTCCTATATAATATAGCTAGAGTCAGTAAATACGCACATGTCCATATTCATGTACATGTGCATAAATGGACATGAATAGGTACATGTCCATATTCATGTCCATATTCATGTCCATATTCATGTCCATATTCATGTCCATATTCATGTCCATTTATGTACATGTCCATATTCATATCCATTTACGTACATACCTATGTTCATATTTATGTACATGTGCATGTCCAAATTCATGTCCATATTAACATTTTATAGCTATGTACAGAGGAGAGAGAAGAGAGGAGAGAGAGATTTTTTAGTTTTTTATACAACCATGTATATATGGATAATTATGTACATATTTATGGATATATTTATATCTAGATTGAATAATATACATTTATGACATAATAACTATATTGAATGCTATAAAATATGTTGGAAAATCACCAAGTTAGTCCTCTAGATGGTTAAAATTTACAGTATTTGGGAAATAACTGCAAGAGAGGAGAGAGGAGTATTTGGTTGAGGAGAGAGGAGAGAGGAGAGAGAGGAGGCTTGAGCGTAAATATTTCTTTTAGTTATTTACATAATAAGTATATTGAATACTATAAAATATCTTGGAAAATCGTCAAATTAGACCTTTAAATGGTTAAAATTTACAGTATTTGGGAAATAACTACAATAAAAAACATTATGAATGTATGGCATTTAAGTATTGATAGTTTTTTACATAATTCGAACTCATATGGTATCTTGAGAGAAAGAAGAGAGGAAAAGAGGAGAGAGGAGGGGAAATAATCGCACTCAAATGAAAAAAATAGATGAAGCTAGATATTCATCTATTTGTATATATCCACAAGAAAACTGGGGTATTTAGTGAAATATTCTTTTATTCCATTCAATTTTCCTTAATTTTATTTGAGTTGAAGTATTATTTACAATGGTTAGAATTTATTAAAATTACTGCTCAATCTTTTATCCAACACCTACAATAATTCTTAGTAATAGTAGTGTAATGAGACTGAGTAATAATCTACACACACCTTGTTCACTCTGTATGCTGTAGCACATGTTTTTCCTTTAGTTATCTGCAGTTACTTCAATTGGATCTTATCCAGATGTTTTATAGTCTTTGCTGCTACTGCGTTTTGTCTCAAACAAGAATCCAAAGTAGGCATTGTGTCTACAAAATACAAAAAAATTGATTGTTACAATTGATTCATTTATTTTCATTGGCTTTATCTACATATACATAAAGTAGCGAAGAAACAGTTTGTGTGAGTATGAAACTATCTAGTAGAGATAAATTTATATCTAGGTTCAACTAGCATTAAATATTAATTACTTATTATTTTGTTAATAATAAATAATTAGAGTCAGGTACTTTACTAGTGCTCGGACAAACACACAATTTTGTTAATGTCAAAGTCTGTGATCTTACAAAGAAATAACTTAGATACTATTAGCATAAAATTATCTAGTAAAGATAAATTACCTAGGAGTGAATTCTAGTTGAGGTTCGATTTATCAATATCCAAAGACAGGGTTTGTAACACAAACGGATTTGGTTGTAGGAGGCTATTTTCTCCATAGTGCAAGTAGGTGAGTTTTTCAACTAGTGGTAAATAAATATTTATTATTATTTTGTTATTTAGATCACAAGACGAACAAAATTCAATAAAGTAACAATGAAAACCAAATGAAATCACAATAATATTAACAATAATAAGAATAATAATAATAATCATCATCAGTAAAAATTATTTTTCATATTAAATACAATGAATAATAACTGTTTTATGCTGATAATGAAGTAAAACAATACAATAATGAAAGTTGTAATCGTTTTTTGGCTGTAAAGTTCAAAATCAACCTGTCGTTCAAGATGTCATTTAAGGCTAACCTATTTTTTCTCTCGGACCTACGACAATTCTGTCAATCAATGCCAAAAGACTGCGATCTTGAGCGGAAACAGGATAGGTTCTATGAGCATGAAATTATTTAGGAGAGATACTTCTATGGTCAGGCCATATCGTAATAGGAGGATAACTCCAGAGTGCAACTAGTTGAGTTTTTCAACCAGTGTTGAATAATTATTTATTATTTCTCACCTTAATACAGAAAATCTCCTAGTAGTTGTAGTAGATGTTGATCCTTCAGTCACTGTTGTTGAAGTGGATGCTTTCTGTGGAAAAGCGGTGCTTCTTATATAGCTAGGTTGTACTAGGTTGTACTAGGTACTAGGTACCGATTGACACGAGTTGATTCCAATGAAAAGCCTTTATGATATATAAGCAGGTATTTACGCAGAAAACTCACGCGAAAACTAAAAAAAAAAAAAAACATTCTTCGCGGGAGTTTTCCGTCTTATATGTTATAAAGGCTTTACGCAAAAACTCACGCGAAAACCGAAACTAAAAACAAAATTCTTCGCGGGAGTTTTCCTTCTTATAAGTCATAAAGGTTTTACACGGAAAACTCACGCGAAAAGTGAAACAGTCAAAAAATTCTCTTCGCGGGAGTTTTCCTTCTATATACTATAAAGGCTTTACACGGAAAACTCACGCGAAAACGGAAAATAGAAAACAATTCTTTCGCGGGAGTTTTCCTTCTTTTATGTTATGAAGGCTTTATGCAGAAAGTTCACGCAATTTTTTTTACCGTAAGTTTTCCGCGTAAGGCCTTTATAGTACATAGAAGGAAAACTCCCGCGAAGAATTTTTTTTTATTCTTTTTGTTTTCGCGTGAGTTTTTGCATCAAGCTGTTATAACACATAAGAAGGAAAACTCCCGCGAAGAAGTTTTTATTGAGTTTCGGTTTTCGCGTGAGTTTTTTGCGTACAGCCTTTATAACATATAAGACGGAAAACTCCCGCGAAGAATGTTTTTTATTTTTTTAGTTTTCGCGTGAATTTTCCTGCTTATATATTATAAAGGCTTTTCATTGAAATCAACTCATGTCAATCGGTACCTAGTACCTCGTACAACCTAGCTATATAAGGAGCACCGTTTTTACACAGAAAGCATCCACTTCAACAACAGTGACTGAAGGATCAACATCTACTACAACTACTAGGAGACTTTCTGTATTAAGGTAAGAAATAATAAATAATTATTTAACACTAGTTGAAGAACTCAACTAGTTGCACTATGGAGTTATCCTCCTATTACGATATGGAGTCGTTCTCTTGACCATAGAAGTATCTCTCCTAGATAATTTTATGCTCATAGAACCTACCCTGTTTCCTCTCAAGATCGCAGTATTTTAACATTGCTAGACAGAATTGTCGTATGTCCGAGAGAAAAAATAGGTTAGCTTATTAAATGATGCCTTGAACTACAGGTCGATTTTGAACTTTACAACCAAAAAATGATTAAAACTTTCAATATTGTATTATTTTACTTCATTATCAACATAAAACAGTTATCATTCATTGTAAAAATAAATAATTAGAGCCTTTTACTAGTGTTAAATAATTATTTATTATTTTTTACCTTAACTCTACTTAGAGTCCTCTTAGTGGTTGTAGTGATCTAAATAATAAAATAATAATAAAAAGCTAGTTCCAAAGAACTAGATGATTTAATTGACTATAGACAAATAATTATTTTAGCACTTCTTACCTCGATGCTGGTTGCTTACATGGTGTTTCATTGCTATAGCAGCAGGAGTGTTGATGTTTGAGCAGGAAGATGTATCATTAAAGGTGTTAGGATTGGGTCTTCTATCATCAATGTGAATGCCGTTGGTGGTGGAATTGGTGGTTGTAGTGGAGATAGTGTCGATGTTGTTGGTAATTGTAGTTGGTTCAATATGGAGCTTAAGAAGTGCTTTGGAGTGTGATGTCATCATACCTGCAAAATGGTAAAAGAACTTAGTTTTTTAATGATGTGAATATACTGAAATTATTATAGTGTTAAATAATTATTTACTATTTATTTTAAAAATAAATAATTAGAGCTTTCTACTAGTGTTAAATAATTATTGATTATTTTTTACCTTATCACCACTTAGAGTGAGATGATTTAATTAACTAAAGACAGATAATTATTTTAGCATTTCTTACCTTGATGCTGGATGGTCTCCTAGTAGCTGTAGTAGATGATGCTTCTCCGCTTGCTGTTGAAGAACTGGATGCTTTCTGTGTGAAAACAGTGGCTCTTAAATAGCTAAAGTTGCACTGATTAAACCCTATGAATCAGCATTTTTTCCAATGCTTTCGCGGGAATAAAAACTGTTTATTCCCGCGAAAGCAACGGTTTCCATTCGCGGGAATAAATACTTTATTTTCACGCGAATGGAAACCGTTGCTTTCGCGGGAATAAAAATTTTATTTTCACGCGAATACAAACCAATGCTTTCGCGGGAATAAATAATTTATTTTCACGCGAATGGAAACCGTTGCTTTCGCAGGAATAAATAATTTATTTTCACGCGAATGGAAACTGTTGCTTTCGCGGGAATAAATAGTTTATTTTCACGCGAATAGAAACTGTTGCTTTCGCGGGAAAAAATAAATTATTTTCACGCGAATGGAAACCGTTGCTTTCGCGGGAATAAATAATTTATTTTCACGCGAATAGAAACTGTTGCTTTCGCGGGAGTAAATAGTTTATTTTCACGCGAATAGAAACTGTTGCTTTCGCGGGAATAAATAATTTATTTTCACGCGAATGGAAACTGTTGCTTTCGCGGGAATAAATAGTTTATTTTCACGCGAATGGAAACTGTTGCTTTCGCGGGAATAAATAGTTTATTTTCACGCGAATAGAAACTGTTGCTTTCGCGGGAAAAAATAAATTATTTTCACGCGAATGGAAACCGTTGCTTTCGCGGGAATAAATAATTTATTTTCACGCGAATAGAAACTGTTGCTTTCGCGGGAGTAAATAGTTTATTTTCACGCGAATAGAAACTGTTGCTTTCGCGGGAATAAATAATTTATTTTCACGCGAATGGAAACTGTTGCTTTCGCGGGAATAAATAGTTTATTTTCACGCGAATAGAAACTGTTGCTTTCGCGGGAATAAATAGTTTATTTTCACGCGAATAGAAACCGTTGCTTTCGCGGGAATAAATAGTTTATTTTCACGCGAATAGAAACCGTTGCTTTCGCGGGAATAAATAATTTATTTTCACGCGAATGGAAACCCTTGCTTTCGCGGGAACAAACAGTTTTTATTCCCGCGAAAGCATTGGAAAAAATGCTGATTCATAAGGTTTAATCAGTGCGACTTTAGCTATTTAAGAGCCACTGTTTTCACACAGAAAGCATCCAGTTCTTCAATAGCAAGCGGAGAAGCATCATCTACTACACAAGATCTACCACCTACTTAGATGATACCAAACCAATGAAGACTCAAACTACATGAATTTTGAAGACAGCATACTTCTCCAACACAGCAAAAATTCATTTCAAGATCTACCACCTACTTAAATGATACCAAACCAATGAAGACTCAAACTACATGAATTTTATTTTGAAGACAGCATACTTCTCCAACACAGCAAGAATTCCTTTCAAGATCTACGACTTAATTAGATGATACCAAATCAATGAAGACTCAAACTACATCGATTTTGAAGACAGCGCACTTCTCCAACACAGCAAGAATTCATTTCAAGATCTACAACCTACTTAGATGATACCAAACCAATGAAGACTCAAACTACATGAATTTTGAAGACAGCATACTTCTCCAACACAGAAAGAATTCCTTTCAAGATCTACCACCTACTTAGATGATACCAAACCAATGAAGACTCAAACTACATGAATTTTGAAGACAGCATACTTCTCCAACACAGCAAAAATTCATTTCAAGATCTACCACCTACTTAATTGATACCAAACCAATGAAGACTCGAACTACATGAATTGAAGACAGCATACTTCTCCAACACAGCAAGAATTCCTTTCAAGATCTACGACTTAATTAGATGATACCAAATCAATGAAGACTCAAACTACATCGATTTTGAAGACAGCGCACTTCTCCAACACAGCAAGAATTCATTTCAAGATCTACCACCTACTTAGATGATACCAAACCAATGAAGACTCAAACTACATGAATTTTGAAGACAGCATACTTCTCCAACACAGCAAAAATTCATTTCAAGATCTACCACCTACTTAAATGATACCAAACCAATGAAGACTCAAACTACATGAATTTTGAAGACAGTCTACTTCTCCAACACAGCAAGAATTCCTTTCAAGATCTACGACTTACTTAGATGATACCAAATCAATGAAGACTCAAACTACATGGATTCTGAAGACAGCACACTTCTCCAACACAGCAAGAATTTCTTTCAAGATCTATCACCTACTTAGTTCTCCAACACAGCAAGAATTCATTTCAAGATCTACCACCTACTTAGATGATACCAAACCAATGAAGACTCAAACTACATGAATTTTGAAGACAGTCGACTTCTCCAACACAGCAAGAATTCCTTTCAAGATCTACGACTTACTTAGATGACACCAAATCAATGAAGACTCAAACTACATGGATTCTGAAGACAGCATACTTCTCCAACACAGAAAGAATTCCTTTCAAGCTCTACCACCTACTTAGATGATACCAAACCAATGAAGACTCAAACTACATGAATTTTGAAGACAGCATACTTCTCCAACACAGCAAAAATTCATTTCAAGATCTACCACCTACTTAAATGATACCAAACCAATGAAGACTCAAACTACATGAATTTTGAAGACAGTCTACAACACAGCAAGAACTCCTTTCAAGATCTACCACCTACTTAGATGATACCAAACCAATGAAGATGAAGACAGCACACTTCTCCAACACAGCAAAAATTTCTTTCAAGATCTACCACCTACTTAGATGATACCAAACCAATGAAGACTCAAACTACATGAATTTTGAAGACAATCTACTTCTCCAACACAGCAAGAATTCCTTTTAAGATCTACGACTTACTTAGATGATACCAAATCAATGAAGACTCAAACTACATGGATTCTGAAGACAGCACACTTCTCCAACACAGCAAGAATTTCTTTCAAGATCTATCACCTACTTAGATGATACCAAACCAATGAGGACTCTAAAAATTACTTATATTATATTTCGATGATGCTGAAAAAAAACTGTCCAGAACAAGAGTTCAAAAAGCTAATCTATAACTCAAGGCAATCATATCACTATAGGTGAGTTTTACTAATTTTTACCATAAATTAAACAAAATGCTGAATATATACATTTTCTAGGTGAAAAAAGGACTTTTTTGATGTAATTAGTGTATTTTTTACAACAAAATGCTGAATATATACATTTTCATGGTAAAGAAAAGGACTTTTTGGGTGTAATTAGCGTAGTTTTTACAACAAAATGTTGAACATATACATTTTTTCAGGTAAAAAAAAAGCACTTTTTTGGTGTAATTAGTGTATTTTTTTACAACATATTTATAAAGCAAGTATTTTTTGTTTTGTTTTAGATAGATGAAAGAGAATCAAAAGCACTTGGTGAAAATAATGCTCAAGAAAGAACAAGTTGAACAATGTAACTTGGTGAGTTATTTCCCTTTTCTAATAATGTAAACTATCCAATGTAACTAGAACTATAATTCAAATTCATGTAATTATTTTACATTTTTGCTTAATCATTCTATACTAATACATAATTTTTTTATTTTAGTTCATTACGAAATTAAAAGCACATAGAACAGAAGTCTTCCTTCCTAAGATGTAACATCACTACATCAAAGACATCATTATAAAGGAACAAACTATGCATTAACTGTTATTACTTTGTATTTATTACAAGTTGTAGTGCTTTGTATTACGTAGTATTTACTGACTCTAGCTATATTATGTGGGGAGATTTTCCTTACTTATTATGTAATAAATGTATATAATCATATAATGATTCATTTTTAATCAATGTATTTATTCAATTTAGATATATCTCCTCTCTTCTCTCTCTATGTAGATATAAATATACCCATAAATATGTACATAATTTACCATATATACATTAATTGCTAGAAAACTAAAAGATCTCTCTCCTCTCTCTCTTTCTCTCTCTCAAGATACCATATGTATGTATGTATGAATGCATTGATTGTCATTACAAGTTGTATTGCTTTGTATAACTTAGTATTTACTGACTCTAGCTATATTATATAGGAAGATTTTCCCTACTTATTATGTAATCAGGTATATAATCATATCATTTTCATTTTTGATGAATATATTTATTCAATGTAGATATATCTCCTCTCTCTATGTAGATATAAATATATCCACTCTCCTCTCTCCTCTCTGTCTTCTCTCTCCTCTCTCTCAAGATGCCATATGAGTTCAAATTATGTGAAAAAACTATCAAAACTTAAATGCCATACATTCAAAATCTAGCTGCCATATGAGTTCAAATCAAGTAAAAAAATAATCAAAACTCAAATGCCACTTAAATGCCACTCAAATGCCACTCAAATACCTCTCAAATGAAATACAATATAAACTCGGCGAATTCACCCAACGTCGTAACTCATTGCATAACCCCCAAGACCAGATCCACAAAAAAACACTTGGTAGGGAGATCTGCTCATATATTACTACTTAAATAGTTAATAATTCTGAAATATATAGTTGTTCTTGTTAAAAATACTTGGAGAAAATATCGATGAAATACAATGTGTAACTGTACACAAGGTTGCCTGGGTAACCATTGCTTACGGTGGCGTCCTCTACAATACTAAGTCTTTTTCAGATAAAGGTTTGCGATTGTTTTCAACTGTCTTGTTATCATCTGCTGTCATTTTTATGAGTAGTTTAAAAAAAACATGAAACTTCGTTGATGCCCAATAACATACAGCGTAATGATTTAGTATAATACATGACTAATCTTTGGTCAGAGAATATTATTCGAGTACACTGAATAATAACTGATTGAGTCTTATGGTTTATTAACCTTTTTTAACCTGTATCAAAAAATTGCTCATTAATTATGACCTTATTGCTGAGAGTCCTCTTAGTAGTTGTAGTAGATTCTGTAGTGGATGTTGTTCCCTTAGACATTATTGCTTGAGTTGATGTTTTTTTTTTGTAAAAGCAGTTACCCTTAAACAGTCAAAGTTTACCTATTGACCTGACCTAAAAATCAATGAAATGTCTCCCTCGAAAATCCATTTACAATATATAAAATTTTTGCACAAATAAACAAAAATATTTCTCAATCAAAATTCTTTTTATAATAATTAAGATTTTTGATAGATAGATTTAGACACGTGTTTTTACAAGCGCAAGGGTACTTGGTTTAAGTTTACGCTTTTTCTTATAAATTTAAAAACCCTACAACTAGTTTAGAATGAAACACTACTTGAATTTAGATTTATTAAATTTCATATGCTGTATTTCCTTCGATTGGAAGCTTTTAGAATAACTACTACTACCATCATTCATACAGCATATGGAATAAATCTCTACCAATATTATGCAATGCCTATCCAACAATAAAACACGATACAAACCTAGGTATAAGAAACCTGCATACCAATTTCACTCTACAATCTAAATAATGATACAATCCCCGATATGAAGCAAACACTGCACAATAAATTCTTAATTAATCATACAGGTACAAAAACATTAAAACACACAATAAACATATGCAAACAAATTAAACTACACTACGACGTAAACTGGAAATATCAACACCAGGTGCACAGAAAAAAAGTAATATAAGGGTTTTACCGGACACCTTGTGCCACTGAAAAAAAAATTTACCCATGATAATCATCTTGTCCTTAAACCCCCACATCAGATCTGTTCATGTTGCACTACTGATTGATTAGTGACGGGTTCAAAGATATTGATGTGATTGCTAGTAGGGTTAGATATATTGATGTGATGGGTGGAACACCTAGCGATATAGATGTGATTGGTGGTGGGTTTAGAGTTTAGAGACCTTAATGCCATTGATGGTGATGCTCCCATTAATGCCACAAAAACAAGTTCATTCAAGCAGATATTTAGATAAAATAGGAAAACTTTGACTTTTGGTCTCATTACTAACCCAAAGTTGCATATTTTTCAGCAGTAAATGCGCTCAAGGAGTTTGATTACAAGAAGGTTGAATAAGTGATCAACACCATTATTTGATATGCAATCTAACTTTCGATCGGTTTGCGATAAAATTGGCTGGAAATTCTGAACAGTTCTGATTCTTGTAACTGAAGCCTAGGTATACTATAATAATGTTAGGTGGCTAGGTTTTTTTTCAATCAGATTAAAACACTTTCAACTTCATTACGCCACATTAGTCATGTAGGAGCAGATCGCTGGCATGCACACTAAGGAAAAGGTTTTCCTGGTTTTAGGTGTATTTTTGTTGACACCAGGTACCATGAGGCAGCTCAAAACCTGGTTCGTTTGAACGAATGAAAAGGCTCAAGTGCTTATGTTTGCTAGTGTAGAAAGTGGTGTTTATTTCTTTATTGCCAGAGCATTCGGGTAGCAACCACTCGGTGTCGTAAGTGGCAATGCCAGAGCATTCGGGTAGCAACCACTCGGTGTCGTAAGTGGCAATGCCAGAGCATTCGGGTAGCAACCACTCGGTGTCGTAAGTGGCAATGCCAGAGCATTCGGGTAGCAACCACTCGGTGTCGTAAGTGGCAATGCCAGAGCATTCGGGTAGCAACCACTCGGTGTCGTAAGTGGCAATGCCAGAGCATTCGAGTAGCAACCACTCGGTGTCGTAAGTGGCAATGCCAGAGCATTCGGGTAGCAACCACTCGGTGTCGTAAGTGGCAATGCCAGAGCATTCGGGTAGCAACCACTCGGTGTCGTAGGTGGCAATGCCAGAGCATTCGGGTAGCAACCACTCGGTGTCGTAAGTGGCAATGCCAGAGCATTCGGGTAGCAACCACTCGGTGTCGTAAGTGGCAATGCCAGAGCATTCGGGTAGCAACCACTCGGTGTCGTAAGTGGCAATGCCAGAGCATTCGGGTAGCAACCACTCGGTGTCGTAAGTGGCAATGCCAGAGCATTCGGGTAGCAACCACTCGGTGTCGTAAGTGGCAAAATAGAAATAGTATCTCAAAGACTTGTGTTCCCTGATGTTTATTTCGAATTGTTCCTTTAGTTTATCAAAAATGGTAGCTCTTGGTTTGTCTTCACCTCTAAAATACTGCATGGTCAATGCGCCTGAGGTTGAGCACCTGTGTCTTTTCAGATTATCAAATCTATCCAAACAAGTAGAACAGGTTGGACATTTGTAGGCTTTGGCGTATCCTTCCAAGTTTGTGGTGAGACTAACGTGACTGACATAAAGATCCAGATACAGTTTTTCCTCGTATCTCGCTGTTGAAGTCCAGATAACTGTTGAAGTCCTGTCTCCATTTAGAGCAACCACCAATATCTTGAGTTGAAACAAATTTTCCAAAACCAGCAAGTCAGAGTCTTCCACCCCTTTTATGCTCATCATTTTTCATGTAACCACTTGCTGTTGGCTAGTTGTTGATGTCATTACCGATGGATCTTTGATAATGCTTGTGGTAATCTTTTGCCAAACTGTTTTTTTAAAAGTCTATTGAAGCTTTTATTTTTTGCTGTTCTTTATTCAATGCTACAAATCTAAAAGTACAATGATTGTCGGTGATTAGTCTCCCATCAAGAGTTTTTAATATGGTTTGTATGTGTCTGTTGTTGAGAATGTGAGAGAGTAAAGTAATTGGAGGCGAGCCCATTGTTCCCATTCCGATCGATTTGTAAAGATGAAAAGTAACCCTTGTGATCAACATCAGTCTCCAACCCGTATTTAATCTTCGTCTCCAACTATTAGTGCGATGATTGGACTCAGCAACTTTGGTAGAGATTTTATCGAGCTGTTTTTTGGTTTCCACCGGAGACACAATGGCATTGTTGGATAGTGAGTGAAAATAGCGAAGCTCAGAGCCATTCTTATTTTCCAGTATACTACCTACACTGCAGTTGACTTCTGCTCTCAAATTCAATTGTCTCCAAACTTTTTTCAACAAATCCAACGCTCCTGTTCCACGATAGTCATTTTAGTAGACATCGGCTTGATCTCTCGGAATTCCATCCCAAAGTCTCACAATTGAAACCTCTATGACTCTACCCGATCTGTGTTTGGTTTTCAAGGCACCACAATATCTATCTATCAGCTCATTCCATTATTCATCATGGAAAGTCTGAGGTTTGCTATCATTGACAAGACCTGGAGATGATGTTCGACTAGGTAATCCAAAACTTGAGTCACTCATTTTTCCTCCACACTCTCTCCATCCCTCTCTGCCTCACCCTCCCCCTCCCCCTCCCTCTCCCCTACACCTCCTTACACCCTTCCCTTCCTTTCCCCCGTCCCCCTTCCTGTCTCCCGTCCCATCCCCATACCCCTTCTTCAACAGCAAATTACACAATCTATTTATGCAAAAATCCTCATATAAGATAAAGAGATTGTCTTAGAAGAAAAATGAACGTTCTTATTGTGAAAAGACAGCTTTGCTGTGCGAAAGTCGATTCATGTTGTCAGTAGTAATATATGAGCAGATCTCCCTACCAAGTGATTTTTTTGTGTGTTTTATCTCCAGCGTTATGCAATTTTTTACGTCGTCGATTCATGCTGCTTTTTAATACTTTATGGCATCTGAATTTTGGATTTGTATTGTTTTTTAATAATATATGATAATTTTTGCACAAATTTTTGTGAAATTTTTGTGTTGAGGTAAATCTCCATGGTGTTTGAATTTTGTTCCTTGACGACGATGGTGTTATTTTGTGTTTTTGTTAACTCTTGAGAGCACTGTAAATAATTTTTTTTCTTTCCATACAGACATATTCATGAACATATGCGTAACTACATCCATATACATGTCTACATTGAATAAAAATTAATCGTTGTACGATTGTATACATTTATTCTATAATAAGTATTACAAAAGCCCATGAAAAACTTTGATTATGATTTTCGAATTTAAAAATAGAGGAACTTAGACATTCAGCTATTTGTATGTATCTGCATACTTCTGGATAGATTTGACCTAGGGTTTTTTTCACTCCATTTCATTTTGATTAAATTTTGAGTTAGGGTTTTATCCCATGCCTTTCTTTTAATTTTTTTAAATAATCATTTGAATTTACAGTTTTATTCATTTTTAAAACGGTTTTAAAATTGTTTTCAGCCATAGTACGAATTATCTCTATATGATTGTTTTGATGACTCGTGTAAGCTCTTTTTTGAAAAGTGGAAATCTCTCCATATATTTCAGCTAGATTCAGAAAATATTGCGTTATGCATAATATTATGGCTTGAAATGTAAGTTGGTAGATTGCCTCATCCTTTGCAATAAAATCTTCTCTAATATACTGATGATAGATTTTCGGGAGGAAGTCTTTTACTCGTACTGGTTTCGATTCCATAATGAACTAAAATGAAGAGTTATGAATTAGTATAGAATGATTAAACAGTGATGTAAAATAATTATAACCTTTTTATTTTTTTATGTAGTATTAGTTACATTAGTTAGTTTACATTAAATAGAAAAGAAAAATCACTCACCTAGTTGCATCGTCCAAATTGTTCTTTTTGAGTACAGTTTTCACCTTGGACTTGTGATTCTCCCAAACTCGAAGTGATAGAAAATACATTTAGTTGTTTAGTTTGCTCAATGGAAATGTTAGATGGGAAATTGATCGGATGAAAGATCGGGCGTTTTTTTTTTATTGAACCCCATAAAGATCACCAGTCTTTGAATATCAAGTCCTGTTGGAGCTAGTTTGTTGTAATCTTCTTTTCTCACCATAGACCTGACTTGTCATCTGTTACCAAATGTTTTGACATTGTAGTGGATAATGCATAAGTTTTTATAGACGTCCTCAGCTGGTCTTTTGATGGAGATTATATCAAGAAGTGATGGTGTTGGATTTAAGTGGAGTGGTTGAAACCTCCCAATCATTACTCTTTCATTGATATGGCAAGGGTTGAGCATACTAGCAGCGTTTTTCGATAAACAGGAAATATTTGAATTAGATGGATCCCCCAGAGTCCGAGCATAGTCAATTGGTTAGTTCTATCGGAATCCCATGGTACTGGTCAAATTGTTCTCAGTTTCCTACCTAACATAGACAAAAAGGTTTTTTTCAGACAAAATATGTTGTTTTTTTCATGGGAAAAATTTGGTTTGGTTGCGCGAAAGTCAATTTATAACATATAGTGATTTTTTGCGCTAATAAATTTGTTTTTAAGCTTGAAACACATTTTATATACTGTAAAAAGATTTTTGCTCAAGGAATGTTGTGTTTTTGCACCAAGAAGGTTTTTTTTCGCAGACATTGTTGTCTTCGCAGAAAAAGTTTTTTCCCTGCGGGTACCATTTTTATAACATATATCATTTTCTTTGTGTGAATAATGTTTTGACCTGCGCGAAACTATTGACATAGTTTATAAAGGAATTCTTGCACCAGGGATGTTTTCTCACGCAAAAACCTTCATAACTCACAAAGGGATTTTTGCCCGAATGTTCTCATTGATTGTAAACTTACGCCAATCAGTGCAACATTGAATATTCAGGAAGCACAGTCTTCACACAAAAATCATTCATTTCAGCAACAAAATCTGAAGGATCAACATCTGCTTCTGCATCTACTACAAAAACTAAGAGCTCTCGGAAATGAGGTAAAAATTAAGAAAATAATTATTTAACACCACCTGTTGTGAAACTTGATAAGACATAGGTTTTCATCGTGTATTATTTATTGTACTGAAATAATATTTACTCATAAAAGTTTGCGTATGTCCTATGCTAACTCTTTACACTGTATGATATAAATTATTAACAAGTTTTCTTGTTTTTTGTTTCAGGAGCTACTCATAGAAATGAAAGCGGTCGATGTCAACATAATAAAAAACAATGTTAAACCTCTATTGGAAGAAGACTTGTTACTTATCCGAAACTTTTGTAATAAAAAAGTTAAAGACACACTACAAATTTTTTGCAAGCAAAATTCATATCAATAGCAAAAAACTGATCAAATGAGCGAAAGAGTCTTCGATATGAAACTCTTCTAACACTAAAGCTCTTAAAAAATGATACCACAGCAGAGATTCAAAAAGTACCATCTCAATTACTGCAACAATGTCAACGAAATTTGATAAATGTACCTGTTTCTATCAATCCCTGACGTAAAAGGAAAATAACTCAAAGAACATCGAATCGTGAAAGGATACGAAAGTCTACAAAATAGAAAAAAACAGATTATAACACAGTCTACACTCAGCTTTTGTCTAATCTATTTCATATCTTTATGAGGTAAATGCTTCTGTATGTTGTTTTAAGATAATGGTAGAAGTGTTCAATGCTTATCTATAATGTTTCTTATATAATCAAGTTATGCAATAATGCAACACTTCAATTTTATACAATACTAACTCCCCCTCCCCCCCCCTGAGCTAAATCATCATAAAATAATTAAAACAGCCTGAACAAAACAATAGAAACTGGTGGACAAAACAATACCCATGTTTACAAAATAATCAAGCCCATGCGTCTAAATCAGCATACAAATCACAATATAAACCAACCCTACGCAATAAGTACTTGACAAACATTAAAAATCATGACACCTGGTGCACACAAAAATGTACTTCACAGGTTCGCATGGCAACTGGTGCCAACTGAAAGTACACTCGGAAACATGATAATCGTATCCTTAGAATCCATGACAAAGATCTGCTCCTACATTACTTCTAATAGATTATTATCTTATTGACTAGTATGTTTATCTGTTAAGCTCATTAATGAATCCATAATAACCTTGCATGGGATTGCAGTGCCTGAGTAACTAAGTCAAGTACTTTCTGTCACTTCCTGTGAATCTTCCCACAAAATGCAGAACTTTTTACTCATTCTTTGCAGTCAACTTTACAATTTTCTATTGATGCCACTATTTGCTTTGGTTAAAATAAAGGTATACCACTTGATAACACTGTGCTGTATATTTGATCCACGGGCTTAACACAATTATAAAGTAGAGATCACTCCTTTACAGCAGTTTCAAGCGCCACACCCGCACAGGGTCACCTCTGGGGAGAGGTTGACTGTTGTTGTCAGGTATTGAGATACTGACTGTTTTGTTGTGCTCTGCAAACAAGAGTTTGCCCAGTGACAACTGTTTAGTGGATAATACCCCATGTAGCACATTTACCGATTAGTTCCCAATTCACCTGACCGATTGAGGATTTCCTTGCATGCATTTTCGGTGTGACGTAACAAAATAATCAGTAAAATTTTATATGAGGCTATTGGTAGGTTTTGCTCGAGGTCGAAAAATCGGTAGACAATTAATGATTTGACTAAACATATTACTGTTAGTGGTTCCAAAGTTTCCAACAAAACTGTTTCTAAAGCGCAATTTTTTACAGATGAAGAGACGCTTTTGAGCATCCCGTCTTTATTGTTTGAACTATGGCAAAAATGTAGCGAGTTTCATCGGTATTGCGTGAGAATGGCAAACGGAGAAAAAAATTGGGGGAACTCCTTAACATTATCTCCAATCGGTAAGGGCAAATCGGTACGTAATTGGTAGATGTACATGTAGCCTAAGTAGTGGACCTCAAATATCCACTACAATATTCTTACACTGTAATGGTAGATGAGCAGTTACATTTCTTTACCTAAATTTTAACATAATGAGCAATATAATAAAATTGAAAAATAGTTTTTAGGTTGCAACTACTTGCTGAGTCCCTAAACAGGCAATAAACAATTCATTCTTGTTGTTTCCTCTGCGAGAGTGAAAGACATTTTGTGTAACAGTTTAAAGAGTACTACCGATGTATTAATTGAAAAAAAAAGTGTTTATCAAGTTAAAGTGTCGCTTATAAAGCCGAACATTAGCTTAGAACAACATAAGTGTTCAATCAAGTTTATTAAATTACTGAGAAAATCATAAAGGAGATAACCCCTAATTTGCAGAGTAATCAAGAGAACAGAACAGTGGCATTGCTATAAACTTAAATGGTTTGTGAAATTGTCTTATCATTTGAAAGATCTTGAACAACCGTACTTATTTCAAACAGCTTTGAAGATATAAAGCTGGTGTTTGAAAATGAATGAGCTAGACACCTTGTTCAGGTTTGTTTAATTTCAGTTTCACTAGTGACCCACGAACAGCATGAATAAATGCTTGTCAATAAGTTTTTTTCATTTGGTGAGCTTATTTTTACTGACCCTTGAGTTCAGAACAAAATGATTATTCATTAATTAAGTTTATTGCAGATCTGATTAGTTTTATTGCAGTTTGTTTGACGACCATGAATAGCAAATACTTATATTTCACTGAGAAACAGCGTTTTGAATGAGCTATCAATTCTTCATCAAGTATGGTACTTAGAGGCTGACATTAAATATAATTAGAGGAAGATTTTTATTGGCTTACTGATACTTAAGCTTGGACATCAGGTGGGACGACGAGCCAAAACAATTCTAGGGAAAAAGTTATTTTCAAAGGTTATGTTGTAACCTTCTCGGGACATTATACAATAGTAATAATTCGGCATAACCTGAACGTAATGTCCCATAACATTGTAGGTATGTCGTTCTCTTGCTGGGTACGTACATATTTCTGCACACGTATCTATGTATATCAATAAACACTAACTTTTTATAGTTTATCATAAATGCCAGTAGCTTTTTGAAACTCAACTAGGCTTCACCTGTTCACATGGCAGCACTGCAATGCAAATAGATAATGTAGAAAAGTTGTCAAAAAGTTGTGCTTTTTATCTTCTAATCGATTGTGGCTGAGACTCTAAGATATTCTTGGAATGCCAAGCCTCCGCAAACAATACATGCAGCAGTAGTTCACTTGCAGCAACAGCTCTGCGTTGTGTAGTAGCTATACATTATGGAGGCGAGTCCCTCCCAATCTCAAACTATGGACAGACCACGTAGAACCACTCAAGTGTTTGGAGTCCAACAGGTCATGGGTTTTGTCTGCATGAGCAGGTTTGTACTTCAGGCATGTTTCTTTGCTTATAACAGAATTGTACCATAGGAAAAAATGTTGACAGAATTCATGTTTCATGTAATAACCAATGGGACAACCTTGGGACATTAAAAAACATATCATGGAGTAGAATCATATCTTGCAGTCACAATAGTGGTAAACTTTTTTGTCTGTCGTTGATAGTTGCTGAGAAAATGAGTTTTAAAAATGACTCTCTCTGCACAAAAATTACTTTGTTTTATGTTCACACAGCGGATAGTTTTGTGCCTCATTATTGATACATTAGAGTGATATCTGTGACACGTGACCAAGCGTGCGTAATTAATTTGCGGTTAGTGACTAATTACTTCATCGTAATATGTAAAAAAATTACGTTTTTATTTGGCAAGGGAATTATTAAATCTATTTTCTTACCTCCAGATGTAAATGATCAATAACAAATAGTATATAAACAGGTCGGCAATCAGATAGGATAGTGATGTAACATGAACTAGCATCATAAGATGCTGTGGCGCAGTGGGAAAAGTCTCGTTCACAATGTGGTTTACAAACATGTTTTCTCAAGTTTGAAATTATGTAAGCAGTGCAATAATTGGTTAATCTCGTTTGGCATAGTGTATCCTATTAAACCCTTTTAAAATTTTGTTTCTAGAAGACTGTGGTCCAAAGTTATTGAAAATTTAGTAATTCCAGAATATTCGGAAACTAAAAAAAAAACGGGTGCTACAAATATTCATATCAATGCTTTCGACGCGTGACATCATTTTTCATGATCAATTTGTAGACACTACATGTAAAGGTTGGAGAAAACTGACCAGTTGAAAGGCTCTGCGGAAAAATTGAGCAGACCTTTACTGGCACCCCCACCCCTACAATCTACACTCCTTCTACCCACCTCTTGTGCATTCACCCCCTTTCCCCTAACCCCCAGGGACTCTTCCCTCCCCATTCGGCCACAACAGCGGCAGACTCCCCTTTCCTACTTGATCTACTCAGAGTCACTAAAAACTTGAGATCCTGAAAAGCATCTCTCACCTTCTCTACCCCTTTGTCTGTGTATAGAAGTTGGCTAATTGGATTAACCATGACTCTGGAGTTCAGCAGTGTCAGACACCAGGAGAACCCTTCCTTTTCCCCAACGGCTACCCAGAGCTATCCTGAGCTACCCCAAACTCCTTCAAACTACCCCGAGCTGCATTGCATCATCTGCCAACTTAGACATAGAATGTAATCATTTCTTTCAAAGACTGAGGGGCAAGGCTACTACAAATCTACGAATGGGAGGGAATTGATGGTATGAAAGGGTGAATAAACCGAGACAACAAAGGCTATGATAGAAAAGATGATGGCATGGTGGTACAATAGTTACAGAGAGGGGAAGCCAAAGAGACAAGATAAATGAACGTTTGTTGCATCATTTGTATTCTTTTGTTTGTAAACATATATTGATACTTTGATTGATATATATTTGTTATCGCCTGATATGATTGAAAATTACCTTATTTAGTATGGATACATCCCAGCGGAAATGTCAAAAAAACCAGACCAACTTGTATGGTCTGGCAGAGCAACTTTGAGTCTCAGTTAGGATCAGATACTTGTATTGTATCTTGCTGGAATAAACCATGAAACACTGTGCAATCTGTCTGGCCTGTTGGCTATTGCTAAGAAGAGCATTGGAGGAGAAAGAGATTATTGAATGGAACCTCAGTGTCAGGTTCTGCAACAGCTAGCAGCTAGTGGACTAGGGGAGAACTCTGTTGTTGAGCCAGTGGTTTAGTTCTTGTCATCGAAGGAGTTGTAGAATTAGTGTTGCTGCTTGTCAACATTGTACTCGTGTTGAAAATAATTCACAGCTCTATTGATGACTACAAACTGTTGTTTATATACTGTGGCTGGTATTTGTTGGTTGTTTTATGCTCGGAGCTCTTCATAAAACATCCAGTAAAGTTTTACCAATGAGTTATGTAGATAACTCGGAGGAAAAGTCAGCAACTTGAAAATTTGTAATGCAAAAATAGTTAGGTAGTTCATTCAGTAATTGGTAGTTCTGGAATAAGTGGTAGGATACAAGGAGCACACCTCAGAGTGCCAACCGAATGTGGTGAAGATGATATTAGATAGTCTTCAGTTTTATCATTACTTCACTTCAAAACGCGACATTGACTGATACCACAACTGGCAAGCACATTGCAAACAGATCTAAAGTATTTATACAACATACATTTACACATTCACATTCATACCAATCTACAAATCTACAACAGCACTGTTATGTCACGGTATACATAACGTTGTATGCTTTGCCTCTTGTAGACTGGAAACCCTCAACAGTAATGGGAGCAATCAAACAATCAATCTGTTTCTGGAACGGCAACAGGTAAACTACTACAAGGCCACACTGATAAAAGGCAGTGTGTTTGAGGAGATTCTGAAGGAGTACGGTAAGAGTTGATGTTAGCAAACTTTATGTAAAACAATAAAATTCCCACAAAAACTGTCATCTAACAATAAATACAACAAACAATAAATGTGTTATTGAAACCCTGCAGAACCATTTCTCTATCTGATCAGAGTAAATAAGGCTTTGATTAGCTTCAATACTTGCAGCCTCTACCATCATTTATGTTTTCTTTTCATCGTTTTATAGAACAGAAGTTACGTAAAGCTGAGAGATATGATGAAATTATTAAAGTAATCCTCAACAATGTTGCCTCAGAAAATGACAGTACGAACTTTGGTAGAAAGTATATGAAAATGCTTTCTAATTATTTCATACCAAGAAATGACCAAGTACAGCATGATGATTGGATAATGATGGTAGGTACACACAAACTGTTAGCATGGCTATGTTCACAATCCTAGCTTTGGTTTTTGTTTATTGTACGGCCCTGCGTCTTGTGGAGTATAAGCCATCACACAGACTTGGATATCTCATGGAGTACCCTCTCACATACACTTCTTTTATTTTTTTTTCAGAAGTTGTTTCTACCGAAAACAAACAAGCAAGATGCTTTAGATGCATTAGAGTTCGAACAAAGCCAATATACTGGTGCAAATTCCAATGAGTGATAATCAGTTTTTTGGTGTATTTTTAGACCACAAAAAGCTCAAAACTGTCCGCAGCAGATATTGAGTTTAACAAACAAAATAAATTGTGACATTATAAGTTTTCTGAAGGCTTTTTTAGCTACAAAAAAGCTCAAAGAAATCTAAATAGCAAAATTGCGACATCACCAGTCAATCAGCTTCAATAAACTGTGGCTAACTGTGCAACAGGCAACACATAACAACAGAACTAGCATTAAGATAAACCAAATTTACAATCACCATCGTCTAGGAGAATTAAACGTTATTTAACAAATGTATGGGAAAATAAGTCTAATATCCATTAGAAAATGTCACGTAAGCTCATTATAGCTTCTTTTTTACCCTTCAAATGAATACTGTGGTAGATTTTGATGCGCACTAGTAGTGAACAGGTCGTTTACGCTAGAACCCTGCAAGACAATGCGCTAGACTTTTACCCACAGCGTTCGGTTTACAGCTGTTGGGTAGAAAGTCCTACTGTGCCGGTGGCATAGTGAGCTGGGCCGGTAGTGACCCCTGCAGGGTCGGTAGTGACCCCTACTGACCCGGTACAGCTGTACTGGGCCGGCACAAAATGGCCGCCATAGAGGAGGATCCTCAAAAGTGTGTAGGAGCTTAGTCAAGGTCGAGAACAGGAGGTACTTACCCTTAAACTACCAACTCCATGGACCCAACTCTACATACAGCCTGGGAGCCTTGCAGGACTACTCATTGGACAATCAGGAGAAAGGACTCCGCCCTTAGTTACTTGGCACCTCCCTTAATTAATCATACTGCATTGTTGATTGGCTTGCTATTTATATAATCGTTTGTATTGGTTAATCTGCTTCCTGTGCATTGATTGTTATATGTTTTGTGCTTATCAGCTCTCCTATAAAAGGAGAGCACACACTGTTATTCTTTGCATTCATTACAATGTTGCCATGGCATATACTCTTATATTGCTAAACCGTAGAGGAATAATTACCCTCAGGACAGCTTAGAGAACAAAGCCATTATTACAGACACTACACGGTACTGTTTGTTTGAGCTATGGGCTCTTGCCTTACCGGGTAATTCGGTTGCCCTGCACAGTTGTCACTGTCGGTCAGTACAGTGTCCCCTCTGGAGAGAGGTAGAATACTCGAGATTAGTGGATGTCCGTGGTAACAGATCGGAATCCATTACAATGCTGAGCCTTTAATATACATCCAACTTGAAGCGGGTCTGGATAAAGGCCAGTTGAATACTAAGTTAGCTCGGGGTAGCTCGGGGTAGCATGCTTTCTGAAGAAGAACAACGAGGGTTAGCTCTGCTGCTTGTTTTAACATACTTTGGCGCTTTTGAATGCAGGCTATGACCACATGCACCCAATATTGTTAGGAAACAAGCTCAAAAGGTGTATGGGTGGCATAACTACGTTTTGAAAAAAAAAGGTATGGACAATGTGTGTTTGAGACAGCATGTGACAGTTCAACTTTGGTGGCTTGTTACTCTGCAATAAAGGAAAACTGGTACTTGGGAAGATAGAAGCGCTTGGCAGTGATCCAAATATGCGGTAGTGGATGAGGCTGGGAATAAATGGAAAAAGGAAACAGTAAATTCAATAATTTCAGCAATCTTTACTGCCAACCTTTTAATTCTTTTTCAACATTTTCGAACCTACTGTGGTCGGAGGCAAAGTAACATTGTGGTTTAATTTCATTTAAAAATGATGTTGTAAAACAACCTCATTTCGTGAGTGATTATGCTGACTGGTGAAAAAACCCAGTTAGTAACAAAATGAGACTCAATTACTTGATAGAGCTTTAAATGTTTCACAATTGCGCTATTAGGTCACTCTCTTCATTCTTTTTAATGCTTAGCAGTCTATTTTGCTGTAAAGTTTTTTTTTCTAAATGTGAAAGTTTTTAGTTGCACAGTTTTTTTAAACTTCTTATTTGGCTTAAAGTGCAAATGTTTATTGATTTTATGGATTTTGTGACGACAAGTTTGATGACTGCATTTTTCTGGGATTCCAGTTTCACTTTTTGTTAGCGATGTTGCGTTGTCTGTGAGAAAAATTCACTGCATCGCCTTAGCAATGCATTTATAGCACTGAAGCAGCTTTTCACAATTGCCTCTGTTCATTGAGATATTGTCGAAGACTTTAGCAGTAAAATTGATTAGAACTCTTACCCCCTTCTACTCCTTGTTATAATTCCCATCAACACCCCTTCCCAGCTTCTAAACATGACTTTACCATGGATCCAGTATCACTCCATTATAGGTTGTATAACCTATACCGGTTTTAGATACCAAGGTGTACCGAGTCAACCCTTAACCCTGTATCCTCAATATGAATTGCAAAGGACTTATCTCGGGCCAGTATCCTGACCTAGTTAGCAAGAAACATCTGAAACAGGTGGCCGGAGGCCCAACAGACCCACTACCCATCTATGCCAAAACAGAACTTGGAATGCGGTAGAACATTAGCAAAGGAACTCTACCTTCCTGTAAGGACTGTCAACTTCCACTACCCTGTGATTGGCTGGAGAGAGTGGGAGCTACCATATCATGTGCTTGTTATGTGATTGGGTAGTATTGTTTTTGTGAATTTGTGATATGTTTTCCATTTGCGTATTATCCGTCTCATGTGATTGGCTGACACCTAATAAGAAGGTGGGAATTTCTGACTTGTCCTAAAGGAGCTGTTGTGCACTGTAGAGAGTAGAACTCTTGTGGATATTGTGTAGTACACATACTGTATTGCTAAATAGAATCGTGGAATAAAGTGCTTAATTTCTAACATCAGTGTAGTGTGTCTGGGTAGACCCTAGGTGTGTGGAGTAGAAGTGGACTGTGTACAAGGAGTGCACAGGGAGTGTTGGCCTTTGTGTCCATAGCAGAGGGTGCAAATTTACTGCGATAGTTTTATTTAGAACAGCTTTATTGTGCACTAGCGCTAGGTATTGGCAGCTTGACTTTTCTTACCTACTTCGCTTTGGGTGTCGTCAAGTCATCAACTTCATGTTTTAATTTTTTTACTTAGTATGTCCATCTTTCATCTGTTTTGCTTAAATAGAACATTAATTTATTGCTACAATTGGACTATATTTTTATGTCACTAGAAAAGGAACTTTGTCACATGGTTTGGCACTCAGATGTAGCGGAGTCTGTTACTATAAACCCATTATTGGCCGTTCTACGTATATGTTGATGAGTGCTAGGCTGGAAATCCTTGTCTAAAATGTGGAAGCTAGAAATGGAGTTCCTTTTATGAATATTTTTGAGGACTGGCTGTCAACCTGTTTTCAGAAATATGAAAAAGATAAACATTACACTACAAAAATCCAGCTTGACTGATCACTCAATGGGCCAAATGCTTCTGCTAAGGGGTTTGGATAATTTTGAAATTGACTCGATTCCTTAACAAAAATAAATTAACGTTAGATATTGTGGAGGGGTTGGATTCAATGAACTACAAGAGTTATAACTCCTATATACCCCTTCATTAATGCTACTGACACTACCTCTCAGGTTCTGAGTTTCATTTATCACCACAAGTGATCACTACTTGGTAAGGTCCCCCTGATAACATGAAGGCGTCAAGCATGAGTCCTTAGGTCAACTTACAAAGACTGGCATTTATTGCACTTCATCTATTGACCAACATAAACTATAAAATTATTCTTTAGCTATGCTAGCCCAGTAGTAATACTATACCTGCTCTGGATGGCTATCCCGAGCCAGAAAAAAGATAGCTGCCATAGCCTGAGAGACAAAACTGAGCCTAAGGACTTCCAGAATCCAAATCCAAGTTATTACCATTCTCAGATGTCGAGATTTTGGGAATCGAGGTTGTAACCGACAGAGATCTCTTGAAGGGAAAGACCAGCGACTACTACTGGCTGGATGAACATCAACCCCGCTCCTTAATTCTGTGCACTAGTTCTGCACTAGCTGATATTTTGATCTGTTATATTCATTGGTGCAACTGTATCATTCTTGTATGTGATTGGAGCCCTTGTGCTACTAGGTCAAGTACTCGCTGTCACTTCCTGTAACTCTGCCTATATAAGGCAGAGCTTTCCGCTCCTTCATAGCATTCAACATTCAGCAATCAACCTTGTGCATTGGTGCCACATTTTGTTCTCAATAGACTAAGTGTATATTACGCGACAACACTGAGTTGTATGTTTGAGCCGAGGGCTCACCATTGTTGTATTTGTAGAGTGTGCTCCTTTGCAGCTGTTTGTAGTGTCTTCCTAGCACAGATTCACCTCTGGGTAGAGGTTGGTTGCTGTTAGGCCTTGGGAGGCTGACTGTTATGTTGTGCTGACCCAGGTTTTCCCTCCACTACACTCTTTCTCTTAAATAAATACATAGGAAGTCACGCTTTACAAACAAAATTTACTTTGAAATGTCATCGAGTTCATGATCATGCCACTAAAATGAATTTCAAAACCTTTAACCGTTCAATTTTTGGGTACAAAAAAAATTAAAAAAACACCACTTAAACTAATAATTTAGAATTTAATTAGACAAGGCTGCCAAAGTTAATTATCAATAGAGGTTTATACTTTTATAAATTTAATCTTATTTTATCCAATTGTAAGCATGCCAGCTCTGTTCCAGGCAATTCTTATAGCAACTGATGTGATCTTTGATGCACTATGCAAGCAGAAGTTACACCGAGCGAAAACTCTTCTTTACTTAAGTCACCAGATACTATGCAATCCGGGTTTCCATAAGTTCAACGGAGGGAGCTGGGTGTTTGTACGTATATAAGATCATTCCTTTCTCTTGGTTTTGCTTGACCTGCGATTTTCATAAATATAAAACTAAGTAGGACATTTGCAGGAAGGCGTATAAATGGTCAACATGTTGGCTGATGAGATAGAGCAAAACTTTTGAACCCAGTCACATGGGTTTTGTGTTTTTCTGCAGTGACTGCAACGTTAACTATGGATGAGAAAGATTCTTGACCCAGCTATGAAATTTTGTGAGAAAGGTGTAGCTAAAGACACTACACGAGAATAAAAAATCGTTCATTCAGGTTTTTACAGTGCAACAAAACTATATGGTTCTTTGAGAAATGTCTTGTTGAGTCGAATAAAAAACAACCTTGTGTAATGTGACAAGCAATGTATAGAAAATACTTGTAACTATCAGGAAGGATGGTTGTAGTATGACTACTATGACCAATAGTGGTATTACCCTTAGCAATTTTAGTGGTGTTAGTATTAGTGGAGATTATAGTAGCAGAGGTATCAGTAGTGGTAGTGATAAGATGAGTGGTGGAGAAAATGTCTGAGGTAGTGTTGGGATCTTGGTAGAGGCAGTGGTGGAGGTGGTAAGTTAGCGATTGAGGTAGTGTTGGAGGTATTGTGGAGGCAGTGATGGAAGTAGCAGGGGTGGTAGTGGTGGATGCAGCGGTGGCGGATGTGGCGCTAGCGGTAACCGTAGCCATGATTTTAGTAGAAACAGTAATTGTGGTTGTAGGAATAATGGTTGAGGAACAGGCGTAGTTGCTTAGTTTTCTGTTAGTGGTGATGATCTTCGTACAATACAATGATGGTGATGTTGATGTCAGTGAAGAGTGCCTGTTGTAGTCACAGTAATAGTGGCAGTAGCGGTAGCAGCAATAGTAGCAGCAGCTGTAGCTGCAGTAGCAGCAACAACAGTAGCAGCAGCAGTATCTGTAGCAGTAGCAAAGCAGTAACTGGAGCATTAGCATCAGCAGCAGCAGTAGCAGCAGCAGTAACAGCAACAATAATAGTAGCAGTAGTAATTGAAGCTGTAACTATGGGTTTGTAAAATATTCAACAAATAGTGCTCTTTGTATGGACAATTTTGTAGGCCAATTGGATCACAAAAAGTAACATTATACTGTCGAATGATCGCCAACCTAGTTTGATGACAAACTTTGATCTATTAAAACTCCACGTGGATTTGGAACTACCAGATGTAATCTTTGAAAATATTAAAACTGTCACTGATAAAGAAATACAGAAATGGAGAACTACCTACGCCAATGTTGAAGATTACACGCGACACGATTTTGCAAAAGAAAACTTCTCTTTAACAACTAGGGCCCCGCTCAGCTATCCTGCAACTAAAGATGTCTTATTTTCATTTCTAGTCGACAGGTGAGTATAATATTGGTATTGTACTAGCTACTATGTGTGATGTTACATTGTTGTATTTTATTTACTAACCATATCTTTGAGTTTCCTAGGTTGAGAAAAGTTGGATACCACTTGTGACAACAGCCATAATCAATCAGCTTACCAATTTTGACAATAGTAACATTTACAAAGATTGGCTCTTTAGGCTTGACAGGAGCATCGATGAAGGCACAAAAGAAGCGTATAAGAAGACATCCTATATATATTACTCCTGCAGGGATCTGGGCTATTTGACAAATGCCCTAGGTAGGTCGTGGTCAATGAAACCAAATTAGTTTACAGTAGAGACAGAGTTTCTCTTACCAGAGGTATTGCCTTGAAGTAAACAGTAAGCCACTAGATACACAGAATTCTGCCTGTTTGAAAGTAGGATTACTCGCTTTATTCCATGAAATTAACTAAATGAACTAATAATGGAGGGTGGTAGAATCATTCATGAGAAGTCATTCATGGCTGGTGTGGAGAAACTTTGTTCGCATCTATTTTTATACCTACACGCCCTCTTATTGAACTAATACCCAGCCTCACCTCCTACCCCTTGGATCTACACCCTCTCTCCCCACCCCTTGTTTATACCACCTCTTCTCTCAACCCCCAACGTTTTCCTGAAAAACAGCTTTTCCTCCTCAGTAGTAATATAGGAGCGGATCTATGTCATGGAGTCTAGGGAGAAGGTTCTCCTGGTTCCAGGTGTACTAAAAGTAAGCACCATTTACCGTGAGAGCCTGTGAGGTAATTTTTTGTGTGCAACGGGTGTTTAGAATGTTTGGTATTTTATGTGTGGTATGTTGATTTGTTAGCGAAGGTTCGCCTGGTCTCTGTTGGTACCTTTTTGTGTGCACCAGGTGTTTTGAATGCTAGTTTTGATTTTGCATGTTGATGGGTTTGTATGATGATTTAGATTGGGGAATTTGAGTAATGTATAGCTTTATTATACAAGAAACATTATAGATAGGCATGGGCTACTTATGTCATAAGTTCGAAAGTATGCACCGAAGAAGATAACTCTTTATCTATTTGCACGTATTTATAAACATGAAGTCGGATTTTGTACCAAGATTTTTAGTCCAACTGTACATAGAGTATATAAGTGTTTAACGTACTATTTGCAATAGTTTAGATAATTTTACAATAAATAATAAAAATGGTTCGCTAGTTATCATTAGCGCTGAGTCCCGCTTCAAAATCGCCAAATTCCTCGTGTAGAAAATCTTCAAGATCAGCTTCAACATCTGATTTTAATATCTCCTCATTGTATTTTGCTTGATCGCAATTTTCTTTCTAACACAATTTACACATCTTTCATCCTAAAATACTTGAAAAAAAACTAAACCAAGAAGTAGTGTTGGAAAAAGTTCAATCAGAAGATTTCTTTAGATCTATTGAATGTGACACTGAAGTTCCTGAGGAAATGAAAGACATTTTCCGAAATGCCTCGGATTTTTTAAAAACACGATGTTGAACAGAGAGCACTTGAGTGACGAGATGAAAGTCTGCTGAAACCGAAGAATTCCTAAAAACCCCTCAAAGTTCACTAGTTGGAAGTATGTTTCGAGAAAAGATATTGCTAATGAGTTCGTTGTTGAAGTGGTACTTGAAACAGGGATTGAAAATCACCGAAGTCTATCAGCAGATAGAATATATACCTAGAAAAGCTTTTGAAGCTTCCGGAACATCAGCTTCAGATGCTAGGAGAATGGGAGATATGGACCTTAGTCAAGAATTACTCGCTAATACTAGCAAGTTGGAGGAAATGCTGCCTATAAAAAACCAACCACCGATAAAGGAAAAAATACAAATATCAAGTTCGTCGATGGTGTCAGAAAAGCCTGATTTCATATCAGAGAGAGCAAGTTCATTTCTATGAAAGATATAGCAGAGGATATTTATGAAATTATAACCGCTAAGCGATTGGTATATTTTAAAACTAATTAAAAGCTGAACAAAAATTATTACATTCTTGAAGAATACCCTGTTAATCATTATGTTCATAATTTCAGCTGACTATGAATGTTCCAGCGCACTTTGCTTTCCCCGTACTACAGTACGCCAAGCTGAGAATGCTACAGTCTTACTCCAATTTTATGCATAAGTAACGCCTAATTTTCCACTACTAACCAAATAGTTAGCTTAAACAGTAAACATGGCTGTAGATAATACAAAAATTCTTTTAATTTATAGATATATTGATAAAAGTAATTTCCAGTACATGGAAATGGATACAGATAGCGCATGCATGGCTTTGAGTGGATCATCGAAACACCAGTGAAACCGAATATAAAAAAGAGTATTATAATGATTATGTTAAATGGTTTCCACAACCATACTTTAAGAAACATGGGGATGACATTTTTTTAAAGATTAAAACATTGGAGTCAGAATGGAGCATGTGTGATTGCTGTGAAAAAGTGCAAAAATATGAAAAAAAAACACCTGGGTTGTTCAAAGGGGGGTTTACCGGAGACTGAATTGTTGCGCTCCATTTCTAAATTTTACTAATGTTGGGTTTAACCAAATGAATTGATGACTTGAACAAAGACAGTTATCTGAATGTATTGAATAAAAAAAAGTCATTCACAGGAAAAAATTGTGGATTCATAGTAAAAGATTAAAAAATGTTGATGTACAGTCAAATAAAACGAGGGGTCGCTTATTTTCACTCTAAAAGAAGGGTGTGTTCCAATGGCGTATCAAACGAACCTATTAACGCTTAATAAAAAGCTTTCATTAGAAACTTAAACTTTTTTTAAAATAGCTACTATACATCTTTAACATATGCATATCTATACAGTGCTATTATAGACATGAATATGGTTACAGGCATAACTGATTATGCTCAAGTTCATAGCTATACAATGACAATCTGAATATGTACATATATATGTACATGTACATAAATGAACATGGATATGTAAATAAATGAATATGAATGTGTTCATTGATATGTGAATGGATATTTGTGAAATTATGTATGAAAACAGCTGTTTTTTTCAGGTAATAGATCTATAGCAATATCTATACAGTAATCCAACCATCAAACCTATAACGTTTCTTATATAATAAAGTTATACAATAATAAAAAGCTTCATTTTTATACAATGCCTAAGCCCCCTAATCTAAATCATCATACAAACCCATCAACATATCAAATCACAACAAACATTCAAAACACCAGGTGTGCGCAAAAAGGTACCAGCAGGGACCAGGAGAACCTCTGCTAACAAATCAACATACCACACAATAGATACCAAACATTCTAAAAACCTGGTGCACACAAAAAGATACCTCTCAGGTTCTCAAGGTAGTTGGTGCTTACTTTAAGTACATATGGAAAGAGGAGAACCTTCTCCCTAGACTCCATGACATAGATCTGCTCCTATACTACTACTCTCGTCCCTATATCCCCTTCTATAGATAGAATTGGTTATCTGAACTAACCGTGAATCTGGTTACTTTCCCATCAAAATTCCCCCATTTCGGACGACAGAAGAGTCCTTGCCCCAAATAGCCACCCCGAGCTATCCCCAGCTACCCTGAGCATCAATATCACTACCTCAGCTCATAGGATAGAGCCATTTCCTGCTGTAGCGGATTATTACGTCCTGCTACTTGTCCACTAGGCGTTGTTACCGTACAAACTGCTGATTGCCGGCACAACAAGACAGTCAGCCTTTCTCAGCCTGACAATGAGCAGTCAATTTTTCCCCAGAGGTGACTCCATGCCAAGATGGCACAAACAGTTGGTTATAAAGAAAATACTTTAAACCTTCAACTGTGGTGAGTCCTCGGCTCAGACGTATACTCGGTGATTTTGAGTTATTATAACATTTATTCATTCCAGAATAAAAATGTGGCAATCAAAGTACAGTCTACTGTATGGCATACTGTAAGAGAGTGCTGTATGGCGATACAAAGAGATACACAAAAACTCTGCTTTTTATAGGCAGAGTCAGAGGAAGTGACAGGAAGTGTTTGGCTCAGTTTGCCAAACGCTCCAATTGCACCTAAGAATAATATACATGTAAATGCAGCAATAAAACGATGTATAAATATAACAACCAATGAAAAGTAAGTGAAGGGATTAAAGGTAACTGGTGTCCAGAAGTGAGGAGCTGAGTCGATAGGCATTCTAGCCAGTAATGGTCAAGTAGCCCTTTCTCCATAGGTTTTTGGTCTTTCTTGGCCTTGGATCATACTTTCTGGGCTTCTCAGGGTAGTTAACTCCTGGATACTTCTATTAGGAGGTCTTAGGCTACTAGCTTTCCTTTCTTAGGTTATAGCAGTCATTTTGCTGCCAGCCTGGGATAGCTATCCAGGCAGGGGTAGTAAACATCATGTGCTCGTAGAGTCTTATAATGGTTCTACTGCATGTAATTTGGCAACTAGGAGAACCGCAATTAATTCAAGGCTTGGTTACTTGCTTTCTAAAGGCAAGGCTACACTGCACCGATGTTTTGATGCCGATGTGCCTATATGATGTTTAGTGACGATGTGCAGGTGGATACAAAGGCCGAAGCAGCGTGACAATGAGCTCGAGCACATCAGTGAGCCGCGAATGAACTAGCAATTCATCCGGCACAAAGTGCGGGTTCTTGCGTGTTTCATTTCCAATGACGAATTATTTTTTCCCCGATATAATAATCACAATGATAACAATAATTGAAGAACGATTTCACTGTGATGTATGTATTTTTTTGGTTTACCATGAAAACATTACTTTCAATAACTTTTTTGGTTTTATTTATTATGAAATCTCCCCAATATTGTGATTAACCATTATTTATTTATAAAAACTAATATAACATGAAATTTTACTTTATTGTTGTTGTACTTGTTAATGATTTGAGTTATTATTACAATTATGCTCAGTAATGTTTAAATTATCAATAAACACTGTTCTATGAGCCATAAAAGATTAATCTACTGGACAGAATTCACTGTTCAAACTTTATAACGTAACAATTCCTTCGGAGTTTTCAGTGGATGATCATTGTTGACAAAAATGGCTCTTTTGGTTTGAACTTGATGAGTTTGGGAAAATAAATCTTTTCAACCAATCGGATAATGCCGATGTGCCTTCGGCATAGGTCATAAATCAACTTGTGGGTAATGCTCATGAACAGGCCCCATAGTGTGACGAAGTGTTCAACACGCTCATCGCAAGGCCTTCCGATGCCAAACATTGGCCAATTTAGCTACTCCTTAAGATTTTCCTGATGTCTACAGGCTATCAGGGGGACCTTTGACAAGTAGTGGTCACATTTGGTGACCAGTAAAACCCACTACACTGTAAAGACTGAGTGGGCAGGATTATCACAAATAGAAGAGTATCAAGGGTCAGAGGGTGAGTGAAGATGAGAGGCACATGCTAGGATAAAGAATATGGTGACATGATGGTGCAATAGTTGCGGAGAGGCAGAGTCAGAAAACCAATATCAAAGATCATTTGTTGGAATGCAATCCTATTGTGTTTGTAAATGTGTATTGCTTTATTGATTGGTTCATATTTTATCACTACTAGATGTGATTGGTCGTACCTTTACTTGGAATCGCTATAAAAACCAAACTGACTTGTGTGATCTGGCGGAGCACCTGTAAGATTGGACTCTTACATGTATCCTATCTTGGAGATAATAAACTATTGTAATGGATTCCGGTCTGTTACCACGGACATCCACTATTCTCGAGTATTGTACCTTTCTCCAGAGGGGACACTCTGCTGAATGACAGTGACAACTGTGCAGGGTAACCGAATTACATGGTAAGGCAAGAGCCCATGGCTCAGACAAACAGAACAGCGTAGTGCTTGTATAAGTGGCAATATTCTCTATGATAGTCCTGAGAGTAATTATTCTTCTAGGGTTGGCAATGTGAGAATGAATGCAATGGATATATAAAATGTCTCTTCTTTTATAGGAGAACTCAGAGGTATCAAACATATAACAGTGATAGCACAGGAAACAGATTAGCCAATACAATTGATCATATAAATAAGTAGCCAATCAACAATGCATTATGGTTGAATCGGGGAGGTGCCAAGTGGCTAAGGGCGGAGTCCTTTCTCCTTATTGTCTAATCAGTAGTTCTGCAAGGCTCCCAGGCTGTATATAGAGCAGGGTCCATGAAATTGGCAATCTAAGGGTAGGTACTTCCTGTTCCTGACCTTGACTGAGCTCCTACATACTTATGTCGGCCATCTTGTGCCGGTCTGGTACAGCTATACCCGGTTGGTAGGGGGTCAATACCGGCCCTGCAGGGGTCGCTACCAGCCTTGTACACTATGCCACCGGCACAGTCGGACTTTCCACCCAAACAGCTGTTAACCGAAGGCTGTGGGCCAAAGTCTAGCACATTGTCTAGCACATTGTCTCGCAAGGTTCTAGAGTAAACGACCTGTTCATTACTAGTGTGCATCAAAATCTACCACACTATATTATCACTGGAGCTAAAACTTATTGATTGAGCCTATTGGCTACCCTTGGAGGAATGTGTTGTTTGGAGCGGTTGGAGGAGCAGGATACAGAGTGTAATTTCAGTTGCAGGCTCTGCAACAGCTGGGAGCTGTCAATCTGGGGAAGCAGTTGAACTGTTCTAGGCAAACTCAGTTGACGAAGCTAGAGCACAAGCGGTTGTCAGTATTGTGAGAAGTTGGTTGTATGGCTGGCTAGCAATGCACTGTAGCTGTGGCAGTGAAGGTGGTAAAATACTTCACACTGGTTCACATGTTTCCCTGCTCAACTTTTTTCCCCAAACTTTCCAATCAGCTGTATGAATACTTTACATCAAAGTATTTTGAAAATATGTAGAAATAAGAAAGTAAGATAAGCAAAAGCAAAGAGCCACTGAATGTTGCAACAGGCTCTTGTTGAATTCACGGCGGGTTGCTTTAACTTCAAATATATTTGGTTCATAATCTGACAAGATTTTGCATTTTGGTCAGCAGAGATGGTTTCAGCTGTATTTCTATTTAAACCACCAACTACGTGATTTTTGATGTTGGAAGCTGTGGTTTGTAGGGCACAGAATCAGTGACACAGAAATGTATAAGAAAGTTTCAGCAGCTGTAATGGAGAGCGTCACCCAAAAAGAAACCATAACCCAACAAATAGAAGTTTTCTGCATGACGATGAAACTGTACATAATGGTACCGGGTGATTTTATCACATATGATCAAATAATAACAGTATGTTTGTACATTTATATATATATACATAGTACGTGCAATTTACATCATTTGTATCAACTCATTTTACATAAACCTTAGTTAGTAAAAGGCTCACATATGTTTCTCTTTCCACCCAATATGTAACAACTTTGGTGTTTGTCAGGTTGCCTTACTTACCTCAGACCTGACTAATGTTTATCTAAAGAAATGCTTATCCTCTGAAGCAGTAGTGCTGTATAGGAGTGTGAGCAAAAGGATCCTTGGTTCTGGCTCTTCATCTCCAGTAATAACCTTTGGTTGGGTATGTCTGATTACATAACGGTGCAGTATATTATAACCTGTATGTTGTAAAAAGTAATATGTTATCTCCACTGTGTAGCACACTGATGATGTATGGTAGTGGCCAAAAACTACACACTGAATAAGCTCTTATGCTTTATATCACAATTCCTCCAAATGGTTCAACTCATATTTGGTTACGATTGAGCACATCAACAATACGCAAAGTTCTTGATAATGTTTTTCAGCTGAGCATCGTTGATCGCACCCGAGAGCTTCTATGTAACAGGGAGTTCTTTTTAATGAGGAATGACATGTTAATAGGCGGAACGCTAGTACTTCCTGTTGTGAAATGTAACCAACAATGGCCAGCGGTTAGTCGTTCTTATACTGTGATAAAACTGGGTGCAGCAGGCCAAACTGGTGCTAGAATTAGCCAAAACCAGCTAGTGTATATGCAAAATAAAGCTCCGGCCCAAACTCAATACAAAATCGTTTCTGTAACCTCACAATTAACTTCGATTCAACCTGGAGTTGTACCAACTAAGGTAAACAATTCAGAGAAAACAGAGGCAATTAATAAAGAAGCAATAAACCCTGCGAAAGTGACAACGGTCAAGAATTTTTCAGCATCTTCGTCACAGAGAAGTCAAGTCAGCAAACACTCACTCCTAGATCTTGGTATTCCAGGTGTGTCTGCTTCATATCCCAGAGTAGTTGGTGAACCAAATAAAATAACTGGTAATCATAAGAGAAAGATGGAAGAGAACACCGACAATTCGAAAGCTTTAAAAATACTCAAAAGCTCAAATGACAGTAAAGTAACGAGGGTGAAAGCTAACGACAAACCAGCTGAAAAGTCACATGGCACTGAACGATCAACGAGTCAAAAAATAAATTCTGAGGATTCAGATTTTGAGTTTGTGAAAGAGTATTTGAGTTTCGCAAGTGAGCAAGAGAAAGAATGGTACGATTTCTCTGATTAATAGACATATTTAAATGTGTCAGTTGGCGATAAATAAATGAAACTAAAATAAAACTATAGAACAGAACACTTCGCATCTAGTTACAACTTCTACAATTTTATTTTTTAAGGGCCACGAGTCCACAAGCATTTTAGTTTTAACACTTTTCTTAGAACAACTCTTATGGTAAGCAACAAAAACTATTTTCTACTCTTTGGTTTAGAGACACTGGTGCCATTTTTGGTAGCCTTATAGACACCGATATGATTGGTGGTAGACTTAGAGACCCTGATGTGATTGGTACTAGAGTTGGAAATATTGACATGGTTGGTGGAAGACTTAGAGACCCTGATATGATTGGTAGTAGAGTTTGAAATATTGACATGGTTGGTGGAAGACTTAGAGACCCTGATATGATTGGTAGTAGAGTTTGAAATATTGATATTATTGGTGGTAGACTTAGAGACTGACCGATTGGTAGTAGAGTTGAAAATACTGATATTATTGGTGGTAGATATAGAAAATTCGATGTGATTGCTTGTAGATTCTAGAGATATTGACTTGATTGGTGGCATACTTATAGATATCGATGTGTTGGTGGTAGGTTTAGAGATGTTGATTTGATTGGTGGCACACTTATAGATGTCGATGTGTTGGTGGTAGATTTAGAGATATTCATCCAATTGGCTCTAGGATCACAGATATTGATGAGATTGATGGTAGGTTTATAGATATTGATGAGACTTATTGCCGAGTTTAGATATTGTGATAAATTTTACCAGTCACTGTAAGTTATCACTACTCAATAAGTTCCGCTGTTAGCCTCTTGGCATCAGGCATGCCTCCTTCAAGCAATCAACAAGACTGGCATTGATTGCACTCAACCTATTTGCTAATGTATGAAAGAGGGAATCATTAATAAACTAGGCCGCCCCTCTATCATTACCATAGCGACCTTGGATAGCACTCTCGGACTGTCATAGCCTGAGAGACAAAACTGTGCCCGAGGATCTTTAGGACCCATATCCGGATCATCGCCAGCCTCAGATGTCACGCTATTGGAAACCGGGACTGCAGAAGACGAAGATCTCTAGGAGAGAAGAATCGACAGCTATCACTGGCTGGGATAATTGATAAAATACATAAGGATTGCCAAGAACTCGAACAGGGTGTAGCTAATTATGGCCAGAAGGAAGCGTGAACAGTGTCATCCATAGCGCCCATGATGAACTAAATTTTCGGAGTGGAAACATATGGTATCATCGACTACTATAGCAACTTGCAAAATAATCGTAATGTAACATTGCGACTTTTGCCACATGACAAGAACGCTTGTGATTTCGGAATGGAAACTGTCTAGAATGGGGACCTGGCCCGTAATTTCACTTCGTAGATGCAACCGGAAGCAGTACCATCACTAACTTATCATTAGAAGTTACGACTTGCTTGACTTTTATCTTGGTTTGAGACATTTCGAGCTGCTGAGATGACAAAAAACATGTGAGTTTCAACTGTACATGATAAGGAACCAACATAAACATGTAAATGGTAATAGACATGCTTATACCCATATCCATTTATGTACATGTTTATGTCTATATCTATCTTCATTTATGGCCATGTCTGTATTCATGTCTGTTTATGCATACGTCCATTTATGTATATGTCCATGTCCATGTCCATGTCCATGTCCATGTCCATGTCCATACCTGTTCCGTTTATGTCACGACCATGTACATGTCCGTTTCCATATCCATATCAACTATGTTTAGTAAGTGCTAGTAAGTTCTGTTGACACTCTGTCGTAATATACGAATTTTTTAGCTTAAAAATATGTGAGTTCCCATTTTATTTGTATGTAAGTGAAAATTTTTCCATCTTTTATTATGAAATCATGGCTGTTTCTTAAAATACGAAACAACAGCACACTTAGTAAACTGTGTTTTTTTAAATCGCTTCTTTGCTGGTTTAAACTTTTAGAGCCAAACTTCTTTCATTTTTCAACCCAATAGTAGTGGAATATAGAGTTGAACAAAATAATTTCACCTCAGGTAAAGACCAGTTTGAACAACCCAGGCGCTCTTTTTCCAGGTTTTTGACACATTTCCGCAGCAATCACGTATGATTCCAAGTTCACCCATTGTTTTAACCCTAAAAAACTCATCCCTATTTATGCCTCAGTACTGACCTGGAAACCAATTGGCGTAATCAGCATGAAACTCCCTTTTCATGTCCGTTTTCACCAATGTTTCTAATGATCAGCTCAAACGCATGTATGCGCCACCTGTATCCGTTTCTATGTACTGGAAATCATGTCTATTGATAAATCAATAATTAAAAATTAAGTAGTGATTGTATTATTTACAGTATTAGTAGTATTATAGTAGTATTGTATTATATATTACAGAATTAGTATTGTATTACGACTACTGTTTAAGCTAATTATTAGGTTAATAGGGGAAAACTACAAGTTAATTACTTGTTCATAAAGTCTTTGTAAAACTGCAACACTCTCAGCTTGGTGTATTGTAGTATGGAGAAACGAGAACTCACCAGAACGTTCATACTCAGCTGAAACAAATATCATAATGACTAATAAGATTAACTTTAAAATTGTAATAGTGTTTTGTATCGACTTTAATTAGCTTTTAAAACACACCAGTTTGGCGCATGTGATTTTGTAGAACACCTCCGATATCTCCTACACAGAAACGAAATTTATTTCCTCTGATGAGAAACGAAGCTTTTCTGGTGCCATCAATGTACTTGAATTTAGTATGTTTTTTTGTTGTTGCCACTGTTTGGTTTTCCTTTGGCAGCATCCCTACCAACTTACTGGTAGTGGCGAGCAACTCTTGACTAGGATCCCCAACTCCTATTTTCCTAAGATCCGAAATCAATGTTTCAACAGTCTCAAAAGTTCTCTATGGATGTATTTGACGAGCAGACAGACTTTGGTGATTTTTAATTGCTGTTTCAACTGGCACTTTAACAATGGACCCATTAGTAATATCTTCCCTTCGAACATGCTGTCGATTAAGAAAGGCTCTCATATCATCACTTAGTGCTCTCTGCTAAACATCGTGCTTTTGAAAATTGGAGGTACTTAAGAAAATTAATCCTCTAGTTCCTTGGGGGGAGGGGGGGGGGGGGAGGGGCCCATTCAACAAATCCAAAGAAATCTTCCGATTAAACTCTTTTTATCGCTTGATTTGATTTAGCTTTTTCTCAGGTTTTTTGGCATAGAGAGATTTGTTAATTCTGTTGGCAAGTTTTTGTTGATTTATGTGAGTTTTTACGTGTGGCAACCGCTCAAACTTCCAATTTGGGATGACTGTGTAACCTAGAGTTAGGAAATACACTTCATTTTCCAATGTGAACCTAAACAACTGAGCCATTGATTTTTGTCTAGTAGAATGAAGGTCCTGATGTCCCGCGATGTTGAAAGAGCAGTCGTATCCCTGCCAAAAACTTGAGTGAAACTGAAAGATGAGTCGGGTTTCACTGCAAAATCCAATGACACAGAGACCTCGTTGTCTGAGACAAACTTCTCGTCCATTGAACAGATGCTTGATGTTGATTCTTTTTGCAAACAATTGGTACTGTAGCCATATGTGCGCTGACTAGCTAAATTTTACTCGATCAGCAACAAATTAGATTTCCATTGCACTTTGCAAAAATGTTTAGTAGGCGTCAATTGTATCATATACCATAGGTAAAGAGCGTTTGCATCAGTTCCATAGATCCTATCACAAAATTTTTGTCCTTTTCTCAGGCAATGTTCTCCTGTTCCCGTCATTTATTTTTTGTCGTATCTGTGCATCACCAAACTGGATCCTCCTATGGTGTTTTTCTTTTTCAATGAATACAAATCTGCCTTGCATTTGTCAATCAGGCACAATGGGAGAGTCTGTCAAAGGATTTGTTGTTTACTCGAAACTCTATTAAGAAAGAAGGTTGTGGGGGAAGTGGTTGAGGAGATTTGTTAAATATCCAGCGCAGTGCCAAACTTGGCAACAATATACTGTATTTCAGCATTTCAATCTAGTATTCTCTGTAAACAGCTCTTTGTCTTTCCACAGCTTGGAAGAATGGGGTTACGCCGAAGTTGTTGAACCACTTAAAAAAATCAATTTTGGTGCTCATGTTTTCATCTTTGCACAAATGGTGCACTCTTCTTCGCTGATGTTTTCTGGTTTTATTCTACTGTAAAACGCTAGTCTTGAAGGTAAATGTTATTGTTGCATTTGACTAAAGTCTTTCATCCGGTTGTAACAAAAAATATTTATGCAGCATTGCATTTGTATGCTTTGAGAGAAAATTTTGTAGCAACGAAATTTTTAAAATCCAAAATCAATAGAAGATCTTGTACTGATCATAGGCACCTTGCTTTTTTCTTTTAAAACAAAATCCAAATCTGTGTCAGAGTCATTTTTTAACTGTTACAGCAGAACTCCTTTTGTCGCGTTTTTGTTGTAGCTCTATAAATTAACTCCTAAAATAGGAAGTTTTTCCATGCACTTGTCCAATTCATCCAGAAGTCTGGAGGGTTCTAGTTTTTGTCTAAATTGTTTTTATTTGAGTAAAGGGACTTTTGCATTGGGAAAATTTTTTTTTTAATTTGCGGTTAGTTCTTATATATTATAAAGGAATTCTCACACAAATTATGAGTTTTTTTTATTTACGTGAAGTTCTTCTGTCTTGCAAAGAGATTTTCAAGTGAAGAAAAATTCTTACATGTGCGAATCTTAATATATATAATAGAAAGGTTTCCCCGTTGAGAAATTTGTTTTATTTTCGCAATATTCTTATATATAACAACAAGATTTTCACTTACCATTTTTTTTTTTCATTTGGGAAATTTTTTTTTATTATAAATGTAAAAAGTTGTTTCCATTTGCGAGAAATTCTTATACATTATAAAGAGAGTTTCGTTTCACTATGGTAAAACGTATGTGATAGAACTTCAGAGAGTAGTGTGTCAAAGCAGAATAGTGGAAAATTTTAATCTTTTCTTTCATCGCCGTCTACTTATGTGAGGTTCAGATGCCCAAAAAGGAAAAATAGTACTCGCTACGAGTTCAAACCCATTAGCGCAAAAAACATAAGCTTGAGAGATACTGTTGCTGAAGCCAAGAAATTGAAAAAGAATGACCAAAGATGAACTCAAACTCAGCTACAAATTTGACTCTCTCATTAATTTTAAGCAGTGTGCAGCTTTTTGTTATATTGATGTTTTTGGACCAATCACACTACATTGATTCAATGGAGAAGAATTTTTTGTAGCTTGCATTTTATACGTCTTGAAAAAAAAGAACAAGAGATATAAGAAAGTTTCTCATACCAAACAGATACGTTAAAGAAGCTGAAAATCGAGCTCTGGGTGTGGTGATTTACAAAGGAAAAAAGGGGCTCTCAATGCAAATGCGTATCACAATGTCATGTTTCTCGTCACATCGAGCAGTAATTATTGAGGACAAAATCAAAGTCAAGCAAAGTACAATGAAGAGTTGTCAAAATCGAAGACAGGTGGGGATATTGCGGATTTTTGAAATGAGGACTTTGTAGAGGTCAGGGGAGAACTCAGTGCTGATAATAACTATTGGATTACTTCTACTATTTGTTACCAAATTATTTTTACTACTGCAAACACTGCATTAAGCCTCTATATCCTTTATCCCTATCCAGTACCCAGATCTTATTAAAGTTCAGACTTTATAATGAATATTATATACCATTTATACATCGTCTTTTACCTATTGTGAAAATAAATTACAACCAAATGTGATACACGTCTAGGTATAAACCAATCCTGAATAACATTTTTATACACTCAGCCCACAATCTAAATCATGATACAAACCCCAATATAAACAAACCTAACACAATAATTACTTAGTTAATCTTACAATTACAACAAACTTAAACACACAATAAAATGATTCAACCATGTCAAACTAAACTACAATACAAACTGGGAATATCAGCACAAACATTACTCTATGGGTTCTAATGGACACTGGTGCGACTAGATAAACACTTTGCTCAGGATTACCGCATGGTCCGTGAACCCCCACATGTAGATCGGCTCATTTTATACTCCTATCGGCTTACGGTTGTTGAGTAAAATTTGTAACTTTCTAATCACAAGTTTTATCAAACTCTTGCTTCAATAAAAATGATTCAAAACTAAAAACAATTCTTGAATCCCTGATGACAACAGACAATAATTAAATAAATAATGAGTAATAATAAATGGGAGATAACTCTTACGAGTTCACTTTACATCTTATATAGAGATCTATAGCCAGTATTGTTAGTGCTCGTAAAAAGACGATTATTTGGGCTAGCATCATTGTTGATTGTGCCGAAAACACTTAGTGAGCTATAAGAGACATTAAAGCTTGTGCCATCCCGATATATTACTGAGAGGCGAACTCTAAAGCAAAGAAAAATCATAAAACTTGTGAATCTTTGAAATTCACATAGGTATTATAGTAAAACAACAACCAGACTTCTTGCTGCATTAATTTAGTGCACCCTGGTGAGCGTCTGAAATGGGCGAAGTCCCCATTAAGGAAGTTTGAATACCTCTTTTTGCTGCCTACCAAAGCTTCCAGATACATTATCTTTGGCAAATTCAATTTAGTTTTCCGAGCGGATGTGGTAGTGTAAGTTATGTCGATAAATGTAATTTTTTGTTTTTATTGTCAGTACATATAATTATTATGCTATTTCCAGGCTCTATAAGCTTTATATTGCTTACATTGCTATAGCCTGCTGTCAGTTCAAATAAACAGTTCAAAGTAATGTGGTAGATTTTGATGCACACTAGTAGTGAACAGGTTGTTTACGCTAGAAACCTTGCGAGACAATGCGCTGGACTTTCACCCACAGCGTTCGGTTAACAGCTGTTGGGTGGAAAGTCTTACTGTGCCGGTGGCATAGTGAGCCGGGCCGGTAGTGACCCCTGCAGGGTCGGTGGTGACCCCTACCGACCCGGTATAGCTGTACTGGGCCAGCACAAGATGGTTGCCATAGAGGAGGATCCTCAAAAGTGTGTAGGAGCTTAGTCAAGGTCGAGAACAGGAAGTACTTACCCTTAGATTACCGACTCCATGGACCCAACTCTATATACAGCCTGGGAGCCTTGCAGGACTACTCATTGGAAATAAGGAGAAAGGACTCCGCCCTTAGCCACTTGGCACCTCCCTTAATTAACCATACTGCATTGTTGATTGGCTTGTTATTTATATAATTAATTGTATTGGTTAATCTGCTTCCTGTGCATTGATTGTTATATGTTTTGTGCTTATCAGCTCTCCTATAAAAGGAGAGCACACACTGTTACTCTTTGCATTCATTACAATGTTGCCATGGCATATACTCTTATATTGCTAAACCCTAGAGGAATAATTACCCTCAGGACAGCTTAGAGAATAAAGCCATTATTACAGACACTACACGGTACTGTTTGTTTGAGCCATAGGCTCTTGCCTTACCGGGTAATTTGGTTGCCCTGCACAGTTGTCACTGTCGGTCAGCACAGTGTCCCCTCTGGAGAGAGGTAGAATACTCGAGATTAGTGGATGTCCGTGGTAAGAGACCGGAATCCATTACAGTAACAAGCAAAAGTATTTGAATAGTCAAAATGTTTGAAGTATCCTCAGTGTGCCTTAAGCGTATAAAAACAGATTAAAAAATGACATTCATCACAAGACCAAGCGGTCTTGAAAATTTTTACAAAGAGCATGGCGGCTACCACAACCTCTGACAGTACATATTTTTACCAGAACTAATTAAACAATACTTATTGAAAATTTTTAAACATCCACAACAAAAATCTGTAGCTTGTAGTAATAATAAAATAATAACATTAATTAGAGAATAATTACAACAATTGAACATGATACAACAATGCAAAGAGTAGAGTACCTTAGACAGCGCTTGCTATTGATGACTTATTCTACCAGTCCGTTCGCTTTGATGCTATAAAACTGCTGACACATCTTAGCAGCATCAGTGCTGAGTGGCTACCACCAGCAGCAACCTATTATTTTGCTACTGGTGCAGCTTTTTGTGCAGAAGTCTCCGGGAGTTGGCAAAGCGTGGGCGAGTCCATCGAAGGAGAGGTTGTTGTGTAGCCTGCGATGTCCACTCCATCTCTAAAGAGAGGGAGGCTGAGCATAAGTGCTTCTTCCACAACAGCCCTTTTCAGGGCCACCAACCATTACTGAAGAGTTGAAATGCTCTTTTCCTTGGTTTGTATCAGCATTCCATAGCGGGTTTACTTCTGTCTCTTCCAACGATAGTATAGTTAGTATACTATCGTTGTCTCTTCGGACAAACAACATAAAAAGCCCCGATAATAACAGCTGTTAAGTGGCCACTTGGACTTATCGTGTAACGGGAATTGTCATACCACCCCCATTGCTCAGATGCTATGATTAAAGGTCTACAAAAATCACGATCCAACCAGCCCAGCAGAAGCAAGCCCCAACTACAATAATAATGATCATGAGTATAATATTCCGTCAGTATATTATAGCATGATATACCAGTAGGTGAAATATTGGTACATGTATTTATTATTCACAACACAACAAACCCAGGCAGCTCTCACTTGGTACTTAGGTTCACTACCAAAACTGAACAAACAACTACTTCCGTGGGTTCACGTGTCCACGTGACTACCTTTCAAGTGTGTAGGCAACTCCCGATACTATAACAAGTAAACGCATTCGTTCAATCAAAGCCAAATTGTAGAACTCGATTGTTTCGCTATTGTTGTGCTGATTTAATTTTATCGCTTAATGAATACTTGTTACAGAAAAAATGCAACCATGCCATTCATTACTTTTGATTTTCGTTTATTACTAATTACTAATTTTTTTTTAAATAATAATTATTATCGTTATTGTTTATCATTTGTTATTATTATTGTTGGATGTCATATTTGTGTGTTAGAAGAAGTTCAAGGTTGTAAAATAAGTTCTATCGGTATTGGTTTAACCAAGGAATACATGGCTTACCGGAACTACTGGTAATTGGAGAAAACCTGGGTGGCTTACGTCATCCAGATAACAGCGCTCTTCTTGAGCTCGAATTTAATGATGAGTAGACATGTTTATTTGCCTTCCTTACGAAACCTTCATCTAACATGGGGCAGTCGACATCGGACCTGTTGATATTGTTATTTTGTGTATTATTGGGATTATTTACTGGTACAAGGGAGGTGTGTGAGAGGCTTTTGGTGCCATGTGGGCACTAAAAGAGAGTAGGTGTAGAGATGCTAGGGCCGAGTGGGTCCTCTGTGGTGTGCGTGGTGGTAGAGGTGTGTGTAGAGGTGTTGGGTGTTTCCGAGCAGTAAGAGCTCTCAGTGTTCAGTCTTTACTGGGAAATTTGCGCAGCGTTAATTTTTTGGCGAAGTGGTAATTTGGTTCGAGGATACAGTGTTTACACATGGTATTTACTTGTATTTGAGGTACTATTGTTGTTGCTGTTGATTATTTACCGGGATAATAAGTGAGCAGTGGAGTTACTACGGGATATTGTGGATTATTATTGCAATGGTTGTGTTGTGTTTACTTGTTCTTTGGGTATTACTGTGGTGGAGAGGAGTTACTGCATTGATATAGTCATACAGATATTGTTGGGGTGCTCCTTGTGTTGAATAATTCTAACAGGGATGAGCGGGAGACTTGACTAGTTGTTTCTGAAACTAAAGTTTTGAAACTAAAGTAGTAATGTTTATGAGGAGTTCAACAATTGGTTGATTCAGTTTATGGTGTCTGCTGAGGGAGCAGCTTTGACTTTTGATACTGAGAAGGTGGAAATCGAAGGGGATGAGGTAATTGTGAACGTCTTTAGAGGTAGAACTAGACAACTAGCCTTATTTAGCGCTATAAGTAGTGATGATATAGGAATACCCCTTTGCAGATGGGGTACTGCCCCAATGAATTAATGTTTAAAAGAAGTATGAGGTCATCTCTGGGTTACCCTTGGGTAGGCTGCACTGATTACTATTTGTACGAACAGGAAGAGGCTAAGAGGCAGCAGAGAATAAAAGACTGTTGTGGGATAAAAAGTATCGTGTTTCTAGGTTGCCTGACCTAGAGGTTGGTAATTGTGTATGGATCAAGTCCCCAACGGATGTTGGGGCAGAGAGTGTGGTAGTTAGAAGGGATAAACCCCCTGAAAGCTACTGGTTTAAAACAGGGAATAGTGAGTTGCGTATGAATCACAAGCATCTGTTTCTTTCGGGTAAAGGCAAAACATCGCCAAGAGAGGGTAGTTCCCCTATAGAAAATGACTTTTCATGGGTGGCAACACCAGAGGAGGTCACTGTTCAATTAAGAAACCAAGAACCTACAATCCTGAATGTTCAACAAAAGTTTGACAGTTGGGAATTGGGAAGATAGGAGAACAGCCTGGTGTAAAGGTAGGGGAAGAGGCCCCTGGGTTTGATAATGTTCTGGAAGAAGAGGGTAACATGATATGCATTGATCTCAGGTCAAAAGGTGGCTCAAGTCCTTTTAAACAGGTACCTGAGAAGGCTATAATTATGGAATCAGGCGGAAAGGTGCGGTGCCATAGGCATCAATATACACTGTATTATGAATGAAGATGTTTGATTTACACGGGTACAGAGGTATACAACTACAAAGATTCAAAAATGTGATAGAGAGCGGTGGTGTTAGTGGTGGTAGTGGTGCTTATGGTAGTGGAGCTCGAGGGGGTGTTACACACTACTGTCGACGGGGCTATGCCACCAGCCCCAGACCTCAACATCCTCATCCTGGTCATAGCCTACCTGATTACCAAAGTGCACTCCTGCTCCTCTTCAAGAAGAAAGGTGGTAGTGCCAAGGGAGACAGTGGTAAGGTTGTGAGAAAAGATGGTGGTGTGAAAGGTTCAGGGAGAGAGGTTGAGAGTAAGAGGAATGCCCTAGGTATGAGAAACATGTATTGCAAGCCTGATCATGTGGCAAAGGACTGTCCTAAGCTCGTGTGCAACCAGTGCAAACAGATAAGTCAACGGGCTCACAGTTGTCCGCATGAGATATGTCGGTGGAGTGGTGCTGGGGCTCATAGGGATAAGAAGCGTCAAGGGGGAGGTGAGGTATTTTATGGCATGAGTAAGAGGAAGTTGTTGGAGAGTGTTGCAGCTGAACCCACTACAAAAGCTAGAGCCACTACAGGATTTGCTACAGCTGGTGCAAGGGCTACACCAGCATGGTGAAAGGTAGACAGGTACAGGGTGGGAGCAAGGAGTCTGTAGCAGGCTTTCGGAGTTCTTGGTGAGGGAAGATGTTCTGGGTGCAAAGGATTATGGTAGTAGGCCTGAGCGTTTTGAGGCTGAGAAGAGAGAGGCTGAAAGGGTGTATCGTATGGCGATGCAGAGGTATGAGCAGGGTGTGATGGAACTTGAGGAGGAGCAGGAGTCTTTTATGGTAATCAGGTAGGCTATGGCCAGAATGAGGAAGTTGAGGTCTGGAACTGGTGACAAAGCCCCGTCAATGGTGGTGTGTAACACCCCCTTGAGCTCCACTGTGAAAGCAGTAATGCAGAAGGCTCTAGCGCCCAGAGAGAGGAGTCTAAGAGCCCTCAGCCCCTCAGGGAAGTGGCCGTTGGGCAAGTCAGGTAGAAAAGGTAGAAAGGGAGACCGGTGGCAACACCAGTGTCAAGGTTGAGCAGGAGGCGGATAGGCAAGATACCGTGAGGGTTGACCCTTGTATGGCATTCCACTGGGAAGATACTGGGTAGATAACTGCTCTAGTTGACCCTACAGGGAGTGGAGTGCCGGAATAGGATGATGCCGTGTGAACGGGTTTGACTGCTCCAAGGTAGAGTGGTGATGATGGTGAGGAACCCCGGAGGTTGAGTTAGTGTCAAGGGATGTGGCTTGAACAGGTATTGGAGGTGCAGTGAGGCCGGAGGACGAGCAGATGAATGTTGGTGATGGTACAGAGGAGCTATAGCGAGAGCTGTGGGGATTTTAAGGTAATGAGGCACAGGTATGGTATTGAGGTAGAAGTATTAATAAGGTATGTATCTGTTACAGGTAATTATTCGATGTATGTATGGTGTGTGGCTTTGATTTTCACCCGTGGTATTTAGGCTTGACATATGATTTAATGCTAGTGCTTCAGCTAACCGTGATTAGTTAGGCTTGATCGCATGCAATGGTAATTGTTTTCATGGTATGGTGTCGGCTTGATTGCTCACCGGGTTGATTGAAGGGAGGGGCATGTTGGATGTCGTGTTTGTATGTTACAGGAAGTTCCAGATTATAAAATAGTTTCAATAGGTATTGGCTTAACCAACAAATACGGGTACATACACGGGTTACGGGAACTAATGCTAATTGGAGATGACCTGGATGGCTGGCAGCATCCAGATAATAGCGCTCTTCTTGAGCTAGAGTTTTCTGGTGAGTGGGCGTGTTTATTTCCTTTCCTTACGAACCCTTCATCTAACAATTATTGTTCTATTATGATTTATCATGATTAAGTATGGTCAATTATCATTAATTGACTATTATTGTTAATTAACTATTGCTAATTATCATTATTGTTGTTGTTATTATTTTTATTATTATTATTATCATCATCATCACCACCACCACCACTATCATCATCATCACCATCACCATCACCATCACCATCACCATCACCATCACCATCACCATCACCATCACCATCACCATCACCATCACCATCACCATCACCATCACCATCACCATCACCATCATCATCATTTTCATCATTGTTGTCGTCATCGTCGCCATCATCGTCGCCGTCATCGCCGTAGTTGTTGTCATTGTCGTCATCGCCGCCGCTGTTCAAGTAAATGCTTGCAGTGTTGCAGTACTTGGATAACAGATAAAGAGGGCTACAGATTATTTTGCACCAGCGAAGCTGTTCAAATAACGATTATTTTCCTGATTTGCAAATCAATTTCAAACGATTTCAAATACTTTAATTTTATTTGGATTTGATTTGCCATTGATGCGGGTCGGACTAGTTTTTATTTGGTCTTTGAGCTTCATGACTTATACTTGAAGTGATTTGCGAAAATGGTGGTTTGCAACGCCTCTGCTATTCAACCCTTCATTGGATTCTCCTTTACAGTATTGTATTAATACAACTATTTGCTCTGGATAGAATAAATAAATAAATACTACTAAAAAATAATGATTTGTATGTTTTAGCCGTACGCTCACCACCTTTGTAAAGTAGAGATCACTCCTTAGCAACAGTTTGAAGTGCCACACCTACACAGGGTCACCTCTGGGGAGAGGTTGACTGCTGCTGTCAGGTATTGAGCTGCTGACTGTTTTATTGTGCTCTGCAGGCAACATTTTGCCCGCTGACAAATGTTTAGTGGATAAGTAGTGGACCTCCAATATCCAGTGCAATACTCTTACATTGCAATGGTAGGTTGAGCAATTATATTTCTTGATGTAAATTTAGCATAATGAACAATATACTAAAACCGATGAATATTTTTAGGTTACAATTACTTGCTGAGTCACTAAACAAGGACTGAACAACTCATTCCTGTCATTTCCTCTGTGAGTGTGAAAGACATTTTGTGTAACAATTTAAAGAGTACTACCGAGGTGTTCATTGAAAAAAAGTGTTTGTTAAATCAAAGTGTCGCGTATAAAACCGAACATTAGCTTAGAACAACATAAGTGTTCAATGAAGCTTATTGGATTACTGAGAAAATCATAAAAGAGATAACCCCCAATTTGCAGAGTAATCAAAAGAACAAAAAGTGGCATTGCTATAAACTTAAATGGTTTGTGAAGTTGTCTTGTCATTTAAAAGATCTTGAATAATCGTGATCACATTATAACAGTTTTGAGGATATAAAACTGGTCTATGAAAATGAATGAGCTGGACACCTCGTTCAAGTTTATTTAGTTTCAGTTTCACTAGTGGACTACGAAAAACATAAATAACTGCTTGTCAATAAGTTTTTTCATTTGGTGAGCTTATTTTTACTGACCCTTGAGCAGAACAAAACGATTATTCATTAATTAAGTTTATTGCAGATCTGATTAGTTTTATTGCAGTTTGTTTGACTACCATGAATAGCAAATACTTATATTTCACTAAGAAGCAGCATTTTGAATGAGCTATCAATTGTTCATCAAGTATGGTACTTGGAGGCTGCCATTAAATGTAATTAGAGGAAGATTTTCATTGGCTTACTGATACTTAAGCATGGACGTAAGGTGCGATGACGAGCCAAAAAAGTTCTAATGAAAACGCTTTCTTGAAACATTATGTTGTAACCTTTTTGGGACATCATAATATTGTAATAGTTTGGCCTAACCTAAACGCAACGTCGCATACCATTGTAGGCATGTCGTTTCCTCGTCGGGTATATACATATTTTTGCACCTGTATCTGTGAATATCAATGCAAACGACTTTTCTTTATAGTGCATCATAAATGCCAGTAGCTTTTTAAAACTCAACTAGGCTTCACCTGTTTACATTGCAGCACTGCAATGCAAATAGGTAATGTAGATAAGCTGTCAAAAGGTTATACTTATTATCTGCTAATTGATTGTTGCTGAGACTCTCAGATATTCCTGGAATGTGAAGCCTCCGAAAGCAATACATGCAGCAGTAGTTCACTTACAGCAATAGCTCTGCGTTGTGTAGTAGCTACACATTATGGAGGCGAGTCCCTCCCAGCCTCAAACTGTGGGCAAGCCAAGTAGAACCACGCAAGTGTTTGGAGTCCAGCAGGTGATGGGTTTTGTCTGCATGAGCAGGTTTGTAGCTGAGACATGTTTGTTTGCCCATAACAGACTTGCACCTTTAGGAAAAAATGTTGACAGGATTCATTTTTCATGTGATGTTGGAGAAAATGACCAGTTGAAAAACTCCGTGGTCAAGTTTAGCACACCTTTACTATTACCTCTACTCCTTGGACACTCATCGAACCTCACCCCCAATTCTAGGATCTACACTCCTTCTCCATACCTCTTGTGCGTACATACCCTTTCCCCTAACCCCCAGTGTCTCTCCCCTACCCAGTGTCTCTCCCCTACCACTTCCACCACGACAGCAGCAAACTACCCTTTCTTACACAGCAATGATCTACTGAGTGGCTAAGAACTCAAGATCCTAAAAAGAATCTCTTCCTTTCTTTACCCCATGTTCATGGGTAGAATTTGGCTACTTGGATTAACCACAACTCTGGAGTCCACCAATTTTAGACACAAGGAGAACCCTTTCTGTCCTCCAATGGCTATCCGGAGCTAACCTGAGCTATCCCAAACTCTTTCGAGCTATCCCGAGTTGCACTACATCAGCTGCCAACTTATACAAAGAATGTAATCGTTTCCTGCAAAGACTGAGGGGCAAGGCTACTACGAATGGAAGGAATTTAATGGTATGAGAGGGTGAGTAACCCGAGACAACCAAGGCTATGATAGAAGAGATGATGGCATGGTGGTAAACTAGTTACAGAGAGGGGAACCAAAGAGCCAAAATGAATGACCATTTGTTGAATCCGTTGTACTTTTTGTTTGTAAACATGTTTTGATATTTTGATTGATACGTACTTGCTATTGCGTGCTATGATTGGCAACTACCTTGTTCAGTATTGATATATCCTAGTGGAAATATTAGAAAAGCCAGACCAACTTGTACGGTTTGGCAGAGCAACTTTGAGTCTCAGTTAGGATCAGATCCTTGGATTGCATCTTGCTTGAACAACCCATATTATTGCTGAAACACTATGAAATCTGTCTGGCCTGTTGGCTATTGCTGGGAGGAGGAGTAGCAAAGGGGAAAGAGATTACTGAATAGAACGTCATTGGCAGGCTCTGTTACAATTGGGAGTCTGGGAGTTGGGGAGAGCAGTCATGGAGCTTGAAGAGAACTCTGTTGTTGAGCTGGTGGTTTAGCTCTTGTCATTGGAGGAGTTGTTTCTGAGGTGTTGCTGCTCGTTAACACTGTTGTGGTGTCTAAAATATACCGCAGCTCTATTGGTGACTAAAGATTATTCTTCACATACTGCTGCTGGTAGTTTGTGGTTTTGTGCTGGAAGCATTTCATAAAACATGCAGAGAAGTTTTAAAAATTAATTATATTGATAGGTTTAAGGAAAAATCAGCAACTTGAATATGTATGATATAAACATGGACAGGCAGTTCATTCAGTAATTGGTAGTTCTAGAATAAGTGGCAGTGTGTAAGGTGCACATCTCAGAGTGCCAACCAAATGTGGCTGAAAATAACTTTTAGATAGTTTTCAGTTTTCTCATTACTACACTGCAAATTGTGACATTGACTGATACCATAGCTGGCGAGCGCATTGCACACAAACCTGAAGTATATATACAACATACATGTACACAATCACATTCATACCAATCTACATATCTACAACAGCACTCTCAGCTCACAGTACATAACGTTGTATGCTTTGCCTCTTGTAGACTGGAAACCCTCAACAGTAATGGGAGCAATCAAACAATCAATCTGTTTCTGGAACATCTACAGGTAAACTACTACAAGGCCACACTGATAAAAGGCAGTGTGTTTGAGGAGATTCTGAAGGAGTATGGTAAGAGTTGATGCAAACAAACTTGATGTGAAACTATGAAATTTCCACCAAAAACTGTCATCTAACAATAACTACAACGAACAATGAATGTATTATTGAAACCCGGGGGAACAATTTCTCTATCTGATCAGAGTAAATAAGGCTTTGATTAGATTCAATACTTCCAGCCTTCACCATTACTTATGTTTTATTTTAATTGTGTAATAGAACAGAAGTTACGTAAAGCTGACAGATATGATGAGATTGTTAAAGTAATCTTCAACAATGTTGCCACAGAAAATGACAGTACAAATTTTGGTAGAAAGTATATGAAAATGCTTTATTACTATTTCGTACCAAGAAATGACCAGGTACAACATGATGATTGGATAATGATGGTATGTATGCAAACTGTTAGCACAATCAAAGCTTCGGTTCTTTTCTTTATTGTACAAGCCCTTTGCTACTGCAAGAAAGGGAAAACTGGTACTAGGGTGGCTTCTTTCACTGCAATAAAGGGAACGCTGGCACTGGCGTTAGCTTCTTTCCCTGCTATAAAGGGAAAGTAGGTACTTGGGTGGCTTCTTTCACTGCTATAAAGGGAAAGCTGGTACTTGGGTGGCTTCTTTCACTGCTATAAAGGGAAAGCTGGTACTTGGGTGGCTTCTTTCACTGCTATAAAGGGAAAGCTGGTACTTGGGTGGCTTCTTTCCCGCAATAGCGGGAAAACTGGTACTTGGGAAAGCAGAAGCTCTAGGCAGTGATCGAAATATGCGGTAGTGGATGAGGCTGTGAAAAAGTGGTAAAGTAAAACAGTAAATTCCATCTTTTCAGCAATGTTAACTGTTAACCTTTCAATTCTTCCTTCAATATTTTCAAAATTACTGCGGTCTGAAGCAAAGTAACATTGTAGTTTATTTTCATTTGAAAATGATGCTGTAAAACGCAGCCTCATTTTGTGAGTGATCATGCCGACTGGTGAACAAACCAAATTAGTAACAAAAGGAGACTCAATTACTTGATAGAACTTTAATTGGTTCACAATTGCACTATAAGGCCAATCTCATCATTCGGCAATGTTGGTTGCTGTAAAATGTTTTTTCTTTTCTAAATGTGAAACTTTTTTGGTTGTGCAGTCTTTTCAACCTTAAGATTTGGCTTAAAGTGCACTTATTTATTGAATTCAGCAGTTTGGTGTCAATTTCGTGACAACAAGTTTGATGACTGCAGTTTTTCTGGGATTTCAGTTTCAAGTGATGTTTGCGATGTTGCGTTGTCTGTGAGAAAAACCACTGCACGATTTTAGCAATGTATCTATAGCACTGAAGCAGCTTTTCACAATTGCCTCGGTTCATTGAGATATTGTCGGAGACTTTGGCAGTAAAGTTGGTTAAAACTCTTACCCCTTCCTACATCTTCTACTTCATAACTCCCATCAACACCCCTTCCCCAACCTCCTTTAAACATGACTTTACCATGGATCCGGTATCCTTCCATTATAGGTTGTATAAACTATACCAGTTTTAGATACCAAGTCCTCCATATGAATTATAAAAGACTTATCTCGGGCCAGTATCCTGACCTAGTTAGTGGGAAACATCTGCAAGAGGTGGCCGCAGGCCCAACAGACCCACTACCCACCTATGCCGAAACAGATATTGGAATGTCGAAGAACATCAGCAAAGGAACTCTACCTGCCGGTAAGGACTGTCAACTTTCCCCCCTCCTATGATTGGCTGGAGAGAGTGGGAGCTACCGTATCATTTGCTTGTTATGCGATTGGTTATTATTGTTTTTGTGAATTTGTGCTATGTTTTCCATTTGCGTATTATTTGTCTTATGTGATTGGCTGACACCTAATAAGAAGGTGGGCATTTCTGGCTTGTCCTATAAAAGGAGAGAGTTAACTCTTGTGGATATTGTGTAGTACACATACTATATTGCTAAATAGAACCGTGGAATAAAGTGCTTAATTTCTAACATCCGTGTAGTGTATCTGGGTAGACCCTAGGTGTGTGGAGTAGAAGTGGACTGTGTACAAGGAGTGGACACTGAGTGTTGGCCTTCGTGTCCATAGCAGAGGGTGCAAATTTACTGCGATAGTTTTATTTAGAACAGCTTTATTGTGCACTAGCGCTAGATATTATCAGCTTGACTTTTCTTACCTACTTCGCTCTGGGTTTCGTCAAGTCATCAACTTCATGTTTTAATTTTTTTACTTAGTATGTCCATCTTTAATCTGTTTTGCTTAAATAGAACATTAATTTATTGCTACAATTGGACTATATTTTTATGTCACATGGTTTGACACTCAGATACAGCGGGGTCTGTTACTATCCACCCGTTATTGGCCATTATACTGACGTGTTGATCAGTGCTAGGCTGGAAATCCTTGTCTAAAATGTGGAAGCTAAAAATGGATCTCCTTTTATGGATAGTTTTGATGACTTAAACTGCTGACAACCTGTTTTGAAAAAATGAATAAGATAAAAATTACACTACAGAAATCCAGCCTGACTGGTCACTCAATGGGCCAGATGGTTCTGCTAAAGGGTTTGGATAATTTTGAAATGGACTCAATTCTTTAACAAAGATAAGTTATCAGTAGTAATATATGAGCAGATCTCCCTACCAAGTGTTTTTTTGTGGGGGTGACTCCCGGGATTAATGCAATGGGTTACGGCGTTGATTGGAGCAGCGGGTTAATACTTTATGGCACTTAATTTTTTGATTTTTTTTTTACATAATTTTATCTCTTGTGGCATCTTGAGTGTATTATTATGATGGTGATAGAGTTGTAATTGCTACTAAATTGTCTTCGTATATGTTGTGTCTATCACACTTTCAATCAGTACTATCTACATTGCTATAGTTGTTGTTATAGTTTTATTATTACATAATAAGTATTACATTCTTTGGTCAATGGTAGATGTAATAAAGTATATAATAAAGTTTAATAGGTGGAACATATAGTGTTGAAGTCTATAAAAAAAACTTTTAATTTGTAAAGTATTTAATGACTTTACAAGAAATATCATCACATTCAGGTTCAATGATGATGAGAAGATTTTTTTCAAGATTACATTTACTATCTTCCGATACAGACAGAGAAAGTCCTGAAAAATCTTCCAAGTCATTATAACTAAAAACTCTATAAACTGGTGGTGGTGTAGTTGTAATTGCTAATGAATTGTTTTTGCATAAGATGTGTCTTTCACACACGCAATCAGTAGTAGTTTCGGTTTCTTCATAATAGTGTATAGTAGAGTCTAAAGGACTTGGACGTTTCAAAATTAAATCAACGTAACCCAGAGGTTGTATAACAAATGGAATTGATGGCGATGAAGTTGGTATAGCTATTGTTGTCATTTGTGAACTCAAACCCGAATCAACAAGTGCTCGTCGGTCTAATAGAACTCGATCTAATGGAACTACAGGCTTGTTTGTAGTTTTTGTCGTTGTTGGAGCTGTTGTCGTCGTAGTTGCTGGAGTTGTCGTCATCGTTGGAGTTTTGGTGGTTGTCGTTGGGGTTGTGGTTGTTGTTGGAGTTGTTGTCGCTGTTGTCTGTGGAGTTGTGGTGGTTGTCGTTGGGGATGTGGTTGTCATCGTTGGAGTTGTTCTCCGAGTTGTAGTTAATAATCCCTCATCGTATAAACGGATGTAATTTAAAGCTTCATCAATTTTGCACTCAAAGTAGTGTTGAGGCCACCTATCGGGTCTGTCACAGCATCTGCATTGGTTGGGAGTTTCCATGAGACATGAGAGTCTATACAAACAATATTTTAAACTTTGTCTTAAAATACGAGCCGCTGAATGAACTTCTTCCATATGAAAAATTCCCTGATGACATCCGGAAACTCGATGAGATAAATCGAATGGATGTGACTCTGTCGCAAGATAATAGCTGAACAGGATAGGGAATAATAGAAGATAAATTTGGTATCTCATTTTTATTCAGAGAGACTTTTTAACCTAGTTTATGCTTTCATCATCTAGAGTTAACCGTCTTGAATTTCAGTGGTCTTTGGTTATTATGTTTCAACTAAAGCTCAGTATATATAATCTTGGGATCACATCTGTCTTTGCTATCCCTTTGACATGTGATACTGATGATAATCTTGTTTTGAACAGACTTCAGACTTTCAAAATTCAAAAACGACAAATTTACATCATTGATACCATCGACGTTAGTGATGATAGTAGCTGGTTTTGGTTCGTTGTTGATCGAACGATTGCATTGCGTGAATGCAAAGTTGAATGTCTCAAATTCTTCTGTTAGTGGACAGATCAAACGTGAGGTGTTGTATTCAAATTTGCATAATTCCCCATTCCAAAATAGTTTTGTATTTTGAGTAAGTCCTTTTGTATTATTTTTAACTCCTATTACACATTCCTCCTCATTCAGAGTGTATTTTGTGGAGTATTACAAGACAGTTTATTCGTAGAAGTTTTGCTCTTGCAGATCCAAAAAGCGTTTCGAGGGATAACAAAACGCAATATAAGTAGTAATATATGAGCAGATCTCCCTACCAAGTGTTTTTTTGTGGTTCTAACCTTGGAGTTTAGGCAATGGGTTACGACGTTGGATGAATTCGCCGAGTTTATATTGTATTTCATTTGAGGGGTATTTGAGTGGCATTTGAGTGGCATTTAAGTGGCATTTGAGTTTTGATTATTTTTTTACTTAATTTGAACTTATATGGTATATAGATTCTGAATGTATGGCATTTAAGTTATGATAATTTTTTACATAATTGTATACATAATTATAACTCACAGGGTGTCTAGATTTTGAATGCGAGGCAATTAAGGTTTGATAATTTTTTGTAATTCCGACTCATATGATATCTTGAGAGAGAGGAGAGAGAGGAAATATATCTACAATGAATCAATACAGTGATTAAAAATGAAACAATATGTGAATATATACATTTATTGTGTAATAAGTAGGGAAAATCTCATATAATATAGCTAGAGTCAGTAAATACTAAGTAACTGAAGTTTTTAGCCATTTCAACTGGATAAAAAAGTACAGTCACTCGTATAATGCTTGGGATAGGAAGATCTTCAAATATTTTGCAAACCGGACTTTTGGTGAGTTAATCACTTGAGAACCTTTAGACTTTTCGATGAATCATTATATGATTATATACACTTATTGTATAATAAGTAGGGAAAATCTCTCCATATAATATAGTTAGAGTCGGTAAATAGTAAGTAATACAAAACAGTACAACTTGTAATGTCAATCAATACACAGGCTTTTTTATACATTCATTATCCGCTTGAGACCACCTGTTGTCAGCATTTGATATTGAGTTTACATACCATCAACACCAAGCTGTTCATCAAAATCTTGTAATTCGTTTTCTAGGAATTCCTTAAGAACTTCATCCTCATTATTCGTTTTTGTTAGCACCTCAATGGAATTTGTTTGTGTGCAATATTGCTCCCAATCACTAGCGTTGGTTGAAGAAATGAAGACAACATTGTGGTATGGAATAGGATTTCCATTCTTACTCTGTTTTCTTCCTTTGTAAATCATCACACCAGGTGCACATCTTTTAGCTTCCTCGTTGTATCTGATCGGTAGTAAAAGCGTTCTCGTCTCTCTTTTTCCATTCTTTTCAGCAACATAGCGAATGCAATTTACAATGGATTCTTCTCCATTGAATCGGAAAGGAATGAATCTTTCTACAACTTCGATGTAAGCAAAAATGGAACAATCTTTGAAATTGCTGAGATACTCGATGTCGTAATTGAGTTTGAGTTCTTCTTCACTCATTTTTCTCAGTTTTTCAGCTTCAGCAGTAGCTTCCATTGTGGTTAAGCGTTTTGTGCTGATACGTTTGACTATGTAGTAAGTAGTCTCTGGTTTTTTTGAGTTTTCCGTCTCACCCAAGTACAAAATGTTGAAAGGTAATGGGTAGTTATCAACATTGAAGCTTTCAACTACTCTACTTGGGCAAACAACTTTCTGAAAAATCGATCCAGTTGAATTATCAAGATAAGTGAGAATGTAGTAATTTCCATATGCACCAGTACTCTGTTCAATAGAAACGATTTGCAAAACTGATGGAACAGGAAGTGATGCTAGTGTAAGAAACCCTCCAATCTTTCTCAAATCACATGCCTTCCATTTTTGGAGAGATTTGGCCATCTTGAGAGCTCTGTCAGCATCAGTGAGCAATTCTTTTTGTTCCATATTGTTTGATGTTGTGGGTAAAACCAGTTTTGGAAGAGCTCGTCTCTTTATTGTTGCTTCTTTTGTGACAGAGTTAGAGTTTTTTCTTTTGGAGGGTGTTTTGAATGTTTTTTGTTTGTTTTCGACTGGCTTTAAATCCGTGTAAGAAGCAGAAAAATCCTCCATAGTATTCTAAAAAAAGAAATAATATATAATTCAGCTTTTCATGTGGAACTAAAAGATTATTTATTTCATACTTTACATTATAGCTTAACTAATTTTGATCTTTGCTAGGTAGGGAATAATAAATTTTTTAAAATTTTACCTTTTATAAAGAGAAAGTTTCTAGTAGTTGCAATGGAAAGTGTAGTAGATGTTACTTCTCCGCTCACTGTTGTAGAACTGGATGCTTTCTGTGTGAAAACAGTGGCTCTTAAATAGCTAAAGTTGCACTGGTTGAACTCTATGAATACCAACCTTCTTTATAATATAACTATGAATCAGAATTTTGTCCACGCGAAAACCAATGTTTTCGCGGGAATAAATAATTTATTTTCACGCGAATAGAAACTGTTGCTTTCGCGGGAATACAAATTTTATTTTCACGCGAATACAATCCAATGCTTTTGCGGGAATAAATAAATTATTTTCACGCGAATAGAAACTGTTGCTTTCGCGGGAATACAAATTTTATTTTCACTCGGATACAATCCAATGCTTTCGCGGGAATAAATACTTTATTTTCACGCGAATGGAAACCGTTGCTTTCGCGGGAATAAATAATTTATTTTCACGCGAATAGAAACTGTTGCTTTCGCGGGAATACAAATTGTATTTTCACGCGAATACAAACCAATGTTTTCGCGGGAATAAATAATTTATTTTCATGCAAATAGAAACAGTTGCTTTCGCGGGAATAAATAATTTATTTTCACGCGAATAGAAACTGTTGCTTTCGCGGGAATACAAATTTTATTTTCACGCGGATACAAACCAATGCTTTCGCGGGAATAAATACTTTATTTTCACGCGAAGGGAAACCGTTGCTTTCGCGGGAATAAATAATTTATTTTCCTGCGAATAGAAACTGTTGCTTTTGCGGGAATACAAATTTTATTTTCACGCGAATACAAACCAATGCTTTCGCGTGAAAATAAATTATTTATTCCCGCGAAAGCAACGGTTTCCATTCGCGTGAAAATAAAGTATTTATTCCCGCGAAAGCATTGGTTTGTATCCGCGTGAAAATAAAATTTGTATTCCCGCGAAAGCAACAGTTTCTATTCGCGTGAAAATAAATTATTTATTCCCGCGAAAACATTGGTTTGTATCCGCGTGAAAATACAATTTGTATTCCCGCGAAAGCAACAGTTTCTATTCGCGTGAAAATAAATTATTTATTCCCGCGAAAGCAACGGTTTCCATTCGCGTGAAAATAAAGTATTTATTCCCGCGAAAGCATTGGATTGTATCCGCGTGAAAATAAAATTTGTATTCCCGCGAAAACAACAGTTTCTATTCGCGTGAAAATAATTTATTTATTCCCGCGAAAGCAACGGTTTCCCTTCGTGTGAAAATAAAGTATTTATTCCCGCGAAAGCATTGGTTTGTATCAGTGTGAAAATAAAATTTGTATTCCCGCGAAAGCAACAGTTTCTATTCGCGTGAAAATAAATTATTTATTCCCGCGAAGACAACGGTTTCCATTCGTGTGAAAACAAAGTATTTATTCCCGCGAAAGCAACGGTTTCCATTCGCGTGAAAATAAATTATTTATTCCAGCGAAAGCATTGGTTTTCGCGTGGACAAAATTCTGATTCATAGTTATATTATAAAGAAGGTTGGTATTCATAGAGTTCAACCAGTGCAACTTTACCTATTTAAGAGCCACTCTTTTCACACAGAAAGCATCCAGTTCTACAACAGTGATCAGAGGAGCAACATCTACTACTACATCCACTGACTATTAAAAGTTTTTCTGTGTGAATTTGAAAATTTTCATTGAACTTAAGACTTAATTATCTGACTTAATTATCTCACTTAATTTTTTGTCTACTTAAAAAGTAATGCCAAAGAGAATAGTTGGGAAGAGCATGCAGCGCGGCGATTTCTGTATCAAAGGGAAATTGTCTGCTCCTGTTTTTGGTTAACCTAATACTAGTTATGATCTTTTGCTGTATTTCGTTCTTATTATAAATGTACATCAACCTCATTCCATATTCTGCCAATTGAACAATCCTCAACAGTACTTATTTGAGTTGCACTTCATTATTCATTGATTCAAATGTCATTCCATATTCTGTCAACTAAGCAATCCTCAGCCACCGTTGTTTGAGCTCCATAAATGCATAATAATAATGCTGATTGAGACAGATAAATCAGAGAAGAAAAGGCAAGTGATAGAGGATTGAAACATTTATATTTGTCAACTAAAATAAATTTGCTTATATGTAAATAAACTTACACAAAATGAAAAATAAAATTACAACAACAAAAAAATATAAAATAGACTCGTAATCACAGTAATAAAATTAAATGATTGAACATAGCATGCAGTCTCTAACTTGTTGGAGATGGGTTACAGTCACACAGTTGATCATCACCTCACTCATTTCCAGATATCAGTCGTATATGTTCCAGAGAACAGTTCCTGACACCGATTATGTTATGTTACCCTAGAAACATAGGAGAGATATGCTACAGTAAAAACAATGGCATAGAATTTTCAAGACAATAGATTCAAATATTTTCGACTTTTTCTTTTACTTAAAGATTCTGTAAGATCTCGATTAAAAAGTCGTAAACAATGATGAAAACGGATGTTGAGAAATATCTCTAGAAGTTTAGATCTGGAATCAAAAACGCAAGAGGGGGACCTGTTCGCAGTGGCTTCCAGCATTGCAGTTGAAGGCAATGTTTTCACATTTGCTCCACAGATTTATCACAGATTCTGGAGGAATTGTCAACTCTTCCAGAGCTAGCGATAACAGGCAGCATACTACGTACACAGTCTCCTGGTTTAGCAAGACAAGCTCTTTTTGTTGTGGATGATGAATACTGCTGTGCAAGTGTGAATTAACCAATAATGTAATCTCTGATCAAACACTGATTGCATATTTAAATCTATTCTCACAAGTAGGCACAAACCACAACTGAATTTAGCGAGGAGAGCTATCATGAGAAATAAAAGTGTTGGAAAACATTAGTTACTTACCTCCAGAACTTTTCTCTTTGGTGCTGACCTTTGACATTCAATAGAAGGCAACGGATTTGCCAATCCGTTGAAAAGTGTTGGCACAGCATTCCACTTGAGCATATTTTGGTCATCATTAGTTAACTGAGAGTGCTCAAAGTGATCAGAGCATAATCTCTAAAACGATTTGCAAGACTGTGCTGTACCAAGGGGACACAATTGGAGAAAAACCTGCGCCTCCTAGCCTGGCAATCAAGACTTCGTATTGCCAATTTGGACATCATATGGCTTTCAAATGAGCATCATCTTATCACAAACAGGTGCAACAATCCATTTTTGAGAATTAATAATTAGATAATACTTACGCAATTTATATGAGCTTTGTGTGCAGATACACCATCTAAATGCTGGGCACGGCAATTGATGATCCAACGTTTACACCTGGAATGATAACAATAATGTTACACCACAAAGATCATTATTGAAATCCAAGTTTTTACTTCAATTAATATGTGAAAGTGAACAGAAGAACGGAATCGTTGTTTCCAAAAAAGCATACCTTTCTCCATTCTTTGGAGAGCGAAAAAGTTGATCCCAGCGAGCCCAAAAAAGCCACTACAACTTGGCGCAGAACATATTACTCTTCTATGACGAGTCAATGTTCTTAGCTGCTGCTTCGGTGAAGAACTCATCTTCTTTGAGCAAACTCTCTACAACAATGCACGAAGATTTAGACCTGAGGCGGCTAATAAAAGATCTTTATTATAATTATTACACAATCTCTACTACAGCAAAACATATTAAAGTCATAACAATAATAATAACAAAAACAGTCATAATAACAATCGTATAAAAAACAAAGTTAGTAGCATGCATTGTTACAATCAATGCATGCTACTAGCTTTTTATTAATAATAATTGTTCTTACAAAACTTTAAAAGCAGAAGACAGGAACTGCAAACTGATTAATTAATAAATAATAAACCTAATAAATAACAAGTTTAAAACACAATAAAAAAATTAATAATAATAAGTAATATATAAATAATATTATTAATTATTATTATAATCTTATAATCAATAAAAAAATAATAGCATTCATATAATTACTAAATAATAATAATAGTTCCAGATAATAATTATTATATATTATTATTATTATTAGTACTATTATTATTTATCATTCATAACAATAAAATAATATAATAATAATTATTATTACTTATTATTACAAATGGTAACACTAAAAATAATTATTATAATAATAATTATAATAACAAAAAAATTATAATGATAATAATAATAAATTATTATTAATAATAAATTATTCAACTACTATTAATTAATTATTATAATTATTAATAAATAAATAATCATTATTATTATTATTATTTATTATTTATAATAATAATACATTGTAAACTACTTTTTTGCATTATTATTGTGCATCAGCAGAAACATACTACATGTAAATGCCTACCTTTTACGGGGTGAAACCAGAGAGAAGGGGGGAGAGGGAGGAGAGAGTCGAAACGAAGCAAGATTTATGAATGATTTACTTCAAAGTTTTGCAAGCGATTAGAGAACCACCTTTTTAAATAAAAATAATATGGCTGTTAAATCAATTGACATAAAACAATCTCTAAAAAAATAATAATAACTTTATTCTACGTCAATGGTGGTTCACCAAAAAGAAGGGACACAACTTCAAAAACAAAACTGTACTTTGAATTTGCGTCCCTTAGTTTTGGTTAACCACTGTGCGCTTGATTACTATAAGCTATATAGACGCTGCTTACTCTTCCCAACTATTCTCTTTGGTAATGCTTTCACACAATAAATCACTCGTTCTAACAATAGTAACTGAAGCCTCAACATCTACTATATAATATACCAACTGACTACTAGGAGTTTTATTCACAAGGTAAACTTTATTAGCTGAGACATTTAACTTACCTTTTTATGTGCTATTGTCACTTCTATTAAAAAGTAATGATTTTATTGTTATTATAGTGCTATGGAAACAGAAGAGGATGATACTGATGTAGACATACATAAGGAATGGGAATGGCTCATGAAAAATCAAAATGATATCAGTTTTTCAAAAACTGATAATGAATACATGAATGATGAATGCAATGCTGAATATGAAAATGAAATGGAGATGGAACTTGAAAATGCTTTTCAAGACAAACCTTCGACTTTTCAAGTTTCAGCAACTACTGAAAATACAATAGCCTTTGATAAGCAGTAAGTTTTTAAAATCATAAAATAATAACATTAGTAGAGTAATTTTTTTGCTGTTTTTTTTTATACTCATCTCATGAATCAGCAAAAATAATGCGTTATCTCTTTATTGTAGACAGGACTCAGAATATCAGAGAATTAATGTAAAAGAGGGAGTTGGGAATTCATGTCATAGTACACAGTAAGTTTTTAAAAACCTAACTAATAATAATGTTTGAGTCTTTTTTCCTAATTCCATTTTAAAAATTAATTGATAATGGTGTTTAAGTCATTTTTTCTTCTGTTACATTTTATATAAAATGTATGTGAATGTTTTATAGAACAACTATTATGTGTTAACATTTCTATTGTAGACAAAGTTTAAATTATCGGGAGGAGAATGTAGAAGAAGAAAACCCTGAAATTTCCCTTAATTGGAAATGGTTAGAAGAAAATCTCATTTGTTTTCGTTTACCCGATGAAACAATCAATCAAATAGGATTTGGTGCTGAGCCTTCGCCACCAAAGACTAGCATAATAGCTCAAGATATAGAGCCGGTTGTGGAGGAGATAGTTGAAGAAAATGAGAATGATCCAATGATAGAAAATGAAGAAGAAGAAGAAGAAGAAGAAGAAGAAGAAGAAGAAGAAGAAGAAGAAGAAGAAGAGGAAGAAGCACAAGAGGAAGAACAAGAAGAAGAAGAAATGGAAGATTTAAATTTTGAAAGACCTACCCAAGCATCAACCCTAGGTATTGTTGATGATAGCACAGCTCCAACTTTTCAAGATGAAGAATGGGATGATTTGATAGCTAGATATTGGGGAGCTATGAAAACGAAACATAGAGCTGGAAAAGTCATAGAACTTTTAAATGTAAGACTTTGGGATGGGATTCCAAGAGACCAAGCTGATACCTACCAAAATGACTATCATGATTCAATAGTGTTAGAATTGCCAAAAAAAGTTTGGAGACAATTGAGCTCGAGAGCAAAAGTCAACTGTAGCGTAGGTTGTATACTAGAAAATAAAAATGATGGTGAACTCCGATACTTTCACTCATCATCAAACAATGCTACCGTATATCCAAAAGCTAAACTGATTGAAACTGAAGGAGATCTTGATGACTTCTTTGTTGATGTTATGGAGACTGATCATCGTACAAATAGCTTGAGACGGAGACCAAATATGACTTGGAGATTGATGTTAATCACAAACATTTCGTTTTATTTCTACAAACTACTCGGAATGGGAAAAGTTGGATCACCACCAGAGCATTTACCCTCTCACCTCCTTAACAACAGACACATACGAACCATGTTAAAAAACACAAAAGGAAAACGAATTACCGACAATCTTTGTTTTTTTAGATGTCTAGCATTACACAAAGAACTACAAAAAAACGGTGGAATTGCAAAAGATCCGATAATTAAGGAGGTGATGGAGTACCAACAACAATATCATAGTTTCATCTATGGTGATAGTGGTAAAAGGTGTGATGGGAAAGGAGTGACAGAAGCTGATTTATTGCTTTTGGAGCGAGCATTTCAACTGAAGATAACAGTGTTTTCTTTAAATGATGATATGACTTCAACAGTTATTTGGAATTCAAACTCCAGTTATAAGGAGAATCTATATTTGGATCTTTATATCAATCACTTCAGTCTTATTACAAACTTGGAAGGATATGTCAAAGCCTACAGATGTCCAACCTGTTCTACTTGTTATGACAGATTGGGGAATGTGAAAAGACACAGATGTTCAATCTCAGAGGCAACAACTATGCAGTTTTCTGGAGGGCAATACAGTCCTACTGCTACAATATTCGACAAACTGAAGGTTCAATTCGGGATAGATATCGGGTCAGATGATTCCTTGAGATACTATCCATTTTTTGCAACATTTGACATAGAGGGTTTGTTACCTAATTGCGAAAAAGATCGAGATACAGACACAACCATTTACACGAATGAGCATAAACTTTTAAGTATTTCAATTTGTTCAAATGTACCAGGTTTCAACAATCCGTGTTGTATTGTCAATAATGGGGATGATGATGAATGCGTTGGAAGGTTCATTGAATACTTGGATGATATTAGTGAAGAATCATATAGCCGATTGGAAAAACAATTTTCGCGAATCATAAAACGGATAGAAGGTGAATTACAACGACTGGAAGAAGCTGAAGAAAAGTTTCGTAGTGATTTTGAAAAAAATCGTTTCAGACGTAGAACAGGAGCTGAAAAAGTTCTGGATGATTTGTACAGCTATATGAAAAAACTCCCTATTCTAGGTTTCAATTCACAGACTTATGATGTCAATGTGATGAAAGGAAAACTGCTTCAAAAATTGAAAGATGTCTCCGACACAGATTTTGATTTTGTTATAAAAAAAGGAACCAAGATGCCTGTTATCGGAATAGGATCTTTTTTGTTTTTAGATTGTACAATCTTCATCGCTCCTGGATATAGCTATGAAATGTATCTCAAAGCATACAAATGTGAAGCCGGAAAAGGATTTTTTCCTTATGAATGGATGAAAGACTTGGAACAACTTAATCAAGAACATCTACCTCCAAGAGAAGCTTTTTACAGTTCTTTAAAACAAAAGAATATCAGTGAAGAAGAGTACATAATTTGTCAAGAAGCATGGAAAAATAACGACATGAAGACAATGAGGGATTTTTTAAAATGGTACAACAATTTGGATGTAAAACCATTTGTTCAAGCGTTGGAAAGACAAAGATCGATCTACAGAGAGCATGGGATTGATACGTTAAAAGATGGTATATCTTTACCAGGATTAGCGATTCGATGGATGTTTAACAAAGCTCCTCAACCACCCCCTCCATACCTCTCTACATACTTGAATTTTGATGAACTTGGTAACTCGTTTCGTCAGACTCTCCCAATTTGTCTGCTTGACAACTGCAATGCAGAACTTTATCCTCTAATAAAGAAAAATGTAGTTGGTGGGCCAAGTCTAGTGATGCATAGATATCACGAAAAAGGTATAACTAAAATTAGAGAACATTGGTTGGGAAAAGAAGCAAAGATTTGTGATAGAATCTATGGAGTTGATGCAAATGCGCTCTATTTATGGTGTATGATGCAATCAATGCCTACTGGCTATCCTCGAAGAAGAAAAATCGAAAACTCTTTTGTCGCTGAACCAGTAAAATTTAGCAAGATAGCTCATAGCTGGTTACAGTTCCAAATGTTCTCAAAAAAAATCAATATCAGACATCAGCTCAATGGAGGAGAAGTTACTCTCGGACAGCGAGGATTACCAGTTGATGGTTTCTGTGTTGAAAATCGTCATGTCTTTCAATTCCACGGATGTTTTTGGCATGGACACGACTGCTCTTATAACAACGCTAAAGAGCAAGAGCTTCAAGCTAGTGGAAGAAAATCAAAAGCAAATCTGTTTAAAACTACGATGGAAAATGAAGAATATCTTCGAGCATTAGGTTACACTGTAATCTCGATTTGGGAGTGTGACTGGATGAAGCGTGTAAAAACTCATACAAATTTACAAAAATTTGTCAACACGTTTTACAATTCTTTCTACCCTAAAATACTTGAAAAAAAGCTGAATCAAGAAGAAGTGTTGGAGAGAGTTCAATCAGAAGAATTCTTCGGATTTGTTGAATGTGACATCGAAGTTCCTGAGGAAGAGGAAGAAAAGTTCTCCGAAATGCCTCCGATTTTTAAAAATACGATGTTAACCAGAGAACACTTGAGCGATGAAATGAAAGTCTTTGCTGAAGCCGAAGGTTTTTTAAAGACTCCTCAACGCTCATTAGTTGGAAGTATGTACGGAGATAAGATATTGCTAATGAGTCCTTTGTTGAAATGGTACTTGAAACAAGGATTGAAAGTCACCAAAGTTTATCAGCTAATAGAATATATTCCTAGAAAAGCTTTTGAAGCTTTTGGAACATCGGTTTCAGACGCTAGGAGAATGGGAGATGCAGACCCTAGTCAAGAATTACTCGCTACTACTAGCAAGTTGGTAGGAAATGCTGCTTATGGAAAAACAATCACTGATAAAGAAAAACATACCACCATCAAGTTCATCGAAGGCGCCAGAAAAGCTTCATGTCGTATCAGAGGAAACAAATTTATCGCCATGGAAGAGATAGCAGATGATTTTTATGAAATCGTAACCTGTAAACAGCTAGTAAGTTTTAAAACAATTATTTTTCAATTCAAAATTTATATTCCACAAGTTTACTTTGCTAATCAGTATCACCATCATTTCAGCTAACTATGAATGTTCCAGTACACTTGGGTTTCTCCGTGCTACAGTATGCTAAACTGAGAATGCTACAGTTTTACTACGACTTTATGGATAAGTAAGTAAAGCCTATTTCCCTACTATTATCATGTATAAGTAAGTATAACTTCCAAATAATTGAAGCAATCTTTTTATTTATAGATATATTGACAGAAGTGATTTTCAATATGTTGAAATGGATACAGATAGCGCATACATGGCGTTGAGCGGAACATTAGAAACACTGGTAAAACCAAGTATGAAAAAAGAGTTTTACAATGAATATGGTGATTGGTTTCCACGACCATACTGTGACAAACATAGAGATGAATTTTTAAGAATCAAAACAATGGGTTTAGAATGGAGTATGCAAGAATGTTGTGAAAAAGTACTAAAACATGGAAAAAGAACACCTGGATTGTTTAAAGAGGAATTTACCGGAGATGGAATTGTTGCTCTTAACTCTAAATCCTATTATTGCTGGGGAGAAAAAGGAAACAAGTTTAGCTCAAAAGGTTTGAACAAACGAATTAATCAATTGAACAAAGACAGTTATCTAAATGTATTGAACACAAAAAAGTCGTTTATGGGTAAAAATCGAGGATTTTTTGTAAAGGATAAAAAAATGTTGACATACAAGCAAATAAAGCGAGGACTCACATATTTTTATGCTAAAAGACGAGTGTGTTCTGATGGAGTATCTACCGAACCTACTTTGGCTTAAATAAAAACCTTCATAATAGTCTTCTTTTTAGAATAGTTACTATAACTATATATATATATAATACAAAAAAATCATTCATCGTATATATATATAGACTTGATCTCAAAATGCTGATGATATGTAGTCTCAAGTGAATAAATGAAGGTTATAGTACTTTGTACTACATAAAATTTACAGTAAATTTTAATAAATATAATGTTTTCTATTACAATTATTTCCCAAATACTGTAAATTTTAACCATATAGAAGGCTAATTTGAGGATTTTTTAAGATGCGATGTAAAGGAAAAGACTTTGCATTGATTATCATTACAAGACCTGGTGCTTTGTATTACTTAGTCTTTACTGACCCTAGCTATATTATATGGGAAGGTTTACCCCTGCTTATTATGTAATAAATGTATATAATCATATAATGTTTCATTTTTGATCAATATAGTTATTCAAGTTAGATATAACTCCTCTCTCCTCTCTCTCAAAATACTATATGAGTTCGAGTTATGTAAAAAATTATCAAAAACTTAAATACCATACATTCAAAATCTAGCTACCATATGAGTTCAAATTAGGTAAAAAATAATCAAAACTCAAATGCCACTTAAATGCCACTCAAATGCCACTCAAATACCTCTCAAATGAAATACAATATAAACTCGGCGAATTCACCCAACGTCGTAACTCATTGCATAACCCCCAAGACCAGATCCACAAAAAAACACTTGGTAGGGAGATCTGCTCATATATTACTACTAATATAAATAGTCAGAACGGTAGAGCCTCACACAGCTTCCTCCATTTCCATCTTTATATCGTTTACTCCTTTCGAAAGGTGAAAAAAAAGATATAATTTTTTCCATAGCTCCAGCTATACATTCATCAATTTTGTTGGTATAAAATACTCCACTAACATTGAAAATGTTAGTGTCAATAACAAGATAAATGCGCAGCCCATTTTTTCAAAATGTTTTTGCTTTCAATGTTGGGAGCTAAATACTTTTTTTGTTGATGTTGTTGTCATTTTATACGTAAGCAACTAGTGGCTTATTTAGCTCTCTCAGCTGCTTTTGGAGATGTGAAACAATTCCATCAAAGTGATTGCCGAAATGAAACTACCCCTCCAGTTGAGACTGAGACAAAAGAACGTGTGATCCTGTCCAGCGAAATGAAGGCAATCCTTTTAAAATTGAAATATCTATCAAATCACCTAGTTCAGCATCTTCCAAACATTGCTTCACATCAATCAGTTTGATCGCTCTTTTGAGATCCTCAAAATCTATCAACTTGTCTTGCGGACAGCAGACTTTTGGATCAAAGCTCTTAGAACAGTTCAAGCATTCGAGAGAGTTCACTCTTGAAATGCAATTACAGCTCAAAAACGTGATTTGTATCGATTTACGAGCTAGATTGACTCCTAACACGAAATAAAATACTTCTTCGGTAACATGTTGAACAAAAAGAGGATTCAAGCGCTCTAAGGGAATGTGTTCTTCTTGTGAACGTAGGAAAAAAATCAGCCAATGTAGCAATCGATTTGAATCCTTGAGTTTTTCCACTCATACTTCTTCTGTAGTGCAGAGATAAATGAAGCAGGATTTTTAGTAGCACTTCTTTTGTGAGTCTTCGGATGTATTCGTCGAATCAATAGTTCTTATCGAGTCGACTGAGTTTTCCTCTTTATCGGGAGTATGAGCATATGGATACCCTTCTGCTATTGCGAGCAATCTATCCTTTAGTCATTGATAAGACAGTTTGCTCTGACTAGCAGGTAATAGGTAGGGATTTAGTCGTGCTCGCAAATTTGTTAACATAAAGGGAGACTTCAAATCATTGGAGAAAAGATTCAAAAAAGTGTCAATCCATTCATCATGCACCAAAAAACTCATTTTAGCGTTTTTCAAAACTTGTATTTTATCAATTCAGTCGATAGCATCAGCTAGTTCTTGATTGGTAGGTGCAGCAACTTCAACCATTTCAGCATGTCTGTCACAAGTCCTACATTGGCAATCAGTGTGTGAGCAGTGACAGTTTAGTAGTGATAGATTGGCTGCTTGCTTGTAAAATCTTTCTTCTAGTGCACAGTATACACATTCTTCCGTAAAATAAATCCTCAACATTTCATCAGAAACCTCAGCCAAAAAGGTCTTAGGTCCTATTGCATTGGAAGCTTCTTGGTGAGCAAAGTCTTCAACACGTATCATGTTTGTTGTTGTTCCGTTGAATTACAAAACGTGAATGATTCGTTTTCAACCTAAAATACCTATTTAATCCTTAAACATTTTAACCATTCATCACTTTTTTCTTTTTTTGAGGTTAATTGTTGTGCTAACCCATGTAGATCTTCATAAACCCTTTAATTTCAACCCGACAACCATCAATCGGACAATGTTTTAATTCTGATGAGCATTCAGTAAGTGCTTTTTCCTTACACTCACATCAGTAAATGAGATAACCACATGGAAGAGAGATATGATTTGCGATTACTTTCTTTTCATGTGAGTCAGACACACAATGAGCGAGTTTGCTTTGCATCATCTGATCTTTATCTTTTTTAACAATTCAATTGATTTAGCATCATTTCTTAACTCTGTTTTCGAATTCTCATCAGAGGTAGAATCATATTCCTAAGTTTGTAAGGCTTCGATCATAAAACCTATTTGCTCAAAAGGTTTTCCATTTAACACTAAGACTTGTTCGATATCGTTTTGACTATATCCTAGTTTTTTGCAGATAAGTTTCATTGCTTCGGTTTCATCACTCTGTGTTATTCGTTTCATTTTTTCTCGATATTTTTCAATCCGACGCTCACACCTTTTGACTTTTTCCGTTCGCGTGTAAACATCCTCAACATATTCTTCACCTTTACTCCTGAGTAAAAAAGAACAGTCTGGAAACCATTGACAGTGTTCCTCCCATGGTAGATTGCTCTCTTTCCATTCTTTAAGTTAAACCGAGCAAAATAAGCATTTCACACTATCTCCGAATTTAGTATAGTAACAACCTGCGGTGGAAATGAGTTTCATGAAAACTTTACCATTCCATTGTTTGAAACTGTCTTCTCTTGCTGTTTCAGTAGCAATACGGGGTGTACCAGCACAATTATTCGAGATACCTAGAGGTAAAGCTTCTGCAGCTGAATCTCCTCCTCTAGCTTTTTGTTCTGCCATCGTATAACTTTTGACAACGGAGATGTTTTTCATTTTTTCTGCAAGTAGTTTCCAGGGTCTGTGAGTGTTAAATCCTCTAACAAATTGACAAAACGAAAAATTTTTAGCGTGTTCTTTTGTTGGATGTTCATCTTCATCCTTCCAGTTTAGTAATACCCCTTGGCAAAAAACACATCAAACAGCGTTGTCTTTTTCAAGGTTGTAAAAACCAGCTCCAGCCATGTTTTCACCACTATGTCTACCCACTCGTCTCCAGTTTGTAAGAAATGATTTTCTTCGATAACTTTCATCAAGCATCAAAGTCTCTCTTTCATAAAAAGAGAATTCATTGTAAATGAACCTGAAAAAGTCCTTTGGAGAAAGTTCTGCAATACTTTTTTGTAATTTTAATGACAAAAGACTACAGCGATTATCTGAATAAGTTGCGACAATATAAGATATTGTATTAGTATCAGGAAAAGTTTGTTGCAAAAACAATGAGGTACTAACGAGTAAACTATCATCTATCCATCCGATGGAGTCTACAGTATTTTCAAAACAATTCCAGTTTTCTTATCTCTTTTTCTTCATTACAAATAGTATTCACTACATATATGTTGCTTGATACACCACACATTACTTATATAAAATATAAGTAGTAGCTTCAGTTATTACTCGAGTTGAAGCTTTTGTTGAAAAGTTCTTCCCCTCTGACCTAGTTCGTTGTTATTCTAAAATAAAAATAATAATGCTTCGGAGCAAAAAATAAAAATTAAAAAGGACGTTGACTACAATTTTTTTTCAATATGCATTTGCATTCGAATTGATTACAATTGAAACAAAATATAAGTACTTACATTACAAATGACGACTTGTTACTTTTCAGTTAGATGAATGATATGCATAGTTGTTTGAACTTGAGCTGATTTCTATGGAATTCAGATGAGGAAGGAGTACTTTTCCAGTTTTAAATCCTGAAATAATAAAAATAATGAAATATATAACTAAAATTTACATCCGACATTTTTGATGGCATAAATAGTACACAATTAAGTTTTTCAGCAACACTAGTTATTTTTTTAATATTTCTTACCTTTTTACAGAGAATGCTAGTAGTAGTTCTAGCAAATGTTGTAGTAAATACTGTAGTAGATGCTCTTTCTTCAGACACTGATGTTGAAAGGGATGGTCTCTGTGTAAGAGCACTGGTTCTTAAATAGTAAAAGTTGCACCGATTAACCTGTTCTGAAACTAATGAAAGTTCTCACGCGAAAAGCTTTCATATAGCAAATTGAATAAACTGATTTATTTGTGTGAAAATACTGTTTATTTCACGCGGAGACTTTTATTTTCATCTGCGTGAAAATAATTATTTTATTCCTGCGAAAGCATCAGTTTTCTTCGTGTGAAAAAATTGTTTATTTCACGCGGGGACTTTCATTTTTTTCGCGTGAAATAAAAGACTTTTATTCATCATTATTCGCGGGAAAATTTGGTTTATTTTTCATGTTTTATCCGTAGAAAATAATTATTTGTTCCCGCGAAGGCATTGCAAATTTTTTTCCGTGTGAATAGAGCAATATTTCTCATAGAAAATAGGGGATTAGAAGATGTCAATCAGTGCAGTTTTGACTATTTAAGAGGTGAGGGTTTCATATAGAAAGCATCCAGTTCAAAAACAGTGAGCGAAGAAGCAACATCTACTACATCTACATAGCAACTACTGCATCTACTTTAAGCAATAGAAAGACTTCCAGTCAATAAGGTGAGAATTACCAAATAATTATGCAATGTATATGGGCAAAAAGATCAAATAGTTTTGCTATAATGCCTCAGAAAGTTACTTTTAGGCTTTAATCATCTTTTCTTATTAGTAAAAGATCAACTAGTTTTACTATACCGTATCAGAAAAGGTAATTTTAGGTTTCAATTATGTGTTTCTTTATAAATATGTAGTTAGTTTTTTCTTTTCAAATAGTTTTTTTAAAATTTAACCATCTGCTACCTAGTTTTTTATTTTGTTTCCAGTTCAACTTCTCACGGAATACTTTGAATATGGATGAAGACCACAAAACCTCATACCTCTCAACATTCGAACCATACTCTGATGATAAAGAAAATATTCCTCCTGATTCGCCTGTAATGAGGAGGAAACTGAGAACAATTCGACCAAAACCATGGGATTTAGGTAGATATAAAACGATTGACTATGCTTGGACTCTGAGAGAACCATCTGATTCAAATCTTTCCTGCTTGTCGAAAAAAAGCTGCTAGTATGCTCAATGCTCAACTCTTGCCATATCAATCAAAGAGTAATGATTGGGAGGTTTCAACCACTCCACTTAAATCCAACACCATAGCTTCTCGAGATAATCTCTATCGAAAGGCCAGCTGAGGATGTCTATAAAAACTTATACATTATCCACTACAATACCGAAACATTGGGCAACAGACGACAATTCAGGTCTATGGTGAGAAATGAAGATTACAACTACTTAGCTCCAACAAAGCTGGATGTTCCAAAACTGGTGGTTTTTATTGAATTTGATTCAGAAAAACAACCAATCTTTCACCCAATCGATTCCCATCTAATATTTCCGTTGAGCAAGCTAAACAGCTAACGAGATTGATAAAAAGAAAAAAGCTAGTCAGTTGATCAGCATGGTTCGTATCGCAACTCTCTCTCAATTTTCTGTAGGAAGCGTAATCAGCTTTGAATCTCCTCAAATATCAACTCAGTTAACATTACCTAATGGAGAGGTGGTGACAAATGCGCTACTGGTGAACTACATATGTTTGCATTACGATGGTTGATGATGGCAGTTCTATATATATACCTGAAAAACATGCTAACGAGGTCAAATGGATTGGAACAGGAGTTATTCTTTTACGAAATTGAGAAGCTAGTAAATTCGGCCATCATCGTCATGATATAATCACATTCATAGCGTTGCAAGCGATAACATACAGCTCAAAACTTATCCGACAAACTTGACGATTCCAACCAGATGAAATACTTTACTACCGATGAGGTTGTCGAAAACAAAGTCTTATTGCTTTCAATGGGAAATGTACCTTCTACGGCTTTGAGAGAATCACAAGTCCAAAGTAAAAACTACACTCAAAAAGAGCAAGTCGGTCAATACAACTTGGTGAGTGATTTTTTTTTCTTTTCTTTTTAATGTAAACTAACTGATGTAACTAATACTTCCAATTAGATAAAATTATTTATACAGCAAGTAACTTTTTTTTATTAAATATAGATGAGAGAGAATCAAAAGTACTTGGGGAAAATTATGCTCAAAAGAGAACAAGCTGAATAATGTAACTTGGTGAGTTATTTCCCTTTTCTATATAATGTAAACTATCCAATCTAGCTAAGAGTATAATTCAAATTCGATAAAGTTATTTATATACCAAGTAATTTTTGTATTTTAGTTCATTATGTAATCAAAAAGTACACAGAATAAAGAACTTACTCCCTGAGATGTATCATCAGCACATCAAAAATATATGATATATGATATTGTCCAGGAGAAAGCAATGCATCAATTGACATTACAAGCTATAGTACTTTGTATTACGCAAAATTTACTGAGACTAGTTGCGTTACATTAGGAGTTTTCCCCTAAAAAAAGATCAAAAGGAAGGTGTGGGATAAAACCCTCACTCAAAAATTAATGAAAGTTGAATGGAGTGAAAGAACATTTTACCAAGTATAACCCGATGTATGTAGATATATACAAATAGACGAATACCTAGCTTCATCTATTTTTATCATTTGAGATCATGTTGGAAGTATCCAAGACATTTTATAGCATTAGCATTCAATATACTTATTATATAGCAGGAACAAAAAAACATTTCACCAAATGTATCCCAATGTATGTAGATATATACAAATAGACGAATACCTAGCTTCATCTATTTTTATCATTTGAGATCATGTTGGAAGTATCCAAGACATTTTATAGCATTAGCATTCAATATACTTATTATATAGCAGGAACAAAAGAACATTTCACCAAATGTATCCCAATGTATGTAGATATATACAAATAGATGAATGCCTAGCTTCATCTATTTTTCTCATTTGAGATCATGTGGGAAGTTTTTCAAAATATTTTATAGTATTACCATTCAATGTATTTGTTATATAATAAATGTATATAATCATACAATGATTCATTTTTATCCAATGTGAACATAAATATAGCCGTAAATATGTACATAGTTATACATATATACATGAATGTATAGAAACTAAAAAAAAGTATTTACACTCAAGATGCCATAAGAGATAAAATTATGTAAAACAAAAATCAAAAAATAAATGCCATAAAGTATTAACCCGGCTGCTCCAATCAACGCCGTAACACATTGCATAAACCCCGGGAGTCACCCCCACAAAAAAACACTTGGTAGGGAGATCTGCTCATATATTACTACTGTTATCGTTAGATATTGTGGAAAGGTTGGATGCAATGAGCTGCAAGAGTTATAACTCCGATACATCCCTTCGCTACCTCTCACTACCTCTCAAATGCTGAGTTTCATTGATCATCATTAGTGATCGCTACTTGGTAAGGTCCCCCTGATAACATAAAGACGTCAAGCATGAGTCTTTAGGTAAACTTACAAAGACTGGCATTTATAGCACTTCATCTATTGACTAACATAAACTATAAAATCATTCTTTAGCTATGCTAGCCCAGTAGTATTACTATACCTGCCCTGGATGGTTATCCTGAGCCAGCAAAAAGATGGCTACCATAGCCTGAGAGCCAAAATTGAGCCTAAAACCTTCCAGAATCCAAACCCAGTTATTACCATCCTCGAATGTCAAGATTTTTGAAGCCGAGATGGTAATAGATCAAGATCTCTGGAAGGGAGAGACCAGCAGCTACTACTGGCTGGATGAACATCAAATCCGCTCTTTTATTCCGCGCACTATTTCTCTTCAACTCTTGTAATGGTATTTCGTTTGGTGGTGTTTTTATCTGTTATACTCATTGGTGCAACTGTATCATTCTTGTTTGTGATTGGAGCGCTTGTGCTACTAGGTCAAGTACTCGCTGTCACTTCCTGTAACTCTGCCTATATAAGGCAGAGCTATCTTCTCCTTCATGGCATTCAACATTCAGCAATCAACCTTGTGTATTGGTGCCACTATTTGTTTGCAATATATTAAGTGTATATTACGCGACAACACTGAGTTGTATGTTTGAGCCGAGGGCTCACCATTGTTGTATATGTAGAGTGTGCTCCTTTGCAGCTGTTTGTAGTGTCTTCCTAGCACAGATTCACCTCTGGGTAGAGGTTGGTTGCTGTTAGGCCTTGGGAGGCTGACTGTTATGTTGTGCTGACTCAGGTTTTCCCTCCACTACACTCTTTCTCTGAAATAAATACATTTATGAAGTCACCCTTTCCGAACAAGCTGGACTTTGAAATGTTATCAACTTCATGACCATGCCACTAAAATGAATTTCAAAAACTTTAAACATTCAATTAACTGACATATAAAAAACGGAACAAACACCACACAAACTAATAATTTAGAATTTAATTAGACAAGGCTGCCAAAGTTAATTGAAGGTAGAGGCTCATGCTCCTATAAATTTGATCTTATTTTATTCAATTTTAAGCATACCAGCTCTGTTCCAGGCAATTCTTATAGCGACTGATGTGATCTTAGATGCACTATGCAAGCAGAAGTTACATCGAGCGAGAACTCTTCTTTACTTAAGTCACCAGATACTATGCAATCCGGGTTTCAAGAAGTTTAACGTGGGAAGCTGGGTGTTTGTACGTATGTAAGATCCTTCTTTTCTCTTGGTTTTGCTTGACCAATTTTTTTCATAAACATGAAACTAAGTAGGACATTTTCAGAAAGGCGTATAAATGGTCAACGTGTTGGCTTATGAGATAGAGCAAAACTTTTGAATCCAGTCACATGGGTTTTGTGTTTTTCTGCAGTGACTGCAACGTTAACTATGGATGAGAACAATTTTTGACCCAGCTATGAAAATTTGTGAGAAAAGCTTAGCTAAAGACATTACACAAGAATGAAAAATCATACAATCAGGTTTGTAACAGTGCAACAAAATTATTAGGTTCTTTGAAAAAGTCCTTGGAATGTCGAATCAAAAAAGACCTCGTGTAATATAGTGCCGGATTTTATAGGAACAGTTAACCTGTTGCCCAGGTAGCCACCTGCACTACATCTTTGGCGTCTGTGACCAGAGCCTTCTGTATTGTTCAGCAGGCTTGCTAGCAGTCCGCGTGAATCACTGCCTAGCTGTCAGCATTGCTGGTTGACAGCAGGTCAGTATGGCGACGCCTGACAAGAAAGTCTGCCTGTTGTCTACTGCTCGTTTGGACAATATTCGGCTATTTTGACAGTTATTTGTATAGCTATTGTCCCCCTGAGCAGTGGAGCCTGTCCTTAATTACTATGTTTCCACATCATGACAAATTGGCGATACTGCCGGCGATAAAGGGAAATTCCAATTGGAAACAGCACTGTCGACAAATTTGTCGTGAGACTTGTCGACAAACATTTGTCACTCTCTGAATGCGAAAAATTGGCGATAAGCAAAATTCCAGATGTTTATCGCTATTGGAAACGCTAATGTCGCCAAAGGCGATAAAACCACACATGCGTAATAAAACAGGAAGCCAAAAATTATCCATTGTACCCGCATGGCATCGTTAGCTTGTGTGTGTTTATATTTAACTAACGAGGATCGTTTGTGGTTTATTGCACAGTTATTTATGAAACAATACAACTGATTTGAAACGAATGAATCTTAGCCGCTGGTAATTAATTATTGCAGTGATGAAAAACAAATGGTAGTATTTTTTTAGCAAAAATTCACTTGGTTATTTATTATGACTATTATTATTTATTTATTACTAACTAATAATAATAAATAATATAATTTATTGAATCATAGCCAGTGTGCCACTAAAATTCTTTGTCACCACACAGCTTCCTTAACTAGCCAACAACTCAGTGATGTTTTATTCATATATTTCACAATAGAGGAAAATAATAATAAAAACAGCCTGCAACGCTAGTCGGCTAAATTGCACTCAACAGCACACTGACTGCAACTGCCTCTGTGGGCGTGGTTTAACCAAAGGCGATAAACTTTGAGTCGTGGAAATATATGCCCTTGCCGCTAATTATTTGTGGTAGCAAACCACAGAGATTTGGCGATATTTTGTCATGATGTGGAAACATAGTAAATGTATGCGTCCGTAGATAGCGGTCAAGTAAGAACTTGAGTGAGGGTTCAATAGAATGAATACAGCTCCAAAGTAACACTGTTGAGCTAAGGGCTTACAGCTGCTTTTATATAAGCTGTTACATCACATGCTTACATAATGTACTTGTCTTCAGTTGTACTGTGAATAAATGCTGATAGGGGGTAGAAGGTAAAAGTAAGATTTAGAGACTAACAATACGGAAGTGTTTCCTTGCAACTAAGTTATAAAATTGGTAGTTCAGAGTTCGCCCTGTACAATATGACAAGCAATGTGTAAAAAATACTGTGGGAGACTTGCATGGTGATTAAGTAGTGTCAGACTCCCTCCCCACCCTTCCCTACCCTAAAAACCAGAGTTATAGTACTCTCAGGACTCCTCCCCCTTGTGCCATTACCTAAATCCCGCTTCCAAAGGGTTTACCGGGTACCCCGGGCCAGTATCCACCTCGGACCGCTTATATTAACATATAGCAACTACCACGGGTCTACCCCGGGCCTACCCCGGGTCAGGACTCTGACCCTGTATCCAAATAGGAGGCACGTGTGGTCTAGTGGTTAAAGTGCTTGCACTTCAATCCTGGATCTGGGGTTCGATTCCCAGCACGGTTATCTGTGAGCAAGATATTTGGCTTCCTATGCTCTGCCTGATCGGATATGGGCATATGGGCACTCTCCATAATAACTATGGAGTCATGCTAGTAACAGATCCCCCTCTGCCTTTTCGAAAGAGTAGCCGGTAACGGCGGGCATGGGTATAGGGTGCTGTTCTGTACTGAAACCTCTAAAGGTCTCCTCTATTACAGGATGTATCACTGGTTCAAATAAAGTATATATAAAAAAAAATAGGGTTATTCACGATCCCTGGGCCCCTAAGAAGCCGAGAGCCTTGACAGAACGGAGACCGGAGTCTTCCCTCTCCTAGGAGCCAAGACGAGGAAGCAGCACTTCTGAATAAGGAGCGGAAAGTTTCTACTACCAGAAAAGAGCGGGAAGAAGAGCCCAATGCCAAGTCACCATGTGTTTCTGTGCTAATTGGCTTGTTATGTTGTTATGTTTTGTATTGCATTATGTGATTGGTATATTTCTGGTGTTAAGTTTTTCAACTGGCTGTGCCTAATAAGGTAACGAAATGGCCTCTTATCTCATATAAAAGCAGCTGCTGCACATTGGGAGTTCAGTTGTTGAATGGATAGCATTAAACACCCTTTTACTGGTGTATCAAATGAAGTATTTGTTTGATAAAACTTCTAATAGTGTGTTTGGGTCGTGGACCCCGTGCCGTTTGTTAACGTCTATTCGGGATAGACCCCAAATTGCGAGGAGGGAGAGAGGAAATGATTCCGTTGTGTCGTGATAGAGGACAGAAATCTATTACAATACTGGCAAATATTAGGGAGGATGGTAGTAGTACGACTACTATGACCAATAGTGGTATTAACTCTAGCAATCTTAGTGGTATGAGTATTTGTGGAGACTATAGTAACAAAGGTAACAGTAGTGGTAGTGATAACATGAGTGGTGGAGAAAATGTTTGAGGTAGTGGTGGGGTCTTGATGGAGGCAGTGGTGGAGGTAGTGAGTTGTCGATTGACGTAGTGGTGGGGGTATTGTGGAGGCAGTGATGGAAGTAGCAGGGGTGGTAGTGGTGGATGCAGCGGTGGCGGATGTGGCGCTAGCGGTAGCAGTAGCCATGTTTTTAGTAGAAACAGCAATTTTGGTTGTAGGAGTAATGGTTGTGGAATAGTCGTGGGTACTTATTGTTTTGTTAGTGACAATGATTTGTGTAGCAGTATGATAATGGTGATGTTGGTGACAGTCAAGAGTGCCTGTTGTAGTTGCAGCAGTCACAGTAGCAGTAGCAGCAATAGCAGTAGCAGCTGTAGCTGCAGTAGCAGCAACAACAGTAGTAGTGGCAGCAGTATCTGTAGCAGTAGCAAAGCAGTAACTGCAGCATTAGCATCAGCAGGAGCAGTAGCAGCAGCAGTAACAGCAACAATAACAATAATAGTAGCAGAAGCAGTGGAAGCTGTAATTATGAGTTTGTAAAATATTCTACAAATGGCGCTCTTTGTATGGACAATTTTGTAGGCCCATTGGATCACAAAAAGTAAAATTATACTGTCGAATGATCGCCAACCTAGTTTGATGACAAACTTTGATCTATTAAAAGTCAATGTGGATTTGAAACTAGCAGATGTAATCTTTCACAATATTAAAATTGTCACTGCTGAAGCAATACAGAAATGGAGAACTACCTACTCCAATGTTGAAGATTACACGCCACAAGATTTTGCAAAAGAAAACTTCTCTTTAACAACTAGGGCTCCGCTCAGTGATCCTGCAACAAAAGATGTCATATTTTCATTTCTCGTCGACAGGTGAGTATACTAGCAGTATTGTACTAGCTACTATGTGTGATGTAACATTGTTGTGTTTTATTTACTAACCATGCCTTTGAGCTTCCTAGGTGGAGAATAGTTGGTGACCATTTGTAACAACAGCCATAATCAATCACTTAACCAATTTTGACAATATTAACATTCATTTACAAATATTGACAATGGTACAAGATGATATTGGCTCTTTAGGCTTGACAGAAGCATCGATGAAGGCACCAAAGAGGGGTATAAAAAGACATTATATATCGCTCACTCCTGCAGGAATCTGGGGTACTTGACAAATGCTCTAGGTAGGTCATGGTCAATGAAACCAAACTAATTTACAGTAGAGACAGAGTTTCTCTCACCACAGGTATTGCCTTGAGGTAAACAGTAAGCCACTAGGTGTAAATTGAGATGCATAGAACTCTGCATGTTTGGAAGTAAGATTATCCACTTTATTCCATGAAATTAACTAAATAAACTAGTAATGGAGTGTGGTAGAATCATTCATGAGAAGTCATTCATGGCTTTTGTGGAGAAACTCTGTTCGCATCTATTTTTATACACCCTCTCTCCCCACCCCCTGTATATACCACCTCTTCTCTCAACCCCCAATGTTTTCCTGAAAAACAGTTCTTCCTCATCGCTACATCCTCGTCTATGGTTGAAGTTGGTTATCTGGACTAACCGTAGATCTGGGTAAATGTTTATTACGTCCTAGTACTTGTCCACTAGGCGTTGTTACCGCACAAACTGCTGTTTGCCGGCACAACAAAACAGTCATCCTTTCTCGGCCTGACAATGAGCAGTCAATCTCTCTCCAGAGGTGACTCCATGCCAAGATGGCACAAACAGTTGGTTATAAAGAGAATACTGTAAACCTTCAACTGTGGTGAGTCCTCGGCTCAGACGTATACTCGGTGATTTTGAGTTATTATAACATTTATTCATTCCTGAATAAAAAGGTGGCAATCAAAGTCCAGTCTACTGTATGGCATACTGTAAGAGAGTGCTGTATGGCAATGCAAAGAGATACACAAAAGCTCTGCTTTTTTATACTCAGAGTCAGAAGAAGTGACAGGAAGTGTTTGGCTCAGTTTGCCAAACACTCCAATTACACCTAAGAATAATAGACATGTGAACACAGCAATAAAACGATGTATAAATATAACAACCGATGAAAGGTAAGTAAATGAATTAAACGTAGCTGGCGTCCAGAAGTGAGGGACAAAATCTATAGGCCTTCTAGCCAGTAATAGTTAAGTATTCCTTTCTCCACACTTTCTTGGTTTTTCTTGGCCTCGGATCCTAAGTTCTGGACTTTTGAGGGTATTTAGTTCCTGGACACTAGTAACAGAAATTTTTAGGCCAGTTTCCTCTCCTAAGCTACTCTGGATACTGGTAATAGAAGGTGTTAGGCTAGGTTCCTCTTTTAGGCTAATCTTGGATCCTTGTAATAGAAAGTCTTTGGCTAGTTTCCTCTCTTAGATTATGTCAGTCCTTTTGCAGCCGGCCAGGGGTAGGTTCTCAGGGCCGGAGTAGTAAATACTCTGTGCCGGTATAGTATTATAATGGCCCTAATGCATGTCTTTTGGCAACTAGGTTAACCGCAATTAATTCCGGGGTCAGTTAATTGCTTTCTAAGGCTTTCTTTATGTCTACAGACTATCAGGGGGCTTCTGACAAGTAGTGGTTACATTTGGTGACCAGTAAAACCCACTACACAGCAAAGACTGGGGGGGGGCAGGATTATCACAAATAGAAGAGTATCAGGCGTGAGAAGGGGAGTGAAGATGAGAGGCACATGCTAGGATAAAGAATATGGTGACATGATGGTGCAATAGTTGGGGAGAGGCAGAGTCAGAAAACCAATATCAAAGATCATTTGTTAGAATGCAATCCTATTGTGTTTGTAAATGTGTATTGCTTTATTGATTGGTTCATATTTTAGTCCTATTAGATGTGATTGGTTGTACCTTTACTTGGAATTGTTATAAAAGCCATACTGACTTGTGTGATCTGGCGGAGCACCTTTAAGTCTCCTGTAAGATTGGACTCTTACATGTATCCTATCTTGGATATGATAAACTCTGTTATCACTGGAGCTAAAACCTATCGATGGAGACTATCAGCTACCCTTGGAGGAATGTGTTGTTTGGAAGCCTTGGATGAGTAAAGTACATAGTGTAATCTCAGTTGCAGGCTCTGCAACAGCTGGGAGCTATCAGTCTGGGGAAGCAGTTGAACTGATCTAGGCAAACTCAGTTTACAAAGCTAGAGCACAAGCGGTTGTCAGTATTGTTAGAAGTTGGTTGTATGGCTGGCTAGCAATGCACTGTAGCTGTGGCAGTGAAAGTTGTGAAATACTTCACGCTGGTTCGCATGTTTCCCTCCTCAACTGATCTTTCCAAACTTTTCTATCAGCTATACGAATACTGTACATCGAGGGTGTTTGAAAATATCTAGAAATAAGCAAGTAGGATAAGCAAGAGCAAAGAGCCACTGAATGTTGCAAAGCACTCTTGTTGAGTTGTCTGAGGGTTGTTCTAACTTTAAATATGTATGGCTCCTAATTTAAAAAGATTTTGCGTTTCGGTCAGCAGAGACTGTTTTAGCTGTCTTTCTAAACAAAACCACCAACTTTGTGATTAATGATGTTAGAAGCTATTTTTTGTAGGGCACAGAATCAGTGACACAGAAATGTATAAGAAAGTTTCAGCAGCTGTACTAGAGAGCGTCACCAAGAAGGAAACCATAACCCAACAAATAGAAATGTTCTGTATGACAGTGAAACTATACATAATGGAACCGGATGATTTGATAACATATGATCAAATCATAACAGTATGTTTGTACACTTATATATATACATAGTCTGTGCAATTTACATCATTTGTATCAACTCATTTCACATAAACCTTAGTGAGTAAAACACTCATTTTGCCACCCAATATTTAACAACTTTGGTGTTCCTCAGGTTGCCTTACTTACCTCAGACTTGACTAATGTTTATCTAAAGAAACGCTTGTTTTATGAAGCAGTAGTGCTGTATAGGGAGGTCTGCAGAAGGATCCTTTGTCTTGGCACTTCATCTCCAGTAATAACCAACGGTTGGGTAGGTGTTGTTACATAATGGTGCAGTATATTTTAAATTGTATGTTGCTTAAAAAATACATTATCTCTATTGTGTAGCATACTGATTCCGTTTGATAGTGGTTCAAAACTACACGCTGAATAAGCTTTTTTATGATTTTTATCACAATTCCTCCCAATAGTTAAACTCATATTAGATTACGATTTAGCGCATCAGCAATTCAAAACAAAATAGTACCAATACGCAAAGTTCTTGTTAATTTATTTTCAGCGGAGCATCGTTGAACTCACCAAAGAGCTTCTATGTAAGAGAGAGTTCTTTTTAATGAGGGATCACAGACTTATAGGTGGAACGTTGGTATTTCCTGTTGTAAAATGCAAACAACAATGGCCGGCGGTTAATCGTTCTCATACTGTGATAAAACTGGGCCCAGCGGGTCAAACTATTGCAAGCTTTCGCCAAAACAAGCTAGTGTATATGCAAGTTGAGACTCCCGCCCGATCTCAACACAAAACCCTTTCTGTAACCTCACTATTAACTTTAGATCAACCTGGAGTTGTACAAACTCGCGTAAACGAGTCAGAGAAAACAGAAGCAAACAATAAAAAATCAATAAACCCTGCAGAAACGACAAAAGTCAAGGATGTTTCAGCAGCTTTCTCACAGAGAAATCAAGCCAGCAAACACTCAGCGTCACTCCTCAATCTTGGAACTCCAGATGTGTCTGCTTCATATCCCAGAGTAGTTGGTGAACCAAATAAAAAACCTGATAATCTTAAGAGAAAGATAGAAGAAAACAATTTGGAAGCTTTAAAACTACTCAAAAGCTCAAATGACAGTAAAGTAACGAGGGTGAAAGCTAACGATAAACAAGCTGAAAAGTTACATGGCACTGAACGATCAATAAGTCAAAAAATAAATTCTGAGGATTCAGATTTTGAGTTTGTAAAAGAGTATTTGAGTTTTGCAAGTGAGCAAGAGAAAGAATGGTATGATTTCTCTGACTAACAGACATATTGAAATGTGTCAGTCGGCAATAAATAAACAAAAATAAAATAAAACTGTAGATCAAAATACTTTGCATCTAGTTACAACTTCTATAAGTTTATTGTGTAAGGTCCACAAGTCCACAAGCATTTTAGTTATAACACTTTTCTTAGAACAACTCTTATGGTAAGCCATAAAACTATTTGCTACGCTTTGGTTTAGAGACACTGATGCCATTGTTGGTAGCCTTGGAGACACCATGAGATTTATTGTAGGGTTTAGATACTGTGATAGATTTTACCAGTCACTCTAAGTTACCACTACTCAATAAGGTCCCCCTGTTAGCCTCTTGGCATCAGGCATACCTTCTTAAAGCAATCAACAAGACTGGCATTGATTGCATTCAACCAGTGTGTTAATATATGAGAGAGGGAATCATTAATCAACTATGCCGCCCTTGTATCATTACTATACCGACCTGGGATAGCACTCTCGGGCTGCCATAGCCTGTGAGACAATACTGAGCCAAAAGACCTCTAGGACCAATATCCAGACCATCACCAGCCTCAGATGTTGCGCTATTGGGAACCGAGACTGCGGAAGATGAAAATTTATAAGGAATAGGCATCCACAGCTACCACTGGTTGGTAGCATTGATGAGATATATAAGGATTGCTGGAAACCCGAACAGGGTGTAGCCAACTATGACCAATAGGAAGCGTGAACAGTGTCGTCCATGGCGCCCATGATAAATTAAATTTTCGGAGTAGAAACATGGTGTTATAGACTACGATAGCAAAATTTCAAAATAATCGTAAGGAAATATTGCGACTTTTGCCTCATGACAAGAAAGTTTGTGATTTCGGAGTGGAAACTGCTTAGAACAGGGACCTGGCCCATAATTTCACTTTGTAGATGTGACCGGAAGCAGTACCATCACTAACTTATCATTAGAAGCTATGACTTGCTTGACTTTTATCTTGGTTTGAGACGTTTTAAGTTGCTGAGATGACAAAAACATGTGTGTTTCATGTGTACATGATAAGGAACCAACATAAACATGTAAACAGTAATAGACATGCTTATACCTATAACCATTTACGCACATGTTTATGTCTATATCTATCTCCATTTATGGCCATGTGCATATTCATGTCCATTTATGTACATGGTCCATCTCAATGTCCATATATGTTTCCAGTTATGTCAATGTAATGACCATGTACATTTCCATTTCAATATCCATATCAACTATTTTTACTAAATTCTAGTAGGTTCTGTTGACACTCCGTCAGAATATACCTATCTTTTAGAGTAAAAATATATGAATGCCCGTTTTATTTGTCTGTAAGTTAACATCTTTCCATCGTTCATTGTGAACCCACTGTTGTTTCTTAAAATACGAAACAAGTATTACATATTTTACAACACGCGAACTGCAAATTTCTTGTCCTCAGCACATTCAGCTAACTGTGTTTGTTTAAATTGTTACTTCCCTTGTTTAAACTTTTCGACCTGAACTTCTTTCATTTTCCACCCCAACAGTAGTAGGATTTACAGTTGAGCACAACAATTCTATCTCCTGTAAAATCGAGTTTGAACAACCCAGGTGCTCTTTTTCCAGGTTTTAACACGTTTTCGCAGCAATCACGTATGATACATTTTGCACCTATTGTTTGAACCCTACAAAACTCATCCCAATTTATGCCTCCGTATGGATCTGGAAACCAATTGGTGTAATCAGAATAAAACTCCTTTTTCATTTCTGATTTTACCAATGTTTCTAATGATCCGCTCAAAGGCATGTATGCCCTATCTGTGTCCGTTTCTACGTACTGGATATCATATCTATCGATAAATCAATAGTTAAAAATTAAGTAGTGACTGTATTATTTACAGTATTAGTAGTATTGTGGTAGATTTCCGTGCACTCTAGTGGTAAACGGGTAGTTTACACTAGGAACCTTGTGAAGCAATGCGCGAGGCTTCTGCCCACAGCATTTAGTTAATAGCTGTTGGGTAGGAAGTCATACTGTGCCGGTAGCATGGTAAGCAGGGCCGGTATTGACCCCTGCAGGGTCGGTAGTGACCTCTACCGACCCGGTACAGCTGTACTGGGCCGGCACAAGATGGCCGCCTTAGACGAGGATCTGTAAAGATGTTCAGGAACTTAGTCAAGGTCGTAAACAGGAAGTGACTACCCCTAAAGTACCAACTTAGTGGACCTGATTCTATAGACAGCCTGTGGACCCTGTAGGAGATGTCATTGGACAGTTGGGAGAAAAGACTCCGCCTTTAGCCACTTGGCACCTCCTTGTATTATCTTGCATTGCATTGTGATTGGTTAAGTATTTATATAATTGATGTCATTGGTTGCATTACTTCCTGTACATTGTATCTTATATGTTTTGTGTTCCTTAGCTCTCCTATAAAAGGAGAGCTCCTACTGATAATCAGTGCATTCATTACAATGAGCCATAGCATGTATTCTTATATTGCTAACCACCTAGAGGAATAATTACCCTCAGGACTGCTTTGTAATAAAGCCACTATAGCAAACACTACTCGGTACTGTTTGTCTGAGCCATGGGCTCTTGCCTTACCGGGTAATTCGGTTGCCCTATACAGTTGTCACTGTCGGTCAGTACAGTGTCCCCTCTGGAGAGAGGTAGAATACTCGAGACTAGTGGATGTCCGTGGTAACAGACCGGAATCCATTACATTGGTGGCAGCGGTGGGATAAACGGTACCTTCCCACGCTGTGCTCTTTCACGCTACCCTCTGGCCCTGCGAATGCACTGCAGGCCAGCTACCACTGAGGAAGGAGAAGCAGATCTACCGGGTGTAGATCTGGAGAGAGGAGGAGAAACTGATCTACCGAAGTAGTAGATCGGAAGAGCAATTGACGCAAGATACTACCGGATTTCTCTGCAGGTTCGTTTGAGTGCGCTCCGAACTGCAGCAGCTATCCCGGCACAGTATCCACTACTAAAGGCTGTCTGCATCAACCGTAGAGCTTGCTCCGTTTGCAGCAGTCCAGTACAGACGCTACAGTATCTCCTACAGGCTCGTAGAGTTCGCTCCGACCTGGATATAGAGATACCGGCACTGTACAGAAGAATGAGAGAGTCCTGTATCCGCTATACAGACTCAGCTACCATAGGTTATTCAGCTTGGAGTGCTACTCAGCTGGTAACAGTGACCCCGGCACTGTATCCATTTACAGTGTCACTACACTACTGCCTGTAGGCCCGTAGAGCTTCGCTCCGCCCTGCAGCAGTACAAGAAGTTTCGTAACGGTTGTTACAAGCGACGGAGTGCCAGATACTGCCATAGTATCCATTGGACCAACCCCTAGATCTGCTAGAGCCACTGGAAACACAGCTACCGACCCGGATCTAACCTATACCGGCCCGGGATCCAGTTGTACTGACCATTTCTTAGATTTGAGTTGAGATCACTCCTCTATCTGCAAAGAATGGCCACCCAGAGAGCACGCAGCGCTGGTCGAGCACCCGCTGGCAACCCAGAAGCTACAGCCATTGATAGATTGACCGAAGCATTGACGGCTATGATGAGGCCCAACCAAGACAATGCACCAGCTAGGCTAAAGGCTCCGAAGTTCGACGGCGAAGGAGACGTCGAGTACTTCATCAGCCGATTCATTGAGGTAGCCGAAATGAATGAGTGGCCAGAGAACACGGCCATGTTATACCTAAGAGATGCATTACGAGGTAAAGCATTGGACTGTGGAAAGCCTCCACAACTGCAGGGTATCTTTGCTGCACTACGAGCACGTTTTGGGCTAACACCCAGGGAAGCTATGTCCCGGCTGACCAGCCTACGCCGCCAACACAAGACGTCGCTCCAAGAGCATGCAAGTGAAGTAGAGCGCCTAGTGCGCGTTGCTTACGCAGATCTACCTCACCGACCCATGCAGAGGATGATGCTGGACATCTTCAGCACCACGGTTGGAAATGCTTACCTGCAAAGGCACTTGTTGGCCATGCAGCCCATTGACATTGCAGAAGCAGTCAGGGCCGGCAACGAGTATATGCAGATAAAGACACCGTTTGAGGAGCGCCAGGCTCATGTACGGATGTTGGAAGAGGATGCCGACGAGGAGGAAGGGGAATGGATGAGGACGGTTGCCAAGGGCCCGTCTCAACGTGTCTCCACCGCTACTGCCGTACAGCAGACACACCACACCCCTACACCTGCCATACCGGATCCTATGACAACAGTCATGGACAGCCTAAAGCTACTAACAGAAGAGCTACGGTCGCTGAGAGCGGCAAGACAGGCGGCTCCCGCTCCACAGTTGGAGGCAGAGCCTGCAACACGCTGCTGGGGCTGCGGACAACCAGGTCACATGATGAGTACCTGCCCCCGAACTCAGCGCGCAGCTCACTTCGCAAACAACCCCAGACAGACGGGAAACGGCCGGCGCCCGCAGTAGCGCCACCGGCAGCTGACTGCAGCTGGGCAAGCCGGACCACACCCACAACCCCTTATAGTCCTGGAACTCTGAAGAAGGGTGGACAACCTCCCAAGATACAACCGACAGCAACCAACCACAGCTGGACAAGCCAAACAACTCCTGATGCCCCGTACAGTCCTGGAACTCTGAAGAAGAGTGGACAACCCCCCAAGAGAGCGTCAACACCCGCTGACTGCAGCTGGACAACTCCTGACACCCCGTACAGTCCTGGAACTCTGAAGAAGAGTGGACAACCCCCCAAGAGAGCACAGACGCCCGCTGAGGACAGCCGGACAGCTCGACAAGCCCCCATTAGTCCTGTAACTCTGAAGAAGAGTGGACAACCCCCCAGGAGAACACAGACTGACAGTAGCCGGATTGCTCATCAACCCCCTTACAGTCCTGTAACTCTGAAGAAGAGTGGACAACCCCCCAGGAGCACACAAATGGCAGCGCCACCGCTGGAGCGACCTTACCAGGCCAGCTACTTCCTGGCTGGAAGGTTAGCCGGTAGACCAGCCTCCCTGTTGATTGACACAGGCTGCACAACCAACTTGCTGTCGAGACATCTGTACCAGCAATTGCCACAGTCAGTGAAAGACACGCTGCAACGCAGCGAGGCACATGGACTCATGGCTGACGGGTCGAGGATTCCCTTTTACGGTACCCTGCAAGTAAGCTTGCAGCTTCGTAAACTGAGAACGAGCGTAAACTTCGTCATTAGTGACATCAATGAAGATGCCATAATTGGCATGCCGTTTCTCACCTTACACGAGTGTGCCCTAAGGTTTCCAGACTCCCATGTCATCATCGACGGACATGTGTTGCCTTGCACAGACAAGCACGGGCGGCCACTTGATGATAGTGTCTGTCTAACACAGGCAGAGCTGACGGAGAACACCCCTTACACCCCTGAAGAAGAGGACGTCCCCACACAACCATCCACTGTAGAGAGAACTACAGGTGGAATGTATCAGGCTGTGAAGAGCCCCCCGCCACAGGTAGATGGCAGAAGATTTGAGCCGGATCGGACAACAACTGTAGAAGCTATAGGCCAAACAGTGTTTTCCCCCCCGCTGGCTACGCCCCTGCGCTGGGGAGAAGGGAGCCCTGCTGCTGGAGAGAGGCAGCTGCCCTTTGACTATCAACCCTCTGTTAAAAGATGCAGAGATGAAGCAAACCAGCACCACACAGAAGCAGGCTATGGGAGCGCTCAACTGTGCATAGATGGGAATTCCCACCACCCGCCTAGAGGAAAGGCAAGGAAAGCAGTAAACAGACCCAAAAAGGCTGCAAGGGAGGTGCGGACCACATCACGCTTGGTTTCAAAAGAATCCCCAGGAGCTCCCCGACAACCTCCAGTGAACAGGATCACTGTAGCAGACCGTCGGAAGAAGTTGGAGAAGCGGCCAAAAACCCCCAGTACCCAAACACTTCCTGTGGAGCCAGACAGAGTGAGTCAGAGTTGTGAACAACACTGCAGCTCCAAGAAGCCACTCATACCCGCGAAAGTCATCAACCAAGTAACACCTGATTACAAGATGTCCAACCACTGTCTAGAACTAAGTGACGCAGAGGATCTGCTACTGGACTTAGACGACTACCCACCTACCCAGAAAGAGCTGGAGACCATGCCCACGGAAGAGCTGTTCACCAAGCCTGACCAAGGAAAAGCTGAGGAGAAGGAGATCCAGCTGGCCAAGAAAGAAACAGAAGGTGAGCAATTAAACGCAGCGTTTTCGAAATGGTTGTTTGAAAACTGCACGCCACGAGATCCGTTAGCACTACGGAGTGGCAGCCCGCCTGGCTATGCTAAACCTATACCTCTAGACTTACCATGCGCTGGTGACAGTAGAGAATGCGCTCTCCCACGAGTTGGGACTGCTGACACCCTCAGAAGGGCAGTAGATAAAAAAGAGCGGGAGATCAAGTGCCCACCACTTGATGCTGCCTGCCTGCCGGCCCGGGATGACTCCCTACCGGCCCGGAGCACCTCTATGCCGGCCCGGGGCAACCCTGTACCGGCCCGGGGTCCTCCAGAGATTCAGTCAGGAGGGACTGAGAGGTTACAAGGCAGTAATTACCCTTGTAGAGCCTACCGAAGGAAGAAGCCTGTGGTGGCAGCTAAGGGTGAACGTCCCACGACGTCTTCACCACCAACCTTAGTGCCACACAGCACAGTGCACCACACCCCGGCACGGGATGTTGCTTGCACCCCCACGGTGCAGTGGGAAGAGGAGAAACGGCGCTGGCTTTCCTTAAATAAGGAACGGCGTTCTCCTAGGAGTAAGATACGGAAGGTTCTGTCGGCGCTAGAACTTCCAGGGCCACTGCTCTCGCCCATACATGACACTATGGTAGAGCAAGCTCCGCTGCAATATAGGCAGCCCATTAACACATTGCATAAAGTCTATCATGCACCTTGTGTTGTAGATTCACGCTCCCTAGTGGACGTGACGCCGAGGCTCACCATCCGGTTGGTGCAAGCGCCCAGCCCTACTGCAGAGGAGAAGGCAGAGGAGACCGAGGAGAAGGTGCCGGCCCCAGTCACCCCTACGTTGGACGATGAGCCAACCACCTCATGGAAGGAGGATGGGAGACGAAACCCTACAAGATGGCGCATGCTGCGCTGGGTCACCTCGGAGACGGAGGAACGGGTGGAACACCTGTTACAGGAGGCCGTGGACTACACGTGTATTCAGTGTACCTACCGAGGCCGAAACACTCGGCAGCTGAGAACGCACCTTCTGCAGCATTATGAGAGGCACTCCTGCCGAGTACACAGCGCTCTCTATTGAACGAGACGCCAGACATTGTATATATGCTATTAAATATATACTCTTGTTCTGTTATATATATATCTGTTACATAATCAAATATATAACCTGGGTACAAGTGTTACCCCCCACACATATCTACTCTTAATATTTTATTATTAAAGCCAGGCTATGACTTTAATGGAGAGAGGTATGTGGTAGATTTCCGTGCACTCTAGTGGTAAACGGGTAGTTTACACTAGGAACCTTGTGAAGCAATGCGCGAGGCTTCTGCCCACAGCATTTAGTTAATAGCTGTTGGGTAGGAAGTCATACTGTGCCGGTAGCATGGTAAGCAGGGCCGGTATTGACCCCTGCAGGGTCGGTAGTGACCTCTACCGACCCGGTACAGCTGTACTGGGCCGGCACAAGATGGCCGCCTTAGACGAGGATCTGTAAAGATGTTCAGGAACTTAGTCAAGGTCGTAAACAGGAAGTGACTACCCCTAAAGTACCAACTTAGTGGACCTGATTCTATAGACAGCCTGTGGACCCTGTAGGAGATGTCATTGGACAGTTGGGAGAAAAGACTCCGCCTTTAGCCACTTGGCACCTCCTTGTATTATCTTGCATTGCATTGTGATTGGTTAAGTATTTATATAATTGATGTCATTGGTTGCATTACTTCCTGTACATTGTATCTTATATGTTTTGTGTTCCTTAGCTCTCCTATAAAAGGAGAGCTCCTACTGATAATCAGTGCATTCATTACAATGAGCCATAGCATGTATTCTTATATTGCTAACCACCTAGAGGAATAATTACCCTCAGGACTGCTTTGTAATAAAGCCACTATAGCAAACACTACTCGGTACTGTTTGTCTGAGCCATGGGCTCTTGCCTTACCGGGTAATTCGGTTGCCCTATACAGTTGTCACTGTCGGTCAGTACAGTGTCCCCTCTGGAGAGAGGTAGAATACTCGAGACTAGTGGATGTCCGTGGTAACAGACCGGAATCCATTACAGTATTATAATAGTATTATATTATATAGTACAGAATTAGTATTGTATTATGACTACTGTTTAAGCTAATTATTAGGTTACTAGGGGAAAACTACAAGTTAATTACTTGTTCATAAAGTCTTTGTAAAACTGTAACATTCTCAGCTTGGAGTATTGTAGTATGGAGAAACCCAAATACACCAGAAAGTTCATACTCAGCTGAAACGAATATCATAATGACAAAATAGGATTAACTTTAAAAACGTAATAGTTTTTTTATATTGACTTTAATTAGATTTTAAAACGTACAATTGTTTTAGCGCTCATGATTTCGTAGAAATCTTCCGATATCTCGTCCACAGAAACGAAATATATTTCCTCTGATGATGAGGAACAAACCTTCTCTGGTGCCATCAATGTACTTGACTTTTGTATAATTTTTCTTGTCAGTATTTCTTTTTCCAGGTCATTCCAGGAGCATTCCTACTACCGGTAAACATGTAGCCCAATACAACCTGTCTCAGGTTGAGTTGTCAGCGACTCAACTGACAACTCATCTGGCCAGCCTAGGTGGAGGGTGGTCTGTTCATCATGACAGAACAAAAACAATATCTGTCTCAAGATCTATGATGGCCATTTCAGAAAGGAGCAGGTGGTACCTACACAAGCAGAAATCGATAAACTGGTTTGCCCGTCAACCACTGCAGATTACTATTGAGTTATACCACGTCTCGGCTTGCCCTTGCTTTTCATATCATGCGCGTGATTCGTTAATGCCGAGAGAGTGAATCTAGAAGAGCAAGGACTATTTTCACTTCAAACCACACTGGAAGCAGCTCTTGCACGCATCTCTATGAAATAGGGTCAGAAAAATAAATCTATGCCTGCTCGAACGTCGCCGGGCCCAACTACGTTCACGCTGATCATCTCACGCTCCGGATGGCAGGGAAAAATCAGCTAGAATATCTCTGGTCATTTCTATAATTATCTGATATGTCATTGGTATGTCCTTATGAAGTGCTTCAAATACCAACCTATGGCGTGCGCAAGTGTTTTAGCGAATGCGAAACTTTATTTTCATATTTTGATTGGACAATTTTTTGATCATGAAATCACTGAAGTATAACCACATGTGCTGCTACTAACTACTACTTATAAGTTATACCAATCAATGACCTAGGTCATTGTACCAATGCTGTAGTGTTATTTGTTATACATCAGTGTTTTCATGATCCAAAATTTATCCAATCAAAATATAAAACAAAAGATTAGAGTTGGCTAAAACAGTTGCGCACGTCGCAGGTTTTCTAAGATGTTGGAATGGGGAGACAGTATTCATAACATGCTAATTATTAATCATGTTATAAAAATATAGAAATCAATTGAATTTTGACGAGGTTGGTATTTGAAGTACTTTATAACGACATACTGTAGTGTTTTTGCGTTTACACCACCGACACACAGCCTCCATGTACTCCTGTTTGCAATGGCTAATGTCCAGACAATGATAAACGGTTCATTGTTAACAATAATTTACTATAAGCCATACACAACAACTTCTCAGCAATCCACAATAACCTCTGCCTCCCTGATCTCCAACAATTCCTTTTATAGGAAGAGATCAGGAAGGCACACTCCTTTATTAGGGTAAACCAATATAACAAGTCCTTACAACGTAATAGCAAATCATTACAAACAATACAACAATGTACACAAGGGCAATCAATAGGAGTATATGTAATGGATTCCGGTCTGTTACCACGGACATCCACTAGTCTCGAGTATTCTACCTCTCTCCAGAGGGGACACTGTACTGACCGACAGTGACAACTGTATAGGGCAACCGAATTACCCGGTAAGGCAAGAGCCCATGGCTCAGACAAACAGTACCGAGTAGTGTTTGCTATAGTGGCTTTATTACAAAGCAGTCCTGAGGGTAATTATTCCTCTAGGTGGTTAGCAATATAAGAATACATGCTATGGCTCATTGTAATGAATGCACTGATTATCAGTAGGAGCTCTCCTTTTATAGGAGAGCTAAGGGACACAAAACATATAAGATACAATGCACAGGAAGTAATGCAACCAATGACATCAATTATATAAATACTTAACCAATCACAATGCAATGCAAGATAATACAAGGAGGTGCCAAGTGGCTAAGGGCGGAGTCTTTTCTCCTAACTGTCCAATGACGGCTCCTACAGGGTCCACAGGCTGTATATAGAATCAGGTCCACTAAGTTGGTACTTTAGGGGTAGTCACTTCCTGTTTACGACCTTGACTAAGTTCCTGAACATCTTTACAGATCCTCGTCTAAGTCGGCCATCTTGTGCCGGCCCAGTACAGCTGTACCGGGTCGGTAGAGGTCACTACCGGCCCTGCAGGGGTCAATACCGGCCCTGCTTACTATGCTACCGGCACAGTATGACTTCCTACCCAACAGCTATTAACCAAATGCTGTGGGCAGAAGTCTAGTGCATTGCTTCGCAAGGTTTCTAGTGTAAACTACCTGTTTACTCCTAGAGTGCACTGAAATCTACCACATACCTCTCTCCATTAAAGTCACAGCCTGGCTTTAATAACAAAATATCAAGAGCAGATATGTGTGGGGGTAACACCCGTACCCAGATTATATATTTGATTATATATAAAGTCAGGTACTATGCCATGAGATGACATAGCACCTCTCTCCAGAGAAGGTCGCCCTTGCAGGTGACCTCCCATAACTCAACTCCTCCGGGATCATAGGGGAAGCTAGTAATCAGCTCCTTTTCTTCCTCCACGGGAGGGCTTGATGCTTGTACCCATCGTATGGTAAGCATGGGCGTCACGTTCATTTGTGAGCGCGCGTCTACAGCAACATGTGCATTACCAGTTTTATGCAACATGTCAATGGGCTGCCTATAGTGCAGCGGGGCTTGCTGTACCATAGCGTCATGTATGGGTGCGAGCAGTGGCCCTGGAAGTTCTAGTGCTGGCAGAACCTTCCTTATCTCAACTTTAGGAGACCGCCGTCCCTTTTCTAAGGAAAGCCAGCGCCTTCTCTCCTCTTCCCACTGTACCGTGGGGGTGCAAGCAACATCCCGTGCCGGGGTGTGGTGCACTGTGCTGTGTGGCACTAAGGTTGGTGGTGAAGACGTCGTGGGACGTTCACCCTTAGCTGCCACCACAGGCTTTCTCTTTCGGTAAGCTTTACAAGGGTAACTACCGCCTTGTAACTTCTCAGTTTTCCCTGACTGAATCTCTGGAGGGCCCCGGGCCGGTAGGGAGTCATCCCGGGCCGGCAGGCAGGCAGCATCAAGTGGTGAGCACTTGATCTCCCGCTCTTTCTTATCTACTGCCCTTATGAGGGTGTCAGCAGTCCCAACTTGTGGGAGAGCGCATACTCTACTGTCACCAGCGCATGGTGAGTCTAGAGGTACAGGTTTAGCATAGCTAGGTGGGCTGCCACTCCGTAGTGCTAACGGATCTCGTGGTGTGCAGTTCTCAAATAACCATTTTGAAAACGCTGCATTTAATTGCTCACCCTCCTTCTCTTTCTCTGCTAGCTTGACCTTCTCTACCTTGGTATACAGCTCTGCCGTTGGCATCGCTTCCAGTACTTCTGTGTCTGCACAGTTGGCTGATGGACAATTATCAAGGCCTGCATCCTGCAGCAAATCTGCCTTTTGGTCCTCGAGCTCTATGCATTGATCAGCCGCCATGGCTAGTTGGGGGATGGTCCTGTCACTGTCACTGCTAGGTACGAGTGGCTGGTCTGTGCTGCAGAGTTGTTTACAACTTTGTCTCACTCTGCCCGGCTTAACAGGAAGGGTTCGAGTACTGGGAGGTTTTGGCCGCTTCTCCAACATCTTTAGACGGTCTGCTACAGTGACTCTGTTCACTGGAGGTTGTCGGGGAAGTCTACTTTTCTTTCTAGGGGTTGGATGGCTGAAGGGTGGCTGCCTCTTTTCAGCGGTGGGGGTCTCCTCTCTCCATCGCATGGGTGTAGCCAACGGGGGGGAAGACACTGTTTTGCTTATAGCTCCTACAGTTGTTGTCCGATCCGGCTCAAGTCTTCTGCCATCTACCTGTGGCGGGGGGCTCTTCTCAGCCTGGTACATTCCACCTGTAGTTCTCTCTACAGCGGGTGGTTGTGTGGGGACATCCTCTTCTTCAGGGGTGTAAGGGGGGTTCTCCGTCAGCTCTGCTTGCTCTAGATGGACACTATCACTAAGTGGCCGCCCGTGCTTGTCTGCGCAAGGCAACACATGTCCGTCGATGATGACATGGGAGTCTGGAAACCTTAGGGCACACTCGTGTAAGGTGAGAAACGGCATGCCAATTATGGCATCTTCATTGATGTCACTAATGACGAAGTTTACGCTCGTTCTCAGTTTACGAAGCTGCAAGCTTACTTGCAGGGTACCGTAAAAGGGAATCCTCGACCCGTCAGCCATGAGTCCATGTGCCTCGCTGCGTTGCAGCGTGTCTTTCACTGACTGTGGCAATTGCTGGTACAGATGTCTCGACAGCAAGTTGGTTATGCAGCCTGTGTCAATCAACAGGGAGGCTGGTCTACCGGCTAACCTTCCAGCCAGGAAGTAGCTGGCCTGGTAAGGTCGCTCCAGCGGTGGCGTTGCCATTTGTGTTCTCCTGGGGGGTTGTCCACTCTTCTTCAGAGTTACAGGACTGTAAGGGGGTTGACGAGCAATCCGGCTACTGTCAGTCTGTGTTCTCCTGAGGGGTTGTCCACTCTTCTTCAGAGTTACAGGACTAATGGGGGCTTGTCGAGCTGTCCGGCTGTCCTCAGCGGGCGTCTGTGCTCTCTTGGGGGGTTGTCCACTCTTCTTCAGAGTTCCAGGACTGTACGGGGTGTCAGGAGTTGTCCAGCTGCAGTCAGCGGGTATTGACGCTCTCTTGGGGGGTTGTCCACTCTTCTTCAGAGTTCCAGGACTGTACGGGGCATCAGGAGTTGTTTGGCTTGTCCAGCTGTAGTTGGTTGCTGTCGGTTGTACCTGGGGAGGTTGTCCACTCTTCTTCAGAGTTCCAGGACTATAAGGGGTTGTGGGTGTGGTCCGGCTCGCCCAGCTGCAGTCAGCTGCCGGTGGCGCTACTGCGGGCGCCGGCCGTTTCCCGTCTGTCTAGGGTTGTTTGTGAAGTGAGCTGCACGCTGAGTTCGGGGGCAGGTACTCATCATGTGACCTGGTTGTCCGCAGCCCCAGCAGCGTGTCGCAGGCTCTGTCTCCAACTGTGGAGCGGGAGCCGCCTGTCTTGCTGCTCTCAGCGACCGTAGCTCTTCTGTTAGTAGCTTTAGGCTGTCCATGACTGTTGTCATAGGATCCGGTATGGCAGGTGTAGGGGTGTGGTGTGTCTGCTGTACGGCAGTAGTGGTGGAGACACGTTGAGACGGGCCCTTGGCAACCGTCCTCTTCCATTCCTCTTCCTCCTCGTCGGCATCCTCTTCCAACATCCGTACATGAGCCTGGCGCTCCTCAAACGGTGTCTTTATCTGCATATACTCGTTGCCGGCCCTGACTGCTTCTGCAATGTCAATGGGCTGCATGGCCAACAAGTGCCTTTGCAGGTAAGCATTTCCAACCGTGGTGCTGAAGATATCCAGCATCATCCTCTGCATGGGTCGGTGAGGTAGATCTGCATACGCAACGCGCACTAGGCGCTCTACCTCACTTGCATGCTCTTGGAGCGACGTCTTGTGTTGGCGGCGTAGGCTGGTCAGCCGGGACATAGCTTCCCTGGGTGTTAGCCCAAAACGTGCTCGTAGTGCAGCAAAGATACCCTGCAGTTGTGGCGGCTTTCCACAGTCCAATGCTTTACCTCGTAATGCATCCCTCAGGTATAACATGGCCGTGTTCTCTGGCCACTCATTCATTTCGGCTACCTCAATGAATCGGCTGATGAAGTACTCGACGTCTCCTTCGCCGTCGAACTTCGGAGCTTTTAGTCTAGCCGGTGCATTGTCTTGGTTGGGCCTCATCATAGCCGTCAATGCTTCGGTCAATCTATCAATGGCTGTAGCTTCTGGGTTGCCAGCGGGTGCTCGACCAGCGCTGCGTGCTCTCTGGGTGGCCATTCTTTGCAGATAGAGGAGTGATCTCAACTCAAATCTAAGAAATGGTCAGTACAACTGGATCCCGGGCCGGTATAGGTTATATCCGGGTCGGTAGCTGTGTTTCCAGTGGCTCTAGCAGATCTAGGGGTTGGTCCAATGGATACTGTGGCAGTATCTGGCACTCCGTCGCTTGTAACAACCGTTACGAAACTTCTTTGTACTGCTGCAGGGCGGAGCGAAGCTCTACGGGCCTACAGGCAGTAGTGTAGTGACACTGTAAATGGATACAGTGCCGGGGTCACTGTTACCAGCTGAGTAGCACTCCAAGCTGAATAACCTCTGGTAGCTGAGTCTGTATAGCGGATACACGACTCTCTCATTCTTCTGTACAGTGCCGGTATCTCTATGTCCAGGGCGGAGCGAACTCTACGAGCCTGTAGAAGATACGGTAGCGTCTGTACTGGACTGCTGCAAACGGAGCAAGCTCTACGGTTGATGCAGACAGCCTTTAGTAGTGGATACTGTGCCGGGATAGCTGCTGCAGTTCGGAGCGCACTCAAACGAACCTGCAGAGAAATCCGGTAGTATCTTGCGTCAATTGCTCTTCCGATCTACTACTTCGGTAGATCGATTTCTCCTCCTCTCTCCAGATCTACACCCGGTAGATCACTTCTCCTTCCTCAGTGGTAGCTGGCCTGCAGTGCATTCGCAGGGCCAGAGGGTAGCGTGAAAGAGCACAGCGTGGGAAGGTACCGTTTATCCCACTGCTGCCACCAATGTAATGGATTCCGGTCTGTTACCACGGACATCCACTAGTCTCGAGTATTCTACCTCTCTCCAGAGGGGACACTGTACTGACCGACAGTGACAACTGTATAGGGCAACCGAATTACCCGGTAAGGCAAGAGCCCATGGCTCAGACAAACAGTACCGAGTAGTGTTTGCTATAGTGGCTTTATTACAAAGCAGTCCTGAGGGTAATTATTCCTCTAGGTGGTTAGCAATATAAGAATACATGCTATGGCTCATTGTAATGAATGCACTGATTATCAGTAGGAGCTCTCCTTTTATAGGAGAGCTAAGGGACACAAAACATATAAGATACAATGCACAGGAAGTAATGCAACCAATGACATCAATTATATAAATACTTAACCAATCACAATGCAATGCAAGATAATACAAGGAGGTGCCAAGTGGCTAAGGGCGGAGTCTTTTCTCCTAACTGTCCAATGACGGCTCCTACAGGGTCCACAGGCTGTATATAGAATCAGGTCCACTAAGTTGGTACTTTAGGGGTAGTCACTTCCTGTTTACGACCTTGACTAAGTTCCTGAACATCTTTACAGATCCTCGTCTAAGTCGGCCATCTTGTGCCGGCCCAGTACAGCTGTACCGGGTCGGTAGAGGTCACTACCGGCCCTGCAGGGGTCAATACCGGCCCTGCTTACTATGCTACCGGCACAGTATGACTTCCTACCCAACAGCTATTAACCAAATGCTGTGGGCAGAAGTCTAGTGCATTGCTTCGCAAGGTTTCTAGTGTAAACTACCTGTTTACTCCTAGAGTGCACTGAAATCTACCACATATAGTGCACACATGGGGCATTGTTCACTAGATCCAGGGCTCCTCCTCCTTTAGCTTGAGTTCCACTCCAATGCCCTCATCTCCTGTGTGGCTTCAGCAAGCTCCTATGTTTAGTATTCACTCAGGCTTGTCCATTGGTGGCCATTTATGACAGAGTATCTCGGTATAGCGGCCATTTATGACAGGGTATCTCGGTATAGCGGCCATTTACGACAGAGTATCTCGGTATAGCAGCTATCCATCATGCATGCTCAAGTACGTGTGATTAATTCAGCTGCTAACATTTTAGGGATACTCTTAATCAAAGGGAAGGGGTTCTTCTGCACTTTTTCAGGGGTGACAAGGGGTGGAGAGTAGGGGGTTGAGGGGGATCGGAAGAGGCTGGGGGTCACTGGTCTCACACAAATCTCCCACAATATCAATGAAATATCAGATAAATATAGAAATGACCGGAAGCATTTTTTAAGAATCATTTCTGTTGCTGAAAACTTCGTTAAAGTGAAGAAGTAACCGTTACCTTAATTTTATCAGATTTAAACCGAAGGTTTCTTATAACCGAAGCCTTGTGATGAGAAATTATTGTAAATTTATTTTTAATCAGGTTGATGCTGTTTATTTTTTGCGTATTAGTTATTAAGAGTATTTGAGACCTCTTTTCGTCGAACAGATTGCAATAAAAATAACTAAACTGGCAATAAATTTAATCAATAAACTTATTTTGTTCGGAACTTGTGGGTCAACAAAAAGTAGCCCACTGAAAAAAAAAAAATCAGCAAGTATTTATTTACATTGCTTGTAGGTCGTGAATAAGACTGAACACTAAATGAATAATAATGAGCGAGTCGATTTTTTCATTTTCATAGACCGGTTTTAGATCCCGACAAATAATTTAAAATAATTGCGAGCGTTCAAAATGTTTTAAATTAAATTGTAGCTTGACAAACTATTCCAGTTTGTAGCAGTTCAAGTTATACTAATTTCACAAATATTTTGAAAATTGGGAGTTATCTTCTTTATGATTTGTTCGGTAAACTATAACATTTCATTGAATATTATGTTGTTGTAAACTAACGTTCGGTTGCATGCGCGACATAGTGAATTACGAACACCTATTATTTTTTTGTATTTTGTTCAATCAACAGGTCGCCAACACTTATTATTTACAAGTTAATAATAGCAATTTTGGAAACAATATTTTTAAATATGTTATTAAGCAAGTTCAATATTTTTATAAAAACAATTCTTCTGCTCAGGGACCAAGAGCTTATCGCTTGTTACCTCTAATTGCAATGGGCCATTAAGATAAATGGTGTACCAATCAATTGCGATACAACAGTTTATTTAGCATGCAGCCCGATGCTTCTGGTGAAAAACTTCTGATCAGTATCACTGATTAACATTTGTTTCCCCATTTAAATTTGCTTGTGCCCCATATGTATGCTTCGAGTGGCAATTTATTTAATGATTTTTTAGGTTTTACTGGAAATTTTATTTGACAATCGCATTAAGCTAAAACTTGTGTAACAATCAGAAGTGTACCATCATAGTGGGTAATGGGAGCAAAGAACTTTTGTAAACATTTGCGGAATTTACTTGAAAAAAAGTTGTGTGAGAGTAACAAGAAAGAGCGTTCTATTACGGCCACACCAGCTGGATTAGAGAGATGCCACACAATAAGCACATTAACAAGACATACCAGGACCATTGATACATTACCCTAATAATACATTGACGATAGGATATTTGTTATGTTGCACACATCTAATAATAAGGAAATGAGCAAAACTGTATGAACTATGGTATCAGCTGACGCTTTGATGTGTCAAAGAAAAAAAAATTGCTGATAATAGTAAAATTAATTCCTCAAATGATATTGGATAGTAAGCCATGATCGAGCCTTCTACAAGAAATACATAAGTGCATGGTGACAACCAGTAGAGTGCTCCTCCCAGAGCCGTTAGAGTAAATGCTTGAGGTGTTACAGTACTTGGGTAACATATAAAAGAGGCTACAGATTAGTTGCACCACCAAGATTGTTCAGATAATGCTGATTTTTATGATTTGCAAATCAATTTCAAATCATTTCAAATACTTCAATTGATTTGAAAAGTTTACATCGCAATTGATTTGGATGTTATTTGCCACCGATGCGGTTCGACTTGATTTGATTTCATCTTCGAGCTTCATGATTTGTCCTTGGACTGATTTGCGAAAATTGTGATTTACATGGCCTCTGCTATTCAACCATTCATTGAATTTTACTCTACATTATTGTATGGATACCAATATAGAATAATGAAAACGCTGCGTTTTATGTTTGAGCCGAGCTCTCACTACAGTTGTAATATAGAGATCACTCCTTTGCAGCAGTTTAAAGTGCCATACTGGCACAGGGTCACCTCTGGGGAGAGGTTGACTGCTGTTGTCAGGTATTGAGATCCTGACTGTCTTGTTTTAGTCTGCAGACAAGAGTTCACCCGGTGACAAATGTTTAGTGGAGAAACAGTAGACCTCTAGAATCCACTAAAACATTCTTTACATTATAACAGTAGATGAGTAATTATATTTCCAGATGTGTTCATTAACATAATGAACAATACAACAAAACTGATAACCTAAGTAGTTAAAATGTTACAATTACTTGGTGAGTCACTAAACAGCAACAGATAAGCATCGACTGATTCCTCCCTGTCATTTTCTCTGTGAGCGTGAAGGACAAGTGTGGAACAATATAAAGAGTATTTGAGATGTGCGCATATAACAAAGGGCAAAGCATAATAGGTGTTTGCAAGTTAATACGCTGTTTATGGAATTAAACATTAGCTTGGAACATCATGAGTATTCAATGAACTTTTATAGATCTAATTGCAAAGTAATCATGAAAAAAAATAAAAATGACATTGCTACAGATTCAAACAGATTGTGGAGTAATTATTTTGATTTAATAGATTTTGAAAAAAAATTAATCATTTCATGACCGTTTTGAGGATATAAAACCGGTCTATGAAAGTGAACCAACTAGACCCCTCGCTACCAATTATTTAATGATCAGGTTCACTTCTGACCAACATAGATAAATGCTCGTTGATTATAATTTTTATTCAGTGAACTAGTTTTTGTTGACCCCTGAATTCCGAACATATTGGTCACTTAATAATTAATCATGTGATCTGTCTGATTATTTTTATTGCAGTTTGTTTGGCGAACATAACTGGCAAGTATTCTTATAATCAACTGAACAAATAGCTTTTTGCAACAAGCTATCAATTCTTCATCAAGTATGATACGTCACGTAGAGGTTGCCATAAATGTATTGAGAGGTTGAGTTTCATTGTCTTGCTGCTACTTCAACATAGGCCTAGTAAAGAGCTATAATGTACCAAAATTTTTCCACTTTAAAGGTTTCCTTGAAACATCATGTCGTAAGCTTTTGGGGACATCATAAAAATTGGAATAACCAAAAACTTAACGCTACGTATCATTATAGGTATGTTATTTGTTTGTTGGGTGCATAAATATATTTGGTATACAATGCTTGCAATGACAATACACGAGATACTTGAAACCGACTAGTAGATGTGATCCTAGAAATATCATACTTTCAACTTGCCGTAGCTCATAGTTTATTGTACTTCCACTAATTGAAACTGACAACCGACTTTCAAACTGCTCTATATGTTTTACTACAAAAGTTAAAATTACAATGTTAAATTAAATTGTGTGACAAATAAAAATATATGTTGCAGTTTGGTTGAGTTTTTTACAAGCTAAAGTTTAAAGTTGAAAGCTGTTTATGATCAAAAAGAAAAACTCGACTAGGCTTCACCTGTTCACATAGCAGCACTGCAATGCAAATAGGTAATGTAGATAAGCCGCTACAAGGTTGTGCTTATTATCTGCTAATCGATTGTGGCTGAGACTCTCAGATATTCCTGGAATGCCAAGCATCCGCAAACAATACAAGCAGCAGTAGTTCACTTGCAGCAATAGCTCTGCGCTGTGTAGTAGCTATACATTATGGAGGCGAGTCCCTCCCAACCTCAAACTGTGGGCAGACCACGTAGAACCACGCAAGTGTTTGGAGTCCAGCAGGTGATGGGTTTTGTCTGCATGAGCAGGTTTGTAGCTAAAACATGTTTCTTTGCTCATAACATACTTGAAGAGAACTCTGTTGTAGAGCTGGTGGTTGGTAGTTGGAGGAATTGTAGCATTAGTGTTGCTGCTCAGGAACACTTTAGTTATGTCTGTGAAGATGAGATAAAGTAATTCACCGCTCTTTAAATACTGCTGCAGGTTGTTTTTAATCGTTTTATGCTAAGAGCATTTCATAAAACATTCAGTGAAGTTTTAAAAATTGATTACAGTGACAGCTTTAAGGATGATTCAACTACTTGAAAGTGTACAATGAAAAAAGGTCTGGCAGTATATTCAGTAATTGGTAGTTCTGGAGTAAGTGGTAGTATATAAGGTGCACATCTCAGAGTGTCAACCAAATGTGGTTGATGATGATTTTAGATAGTTTTAAGTTTTCTCATTACTACACTGTAAATTGTGACATTGACTGATACAAGGGCTGGCAAGCGCATTGCAAACAGACCTAAGTTATTTATACAATGTACATTGTTGTGAGATTTAATTTTGCCTACTTCTGCGCACACCCTGTACTTACATTCTTGCATCCTCATATTAGCCATTGGACGGCCAGAATGACTAGAATACATCAGACCGAATTGACCGACCTGGAACATGAGTCAGTACCGACTTTGTATAGAGCAGTACTGACCCGGTATAAGTCAGTACTGACCCTGTATGCACCATGCCGACAGGAAGTGATTCAGCATAGGCTGAGAGTTAACAAGTATCCTGAGGGAAGAAGGAAGCCATATCCATGAATTAACTACCCGTAACCCTGACGGAGGATCAGGAGCACAGGCTAACAAAACTAAAAACCGGGGACAGGAAGCAGATAGGACTGTGATTTGCAATAGCTTATGACTCCACTTACCACTACAGGTCGCCATATCCATGGAGCCTTATATACTCTATTTGATTCGTTCTTTATTTATATCTCTTTGTCCATTCATTCATTGCGTATTCTTCTTATGTAATTGGTTATTACTCGTGATTACTTCCTGTCACTTCCTGTAAGTTGCCTATAAAAGGCAGAACTTGTGCGCTATTGAATCAGGTTTAATGCACCTTTTACTAACTCATTTTATTACTAACTCGTTTTATTCTGGTTGATTAAATGCGAAGATGCTCAACAGCACTGAGTTATGCATCTGAGCCGAGGGCTCTTTTCTAGTCGTAGAGTTGGAAATACTCTTCCGCACATCTCTCGGTGTCATCCCAACCTGTATTTGTTGCAGGATAAAAGTCAGGTGGTGGCAGCATGCCTGTCGGATTGCTACCGACTTTAGTTAGTGAGTTTAGGCCCCCAAAAATCTATTAAACGCGTACACATTCACATTCATACACATCTACATATCTACAACAGCACTCTTAGCTCACAGTACATAATGTTGTATGCTTTGCCTCTTGTAGACTGGAAACCCTCAATAGTAATGGGAGCAATCAAACAATCAATCTGTTTCTGGAACAGCTACAGGTAAACTACTACAAGGCCACACTGATAAGAGGAAGTGTGTTTGAGGAGATTCTGAAGGAGTACGGTAAGAGTTGATGTTAGCAAACCTAATGCAAAACAATAAAATTTCCACCAAAAACTGTCATTTAACAATAACTACAACGAACAATGAATGTATTATTGAAACCCTGCCGAACCATTTCTCCATCTGATCAGAGTAAATAAGGCTTTGATTAGCTTCAATACTTCCAGCCTTCAACATCATTTATGTTTTCTTTACATCGTTTTATAGAACAGAAGTTACGTCAAGCTGACAGATATGATGAGATTGTTAAAGTATTCCTCAACAATGTTGCCTCAGAAAACAACCAGACAATTTTTGGTAAAAAACATATGAAACTTCTTTATTATTATTTCGTACCAAGAAATGACAAAGTACAACATGATGATTGGATAATGATGGTATGTATGCAAACTGTTAAAATAAGTATACTGACACACCCAGCTCTGCTCTTGCTTTGCATGGTTCAACACTGCTTCTCATGGAGTATACTGTCACAGAGACTTCGGTGTCTCGTAGTGTATACTGTCACACAGACTTCGGTGTCTCGTGGAGTATACTGTCACACAGACTTCGGTGTCTCATAGAGTATACTGTCACACAGACACCGGTGTCTCATAGAGTATTCTGTCACACAGACTTCGGTGTCTCATAGAGTATACTGTCACACATACTTTTGCGTCTTGTGAAGCAGACTGTCACACAGACTTCGGTGTCTCATGGAGTATACTTTCACACAGACATCGGTGTCTCAGAGAGTATACTGTCACACATACTTTTGCGTCTTGTGAAGCAGACTGTCACACAGACTTCGGTGTCTCATGGAGTATACTGTCACACAGACTTCGGTGTCTTGTGGAGCAGACTGTCACACAGACATCGGTGTCTCGTAGTGTATACTGTCACACAGACTTTGGTGTCTCATAGAGTATACTGTCACACAGACTTTGGTGTCTCGTGGACTATACTGTCACACAGACACCGGTGTCTCATAGAGTATACTGTCACACATACTTTTGCGTCTTGTGGAGTATACTGTCACAGAGACTTCGGTGTCTCGTGGAGTATACTGTCACACAGACTTCTGTGTCTCGTGGAGTATACTGTCACACAGACTTTGGTGTCTTGTGGAGTAGACTGTCACACAGACTTACGTGTCTATCGGGCTTCTGTCTCACAGACTTTTTATTTTCTTTAGCCGTTAACTTTGCTAAACACTAATAAACAACATGTTTTAGATGCATTTAGAGTTTATTAGAGTTTAAAAAAGCCAATATGCCTATGCAAAATACCGATGACTAATTTTCAGTCTTTTTTACTTAGATGTAGACTAAGAGAAACCTATGACATTATAAGCTTACTGAAGTCTCTATTAGCTTTAAAGAAGCCCAAAGAAATTCAAATAGCAAAGTTTCAACTGGATCAGTCAATCAGCTTCAACAAAAATACGGTTAAATATGAACAAAATCAATCACGCAACCACACAGCCAGCATTAAAAGTAATCAAATTCAAGATCGTCATCGTCAAGGACACGTGAATGCTGTGTAACCAATATATAGTAGAGCCTGTCCAGTTAATCATCAAAAAACTTTTCCTAAGTTTATTATAGCTGATTCTTTTTATTTTTGTCACTTTTCAAATATGTTTTCCGTTGCAAAGTATTGCGGGGTATTGAGTCTTCAACATACATCCAACTTGAAGCTGCTACGTACAGGGGCCAGTTAAACGCTAAATTAGTTCCGAGTACAATGTTTTCTGAAGCAGTATAAATTAGGATAGATTCGGTGATCGTTTTATTGAACTTCGGTTATTTTGAGGTCAAGCTATTACCACAGAGACACAAGATTGGAAGGACACAGGCATAATATGTGTATGAGCGATGGATATACATATTTGAGAAAAATATGAAGTATAGACAATGAGCTTTTTGGGACATCGAGTACCAGCTCAACTTGGGCTGGCTTCTTTCACTGCAATAAACGGAAAATTGGTATTTTGGAAGAGAAAAGCGTTAGTAAGTAGTCAGAATACTTCATAACAGAGGAACGTTGAAAATAATGGACAAAGGAAACAGTAAATTCAATGTTCTCAACAATTTTCAGCGCCAACCTTTCAACTTTTTTTTTAGCATTTTCAAGCCTACTGCGGTCTGGTAAAGCTTCAACCATGGCAAATAGGGTAATTGCCAACGAGTTATAAGAGTTATGTTCTTGAATAAATCTGTGAATAAAGGAGAGCAACAAGTGTAATGTAAAACTTCAATGAGGAAGAGGGAAAGAGGAAGGGGTGGGAAATGACGGGGGGAGCAGGGACGACTGAGAGCAAATCATGTTTTCCAGTCCCAAAAGAGTCATTGGTGGTGACAGGAAAGGCATCCCTTCACAAGTCACGGCCATCCCCCATAGAATGCTCTTTATTTGCCCTCATTTGTAAAAAAACAATGTGGCAAAACACAGCTTCATTTTTTGAGTGATCATGCTGACTGGTGAAAAAACCAAGTTAGTAACAAAAGGAGACTCAATTACTTGATAGAACTTTAAATTTTTCACAATTGCACTATAAGGCCAATTTCATCATTCTGTGTAATGCTTGGCAATGTAGGTTGCTGTAAAGTTTTATTTTCCTGAATCGGAAACTATTTTGTTTGTGCAGACTTTTTAACCCTCTTATTTGGCTTGAAATGGCAAAATTTTATTAATTTTATCAACTTTGTGTCAATTTCACTTGTTTGCAGCACTGTAAGTGCTGTTCACAAATGCCTCTGTTCATTGAGATATTTCTATTTAAAAGGGCTTTGTGATTGCACTAGCAGCAGACATTTGCAAGTTGACTTTTCTTAGCCACTTTGGGTTATGTCTAGTTATCCCCTGTATGTTTTACTTCTCTCTTTCGATATGTCCATCTTTTATCTGTATTGCTTAAATGGGTGATCAATTTATTGCCGTGTTCTCTTGACTGTTCTGGACTATATTTTTCTGCCACCAGAAAATTAACTTTGTCATATGATTTGCCACTCGGTTACAGTAGGATGTGTTACTATTCGCTCACTACTGCCATTCTAATCAGGTGTCAATATGTACTAGGCTGGAGATGCTTGTCTAAAATGTGGAAACCAGTAATGGATCTCTTCTATGGATATTTTTGATGACTTATACAGCTGACAACATATTTTTAGAAGGACAAATAAAATAAATATATACACTACAGGAACCCAGATCAACTGATCACGCAAGGGGCAGTGATTCTGCTAACAGGTTTGGATGATCTTGAAAGGGAACTGATTCTATAACATAAATATTTTGGTAGATATAGTGGATTGATTGAATGCTATTGTGGTGGATTTTACTGACTACATACAGTGACGACTACTGCGCAGAGGTCCCCCTGTTGGTTGCTACCACAGGCATGCCTCCCTTGATTATGACAGACAAAGACCAGTATCTGTTACAGCCATTATATTGCTCTTATAAGCACTTATTATTACTTCGGCACTAAGTATTCACTATACCGACCCTGGGTTGCTATCCCGGGTCAGCAGCAAGATGGCCGCCATGGCCAGGATGATGAAACCTACCCTAAGAGTCTCCGGATGCCACCTCCCAAAGCTAACTACCCTTGGATGTAGGAGAAAGTCGACCCAGGTCTCGTAACGCCCAAGAACTATACTAACCAATCACGGGCCAAGTTGCCTGTGGACTCCGCCCCTTACTTATGGGCGCCAGTGATGTTTAACTAGCCTAGCTTATCTTATTGGACAATATCATTTACTATGTATTCTATTGTTGCTATATATCATATAACTTCCTGCCATGCTTCCTGTGCATGGCTGTTATTTTCCACAACTCTGCCTATAAAAGGGAGAAGTTTGCCCATACTCATTGCACTTACTGATATGGCAAGAGTGTGTCCTCTTGTCTTGTATTGCCAGCATTACCTGTTATTCTGTGATGAATAAATGGTTTATTTACACACTACTATGCTGTGTATGTCTGAGCCGAGGGCTCCTTGCTACCGTTGTTGAAGTCAGCCACTCGCTTTACAACACTGTGTTTGTACCGATTCGGTACAGGGTCACCTCTGGGTTGAGGTAGACGGTTACTTGTCAGGCCTGAAGAGGCTGACTGCCTTGTTGTGGCTGCACAGACGGTGTGTCTGCCAGCACAACCCTCTAGCGGAAGGTAGTGGACATAAAAATCCGCTACACTATTACTACAAGAGTGATAACTTCTATACATCACTTTGCTAAAACTCTTGACACTGCCTGGCGAGTGCTCCCGGAATTGCTTGTGACTCTGCCCTTACAACTAGCAACTCTTAGTTTAGCTGTCCCACCGGGAAAAAATTATCTCCAGTTTGATTTCCACTGAGCCTCAGAAAAACAACACTTTTCCTGTTCATGTAATGAATTTTGTTGGTCAGCACAAGTGCCCACTACTTGACAAAGTCCCGCTGATAGCTTTCAAAGCATCCGGCATCCCTCACTAAATCAATTTAACAAGGTTTACATTAATTGCACCACACCTATTGGCTAACATAAGCAGGATAATGTGTTTTGTTGCAATTTCAGCCAAACGCCATTGCTGTACCAGCCCTGGGTAACTATCCCAAACCATCATCAAGATAGCAGACATAGCCTGAGGGACAAAACTGAGCCTAAGCACTTCCATGACCCAAAAGCAAGCTGTCACCATTCTCAGATGTTGAGATTTCGGGAACCGAGGTCGTAATAGACCAAGATCTCTAGAAGGGACAGACTAGCAGCTACTACTGGCTGGATGAACATCAACTCCGCTACTTTATTCTGTGCACTATTTCTCTTCAACTCTTATAATGGTATTTCATTAGCTGGTGTTTTTATCTGTTATACTCATTGGTGCAACTGTATCATTCTTGTATGTGATTGGAGCGCTTGAGCTACTAGGTCAAGTACTTGCAGTCCGTTCCTGTAACTCTGCCTGTAAAAGGCAAGGCTTTCCGCTCCTACACAGCATTCAGCATTCAGCAATCAACCTTGTGTATTGGTGCTAATATTTGTTCCCAATATATTAAATGTATATTACTTGAAAACATTGAGTTGTATGTTTGAGTCGAGAACTCACCATTGTTGTATATGAAAAGTGTGCTCCTTTGCAGCTGTTTGTAGTGTCTGTCTAGCGCAGAGGCGCCTCTAGGGAAAGGATGAATGCTCATTGTCAGGCCTTGAGAGGCGGACTGTCTTGTTGCGCTGACGCTGGTTTGCCCACTGACAATAATCTAGTGGATAAGTAGCGGACCCCGAAATCCACTACACTTTTTCTTTTAAATAAACACATATGAAGTCACCCTTTCCATACAAACTTGACATTGAAGTGTCATCGATTTCATGACCATGCCACTAAAATGAATTCCGAAGACTTAACACATTCTGTTTTTTGATGTATTTTAAAATAATATGAAAAAACAGTACTCCAACCGATAGTTTGTATTTTAAACACACAAAGCACCTGCACTAAATTATCAAAAGAGATTCATGCTCTTGTAAATTTGTTTTAGTTTTGTAAATTGTAAGCATACCAGCTCTGTTTTAGGCAATTCTTACAGCAACTGATGTGATATTTGATACACTATGCAAGCGGAAGTTACTGCTGGCAAAAGCTCTTCTTAACTTGAGTCACCAACTACTATGCAATCCCTGCTTTAAGAAGTTTAATGTAGGAAGCTGGGTGTTTGTATGTACATAGAATCTTTCTTCTCTCTTTGCTCTGCTTGACCTATTTTTTTCATAAATAAATAACTAAATAAAGCATATGTTGAAAGGTGTAGAAATTCTTAACATGTCGACCCTATGAGATAGGTAGCGCTACTGTAAAGTAAGGTGGACGAACCCTGGTGAAGTAGGTTTTGTGTTTTTATTGTCAGCTACAAAAAATTGTGAGCAAAGACTAGCTAAAGACATTACACTAGAATGAAAAATCATACAATCAGGTTTGTAACAGTGCAACAAAGCTATACAGTTCTTTGAAGAAATCTTGGAGGGACGAATAAAAAAAGACCTTGTGTAATATGACAAGCATTGCGTAACAGATACTTGCAAATATTAGGAAAGTTAGCAGTAGTACAACTGCTATAGTTTCTAGTGGTATTGAATCTAGCATTTTTAGTGGTATGAGTACTAGTGGTGATTCTAGTAACAGAGGTAACAGTAGTGGTAGTAGCGATAGTGATAAAATGAGTGGTGGAAGAAATCTTTTGAGGTAGTGGTGGAGGAATTGGTGGGAGCAATGGTGGAGGCAATGGTGGAGGTAGGGGTGGAGGTAGTGGTGGCGGTAGTGGTGGAGGTAGTGGTGGAGGTAGTGGTGGAGGTAGGGGTGGAGGTAGTGGTGGAGGTACGGGTGGAGGTAGTGGTGGAGGTAGTGGTGGAGGTAGGGGTGGAGGCAGTGGTGGAGGTAGTGGTGGAGGTAGTGGTGGAGGTAGTGGTGGAGGTAGGGGTGGAGGTAGTGGTGGGGGCAATGGTGGAAGAAGTGGTGGAGGTAGTGGTGGAGGTAGTGGTGGAGGTAGTGGTGGAGGTAGTGGTGGAGGTAGTGGTGGAGGTAGTGGTGGAGGTAGTGGTAGAGGTAGGAGTGTAGTTAGTGGTGGAGGTAGTGGTGGGGGTAGGAGTGGAGGTAGTGGTGGAGGTAAGGGTGGAGGTAGGGGTGGAGGAAGTGGTGGAGGTAGTGGTGGAGGTAGTGGTGGAGGTAGTGGTGGAGGTAGTGGTGGAGGTAGTGGTGGAGGTAGTGGTGGAGGTAGGGGTGGAGGTAGTGGTGGAGGTAGGGGTGGAGGTAGTGGTGGAGGTAGGGGTGTAGTTAGTGGTGGAGGTAGTGATGGGGGTAGGAGTGGAGGTAGTGGTGGAGGTAGGGGTGGAAGTAGGGGTGGAGGAAGTGGTGGAGGTAGTGGTGGAAGTAGTGGTGGATGTAGTGGTGGAGGTAGGGGTGGAGGCAGTGGTGGAGGTAGTGGTGGAGGTAATGGTGGAGGTAGTGGTGGAGGTAGGGGTGGAGGTAGTGGTGGGGGCAATGGTGGAAGCAGTGGTGGAGGTAGTGGTGGAGGTAGTGGTGGAGGTAGTGGTGGAGGTAGTGGTGGAGGTAGTGGTGGAGGTATTGGTTGATGTAGTAGTGGGGTTAGTTGTGGAGATAGTTGTGGAAGTAGTGGTGGATGTGGTGGTGGGGGTAGCGGTAGAGGCAATAGTTGAGGTAGTGATCGGAGTAGTGGTGGAGGCAGTGGTGGAGGTAGTGGTAGAAATTGTGGTGGAGGTAGTGGTAAAAGTTGTGGGGCAAGTAGTTGTGAGGGTATTTGTGAAGGCAGTGGTGGTAGATGTCATGCTATCAGTAACAGTAGCAGTAACAGTAGCCGCAGTAATAATAGAAACAGTAATGATAATTGTGGAAATAACGGTGGTGGAATAGTCGTAGGTGCTTATGGTTTTGGTAATGACCATGATCTTTTTGGCGGTATGATAATATTGATTGTGGTGGTAGTTAAAGTGCCTGTATTAGTCACAGTAGCAGTAGCAGCAACAGCAATTTTAGGAGCAGCAACAACGGTAGCAGCAATCGTAGCAACAGCAGTAGCAGCAGCAGTAACAGCAACACTAACAGTAATAGTAGCAGAAGCATTTGAAGAAGTTTTTATGGGTTTGTAAACTATTCTACAAATGGCGCTCTTTGTATGGACAATTTTGTAGGCCCATTGGATTACAAAATGTAAAATTATACTGTCGAATGATCGCCAACCTAGTTTGATGACAAACTTTGATCTATTAAAAGTCAACGTGGATTCACAACTACCAGATTTAAGCTTTCACAATATTGAACTTCCCACTGCTGAAGAAATAAAACAATGGAGAACTACCTACGCCAATGCTGAACATTACTTGCCACAAGATTTGGAAAAAGAAAACTTCTCGTTAACAACTAAGATTCCGATTAGTTATCCTGGAACTAAAGATGTCTTATTTTCATTTCTAGTCGACAGGTGAGTGTACTATCAGTATTGTACTAGCTGCTAGTATTGTACTAGCTACGATGTGCGATTTAACATTGTTGTAGTTAATTTACTAACCATGCCTTTGAGCTTCATATGTGGAGAAAAGTTTGTGAGCATATACAACAACAGCCATAATCAATCAGTGAACCAACATTGAGAATAATAACATTTACAAATTATTGGCAATGATACAAAATGATATTGGCTGTTTAGGCTTGACAGGAGCATCGATGAAGGCACCAAAGAGGCGTATAAGCAAACACCCTATATAGATCACTCCTGCAGGAATCTGGGCTATTTGACAAATGCCCTAGGTAGGTTGCAGTCAATGAAACCAAATTAATTTACAGCGGAGACAGAGTTTTTATCACCAGTGGTATTGTCCTGTAGTGAAATAGCAACTCAATCGATAGAAATTGAGATATACAGAACTTTGTATGTTTGGAAATAGGATACAGTTAGAGAAAGTAGGTAAATGCACTGTAGTTATGGAGATATGGTGGAGTCCTTTAAAGGAAATCTTTCATAGCTGGTTCAGATGCTTCCAGATCAATTGAATTTTCCAAACTTTCCCAACCGCTACATGAACACCTCAAGGGATTTTGAAAATTTTTGGAAACTAAAAAAGTAAGAAAAACAAAAACGAATAGCCACTAAAAGTTGCAACATGTTTTTATTGAAATGACTGGAGGTTGTTCTAACTTAAAATGTAAATGGTTTGGAACTTAACCAGGTTTTGCCTTTTGAATTTCTATTTAAACCAACAACTATGTGATTAATCATGTTACAAGCTGCGGTTTGTAGGGCACAGAATCAGTGACACAGAAATGTATAAGAAAATTTCAGCTGCTGTAATGGAGAAAGTCACCAAAAAGGAAACCATAACAAAACAAATACAAGAATTCTGTATGATAGTCAAACTATACATAATCGTACCGGATGATTTGATCACATATGATCAAATAATAACAGTATGTTTGTACATTTATCTAAATGCATAGTACGTGCAATTTGCATCATTTGTATCAACTCATTTCACATAAACCTTAGTGAGTAAAACACTCACGTTTGTTCCTCTGTCCACCCAGTATGTAACAACTTTGGTGTTTGTCAGGTTGCCTTACTTACCTCAGACTTGACTAATGTTTATCTAAAGAAATGCTTATCCTCTGAAGCAGTAGTGCTGTATAGGAGTGTGAGCAAAAGGATCCTTGGTTCTGGCTCTTCATCTCCAGTAATAACCTTTGGTTGGGTAGGTCTGATTACATAATGGTGAAGTATATTATAACCTGTATGTTGTAAAAAGTAATATGTTATCTCCACTGTGTAGCACACTGATGATGTATGGTAGTGGCCAAAAACTACACACTGAATAAGCTCTTATGCTTTATATCACGAGTCCTCCAAACGGTTCAACTCATATTTGGCTACGATTGAGCACATCCGAAATTAGATGAAAAAAATACCCAAAATGGACAATTATGCTAAATCACAAAGCCATTGTTAATTTGCAGCTGAAGATTGGCGACTACACCAAAGAGCTGCTATGTAAGAGAGAGTTCTCTGCAATGAGGAATCACAGACTAATAGGTGGAACGTTGGTACTTCCTGTTGTGAAATGTAACCAACAATGGCCGGCGGTTCTTCATTCTTATACTGTGATAAAACCGGGCGCAGCAGATCAAACTGATGCTAGAACTAGCCAAAACCAGCTAGTGTATATGCAAAATAAAGCTCCGGCCCAAACTCAATACAAAATTGTTTCTGTAACCTCACCATTAACTTTGATTCGACCTGGACTTGTACCAATTCATGCAAGCGATTCAGAGAAAACACAGGCAATTAATAAAGGATCAATTAACCCTGCAGAAGTTACAAAGGTCCAGAATGTTTCAGCAGCTTTCTCACAGAGAAATCAAGCGGGCAAACACTCAGCGTCACTCCTCAATCTTGGAACTCCAGATGTGTCTGCTTCACATCCCAGAGTAGTTGGTGAACTAAATAAAATGCCTGATAAGCTTAAGAGAAAGATGGAAGAAAACACCGACAATTTGAATGTTGTGAAAACATTGAAAAGTTCAAATGACAGTAAGGTAACGGAAGTAAAATCTAACAATGAACGAGCCGCAAAGTCACATGACACTGAACAACCTATGACTAGAAATAAAAAGGCTGAGGATTCAGATTTGGAGTTTGTGAACGAGTATTTGAGTTTCGCAAGTGATAAAGGGAAAGAGTGGTACGATTTCTCTGACTAATAGACATGATTGTATGTGTCAGTCAAGTGATATATTAACGAAAATAAAATGAAATATAAGAAAGAACACTTTGTGTCTAGTTACAATGTCTATAATTTTATTGTATACGGTTCACGAGTCAACAAGTATTTTAGTTATAACACTTTTTTAACACAAAATTGTTGATAGGTTCAGAGACACTGATTTGATGGCTGGTAGAGTTAGAGAAATTCTGGTGTATTTTGACAATACATAGCCTAGACCACCCCCCCCCCCACTCCTTCTCCCGAGTCTCTTCCTCCACTCCTAACCACTGTTACCCCCACCCCAGTATGGTCTGCTACAACCCACTGGAGAAAAATGTTACTTGGACCTGATAAAAAAAATTTCTCTCAATCCGGCAAAAAGCACATAACTCTGCATGATGCTTACATATCACAGACCAAGTGGGGTGCCTTATGACCACCTACCGAGGGGATTTTTTGCGGGAAGAAACCTTTTTCATTTGCACGAAATTATTATATATTAAAGAGGAATGTTTCTTGTGAAAAAAATTTTTTTTTTCATTTGCGCTTAATTCTTATCGACCATAAAGGGATCTTCGTGCGAAGTCATCAACACAGTGGAGTCATTAATGATGATCAAACTGACGTGTTTGTCTAAAAAAACAACCGGCTTCTAATTATTTATTATTAAGAGTAGATGTGCAAATTATGTTGTTTCACTGAAAAAATGAAAAAAATTGATTTGTTCTTTATAAAAATACGAACACTATTGTTTTTTTGGATTACCATGAATAAAATTTCTGAAGCATTCATTAGCATAGCTCCAAAAGAGAACCAAGTCAAAACAACTGAAACAATCGCTAGTAGAAAAAAATCCTGTTGCAATAGAAACAAGAGCAAAAATAGAACACCTCCAATATTGATTGGGCCTACAAAGTAAATCCATGAAGAGTTGGAGTGTAGCAACGTAATTTCTGATGCGGAGAAAGCTGTAAAGGTTGCCAAGTTTCTTGAAGGATGGAAAGCAAGTGATTTTCAAAAGATTGGAATTCACCATCCGCTAAAAAGTCTTGATATCCCAACCATCATGAGTTTGCTGCTGTTGATAACAGCACTGGCGCATTTAGCGATTACTTTGTTCGTATATGCTATAGTGAGTCGGATGTGAGAGAACTTCAGACAATAGTTCGCCCAAGCAGGTTAGTTAAAAACTATAATTTTTCCAACTAGCCATTATGTTGCATTGTTGTCTACTTGGTTGAACATCAAAATCCCAAAAAGGAAAATAGTACTTGCTATGATTTTAAACACATTATAATGAAAAACATGAGCTAGGGAGAGGTTGCTGCTGAAGCCAAGCAATTAAGAAAAATGCCAAAGGACGAACTCAAACAACATTGACTGTCGCGCTAATTTCAAACGGTGCACAGTCTTCTTTTACATTGATTTCGTTTAAAAATTTATACGACATTGATTCAATGGACAACAACCAGTTATAACTCGCATTTGATACGCCTTGGAGAGAAAAAAGAGAAGAGAAAAATAAGAAAGCTTCTCATACTAAACAGATACGTTGAAGAAGCTAAAGAATGTGCTCCGGGTGTGATGAAAAAATGCGGTGCAAATGTGAACGGATATCAGTTTTGTCTTTCTCTCCACATCCAAAAGTGGTAATTGAGAAAAAAACTATAGTCAAGCAAGATACAATGAAGAGTTGTCAAAACCAGATACTGATGGGAATATTGTAGATTTCCAATATGTCATAAAAAAACTCTATCTAAAAGATTTCATTCCGGTAATTTATCATGAATACATAATAATATCGAGATTGTTCAGCAGAAAGCCTTACATCAATTGACATGCCAAACTAACAGATTTTGCATCACCCAACACATGCTAAGCATGGAAGCTCTGTACGGAGAACTTTCACCGATTCAATACAAACCCTCCATGTCTTAACAAGACGATGCTATAGAGATCTTCCATGTTATGACAAAAAACAATTTTGAAACCATTCTAAAAATGGTAAAACTCGTAAATATTAACAATTATTTAAAAGAATTAGAAAAATGCATTGGATAAAGAACTTTTTTAAAAATTATACCAATTGAATTGGACGAAAAAAAACTTTGTACAAAATCCGTACTCATATTTACAAATACGTGCAAACAGATAAACAGTTATGTTTTTCTGCATATTATGGTACATCTTGGTGAATGTTCACAATAGACTGGGAGTTTGCTCCACCATTTCTCCACTCGGTGCGCTGGCAATGCACCTACAGCCAATAGTGAGATGCTGTGCCGGTAGCAAAGCCATACTGTGACGATAGCACAGTTAACAGGGCCGGTGCAGGGCTGGTAGTGACTTCTACAGGGCCGGTAGTGACCTCTACAGGGCCAGTATGCTGACTCAGGGCTGGTATAAAAATGGCTGCCACAGTTGAGGATTTCCGAAACCAGCTAGGACTTTCCACCAAGCCAGGAACTAAAGCTACCTACCTTTACATCTGCAGTAACCAGGACCACAAGCTATCCAGAGCTTTGGGACCCTGTAGGACAGTCTGATTGGACAGTAGGAGGCAGGACTCCGCCCTTAGCCACTTGGGGCCTTATTTATTCAACCCTTATTGATTGTATGATTGGTTAGTTATTTATATGTACACTTGTATTGATCTGATTACTTCCTGTGCTCTTGCTGTTATATAGAATATGCTAATTACTTCCTGGGAGCTCTCCTATAAAAGGAGAGACTTTTGCCATAATCATTGCATTCGTTCTCATGTCTTGCCACAAACACCCTAGAGGAATAACTACCTTCAAGGACTTTGTCTGGAGAATATAACCACTTACACAAGCACTACGCCGTATTGTTTGTCTGAGCCATGGGCTCTTGCTATGCGGAGTAATTCAGTTGCCTGATACACAGTTGTCACTGTCAAGCAGCACAGCGTCCCCTCTGGAGAGAGGTATAATACCTGAGCCTAGTGGATGTCCGTGGTAACCAGACCGGAATCCATTACAATATTCTTTCGAACTCATGTTAGAAGTATTCCATGCATATCTATAATAATTCTTATATAATAAAGTTATGCAGCCATACAACGCTTCATTTTTATACAATACTCAAACCACCCCCCCCCCTCCCAATCTAAATCATCATACCAAAACATTCAAAACAGCTGGTGAACACAAAAATGTACCAACAGAGACCAGGAGAGCCCGATAAATAATTGACATACCACACCAATAAATACCATACATTCTAAACACCTGGCGCACACAAAAATGTACCTCACAGGTTCTCATGGTAACTGGTGCGTACTTCAAGTACACCTGGAACCAGGAGAACCTTCTTCTTAGACTCCATGACAAATATCTGATGCTCCTATATTACTACTGTGATGCCGACTTGTAATTAGTCAACCGACGAGTCTTTAAAACCTTTTTAGACATTAATGTATTATTTGTAAATTGCAAATAAGTAGGCAAACAAATACTATGGAATGGGCAGAATACTTGTACAAGAGGATAGGCTTGAGCAGACAAATCAACCACGATATCTCACTTTTTCAACCATAAATCGTGCCATCAAGAAGCTCAGAGCGCTGATAGGTCATGAATGTCACATTCATGTGTCACTATATAAACATACAATAAAGTTTACAGTAGATTGGTGCAGTAACAGACGGAGAAACATACAAATACTCATCTTACACCCAGTGCACCACAGAATAGACAAAGTCATTGTATATCATAAACCCAGGCAGTACTAGATTTTGTACCTCAGTTTTCAACGTTTTATTAACACATTGGAACTGTGATGGAAAACAAGGTGGTTGAAAATGAAGAAGGCAGAGGTTGGATGAGCAAGTTGATTGTTCCGTTGAGGTATCAGTCACTGGTTTACTCCAACTGTTTAGTCGTTCTCCTCCATATACTTCAGAAGCTCAGCTTCTTCTTCTGCATCTAGCTGAGCTTGTTCGTCTACAGCCTTTCCCTCTGCTTGAGCTAGTTCTTCTGCAGCCCTTCTCTCCACTTGAGCTATTTCTTCTGCAGCCCTTTGTACTGCTTGATCTATTTTTTCTGCAGCCCTTCTCTCGGCCTGAGCTGTTTCTTCTGCAGCCCTTCTCTCCGCTTGATCCTGTTCGTCTGCAGCCTTTATCACTGCTTGAGTTATTTCTTCTGCAGCCCTTCTCTGTGCCTGAGCTTTTTCTTCTGCAGCCCTTCTTATTGCTTGAGGTTGTTTTTCTGATTCTCTTCCATCTGTTTGATCTCGTTCTTCTACAACTCCATGTTCTTCAAAGAAATGTAACATATCAAGTTGATCTACTCCACCCTGGTCTTCCAAGATTTGCTGTATATCTTGCATCTCTCCACTTTGAAGCACCTGTCTATCTTGCAATTCTCCACATTCAAACATCTCATTTACTTCATCTAGTAGTCTTTGAGCTTCTGCATAATCACCTGGTTGGTCCGATCCAGGTACAGCCTCTGCCGTCTCACCTGTACCTCTTGAGCTAGTTGGTTGTTCTTGTTCAGTCTTCCGTCTCTTTGATGGCACAGTAGCTGAAGTTTGGGATAAACCAATCAGAGTAGTTGATTTGTTTTGAGACGTTGAAACAGTAGCACTTGCAGCTACACGCTTTTTACCAGAAGTTGATAAAGATGCTGCTACTGTGATTTGGTTTTTATCTAGCAAACTGACGAGTTTAACAGTTGTAGAGGGCCTAGAGGATGAAGAAGATGGTACTGATGAAGATGCTGCGTTCGCTACAGCACTTATTTTTGCATAATTGGGACCCATCGTAATAGGATTGTCTCCTGCACATATCAGAGGAAGTCTCTGTTCTGGAGCCGGTACAGCAGACCCTGTTGGTGGTTGTCCACCAATCAATGAATGATCATAAAGTAGGTTAAACTTCCCTCTTCTTTTTATCTCTGTATAGTAGTGTGCTAGCCTGAACTGAAACAAATAATTCTTCACTTCAATCATTGCTAGAAAACAAAGCCATGCTAACTAAGTCAGCACATCGATAACTATTGCAAACCTACAAAAAGTTTTCGATCACCTGACAAACAGACAGGTAAAGAAGCATACAGCTAGACATGCAGACAGGTAGACAAGTGGAAAGATGGACACATAGACATGAAAAAACTCAGACAATTCGACATGCATACACGTCGACAGGCAGGTAGGCATGCAGACAGGTGGACAGTCAAAAAAATGTGGGGACATAAAAAAGTAGATAGGTAGACAAGCAGTCAAACAGACAAGTAAAACTGCAAACAATTAAACAGGCGGAAAATTAGACACACAGACAGCACAAATGACCCTGGTCATAGCACACTGACATTATTGAATACCGTTCTTGAGCTTATACAAAGCCGTTCAAACTAACAATAACTTTATTTTTTCCTCAAACTTCATTTTTCAAGGTATTTTCTGAACTGACATTCTCAAGCCATGAAGTAAAACCGAATTGGAAACTCTATCATGGCGCGTGCTGAGCAGGTGAATCTGCGAATGTTGTTCAAACATGTTTGCCAGTTCTTCCAACATTTCTTTTTTGCCATTAATGATAAAACTACTTTGATGATAACAGTAGTCAGCTAAGCATTGGATTGTTTCTCTTAGTACAAGCAAAAAGATTTCAAATAAACACCTTTACTCCTAAATTAGGCTGGAGCTTGATAATGAATTTGAGATTAAACTTGAAAGTGAGAGGCTGAAAGGATTCCATAGGCGTTCTTTGGTCTTTTGGTTTTTGATTCTGTGCTTGAGCACCAAAATTCACACCTCAAGCACAACGTCATGGCAAATTGGTTGGTATGGTAGTGGGGAGCAAGCTTGGAGATTTAAATTGGGTAAATGATGAAAAGCATCAACTGAGAAATTGTTTTAACTTGTGCTTCATTATTTCACCACACCAAATAATTCTGCAAAAAAATAGTTAATAACTTTTGTCTATTGTTAGTATTTAGTTACGGGGTAACTAGTAAGTTGGGCTACCAAAAAGGTGTTTGGTTGTGTTTTATTTCATTTTGCTACTTAATTACTCTACGATTCTTCTATCATAAATCTTCTGCTTTCGCAATTAAGATTAATTGTGGTGTATCAAGATTCAATAATGTTGCAGGCTGTTGGATGTCACTTTTGTGTGTTACAGAAAGTTCAAAGCAATGAAATAGGTTCTATCAATATTGGCTTAACCAAGGAATATGGGTGCATACACGGGTTACAGGAACTAAGGCCAATTGGAGAAGACCTGGATGATAGCGGACTTCTTGAGCTAGAGTTTACTGGTAAGTGGATGTGTTTTGTTGCTTTCTTTACGAACCCTTCATCTAACATGGCGCAGTCAGCCTAGGACCTGGTGATATTGTTATTTTGTGTATTATTGGAATTATTTACTGGTGCGAGGGAGGTGTGTGAGAGGATTTTGGTGCCATGTGGGCACTGAAAGGGAGAAGGTGTAGAGATTCAAGGGCCAAGTGGGTCCTCCGTGGTGTGTGTGTGTTGATAGAGGTGTGTGTAGAGGTCTTGGGTGTTTCAGAGCAGTGAGAGCTCTCGGTGTTTAGTGCTTATTGGGAAATTGGTGCAGTGTTAAGTTTTTGGTGAAGTGGTAATTTGGTTCGAGGATACAGTGTTTATACACGGTGGTTATTTGTGGTATTGTACGTAGTAGTTTAACTGACACAACGGTATCACTCCGAAACTGCTTTCACTAATTCTGGTTCTACTCCAAACTGACATTGCCAACCTCACAGGGTCCTCGACCCAGACACAAAATAACTTAGCTTCTACGAACTATTATTTACACAAATCCATTTAGCAATACAAGTAAGATACTTCACAAGATCCTCAAGACTTTTGCTTGTAAGGCAGCACAACAGCTCCTTCTATAGGAGAAAAGTAGGAAAGTTCACCCCCTTATTAGGGTGAATCAATCCCATAATACAATAAGAATGATACATCAATCAAAACAGGTAATGCAAAGTTGGTAAACGAAGCCAGCCAATAGTATTAGCAAGCATATGCCAAAGTATGCTGGGCCAATTTTCCCGCTCTTTTCTTGGCTTGAAACTTTTCCAGTGCTTATTAGCGCATCTAACTCCTTAGTCTGTTTTTGTGTCTACGGTATTCTGCTCATTCACTTTCTGGGATGACCATCCGATCCTATAGGCCCCAGGCTAACTGAATAAACTTTGATGGATACTGTCCGGGGTAGCTGGCCCAGGGTAGACCCGGGGTAACTCGATGTAGATCATATATGTTATATAGGGTCTATACAGGGCCGGGGTCCACTGTGTCCAATTTTATGGGGGAATTTGTACAGATGGGGAAGGGGAAGGCTCAGAGGTTACTTCAATCGTCGTAAGTGACAAAGCCAAGGGTGGAGGAGGGTCTTGGGATAGGGGAGGGGGGTTAGGGAGGGTAAACTTATCACACAAATCTCTCATTGTATTATTATTGTGGTTGATTATTTACCGGGGATAAGAAGGGAGCGGGGGACTTATTTCGGGATGTTGTTGATTATTATTGCTATTGCGGTGTTGTGTTTAGTTGTAAATTGGCTATTACTGTAGTGGGGAGGTGTTACTGTACTGATATAGTCATACAGATATTGTTGGGGTGCTTCTTGAGTTAAATAATTGTAACAAGAAAGAGTAGGAGACTTGATTTATCGTTGTTTCCGAAACTAAGGTTAGCGGGTAGCAATGTTTCTGAGGAATTAAACCATTGGTTGACTCAGTTTATGGTGTCTGCTGAGGTAGCGGCTTTGACTTTGGTTAATGAAAAGGTGGAAATTGATGGAGAAAAACGTCGTTGGAAATGTGTTTAGAGGTAGGATTAAATTACTAGCCCTATTAAGTGCTATAGGTAGTGATGGTATAGGGATACTGCAGTCACTGGAATTTGATTTAAACGACCAAACTGACGGTGGGTTTGAAAGGGTAGTGGATTTGTCAAAAGGTCACTACGACTGCAGTGAAAGTGTGTACGTTAAAACAATGAGGTTTGTGGCAGTGTCACAGGTTTGTGGGGAAGATGGAAGGGAGTACTTACTCATGGTTGAGAAATTAATCAGGGAAATAGATTTTGGGTATAACAATGACTAGTTAAGGCAACGCTTTTTCGTTGCTCTGGTTGTTAATGGTTTAAGGGACTCCTCTGTGCTTAAACTGCTTATGCAAGAGACTATGCTTAGTTGGAGAGAGTTGGGTACTAAGTTGGCAGCCAGGCAGTTGGCTAATGCTTCAGAAGAAAGTTTGAGAGCGTGTAGGGCTGAACGTTCTATGAAAGGCAATAGGAAAAATGCTCATGTAGATATAATTCCGAAGTATAAAACCTAAAGTAGTTTCAGTGTTTCGGAGGGAGATGGGTGAAAATATAGGTCAATGAGTTACAAAACCCGTAAACCTTGTAATATGATAGACATGAGGTATGCTGATGACCCTCAGGTTAAGAGGGGATATAGGGACCGCAGTAGAGAGGTGAATAAGGGTGGCTACGAGTATAGCAGTTCAAGCAGTAGGTATGGTAACCAGTATGAACAGTCTAGAGAAAGGGGTCAGCATGATCAGTGAAGAAACAGGTATCCTAAGGGGTATCGTGCATGCTTTCCTCGCTCACCTCGATGTTCACCCACTATGAGTAGAAGGTCTGGGCGGTTTACCTTTCCCACACGGAGAGATGGTTGCTTTCAATGTGGAGAATTTGGGCATCCAGTTCGTAACTGTCCTCATGTTAGATGTTTCTTGTCTGATCATCGAGGACACACTTCACAGAACTGTTAAACTGAAAGTAGGCTTGATGGAAGGTATAGTGATGTCAGTAGTGGTGATGAAGGTTATCCACGTAAAGTGAAATTTGTGAACCATGTTGTTGGTGATACCGGTAACAGGAAATTTAGCTTCAAATGCTTGATAAAGGTAAATGATAAAGAGGTAGAGTTTGACACTGAGACACTGGAGCTAAAGTGTCTGTGGTAACTGAGGATACTGGAAATTTTCTGAATTTGAGATTAAGTAAACCTGTTAATGATCTCATTGGTGTTGATGGTTCCTGGCTGAATGTTAGCGGGAAGGCAAATGTTTGCATTAATGACTTCCCAAGATTTATAGTGACGTCAGTTTATGTTGTAAAAGGGTACTCTGTAAACCTGTTAGGTATTAAGGGTAGCAGAAAACTCAAACTGTTAACAAACAGTGCAGAGTTACGAGTCGAAGGCGAGTGTATACAAGTTGTATGGGAATGCAAAGGTACTGTTGTTATAAATGATGCAGTGGAGCAAATGAGAATGCTGATATCTAATGGTGGAGGCAATGCCTCACCAATGCAGATGGCGCAAAGAGCTTCTGCTGGTTTAACTGTGAAAGCAGTGTCCGCACCGAGTGCGGAAGGCTCTAGCGCCCAGAGGGAGGAGTCCAAGACCCTCTTCGGCCCTCAGGGCAGAGGTGATTGGGAGAGTCAGGTTGAAGAGGTTGAAAGAGAGAATTGTGGCAACACTAAGGTCAAGGCTGAGCAGGAGACAGATCAGGAAGATACCAAGAGGGCTGACCCTAGTATGACATTCCACCTGGAATATACTGGATAGAAAACTGCTTTGGTTGACCCTATAGAGAGTGGAGTATTGGAGCAGGAGGCTGCCATGTCAACGGTTCGACTGCTCCAAGGGAGAATGGTGGTGGTGAACCATTGAGGGTTGAGTTGGTGTCAAAAGATGTTGTTCGGATGTTGTTGGAGGCACAGTGAGGCCGGATGATGAGCAGATGGAGACTGGTGATGGTACAGAAGATGTGTAGTGAGAGCTGTGGGGTTGATGAAGTAACGATGGACAGGTATGGTATTGAGGTAAAAGTATTAATAAGGTATGTGTCTGTTACAGGTATTATTGCATGTATGTAAGATGTGTGGCTTTGGCTTTCTTCCCCTGTATTTAAAGCTAGTGCTTCAGCTAACCATGGTTAGTTCTGCTTGTTAGGATGCAAGGATAATTGGTTCCATTGTATGGTGTCAGTTTGATTGCTCACCGGGTTTATCAAAAAAAGGGGAGGGGGCATGCTTGATGTCGTGTTTGTGTGTCACAGGAAGTTCAAGCTAATAAGATAGGTTTCATCGGTATTGGCTTAACCAAGGAATACCGGTACATACACGGGTTATGTGAACTAAGGCCAATTGGAGAAGACCAGGATGACTGACGTCCGCCAGATAATAGCGGTTTTCATTAGCTAGAGTTTACTTGTGAGTGGACATGTTTTGCCCTATCCTTACAAATCCTTCATTTAACACAGACAATGTTGTACGCAACGCTGCCAGCAATGATGCAGGCAACGCTACAGGCAATGCTGCAGGCAATGCTGCAGGCAGCGCTACAAATCAAGTGGATTTGATGAGTCAATTATATTGATTGATTTAGTTGATTGCTATTTGTATTCAGCACTGAACATGCAAGCTAAAACTTTAACAAATCCCAAAGCGGGCATTGATGAACAATAAAAAAAACTGGATATCGAAGCATCGATAACCTGATGGCTGGAAACAGCCATTGAGGATCGAATTTCAATGTTGAGCAAATGAAAAAGCACCTATTGTCATTCACTCAGTTGTTGATAGACAGCTTTTAAAACAAATGTTTGCTGATGAATAATGAAAGTGTCCAGGACACACACTGATTATAAAAAGTTGTGGGTCATAAACTTGACTACCAAGCAATATTGACACCTTTTCCATCGATGCTGGTTGAAATAGCCATTTTATCCTGCCCTCCATACATGAGTGTGCGGTTAAGTTATTAGCTTTGCTGAATACTGCGCAAAATTTTCTAACAGTAGTTGATTTAAAATCCTTAGCCACCTAAACAATTTTTTGAAATTTTTGAAACGGAGTAATTTTGTTTCCACCGGTGGAAAATGGAAAAAATGTGTTGGGCATAGTCAGGATGAATCCAAACAACCCTTAAAGGAAGCGTTAAGTCAAGTAGGAGCCTTGGTAGTCAAAGACACTCCCAGAACTCCTGGGAGACTATCAATTAAGGTTGAGTCACAAAATCTGAGAAAAGTGTCCATTGACATGTTTGGCCCATCGTATGAGCCAATAATAAATAATATTAAGTTCTTGACCAAGAGAACGATGAACTTTCTGGGCCAGAGCCAAAAACTTAGCCCATGTAAGGACTGCTATATATCTGTGTGTACAGGTACACAGGCTAATGTGAGGTTCACTTGATATCGTGTTCCCAGCTACCCCGACAGAAGTCTATGTCATGTGCTATCTGTTGTATAGAGATCAGTACCAGTGAGATTATTCCATTCTAAATCTACTGCACTTACTGGTGAGTGCCACTACACTCTATAACAGAGACAGTAAGTACTTTAACAGTTGAAACTATAGTGTACATGATGAAACTATACTTTTACTCACAAATCCATCTTGTACGACATTGGCTAATCTTTTAGTAACTTGTAAATACTTTGTGGACAGGCCAAAGATGAAGTTAGCTTTACTGATTGAGTTTGTTGAAAGTAAATCATTAATTAGATCACTTGCCAGTCGACAGACCTGCCATCAGATACAGAAGTAAAAGTAAGTCCATTTACAAATATCTGCTGTTGCAAACGAACTTGGCGTAAATAGTTTCAGAGAAAACAGTAACCACAATTTATTTTCCAAATCAATGTAATACATTGAAGGGCAAACCTCAAATTCTTTTATCATAGAAAAAGCTGATTGCAGAAGTTCAATGCTGCGCATTACCTCTCGTATTCAATGCTTAAAGATATTTATATTGGTCACTATTAGATAGGCTCTCTACAAGCTTCTACAAATGGGGTTGAAGGAAGGCACTTCCTCAATGCAGCCATGTATCCCTACATTGCATAAGACCATCAAAGCATTCACTGATACTTTTGCTTCAATTTACTTGAACTTCAAGCATGGTGTGATAAACAGTGTATCAGCGAAACAAAATGTAGCAGATAGACAGACGAATATGCACTTCGGTTCTGGTAAAAGTCACAACCACGCATGACGGTATATTGTAGTGATTTTCCTCCTTTCACTACGGACACAATGGCATCCAATCCTTCTCAACACTAGCAACTGTTTTGGGGTTCACAGCCCAAACAAACCACGCAGTAGTTACACAGATAGAACACTATATTTCCTCATTCGGTTTAGCAATATAACAAAATGTAGTGCAAAATTCCACAAGCTTCTGGTAACTCAAGGTCCAGCAATTCTTTTTAGAGATGTGATCAGGAACTCTCACCCCCTTATTAAGCATGAGCCAAGCACATAAAACAATATAAGTACACGGTAAAGTATCATGCACGATACAAAAAGGTTGGGCACATGGCAAAACAGCGCTGGGCCGCTTTCCTGTTCGTCTGAGTGCCGTAGGAATTTTCCACTCCTTATAAGGACTCTCGCTTCATTGATCTCTGTTCCTGTAACTTAAAACTCCTTGAATGATCTCCTAGTGGTGGGCGGACAGCTATGGGTCCCGGGCTATACATTCCAGCCATCTTTGATGATTGGCCCGGGGTACTGACCGGGTGACCCGGTTCAGTACAGGTTCTATATATTTATTAAGTAGAATACAGGGTCTATACTGGCCAGGTATACTGGCCAGCTCATATCCCTAAATCCGTGATAACACATTTATATACAAAAAATGGGAAGGCTTTGGATACACTTGAAACTTCTGTTGCTGGTAAGGTGAAGGGTGTAGCCGGATTTAGGGAGCGGGAGAGTGTGGAAAAATTCATAGTTTGTGTAATTATAACGAAGATCTCCCACATACCCCGCTTCATTAGCGATGTAGTCTCCAATTCTTACATCCATCACTCACATTCTTCTCATCACTAGTCTGAGGGGTTCCAGGGAAGGGGGTAAGGAAGGGGAGATAAGCTTCTTCAGGGCGCTAGCTTGTTACATGTGAGGGCAGTGGGGTTCTCCGTCTTGATCTGCTGGTTGGCACTTCTGATGTGTAGGGGTGCTGTCGGGGGGCGCTTCATACAGTGGCTTTAAGTAATTTGTGTGGAATGGGGTGAAGGAATCGGTGGAAACTTCAGAGTTGCCTTTGGTTGGTAACGTTTAGGCAAAGGAAGGTCTGGAAACTTACTAAGACTACCCAAGGAGGGGGCTGGCTCTCGAGAGGCTAGTTTTGCAGGTTTTTCATGAGTGGCATCCTGTAGAGCCCATTTGCAATCAGTGAAGTTTGATCATTTTGGACTGAACATGTAGTAATCTCCGAGTCTTCAATGGGGGTTGCTGATGTTACTGTCACAACTGGAGGCACCGGCAACCACTCTTCTGCACTGGTCTGTGTTTAAAGATGTTCCAGCGGCGGTGAGACAGCAGAGTACAGTCAGCACTGTTTGCTTTAAGTTGGATATTGACAGCAGCTGATCTGGCTTCTGTTTGTTGGCATAGCATGTCCAGAACTAACTGTGTCAATGGAGCAGTTGATGCCCCTTTGGCCAACCGATAGTCAAGAGGTAAGTTTGCCGGGAGCCAGGCTTGTTAGCTATCTTCAACATCTGGATCATTCTCTCTGGCACTGAGGGGTGGGGAAATGGGGTCATTTTGGGAGGGGTTAGGATGAACGGGAAATGGGGGAGGGGCATGGGAGGCCTGAGATGATGTCTACAGACAGGTCAAATGGCTTGCCACAAGAATAGGTGGGTTCTGGGGGATTAGCCAACTAGTGCACTCACTTCCTCCAGCAATAGTACTTTCTCAAGGTATCGTTCCTTTTCTTTGGCAATGTCTACCAGGTGGGGATCTGCAGTCACTCGATCGCTCTAAGGCTGGCCATAGCGTTGGGGCAGTCACACGTTGTAGTTAGGGTGACTTGTAGGTGCTACAGGTGTAGCTGGCAGGGGGAAACTCAAGTATTTGGCAATTGGTTCAAATTTCATCCAGTTCTTGTTCAATTTGGACAAAACTCACTGCAGGTTTTAGGGTGAGTCTCCTCTCCTGGTTGTTGTAGGTGAGATGACATCCTCTATTCAATCAAGGGAAGTGGGGGGAAGGCAGTGCTAGAAGAAACTCTTGGGGAAGGGAAGCTCTAGGAGGGGTAGGGGGATTTCTGGAATGGGAGGGGGACTTCTTCGTCTGCAGGGGGGGGCAGCACCATGCATGTTGGGGCGCCAAGCTGATTCCAAGGCTGCCGGGGCTAGGCCATAGGGCTCTATACAAGCTTTGTAAGGTTTGAGGTGGCTGCCACTTTGCAGAGGTTGCTGGGTGTGCCGACAGATGAGATAAGTGTGATTTCTCCATGCCTCTTCTATTAGGTATGGCCCGACTAGTTTTGATTGAGATTCGGGGTTCTCGCCTTTTTTTCTCCACTTATTTACTAGCCACACCTTGTCTCATGTCCGGAATAGTGATGGCTCTCTCCATTGTCTCCTCTCACTTGTCTCTGTTTTATTCTCAGGGTTTCATGGACCTCTTGTAATCTCTCCTGAATGGCCTGGGTGGACTCATGTACTGGCACGCTCTCGACTAAGAAAGGTGGGACAGCTGGTTGGGAGACGCAGTTCTCTGCCAACCATGAGAAAATTGAGTGCCTCACCAGTTGTGGCATGTGGGGTGGCATGGAAAGCTCTCATTATTTGGGGAAGGATCAAATCCCATTCTTCCATCCATCTCTTCAGGAGGAGGGAATGTGTGGCGTCTCCAAACACCCGATTATTTCGTTCCACGACCCCATCGGCCTGGGGGTAGTAAGAAGTAGTCCAGGTCTTCTCCACCCACCAGAGGGTGCATAACTCTCCCATGAGACTTGATTTACATTTGGTACCCTGATCCATGTGCATCTGCTCAGGCAGCTTCAAATAACTAAATATACGTTCATCTATGGCGGTAGCAACTACCGGGGTTGCAGCATTGGGGAGGGGAATGGCATATCTGTACATCAGCGGTCATGACTGGCCAATACCAAGTGAAGTTCAACCTCTTGAGGGTTTGGCGGATGCTTTGGTGGGCCATGACATGAGTCTCCACACTACTTTACTTTGTAGGTTGCGGGGGTGTGCACAGCACACCAATGGGACTGTTCTGGCCTGCACGGTGTATCTCTAACATACCATTTGGTTGGAGCATCATGGAGTGTCATCTTTTCTCTAACTGGCGTAACTAATTGCTTCCAATTTATGGCTGCTGGGGGTCTACAAGACAGTTGCTCTTGATGGCTCCATAAATGATTGCTACATGGTGACAGCCGGTATTCTCGGCTTCTAGCAGGTCTGTGTCAAGGGGTGGGGGCATGGAGGTGCGACAGCAGCCACCCGGGGATCTGATGGGATGGGGTGAGCTGGCAGGGGTTAGGGGTGGGGGTCGAGGGGGATTTTGGGGATTGATGAGTATAGGATAAAGATTAATCAGACAATGTTGTTGATGGTGAGATAGTTTATCACATGAATCAGCATGATTGAACCAGTAGCAGAAAGCGATCCAAGAGTCTTACTCATCAACTATAAGCAGGTGGAAGCTTCACAAGCGCCAAGCTATTTAGCTAGCGTAACTAAAGAAAGCTCTCAGCTTAACAGTGCATCTCCCTTTTTCCAAAAACAGGTAAAAATGGAACTATTATCACTTTAACAAAGTTACAAACCATGCTGTCAACTTTGATGTCAACCATTCAATAGCTCATAACCCAGGTGTTCAGGATGATGTGAAACCGAGAGGACGTTCTACGTGCGCCGTTTGGTGTACCAGTCGGAGTTCTCAATGTCTTTTTCAGAGCTGCTGTTTCATCAGGTGAATGTCTGAGTTCTGTGATTAAGGACTAGTGGTAGTGAGCGTCTTATTCTGCGTACATTCCCACTGTCGGTAGCGACTACATGTGATCTGCCGGGTAGGTTTTTGGTAACTGTACCAGATTTGTCAAGGTCACGTATGTGTACTAAACCGCCTTCATTGAGGTGAGGCAGCTCTTTAGCGTTGTGACGGCTGTCATATGAGCGTTTCATTTTGAGTTTGTATTCGTGTTTTTTTCCAGCTATGAAGTCGTGGTCTGGTGGGTATGGTCTGAGAGTACTAGGATCTGCAAGTAGATCAGTCCGGAGTCGTCTGCCCATAAGCATCTCAGCTGGAGAGAATCTGTACTGTGTTGGTGTGTTGTGTTAGGCGAGTAAAGCGAAGTAGGGATCTAAGAAGTAGGAAGTAGGTTTTTGACTGATTGTCAACTTTAGTAGTAATATATGAGCAGATCTCCCTACCAAGTGTTTTTTTGTGGATTAGACCTTGGAGTTTAGGGAATGGGTTACGACGTTGGATGAATTCGCCGAGTTTATATTGTATTTCATTTGAGGGGTACTTGAGTGGCATTTGAGTGGCATTTAAGTGGCATTTGAGTTTTGATTATTTTTTTACTTAATTTGAACTTATAAATTTTGAATGTATGGCATTCAAGTTTTGATAATCTTGTACATAATTATATACATAACTTTAACTCATAGAGCATCTAGATTTTGAATGTATGGCGTTTAAGTTTTGATATTTTTTTGTAATTCGACTCATTATATCTACATTGAATAAATACAGTAATTAAAAATGAAACAATATGTGAATATATACATTTATTGTGCAATAAGTAGGGAAAATTTCATATAATATAGCTAGAGTCAGTAAATATTAAATAATGCCAAACACTACAACTTGTAATGACAATCAATGCATAAGCTTTTACTAAAAACTATCTTGAAAACCTTCAAAACATGATCCCAAATGGAAAAAAAATGGATAAAGTTAGATATTCATCTATTTGTTTACATCTACAAAAAAGAGGTATTTGGTGAAATATTTTTTCGATTTATTCAGTTTTCATTAATTTTTTACAAAAACAAATCATCCTCTAAATGGTTAAATTTCATCTAATTGTGCAAATTTACAAAAAAACAGGGTATTTGGTAAAATATTCTTTCATTTCATTAAATGTTCATTATTTTTTTGCAAAAAAAGAAATCACCCTTTAAATGGTTAAATTTTATCTGTTTGTATATCTTTACAAAAAAACAGGGTATTTGGTAAAATATTTCCTTTATTCTATTCAATTTTCATTAATTTTTTCAATAATTGCTTAAATATACATTATTCATTATTTTCTTATTCTAATTGTACAAATTTACAAAAAAAAACAAGGTATTTGGTAAAATATTCTTTCATTTCATTAAATCTTCATTATTTTTTTTGCAAAAAAGAAATCATCCTTTAAATGGTTAAATTTTATCTGTTTGTATATCTTTACAAAAAAACAGACTATTTGGTAAAATATTTCCTTTATTCTATTCAATTTTCATTAATTCTTTTAATAATTGCTTAAATATAAATTATTCATTATTTTCTTATTATTAGGTGAGCAACCTATCATACAAAATTAGTTTCTGGAGTGAGGGTTTTATCCTGCATTTTCCTTTTGAATTTTTTTCAAAAAATTTACCATTTTTTTCAAAAACAATCATTTATATATCCAATTTCCATTAATTTTTTAAACAGAACAATCCCTATCTCTGAGAGGTTGGAGATATTGGGGTAGAAAACTTAGACATGATGATGAGAAGGCTATGGATTGTCCCGTTTAAGAACAAACCATTTTCGATAGCAATTTCAATTCGGAAAACTAAAACAATGTAATTTGTTTTTCAAAACGCAATTATCAGAAAGCTTTTGTCATGATGAGGAGGAGGCTATGGATTTACCCATTCAAGAACAAACCATTTTCGATGGCGACTTCAATTCTAAAAACGAATTAGAACTGAAGTATGTGGTATTACGTAATAATTTTTTTAAACAAGAACAAACCATTTTTGATAGCAACTTTAATTCTAAAAACTAAATCAATGTAACTTTTTTATTCTTTGTCTCCCATGAAATTGTTCAAAACGAATTACAACTGAAGTATGTGGTATTACATGATAATTTTTTAAAAAAACACATCAAAATCGACAAATTACTCCTATAGATAGTTCAAGTTTACAATATTTGAGAATTAATCACAATAGAAACATTAAGCCTACTTGATAAAAAAGAATTTGACTGTTAAATTTAACTAATTGATTCAATGTTATTATTTGGATCTTTTGAAAATAAACATTTCAATGAAAACATCATATTTAGTCTTTGACACACTTGAAACCATTTTCCAGTAAATTTCACCAACAATATTTCAGAAATTTTTACTAGATATTTACAAGAAAAATGAGGTATTTTGGTAAAATATTCTTTTATTACAATCCTTTTTAATTTTTTATGTTTTAAAACAGGGTTTTATTACAAAGTTTTTGTGTTTTTTCAACTTTTTAAAAAAATAATCATTATAATATATAGTTTTCGATATTTTTTTAAAAAAAATAAATATATATATAGAGATTTTCACTTTATATTCTTTTATTCCATTCAATTTTCAATAATTTTTTGAGTGAGGATTTTATCCTACACCTTCCTTTTAAATTTTTTTATTTTTTTAAAAAATAATCATTGAAATATATAGTTTTCGATATTATTTTAAAAACAATGTATATATATATATATAGAGTTTTTCACTTTATATTTACAAACCTTTGGTATTTGGGAAAATATTTTTTTATTTCGTTCAATTTTCAATAATTTTTTGAGTGAGAATTTTATCCTACGCAATCCTTTTAAATTTTTTATGTTTCAAAACAGAGCTTTATTACATTTTTTTGAACTTTTTAAAAAATAATCATTGAAATATATAGTTTTCGATATTTTTTGATTTTTTTGTACTTTTTAACTTTTTTAAAAACTGTCAAAAAATCACCAAATTACCTCTCTAGATGAATAAAATTTACTTTTTTAAAAAATAATCATTGAAATATATAGTTTTCGATATTTTTTGATTTTTTTTGTACTTTTTAACTTTTTTAAAAACTGTCAAAAAATCACCAAATTACCTCTCTAGATGAATAAAATTTACAAGTAAATAATTGTAATAGAAAATACCATATCTAGTTTTTACATTCATAAAACTGTTTTATAGTAAATTTTCTGTAATACAAACTACTATAGCTTACGATATCAATGGTTACAAAGCGCTTTTCTTGAACAATATCTTTCTCGATATTCTTCTGGTATATTATTAGACCCAGGGAGGAACTCTTGTATTCCGTATTCTCTGTGATCCAATAATTGACTAAAATACAAAAGTTATTCATTATATAAATAAATTTTACCGAATTTAAATTTTACTCTTAGCTACATTAGATAGTTTACATTATATATAACAGGAAAATAACTCACTGAGTTACATCATTCAGCTCAATATTTCTTAGGGAAAGTTCTTTACTCTGTTTTCTTTTTACGATAAAATGGACTAAAATAAAAAATGATGTATTAGTATAGTATGATTAAAATTAATGTAAAATAAATATAAACTTTCGTTATTTTTTCAACTTCTATGTAAAAGAACCACACTGATTACACACGTGTAGTGTTTGGAGTTGTGTTCTTATGTTTTATTTAGAAGCCTTGCATAAGCAGACATGCATGAGTGAACATGCATACGTGACTTGCTGGGTAATAGTTAGCAGACGAGTCAGTTGGGCTTATGCTTTTACAGAGTGCACTCTGATAATCATTGTAATGTTTTTACTGTTTTGAGTTTTGTAGTTATATTATTTTATTTCACTGGAATGTTTGTTAACTACATTCAAATACATGTATATATATATCTGAGAGAATACTACAACTGGACGACGAGGATTTTACAGGATTATTTTTGCTGTTGCCTGAGATTGTAAACTACTGATTCAATGAATATGTCTACTACTAGTGGAGATACAGCTACTACACAGGCTGCTGTGACAAATACCCAGGCTGGTGGAATGATGCAGGTGGTTGCGCATCCTCCTCCACCATTTTTACAGAACCCTGGTGAGCCAAATATTTCTTATGAAACTTGGATTAAAATGTATGATAACTTTGAACTGCTTGGAGGATTTGCGCAGCTGGATGATACAATACGAAGGGCTCACTTTATCGCATGTCTTGGCAATGAAGGCCAGAGAACATTCTTTAACCTGGATGTAGCTGATGAGAGTGTTCAGGCGGCAAAGAATGCTGTGAAGGCCCATTATGTTGCTGCAAGCTGTGAGGAGGCTGAGCGGTACAGGTTTAAAGCGAGAATGCAGTATAAAGAGGAGTCGATTGATGACTTTGTTGCGGAGTTGAGAAAATTAGTGGTTGGTTGTAATTATAGTCGTTATGGTGGCGAGTGTGAGAAAGACATGATTAGAGATCAGATTGTGGAGAAGGTTTATGATTCTAAAGTAAGGGAGAAATTGTTGCTGAAAGCAAATGAGTTGAACAGACAATCTAAGCGTATGACACTACAGGACACTATAGATATAGTACGTGCTTCAGAGACTGTCAAACTGCAGTCTGGTATGATACAAGGTAATGCTGCTGCTAATGTGGGAGATTCAGGTGTATACAAGGTGAAGTCTTCTCATGGTAAGGCTAGTTATTCTAAAACAGCTGATAGGCAGGTCATCTGCTTTGCGTGTTCTAAGCCTGGACATAAATCTTCTGATGCTTCATGCCCTGCTAAATCTAAACGCTGCAATATTTGCAAAAGAACTGGACATTTTGGTGGTTCGAGGTTTTGTAGACCTGGTAGTGACATGGCAGAGTGTAAGGTAGTGGATCAGACAGCTAATTCGGAGGATGATGTATATGTGTTTACAGTTGGCAACAAATCTGAAAAACTTATGATTGATGCTAATGTATCTTGTGTAGCTAGACCTAGTGTATCACATGTTTTTAATTTTCAGATTGATACTGGATCTAATGTTTCTATTTTGCCACATGATGTTTTTAGAGCGCATTTCTCTGACACACTGGTTGCAGCTCCACGTACGTTGACTGATTTCTCAGGAAGGGTAATCCCTGTAGTAGGTTGCTGCAGCGTGTTTATTGAGATTCAGGGCAAATCATGTACGACTTTGCTGTATGTGGTTGAAAAGGGTAGTGCTTTGGTAGGATTAGATGTTGTTCGTGATACGGGTTTAGACATTGCACAAGTCCTTGTGGTCAAAGACAAAAGTGATGGTGTATCAAAGAAAGTCACAAAATATTTGCACCAAATCAAGCTTAAAGCAGGTGCTAAGCCATGTGTGCAGAAGTACCGTGCTCCGCCTTATGCAGTGAGGGATAAGGTTCGAAGTGAGCTACGGCGTTTGGTTGATGAAGGTGTAATTGAGCCGATTGATTCTTCGGAATGGGTTTCGCCTTTAGTCATAGTTGGGAAGAAGGCATCAGGTGATATTCGTATTTGCACGGATTTGTCTAGACTGAATCAGAATATAGTAGTAGATTGTCATCCTCTCCCTCACATGGAGGAATTGGTTCACTCGATGAATGAGGCCAAAGTGTTTTCTACACTGGATCTTAAGTCTGCTTATAATCAGATACCACTAACAGAGGATAGTAAGGATTTGACAGCTTTCATCAGTTCAGAGGGACTATTTAGGTGGTGTAGAATTCCATTTGGCTTAGCTAGTGCCCCAAGTTATTTCTCAAAGTTGATGTCTAAAGTGTTGGATAGTTGCCGTGATATCTGTGTATGGTATCTTGATGATATATGTGTCTTTGGTAAGGACCAGAAGACACATGATGATAACCTAAAGCGTGTTATTCTGAAACTAGATGAAACCGGTTTGAAATTGAACTATGCGAAGTGTAGGCTTCGACAACCTAGTGTAGAATTTCTGGGGTGTAGAGTTAGTAGTGAGGGTATTGCTCCCCTTGAGGATAAGATTAGTGCTGTTATGTCTATGACTATACATACTAAAGATGAATTACAGAAATTCCTTGGAATGATTCAGTACTACGCTAGATTTATTCCAAATCTTTCTGCCATGACTGTTAACTTGAGAAAGATGGTTCAGCATCAGGATAAGAAGCTATTGTGGTCACAGGAGGCAATGAATGATGTTAATGCAATAAAGCAAGCTTTTGCATGCAGTGGTTTGCTGGTTTCATTTGATAGCAGTTTGGAGACTATCGTGACTACTGATGCTAGTGGTATAGGTTTGGGCGCGGTTCTTAGTCAGATTCAGAAAGATGGCAGTGAACGGGTGGTGTCATTTGCTTCAAAGTCATTGTCCGAGAGTGAAGCAAAGTATTGTGCTCTTGAATTGGAAGCGTTAGCTTGTGTTTGGGCTGTTGAGCGTTGGCACACTTACTTATGGGGCAGAAGATTTTTGCTTCGAACGGATCACAACCCACTTACATCTCTTTATGGAGCTGTTCTCACAAGACGTGCTGGACATAGAGTAGCAAGATGGCGCTCTAGGCTAAAGGTTTATAATTTTGAGGTGAAATATGTCAAAGGTAGTGACAATGTGCCTGCTGATACTATGTCTAGAATTCCTGTAGCTGATAATATTCCAGTACATGATAATGAGGAGGAAGTCGTTGCGCTTGTGGCCTCAGCCATTGACTTGGGACAGTTCACTAAAGCATGCAAGTCTGACAAAATTGTTCTCGAGCTCCATCGAGCTGTCAGTTCAAACTGGAAGTACAAGCCAGATTGTTTAGATAAGTTTTATTACAATTTTAAGGATGAGTTTGCTTTGCAGGGTGATTTAGTACTTCGTGATGGTCGGATAGTTGTGCCAGAATCCATGCAATCTCAAGTTATCAGTAATGGGCATGAAGGTCACCAAGGTATTGCTAAGTGTAAAAGATATATACGGTCAATGTATTGGTGGAAGGCAATGGATAAGCACATCGAGCAGGCTGTCCGTGATTGTTCTACGTGTAAAATGAATGATAAATCGTGTATTACCCGTGATGCTCCGTTAACCCCTGTCAAACTTCCTGAGAAGGTGTGGGAAAAGGTTGGGTTGGATTGTGTTGGTCCTTTTGTCTTAGCTCCTCGGGACCAGAGATATGCGGTGACTTTGGTAGATTATCGCAGCAAGTGGCCGGAAGTAGCTTTTATGAGTAGTATTACTTCGAAAAACATTATAGGCTTCCTTGAGAAGGTGTTCTCCCATGAGGGTTATCCTGAGGCCTTGGTGAGTGATAATGCTATGAACTTCACATCCAGTGAGTTTGAAGACTATCTTAAGACATGTGGTATCAACCATTATAGAAGTTCTACTTATTACCCTCGATGCAATGGTGAGGTCGAGCGTTTCAATCGGACCTTGAAGCAAACTATTGAGGACGCTGTTAACGAAGGGAGGGATTGGAAGAAATCTGTCACAAACTTTCTTCAGGTGTATCGGTCCTCTCCAAACTCCACTACAGGTGTTGCACCGAGCACCTTATTACATGGACGCGTGATGCGTACTAAGCTCATGTTAGATAGATCTTTAGTACCTGTTGAGGATACATCAGGTGTTGATGATCGTGTTGACTTGTACCAGGCTAAACAGAAGGATTATGCGGATTCTAGACGGGTGGCTGTAGATGTTGGTCTTCAGGTTGGTGACTTGGTTAGAGTAAGACAATTTGGTTCTCGTAATAAAGGTCAATCTCAGTTCTCGGCTCCTGTTGCTATTGAGGGTCAGGTTGCTCGTAACACATTCAGACTTAGCAATGGTGAAATAGTAAACCAGTCTCTTGTGGCCCCGGCTAAAGAGCAGCCAGTGCATCAGAGCAGTCGTGCACGTAACAAGCCAAATTATCTTAATGATTATGTCACTTAGCTTTTTTAAAGATGGAAGAGATGTAGTGTTTGGAGTTGTGTTCTTATGTTTTATTTAGAAGCCTTGCATAAGCAGACATGCATGAGTGAACATGCATACGTGACTTGCTGGGTAATAGTTAGCAGACGAGTCAGTTGGGCTTATGCTTTTACAGAGTGCACTCTGATAATCATTGTAATGTTTTTACTGTTTTGAGTTTTGTAGTTATATTATTTTATTTCACTGGAATGTTTGTTAACTACATTCAAATACATGTATATATATATCTGAGAGAATACTACAACACGAAAAAGTCCTTTTTTTTCATTTGGATTCGGAATGTATAAATATAAATATTTATATATATAATTTTAAAAAATGTTTTACAACAAACACTCATGAATAAGACATTTATGTGATAAAACGTGTTATTTACGTGAAAAATTAAGCATTTTTGTAAAATAATTATAACCTTTTGTGATTTTTTTTCAACTTCTAGCTAAAAAAATACACTGATTACACAAAAAACCCTTTTTTTTAATCCAAAATATATATAATTTAAAAATGTTTTAAAAAAAATGTATATGAATTGATCATTTATGTGAAAAACTAAACATTTTTGTAAAATAATTATAACCTTTTGTTATTTTTTAAACTTTTATGTAAAAAAATACACTGATTGCACAAAAAAGTCCTTTTTTAATCCGAAATAGATATAATTTAAAAATGTTTTACAAAAAATGTTAATGAATTGATCATTTATGTGAAAAACTAAACATTTTTGTAAAATAATTATAACCTTTTGTTGTTTTTTAAACTTTTATGTAAAAAAAATACACTGATTGCACAAAAAAGTCCTTTTTTTAATCCGAAAAAGATATAATTTAAACATGTTTTACAAAAAATGTTTATGAATTGATCATTTATGTGAAAAACTAAACATTTTTGTAAAATAATTATAACCTTTTGTTATTTTTTAAACTTTTATGTAAAAAAAATACACTGATTGCACAAAAAAATCCTTTTTTTAATCCGAAATAGATAAAATTTAAAAATATTTTACAAAAAATGTTAATGAATTGATCATTTATGTGAAAAACTAAACATTTTTGCAAAATAATTATAACCTTTTGTTATTTTTTAAACTTTTATGTAAAAAAATACACTGATTACACAAAAAAGTCCTTTTTTTAATCCGAAATATATATAATTTAAAAATGTTTTACAAAAAAAAGGTTATGAGTTGATCATTTATGTGAAAAATTGAACATTTTTGTAAAATAATTATCACCTTTTTGTTATTTTTCCAACTTTTATGTAAAAAAATACACTGATGACACAACAAAATCCTTTTTTAAATCGAAATATATATATATATATATAACTTAAAAATGTTTTACAAAAATGTTCACAAATTTATCATTTTAAGGGGTTTTTCATTGTAAGAATACACAAAATTTTCACAAATCAACTTTTCAAAATTATGGTAGAAATTAATAAAACTTACCTATAGTGATATGAATCCCTTGAGTTATAGATTAGCTTCTCGAGAGTTTGTTCTCCACAGTCTTCTTTTTCAGCATCATCAAAGTGGTTGAGAAAATCCTCAGATTTTGGATTATCAGCCAGTTCTGAGGCTTGGACGAAGGCTTGATGAGCTGCGAGTACACTGATGCTGTAGAAAATTGAATTGTCTGCGTTTCGACTCAGACCCTTGAACGAAATCACTCCAAATCTCTCCGATGTCACAGCAGAAGCTATTTGATGAGGAATGCGCATATCTCCGATCAGTAATTCTTCATCTACAACACTTCTGTATTGAACTAGAAGAGTCTCTTCATTTCCATTCCATCGCCTGTCAGACTTTGTTATAACTTCAGGGTTTTGGAAACATATGACACTATCTGTTGGGAAATCCTGAAGATTAGCTACCTCGAAATAAGCATTGATTTGTCGCATACTTTTTTCTGGTAATACATCAAACACATTCTTACACCTCAAAGTAGTTCCTGTTTCTGTAGCAGCACGAAAAATTGCTTTTCCAGTCTTTTCAACACCCATGTAGATCAAAACCAGTGGTCTTATTTGCGAAGCTTCATTGACAAGTAATCCCGCCGCTAATGGAATAGTGCTCTTCACTCTAACTACCTTTCCATCCTTTTTATAGTTGTATATGATGGTGCAGTTCGTTTCATCATGGAGCTCAACGGTTAACACCTGCATAACTGTAGGTATTGGTAAATCTTCAACTTTGACTATGTTTTCAATGTTTCTTCTGGAAGCTGGAGATAGAGTACTTAACAGAGAGGCGCTTTTGATGATGAGAGTTGCCAGAGTATTCAGACTGGCGCTTTGAAAGGGGATCATAGTGCGTTGAAGAAGTACATTGTCATCAATCACCTTATCTTGTGAAGGTGTTGGTTCTTTATTCTTCAGTTGTTTTGTATTGACTTGTGTCGACATTCTAAAAGATAAAGTAAAAATCCATGTTATGATTTCTTTTTCAAACCAATTTGAAGATATATATACATATATATATATTTACTCAATATCATACCGCTGTTAGTATCTAAATCGATAAAAATTAAATTTATACTCAATCAAGTTGACTTACCTCCAAACAGAAAAGTCCTTCTAGCAGTTGTAGTAGATGATGTTGTAGTAGATCTTGCTCCTTCAGTTGCTAATGTCGAAGTGACTGCTTTCTGTGTAAAAACAGTGCTTCTTATACAGCTGAAATCATGCCATTTATCATAAGGTTAAATTAATGAAACATTGTTTCTACGGAAGAACACCAATGCTTTCGCGGGAATAAATAATTTATTTTCACGCGAATACAAACCAATGCTTTCGCGGGAAGAAACATTTTATTTTCACGCGAATGGAAACTGTTGCTTTCGCGGGAATGAATACTTTATTTTCACGCGAATACAAACCAATGCTTTCGCGGGAATAAACATTTAATTTTCACGCGAATGGAAACTGTTGCTTTCGCGGGAATGAATACTTTATTTTCACGCGAATACAAACCAATGCTTTCGCGGGAATAAACATTTAATTTTCACGCGAATGGAAACTGTTGCTTTCGCGGGAATGAATACTTTATTTTCACGCGAATACAAACCGATGCTTTCGCAAGAATAAACATTTAATTTTCACGCGAATGGAAACTGTTGCTTTCGCGGGAATGAATACTTTATTTTCACGCGAATACAAACCAATGCTTTCGCTAGAACAAACATTTTATTTTCACGCGAATGGAAACTGTTGCTTTCGCGGGAATGAATACTTTATTTTCACGCGAATACAAACCAATGCTTTTGCGGGAATAAACATTTTATTTTCACGCGAATGGAAACTGTTGCTTTCGCGGGAATGAATACTTTATTTTCACGCGAATACAAACCAATGCTTTCGCGGGAATAAACATTTAATTTTCACACGAATGGAAACTGTTGCTTTCGCGGGAATGAATACTTTATTTTCACGCGAATACAAACCAATGCTTTCGCGGGAATAAACATTTTATTTTCACGCGAATGGAAACTGTTGCTTTCGCGGGAATGAATACTTTATTTTCACGCGAATACAAACCAATGCTTTCGCGGGAATAAACATTTAATTTTCACGCGAATGGAAACTGTTGCTTTCGCAGGAATGAATACTTTATTTTCACGCAAATACAAACCAATGCTTTCGCGGGAATAAACATTTTATTTTCACGCGAATGGAAACTGTTGCTTTCGCGGGAATGAATACTTTATTTTCACGCGAATACAAGCCAATGCTTTCGCGGGAATAAACATTTTATTTTCACGCGAATGGAAACTGTTGCTTTCGCGGGAATGAATACTTTATTTTCACGCGAATACAAACCAATGCTTTCGCGGGAATAAACATTTGATTTTCGCGCGAATGGAAACTGTTGCTTTCGCGGGAATGAATACTTTATTTTCACGCGAATACAAACCAATGCTTCCGCGGGAATAAACATTTTATTTTCACGCGAATGGAAACTGTTGCTTTCGCGGGAATGAATACTTTATTTTCACGCGAATACAAACCAATGCTTTCGCGGGAATAAACATTTAATTTTCACGCGAATGGAAACTGTTGCTTTCGCGGGAATAAACATTTTTTTTTCAGGCGAATAAAAACCAATGCTTTCGCGGGAATAAATAATTTATTTCCACGCGAATGGAACCCATTGCTTTCGCGGGAATAAACAATTTATTTTCACGCGAATACAAACCAATGCTTTCGCGGGAATGAAAGATTTATTTTCACACATTCACCTATATAAGAGACAACGGTTTCAGACAGAAAGCATCCAATTCAACAACAGTGAGCAAAGGAGCAACATCTATCTACTACATATTCCATTGCAACTACTAAGAGTTCTCTCTTCATAAAGGTAAAACTTAAATTCAAATATTTCCGCTAGCTAACACAACTATCTGAAGTCTTTATGACATATCTATCTTTAAATTGGTTATAAAGAATTGAACCAATTTTTTCTGTTTTTTCAGAATGAATACTCAAGTCGTAGAAAGTCAACCATTGTATCTAAAGTCGAAATCTCAGCCTGATGAAAAGGTAAGAATTAATAAAAAATACTATTTAACACCTGTTGAACACCTTTAATTATTTTAGTTATCTAATTATCGCTTGTATTTTAGAACAATGCAACAACAAATCCAATCTACTTAAAGGACTTCCTTCCAGAAATGTATCATAACTATGTGATAAATAATGATGTTGTTGAAGAAAAAGCTGTAGAACGTTTGACATTTCAAGTTATAATATTCTGTATAACTCAACACATGATGAGTATGGGGATGTGTTGTAAGAAACGTGATATATCTACAGAACGTTTTGATGACATTATAAAAAACGGTTTCGAAATCGTTTTGTCAATGGTGGAAGTCGTTAATATTAATAATTTTTTAAAAGAAATTGAAAGAAGTGCTTGGAATCAAATAGTTTTCAAAAAATTATACAACATGACATGGAACAAAAAAACTTTTTATAAATTCAGAAAGCATATTTATAATTATGTCCAAATAGATAAAGCTCTATCCTCTTCTGTAGGTATTTTAGAACTAATGTTGGAAGCGTTTCATACATATTTATGAAAAATTTTTAGTTGTTTTTTATTATTTTACAATATTTTGTTCAAACTATTATATTTTATTTCTTACCAATTTAGATGTTAAAAGCGGTATGATATTAAGTAAATACATATATATCTATATTTGAATGCATCCTTTGTTGTCTATCTCCACATCCCAATAGTTTAATAAGCACATTCTCAATCTACCATAACTCTATGATCTTAACTGCTTTTGGCATAAATACATATATATATATAAGACACTCTAAGTAATAAATACACTCTTAGCCACTCATGCAAATATTACCCTTTTATTTTTAGAATGTTATGGATGCTCTTTCTGAAGAGCTCCTTAGCACAGATCCATATCCAACAGAAAATAAAATGAAAAGTGGCAAAACAACTCCTAAGAGAAGGAAAACTGCTCCAAAAAAGCGAATAGTAAGGAAACGAAAACAAACAGTGAGAAAACAAACTACTTCCGTTGATAAGCAAACAATGGAGAGTGCAGCTATAACTCATTTAACAGTTGAATGTCTCAACGAAAGGAGAGCTAGGGAATTAGAAAAGTCTAAAGGTTCTCAAGTGATTGACTCACCAAAAGTTCCGATTTGCAAAACATTTGAAGATCTTCCTATCCCAAGCATTATGCGAGTGACTGGTGTGATACATCCATCAAGTAAGGAGAAGTGTAGATATTCTCAAGTACACTACCATGATCCTTCAGATATAAATGAACTCGAACCCAAAATACTCCTCTGTCCAGTTGAAATAGCTAAAAACTTCAACTGTGATAATTACCCCCCTCCGTTTAACGTTGTATATTTGGGTAGAAAGGGAAAACCAAAAAATAAAAACGTTCTTTGGTATGATGTCAGACGTGTTAGCAGACATCCTCTAAGCAAAAATAAAGCTGAAGAGGAATCACTATATTTTAGTACATTGACTAAATGTCAGCTCAAACGCTTCTTGAACATCAACACCCTCAATAGTTTTCAACCCGGCGCTATTTTTCCTTACCAAGATGTTGTTGATAGATTCGTTCCTCATCGATTTAAAGGAGGGCAGTCGAATGTAATTTGTATCCGTTATAGCATTGAACAATGTGGAGAAACGCTGTTGAAGACGCTCGCCATACCAGACAAATATGCTTCAGAAGCTAACAAATATACTCCAGGTGTGATGATCTACAGAGGAAAAACAACCCACGGAAAATTTAAGACAGAATACGATCTTTCATTTTGCTCTCCATACTGTCTCGGTCGAATGTATTGGAAACAATATTGTGATCAAGCAAAGCACAACAAAACAATATTAGAAATTGATGATGATGATGAACTTGAAGATTTTTCTATGTGGAGACTTTGATGATTTTGAGGCAGGATATGTTGCTGAAAAAAAATGATGAGTGTTTTAGCGATGGATAGTCTCTAATTCAAAAAACAAGTTGGACAATGTGACTTGGTGAGCTATTTCCCTTTTCTATATAATGTAAACTATCCAATGTAACTAAAGCTATAATTCAATTTCATGTAATTATTTTAAATTTTTGTTTAATCATTCTATACTAATACATAACTTTTTATTTTAGTTCATTACGAATTCAAAAGCACATAAAACAGAAGTCTCCCTTCTTAAGATATAACATCACTACATCAAAGACATCATTGTAAAAAAAGATATGTATTAATTGTTATTACTTAGTATTTACTGACTCTAGCTATATTATATGAGATTTTCCCTACTTATTACACAATAAATGTATATATTCACATATTCTTTCATTTTTAATTACTGTATTTATTCAATGTAGATATATCTCCTCTCTCTCAAGATATCATATGAGTCGGAATTACAGAAAATTATCAAACCTTAAATACCTTACATTCAAAATCTAGATACCCTATGAGTTATAATTATGTATACAGTTATGTAATAATTATCATAACCTAAATGCCATACATTCAAAATTTAGATACCATATAAGTTCAAATCAAGTAAAAAAATAATCAAAACTCAAATGCCACTTAAATGCCATTCAAATGCCACTCAAATACCCCTCAAGTAAAATACAATATAAACTCGGCGAATTCATCCAATGCCGTAACCCATTGTCTCAACTCCAAGGTCAAATCCACAAAAAAACACTTGGTAGGGAGATCTGCTCATATATTACTACTAACTTTTCTCTGCTTCAACGTTAGCCTGCGGGTATTGAGGAGAGCTGGTTATGCTTTCAAAGCAGTAATCAGTGACGATTCTCCTGTATTCCTTGCTAGAATAGCAAGGTCCGTTATCTGACATCACAGTTTCTGGTACTCCATGTCTGGCGAATATGGATTTCAGAGAGTTGACAACAGCAGCACTTGCCATACTGGTGAGACGATGAGAGAATTTGATGTATCTGGAGTAATAGTCCAAGACAAGTAGGCTGTCATTATACCTGAAATGAAATAGATCTGTAGCGACTCGTTGCCACTGACTGTCTGGATGCATGGTTGGTTTGACAGGTTCACGGCGGTCCGGTTGATGTTGCTGGCAGGTTCTGCAGTTTTTTACCATTTCGGCTACTTTTTGCAACAGCCCAGGCCACCACACAGATTGGTGAGCTCTTTTTTGGCCCTTGTGTATTCCTAGATGACCAGTGTGTATACATTGCAGAATTTCGCTTCTTTTGCTGGTCAGTATCAGTATTTTCTGGTTGCACAGTAACAGGTTGTTGATTAACGTAAAGTTGGCTTTACCCTGCCAATACGGCTTGAGATTTGTTTCGACGTCTGAGAGATAATCGAGCCATCCATAGTTGACAAAGTGGATCCCTTGCCAAAGAGTTGTGTCCTCCGCCTGTTCCATCCTAAGGTCGTCAAGTCATTGTTCTTTAGCAGGGAGTTACGTGATTGTGGATACAGAGGTGATTTCTATATCTCTGGCGAATTGTTTGTCCTCAGCATCTGGCTTTGATAGGGGTTGTCTGGAGAGTAAGTCAGAAATGTTGTTGTGTTTACCAGGTATATGTTGTACAGTGAATGAGTACTTTAGTGTTTGGAGTCATTGTCTCTGGATTCTGGCTATTAGGTCGCTAACGGCTTTTGAGTTGAAGATAAACACTAGAGGCTTGTGGTCTGTTTTGATTGTCACATGTGTATGTCCGAAGATGTACATTTCAAACTTAGAGCATGCCGATGCTATCCCCAAAGCTTCTAGCTCAATAGATGACCATCTTGATTCAGTATCAGTTAGACTGCTTGACTTGGAAGCAATGAGTCTGCGCGATCCATCTGGTTGCACTTGAAATAACACACTGCCTAGTTTCTTGTTTGAGGCATCGCTCATGATGATAATCGGCTTGTTGACGTCATACCAGCCGAGGCAGGGAGCTTTGGAGAGTTCCATATTTATGTATTTCATAGCCTGTGTCATGCTAATCTTCCATGTCCAATGTTCTTGGCTGAGTAGGATTTTTAGTGGTTTGGTTAAGTCTGAAATCCTAGGAGAGAATTTACCAAGCTGATTCACAGATCCCAGAAATGACTGCAGTTCTTTTACACATGTAGGGTCGAGTTCCTCCAAAGTGTCCTGTATGCGTTTAGGTTCAGGTTGCACACCTTGTTCGCTGATGATATGACCTAAGAATTTCACTGAAGGTTTACAGAATATACATTTCCTATGGTTTAGAGTCATACCAGCATCCTCGAGACGTTGTAATACCTTGCATACTCGATCATCATGCTCCTCCTCACTCACAGCACTGTATACTAGTAACTCATCCATGTGGCATACGACACCATCAAGTCTGTTAAGGATATCAAACATGCACCATTGAAAGATATCTCCCGAGCTGAAAAGGTCAAAAGGTACACGATTGGAGCAATATCGTCTAAATGGAGTGATAAACTTGGTGAGTAATCAGGAGTCTTTTTTGGCTAATGGTATCTGATAAAACCATGAATTTGCATTTAGTTTACTCATGAACTTTGCTCTTGATATCTTGACTAAAGCGTTGTCGACATAACTACTAGGGTTAGTGTTAAGTTTTACAGCACCATCAGCTTAGTCAAGTCAGCACTTTTTCAGATTTGTGCAGGGTCGTCTTTAGGTTCCTGAACCATGCCTGACCACCAGTCAGTAGGGAGCGTCACTTTAAATATGCTACCCATACTCTCCATATCATCGAGCTGCTTTTTAACTTTTGCTAGTGGTGGCTGTGACACCTCCTGCGGCATGTGTAACCCGATGGGTTTCACATCCTCCCTAAGCTGGCTTCTGTATGGTTCAGTGACAATCAATTTGCCTAAACCTGAGGATAAATCAGAAAATTCATGATGAAGCTTCACAGATTTGTTTCCATTAGTATCAATGTTATGCCCATATCTGGTATTACATTGTATGAGACCAAGATATACACATGCACGTTTACTCAATAGGTTTGTGCTCTGGTTGTCTACTATGTAGATTTTCTTATCTATAGTCTGATTCTCAACTCTAAGCTGTGCTTCGGCTAGACCTCTGACAGGTAAAAATATACCAGCTGGACCGAAAAGTTTCTTATCTGATGGTCATCGTTCGCTCTCCTTGTGTCCATACGTCTGCATACTACATGCTGTCACTTCTGCACCGGAATCAAGTTTGAACTGAGCTGTGCATTTTGGCTTATCACCAAACCTGACGTGTAGTTTTCTCTCCATGGTTCATCCTTCTGCACTCGAGAGTTTATTTCACCGAGGAACCCTGTATTACTATCACTTTCTGCAACTTCAGTTACTTGAACCGATTTGCTGCAACAGACTTTCTCCCAATGTCCCAGCTTTTTGCAGTGCCAGCACTTATATTTACTGGCTATACATTCAGATTTGTTGTGAGTTGTCGCCCCTCCGCAACTGCTGCAATTAGGTTGTTTCCTGTCAGGTCTTGACTTTGACTTGTTTTGGCTACTTTTGGGTTTTGGTTGGCTGTGATCAGATCTCACGCTCTCCTGTAGTAGGACGTACAATAGTGTTTGCCTGTTTAGCGGCTCCATACCTTCTGCTGATTTGGACTACATTGGCTAATGTGAGAGCCGGTTCAGATTGTAATTTGTCGCTGAGCTGGTCACTATCCACTCCAACAACAATTCTGTCTCTGATCAGCTCTTCAGATAAAGCACCACACTCGCAATATTCTGCTTGTCAACACAGCTCATTTATGAATATATCCATGCCGTCTCCATTCTGAACAAGTTTGCTGAATTTGGTTTTTTTGACAATGATGTGGTTTCGAACATCGAAATAGTCATCAAATGCTCTCAAAATATTGTCATGGGTGTCTTCGGGAATGCCTCTCGATAGAATAATATCTTCAGCTTGTTCTCCAAGAGAATATACTAGAGTGTTTATCTGCTCTCTATCAGGATGTTCATTTATTCTACTGGAATCACTGTACTTCATCCATCTGGCTCTACATCTAGTCCACTTACTAGGATCAGAGAAGTCCAGAGTTACCTGGTGGATCTATTCTTGGTGGTAGAGCTCTGAGCTGGATTGGTGCTGCTGGAGCGTGACCTTCTTCATCACCCATTATTGAGAATGTTGGATCAGTGTGACAAAAATATTAGCCAAATGTTGTTCCTGAAACCACTGTCTATCCAATGGGGATTAATTTTCCTCTTGCTGCCACCGTATAGGAAGTAGATTAATCCAACAATGTTGTTGATGGTGAGATAGTTTATTACATGAACCAACATGATTGAACCGGTAACAAATAAATGATCCAGGAGTTTTACTCATCATGCTATAAGCAGGAAAAAGTTTCACAAGCACTAAGCTATTCAGCTAACTTAATCAAAAAAATCTCTCAGCTTAACAGTACAATGAGGGCCTGAGCTACCTCCTATTTTGGGGTTCAACCATCTCTGGATTTGATGCGGCTGCACTGTTTTTAGTTTGAGGGGCATCACCTGCTGAGACCTTCTGCGCTTCCTTGCAGATGTTCACTGTGATTTTCGATGGTGAACTGAAGTTCTGACAGGGCTTCTAACCATCTGGCCACTTTGCTGAAAGGTTATTTCCTCTTACATAGTCACAAGATGGAGGGGTAGTCAGTCTGAACTCGGAATGGTTGTCCGTAGAGATAGGGCTTGAAGAGTGTGACTGCTTTAACCACGGCCAGCAACTCGTTCTGAATGTAGCCATATTTGAGCTCTGGGGAGACACAAAGCTCACTAACAACGTAGCCAAGGGAGCGGACTTGGAATTGCAAAAGATTACACTTGCTGGGCTTCAGTTTGAGGCAGGCGGCCTTGAGCCGCTGAAACACTTCTGCCAGCTGATAGGCATGGGTTGGGAAACTGGGACAGGTGACAATGATGTCATCCATTTACAAAAGGAATGACTTCTAATGGAGGCCATGGAGTACCCATCCCATTAGCTTCAGAAAATTGGCTGGGGTGGAGGTTATTCCGAAGGGGAGGACCTTCCATTTGTATATGCCAAACCGGGTAGATAAGGCAGACTTGTCATTGGCATCAGCTTCCAGCGGAACCTGCCAGTATCTGCTCACTAGGTCGAAATTGTTAAAGTAACAACTATCCGGCAGAGTTTCCAGGCTCTAAATTATCTGGGGGAGAGGGTATGCATCCTGCTGTTTCACAGTATTCAAACGGCAATAACTAATGCAGAACCTCCACCAACCATCCTTTTGTTCTACTAAACATCACTAGGGAACTCCAGGTGCTAGTGCTCGGCTCTATCATTCCTCTCTCTGTCTCTCTCGAGCAGCTTGGACACTTTTCTTAAGCTTTCTGTTCTTCGTTGGAGCCTAGTCTGTGGGGGATTGGCAGGGTTGTCTGATGGGCTTGGCACCTGGTTTCAATGAGATATTGTGTGCCAGGAGGTCGGTGCGACCCATATCGTGGTATTTTTTGCTAAACACCTCCTTGTAGGACTGCAAGAGCTGGGCCAGCCGGAAGGCTTCCTGGGGGTGTGACAGTTATTTAAGGCCTTCATGTATAGTGCCTGCCTCGGGAATGGCGGAGGTGGAGAGAGGTGGCAGGAGGGAGACGAGTTTATTATCTTCTATTGGCAACTCCACACTTCACTGGTGTGTATGTCAGTGTATTGGCCAATGGATTTTCCCGCCTTCAGTTCTGGTGGTTGACTAGTTGGGTTAAGGCATCTCACTAGCAGGTGGTGTTTGGCATTGGAGATGTTGAGGTTAGCGGCGCAGGGTGGGGCGTCTGGGAAGCCTTTTACTATTCCAAGAGGATGGTGCGCAGGGTGAGTGAAATTACATAACACCGTCACCTCTGTGTGTGGTTGAACTTGAATGTTCATTACAACCTGGACACCTGTGGTGAGCATTTTGCCCTGCTGGTCAGTGCATGAGAGTTCTGGGCATATTGTTTCAATGACTGAGCAGCCGAATTTCATGTGACACTGATGGGAGGTAAAGAAGGGCATGCCCAGGATAGTATTTTTGTAAATCTGTTCCACCACGATTGTAGTCTCAGTTTTGGCGTACCTGTAGTTCAATGGGTAGGTGCAGGGTCCCAAAGAAGGGAATGCATGACCCTCTTGCAAGGATATCGTGGGTGTCACCTTCTTTTAGGTATTGCTGGGTAGCAGGAGACAGCCAGTTGAATGGATGCTGTGACAATAAGTTGGTGGAGCACCTGGTGTCAATGAGCACAGGCACCGGTTTTTTCTTCTATTTGACGGGGCAGGAAATAACTTGCCTTGTAGGGGTGTTCTGGGGGGAAGGAATCAAAAACGTCTGTTGACTCGACAGCAGAGGGCCTAAAGGCAGGGGGTGCTTTTCTCCAGGGTGGGAGTGCCGCTCAGTGGCTGGTGAGGTTGGAGGTTGTTGAGGGAACTCTTCTGTTCGAGGCTGGCTGGGCGTGTGTAGTTCAACGTTCTGTGCTTGACATTAGATGCCATAGCCGTGGTCAACTGATAGAGGGCGGGGGAAAGCAGCGCGCTTTCGACGCGGCTGATAGAAGGTTTCAGCATACAAGGGATCAAGAGAGTAGTGTGGACGAGTTTCACTGCAAACAGACGGAGCAGACGGGTAAAGGTCTGCATCTCCTAGATTTTGCCTGGGAGCATACCGAAAAGGGGAGACAGCCAGGACCCGACTTGTCAGCTTCTCTGCGGCAACCAATAACGCCACATCCCAATCACTGAGGGGGGCGGCTGTGATGGGGGAATAAGATGTTTTGGTGGCTGCCAGAGAGGGAGTTGGTTGTTGTTTCAGCCTCTGCAGTTTGTCAGACTGGAGCTTGATGGCTCCCATCAACATCTGCATGTTTTTCATTAAGACGGCAAGGATGTCTTCCAGCAGGATGGCTTACTGATGGATCTGCTTAGAAAGAGGGGTAGTAAGAGGTTTTCTACTGGGTTGCTTTGGCTCCTCTTCTTCTTTATTCGCAATCACTCTCACTCTAGAGGGCTTATCCTCAAAGCCTGTCTTTATTTGGAGAACTTCACTGCCCGCTCTGACAGCTTCCCCTACAGTGTGGGGTTGACCTGATAACATGTGTTTTTGTAGGTATGCATTTCAAATTGTGCTGATAAAGGTTTCAAACACCATTCGGTCAACTCTTCCTGGGGGCAGGTCGTCAGAGGCAACGCATATCAATTCCTCTACCTCGTTTACGCGTTGTTGCAGTGAAGTTTTGGGTGAGCACGCAGCACAGTTAACATGGCTTGTGTATTTTTGGGGTGAGTTTAAAGCATAAATGCCTTCTAGGTGGGGGGGGGGGGGCGAGGGGCGGACCACACTCAAGTGCATCGTCCCTCAATTTTTCTTCGAGGTGCAGTAAGGCAGTGGCTTTACCCCAGTCATTAGCATCAGCAACCTCAATGAAACGAGTAATAAAACACTCAAAACCGCATGTGCTGTGAATTTGGAGGGCTTGAAGGGTGTTTGCACTGGGCATTGGGGGCATTGCACCAACATCTGCAGAGCATCTTCGAGTTGCTCCGAGGCTATGGTGGGTGTAGCTCCAATGGGGTTTCTGCCAGCATTCCAAGTTCTTTAAGTTGCTACATTTTATTCGATGTCAAGCTATGGGGTATGGAGTGGTTGTTTTAGCAAAGCAAAAACAGTGCACCCAGTATCCTGGGCCAGGATCGCTTCTGGGAGGAGGAAGTGGTAGTACACAGGGTGATACTGACACTGAATAACATCTTGAGGGGGAAAAAATATACCGAGTGATACCGCTACAGTATAGCTTCGAGGTGTGTACAGTGAAATGACTAGCACTATATGGCTTCGGGGTAGAGGGGGGATGTATACAGTGAAATAACTGCTGCTGTATAGCTTCGGTGTACGGGGGAATGGATGCAGTGAAATGACTGGCACTGTATAGTTTATGGGTAAGGGGAATGGATATAGTGCGATTACTGGCACTGTACAGCTCCTATCTTCTTTCTTCTTTGTTCTTTTCTCGGTTGTGTCCTTCTGTCTGCCAGAATCCTACTGCTGCTACCAATGTCGTGATTTCCCTCCTTTCACTAGAGACACAATGGTATCTGCTCCTTCTTGACACTGTCAACTGTTTCGAGGTCCACGGCCCAGACAAACCACACAGTAATCACACAAACAAAACACTTTATTTCCTAACTCTGCTTAGCAATATAATAAAGTGTAGTACAAAATTTCACAAGCTTCTGTCCACTTAATGTCCAGCAATTCCTTTTACAGGATGTGGCCTGGAACTCTCATCCCCTTATTAGAGGCGAGCCGGTCACAGATGACACTACAAATACATGACAAATCATCATACGCAAGAAAAAAAGCAAAAAAGAACAATCCAATCGAAAGGGTGAGCACCTGGCAAATAGTTTTGGGTTGTTTTCCCATTCTTTTGAGCGTAGTGGAAAATTTTCACTCCTTATAAGGTCCTTTGATTCCTTGATATATTTTTCTATAACTTGCAACTCCTTCAATAATCTCCTAGTGGCGGGCAAACAGCTACTGGGGTCTCAGACTATCAATTCCGGCCTTCTTTGACGACTGACCCGGGATACTCACCCAAGGTAGGTTCCACATGTTTAATAGGTAGAATGCAGGGCCTATACCGGCTGTGTATAAACCCGGGGTAGCCGGTATCCCTAAGTCCAGGGTAGTACATATATAGGATAAATTGGAAGGCTCCAGATCTCCCCGAAACTGCTGTTGCTAGTAGGCTAAAGGGTGTGGAGGACTTAGGGAGGGGAGGGTGGGGAAAGCGTCTCAGTTTATGTAACCTTCATGAAAATCTCCCACAAAACTTATTATTTACAAATGTTTTTTGAGTCACAATTCTACCTATTAAAGCAGATACCATCTACTTATTGAAGCACATACCATCTACCTATTGAAGCGCATACCAGTGTGAGTAAACTTACAGTCATTATACGGTCATACAGTACTTCCTTGTCCTCTGGTAGTATGTATTTGGCAATTATATCAGCAATATTTGCATCAGATTCTCTCACTAACATTAGCGATGAAGCCAGAAGTTTTTTGTATGTGTCCGTCTGAGATATTGCCTCACCTTTCAAATCAAATGCACGGTTAGCAAAGAGTAAAATGACCAATTAGAACAACACAGCTGGGTTGAGTGTTTGTGTAAGCTATGACATTGTCTACACCTCAGACAGACAGACAGACAGCTCATTTCAATGTTAAAAGCTTTGAAATCTGCTTCCTAGTTATGGCTCCAGATCTAACTTGCTGCTTTGAAAGCAGAGATTTCTATTGAACTATTACTTTCACTTCAAACATTTAGTTTTCTAATTTTTAACATTTGATATCAAGAAACAGCTAATAAACATTTGGTAACAATGTCAATGACAAAGGCAACATCAAAAAACTTTTGTAGTTGACAGGGAAATTTTAGGAGGGCGAAGGGGGGGGGGGGAGGGGTGGGGTGGGGAAGGGAGCCAAGCTCGTCTTAATATAATGCAAATCTCCCAAATTATTTATCTTTCTAATGGTTCTCATCTGATGACGAGAAACAGCTAATAAACATTTGGTAACAATACCAATGAGAAAGGCATCATCAATGTTTGTTAGAGCTGTCGGTTAGGGAATTATAAGTTTCCCCTTCCCTGTTTGTAGCTAGTAACTATGACTCAGTTTGTATTATTGGATTTGGTTAAACCATCTTTGCAATGTTCACAATATAAACAGCTTGCGTAAATTGATAGTCAACAAACCACTCTACATGTATATCTCCAGACTTTGATGGAAAACTAAGCCCTTGCTTATAACGTACAGCCATCAGAGGAAATTTTGTAAGTAAATGGAAAATCTATCTTTTGTAAGTTGACAGTAATAAGAACATCCCTAGAGTTTGCATTTAGATTTTGAGAAATAATTAGGAAGTTCTCTGAATGCGGAGTACCTGCTAATTGGGGACTTTGTGTCAGAAATTGGCTAAGAATGAAGTTGTCTAATGAGTAAATACATATTACAGCATGGCTGACCATATGACAGTGGAAAAGTTTGCGCTGTGAAAGAAATATTTCGGTGAACATATACCACAAGAGCTCATGACTACTGCCTTATACCCAAATAAATAGCTGATCTGAAGCTGAATACCCATTTTATTGAGCTGTTCCTTGAAAGTAGGTTCAAATATATGCAAATGAACCGATTGCCACACTACATCTGTACGGTGGTAAGTTATTCTGATACAAAATGTGCCTTTACCGACATTTCCTCCAATGAAATGATAGATCCTATTGTGCCAGGGTAGATACTTATGCTTTGCTTTAAAAAATGTCATTTAGTTACTGCATCGCCCGGCAAGAAAAATGGAATGGTTTCAGCTAACGAAACATCGATTCTTTGATCTGTTGTTAACTTGTGGGAGCCTGTATGAGAAAGGGACAGTTAGTTTCGGCAAACTCTTCTGTAATAGCTTGGGTTCCTTTGAAAGTTGTAAAGTATGATTTTCAAAAACGAATTTTCTTGCCATGTTTAAAATCTGCAAGCTTTTTCACCCCATAAATGCAACTTTTGTTGAGATTTATCCATAATAAGTAGTGTAGTGGTCTTCCTCCTTCCACTGTTGACACAGCGGTATCCACTCCAATCAGTCTGTGATTTTCCTTCGACTAGTACAAAAATCAACTAGCTTCTGCCCTTCTCATGCACAGCAGCTCCTTTTATAAGAGAAGGCAGGAAAACTCCCCTCCTTATTAGGAGTGAGCCTATTACAATTAATGATACAAATAAGCAGCAAACTAAAACCTTCAGTACAAGACATAACAACAATGCAAGCCAATCAAGTCATCAACACAAGGCAAGCGGCCCTGAGCGGCCTTCCCGCTCATTTTAGAGTAGTGCCAAGGTTCCACTATTTATGTTGTCCTTCCTTCTCTCAGTCTCTGTTCCTAGCCTCTATAGTTCTCTGAATCGCATGTGGTGGTAGTGGGCAAGCAACTGCTGAGGCCCCAGGCTACTCTTTGCAGTCATACTAAATGACTGGGCTGGCATACTAGCACGAGATATTGTTTAGTATTATGAATAACAATAAATAATAATCACAATCATTTCAATGTTAATAACTGTTATAAGTTGTTATTCACAAATGTGTTTTACCATAATTATTTTCGTGCACAAAATAGTGAGTTTTTTTTTAAAAATATCAAGTAACACAAAAATTACACTTTGCGCATTATATATAAGTGAAGCCATCATTACTCCACTTAGCATTATACTATGATCGAGATCGCTGGTGACAACAAATTAAGCTTGAAAACGATTTTCGCATTGCGCCGGAAGTTCTTTACACTAAACCGAAAAAAATAAAAGCTCATTTGATATCTTCCCTCAAAACTACAACAAAATTTCAAAATTTCTCAAAACAAACCTGGGATAACATGGCATGAGCAGTAACCATTTTGGGAAAGTGCTATAGGCTAATTCAACCTCAGAAGTTAAGACTAATTTCTATATGTTACAATCGACTGCCCTTGACCATTCAGCGGCTAGCGTGTTGAACACATAATCAATCTAGCTCATTCTACTGCTACTCTTTGTCCATTAGCAATAAATATAGGGACCAAATTTTAGAAACTTCCGGTGTTTAAATTCATTTTTTTCACACAAAAGTTGGCTTGCTGGGGTGAAAAAACCAGCAGATTTCCAATACAACAACTATTGCTGTTTTTGAAAAAACGTTTTGTACAACCTTCAAGCTGTGAGGCAGATTGTGAGAACTTGTTGTGTACGGTATGGTGTGGAAATGCTTTTAAAATGTTTCTTTCATTTTGAGTTACTAACTGCTTAGTTGTTTTATGATAGGTGAATGTATGTATTTATTTCGCTCAGTACTTTGTTACCTGACTAAAGACAAATCATAGAATATGAGTAAGATGTATTTGATTTTTTCTGATATCCTTAAAACAAGAAAATTAAAGATGCTTTTGTAATTAGCAAATCAACATTTTTTTATCTGTAAAAAGTGACTTTAAGTGTGCTCAACCAAAAATTATAAGCAGTTCTAATAATAATGTAAATAACACCGTGTACATGTGTAGTAGACTTTGGTCTGGTACCACAGCGTCTGTTATGATTACAAAGACCTCTACGGTCTGCCAACTGCCCACTAGCAGTCGTTCAGCACGCTTAAAATTTTTTCACAGATAACATTGGATCAGGGTCAGTCTGACTAATGATTGGAAAATTTCGTACAACTTCTCAACCTTTTGGAGCTCTCTCTTCAGCTAAATGGTGTCAATGTTTCAGTTCTGCATACTGCGCAGCTCAGTACGTGTGAACAGCAGTGTATAAGAAGAATGATGGGTGATGGTTGATCAACTCTTGAGGCCTGTCCACCCAAACTGATGATTAGTAAAGTGATCATAGGTACCTAAACTAGAGGTAGCCTGGTTTCTAAACTCTCCATGGCAGCAAACTTTAATCACATATGTGGGGTTCTACATAGACAATCCCCAGTGCTACCTGAGGTCAGGGTAGCTACTAACTATAATAATACTATTTGGAGACAGTAGTTAATGTCGGCAAAAATAGATTGGATATGGTTTTGGGAAGCCTTCTCTCTGTCAGTTAAAAAGAAATTGGATTGTGGCAAATTTGGTTTTTCTGATGAATTCAAAATCGTGAAATTGAATTGACTGAAAAAAACTTTTTTCTTCCAGAACATAATTGCCACCATTACCAAGCATTACCCTGTGTTATTGACCTTATTTTTTTAGGGGCTGAAAAAGTCTAAACTTTAATTAGCACGAAAGGAAATGGGCAGCAAGACTGAAATTCCACAAAAGTTTGAAAGTCTTTAACAGGTGCACCTACTTATCTTAAGAGCTAACGTAAAAACTTTTAGTTTATGATTAGCTCAGTTGATTTTATGTATCTGGGAATGCCTCTGTGTCTCCATGTATCTGAATGTCGTATATTTATTAACTGTTGCTGTTTTCTCGCTACTAGGGAACCAACTGACTCAGGTTAACCTACAATAAACTAGGCTGTGTTTAATTGCTCCATAAACTACAATGTTGAAAAACTATGTCACAAGAGGTTGCGAAACACCCAGGTGAGATGAGAAGAGCTTCAGATCTTCAACTTATATGGCTTATTTTGTTTCACTTCAACCACAAAGCTTGTTGTTTTAATTAATATGCATACATGTTGTGCTTAGATTAAGTCTAGGACACTTACCATACTCTGTCATTACTCTACCAAGACGCCTCTGGGAGAAATCTGTATATATGTTGAGAGCTAGAGGGCCAAAGAGTTTCGGCTTTTGTTGAGGATATTGCGTTGTCGGCAAACACCTATAAGGCGACTAACAACATGAATGCATTGACTAATGTTGTACTTGAAACAGTAAAATAAGCTTGGGTTTTCACATGCACATGTGTTTGAATGCTACCGGGTCCAATTTGGTTTCTTATTTGGCTGTTGGTTTTACATTTGCATGTGTCTTTGCAGAACACTACTTTCTGCTCCGCCTATCTTAAGTTTTGTTTACACTGTGCATTGTATCTTGCAGCGTATCAAAACCAAGGGGCTGGGATGACGTTCATCAATCCTAAATTCTTGTGCAAATGCTGGAAAACTTAGAGATTTTCCTTTTTAAACTATGCAGCATTACTTATCATGTTTAGTAAATTAAATTAAATTAAACTATTTTTTTGTCATGATTATATGATTATGACAGTTGAGTGAGATCAGTTTAAAGATAATTAGGGAGCATTAAAGTCTTCTCAAAACTCAAAGACATTCATCATTAAAACCATACTTATATGGTAGTGAAACTTAATCAAAATTATATACAATATTAAATATACTAAATATATATAGTGACAAATAGAAAGTAACCAAAGAAACACACACCTGCTCACTATGTAGGATTGAACAATTCCATCAATAATAAAGGCCACCCTATGAATTATCCTGCGGTTATAACGTTTCCTTGGCCCAGATGGGTAGAGTGAGTGGGGAGCCGGCTCGGGGCAAAGAATGGTTGTGCATTTATCTTGTAACTTTGGGAAATATCTGACACCAGATACCAAACTTTTATGCAGTGGTAAATTAATGATCTGGTTTATTTGGTTTTGACTGAGCTTGAGCACATTTGGATCCTGTAAAAGACTGCAAACTCTTGCTGGATCTCGGAGTACTTTATAGTTCTGTAGCCATCGAAGCTGAAAGAGTTTGTTTTGAACTTTATAAACAGCTCATATAACAATTTTGTAAACTAAAGGCTTCTCTGATACAGCCCCACATTAAACAAAACATAAAAAAGGGGAACATTTTTTGGTTACAATTTGTAACAATTACCGAGAATATAGGAAAAAAACTGAAAATGAAACATACAAACAACCAACTGGATGTTACGAAGTTCGTCGCCCTCTTTGGTCTCAGCACTTCCTCCACCCAAACAGCTAATTTGGTTGCATCAAAAGCATTTCCAGATGTAAGCAAGATCTCATTGGTTAGTTCGCATGTCATCTGTATTGCCTATATGAGAGATGAGTATAATGCATTAAATAGAGAGTCAAAGTATACAGTTTACTAAAGATAAAACATAAGCACATGTTGCAGAGCATCTGGTCTAAGAACACTTTTGCTGGCTACAAAGTATTAGTGTATTTTCCCAGTATCTTCCCATCTATACTATGTTAGTGATGATAACTAGCACATTTTGGCATTATTTAATAAGATTGATGTGGTCTGACGCCAAGGACTGCCATGACAGCAATGGTTTAAGCACTACACAAAAGTCAAGACAAAAGCTTTACCATCATAATCCAGTCATCGTGGGGAGGACTGCTGTCACATTTGAAAGGTAGAAAACATAATACAATGAGATTTTTAAACCTCTTTTCAGTTTCATCCTCCATCAGCCCATTGATGTTGATGTTTTTTAGAAAAATTTCCTTGACCCTTTGGTAATCTGAGTCAGCTTGGAGCTTCTTACCTACCAAACAACAATGGCAGAACTTTGTTAGTTTAAACATTCAACCGAGATGCAACAAACCTTTCTAGGGACAGTTTAAACTTATCTAGTTTACATTTTTGTAGCAAAGTCCACAGCGTATACATTTTGTTGACAATCCCTATTTGTTATTTTTTTCATTCTTTCTGCCTTCTTGTTGTTGGAAGAAACTTTTAGGGAACTACTAGTAATCTTTGAAAGATTTAAAAGTCACTGAAGTACTAGAAGTGTTCCTTAAAATCTTAAGACTTCTCAACAAAATTAGGAAAGTAATTTTCCGACTATATTATTGGTGTTATTACCATAGTCTGCAAGAACCACAGCTATTGCTTGACCGGATTGAGAAACATGATCTCCTGACCTATGCGTCCAGTAATAGTCCTTGACCTGTTGCTTCATCTCCGCTGGAATTCTATTTGATAAGAGAAATAGCATATATAGCTGACAGTGTTGCACCAAACGATTGTTGGTTTTACTCCTAGTTAAAACAATAAAACAGTACAAACATTAGGGAAAACAGCATGCACGAAACCAGTGATCCAAAATTAAAAGCTATCGTTAGTGATTGGAACAGACTTGCTGTTGTTAATGATTTCTATAACAATACATTTTAATGAGTTGTTCTCTTTCACTAACAGTTTTGTTAGATTTGTCCATTATATAATACAGCATTCAGTCTGACGTTACTTTAATATGTGACAGCTTTCGATTATTCAATTCATTCTAGGTTTTAAGATTGGATGTTGGTGGTGTTTTACAACCTATTGAATAATCCCTGTTTTGCATCGAGCATTTCTCGTGAGTAAGCTGTTATGCAATAACAATCTCTGGTCATTAGAGGTAATGGCAGTTATGTTTCTTTCTGGTTAATTTTATTAAGGAAAACAACTTTCTTTTGTCGCATAGCGTGAGTCAATTACTGTGGCTTATCCCTGGCTGCGGCTGTGGCCTAGCCATGTTAATGTGCTATTTATAATTGATGAGGCCAAATTTTAGAATAAACCAAAGATAAATCAGCACTTGGTCAACTATAGGGTAGTAAGTAAAATAATGGGAGCATATATCCTTTTACACTACTTATGTATTCTGTGGGAGAGGTTTCCAAAAGCAGAATGGTGGTCGTATTTGAAAATTGCAGATGTTTTTAGTTCGCCAGCCGAAATCGGTGTGAAAACAGATAGATTTAAACACTGCAAGCTCTTTTAGTTTTGCCACTATATTTGTTGCCTGTGGCAAGAAGCAAGATGAGCTGGATTGGTGAAATATTCGAGATGCCATCTGATGAATAGCCAATGGCAGTCATTTGCAACGTGTATAAAATTACTATAGCTTCAAAAAAAAATTATCCTAAAAAGGGTTCTTAAAAGGGTTATTGCTGGTGCCCACGTTGATAGGGCAGTCTAAAATTTGCTCTGTTCAATTCATTTTGAGAAATTTTAATATCTTTTTACAGTTCTAAAGAAACAGTTTTTGCGTTTATAGCTCAAGTTAAAAAAAACTTGCCATCGTAATGTGAAGAACCTTTTCTAGCCTGAGTTGTTGCCTCCAATTATCTTAATTATGGTATTACATATAATGTATAATTATTGTTTTATTTACCAACTTAGAAGATTCTCTGTATGAGTATATATTCTTCTACAGAAAAGAAATGGGATGAAAGTATTTATGAAAAACAAACAATGATTAATAATAGTAGTAACAATTGTTATTACTATTTATTATTTCAGGATTAGAGTTGGTAATAATAATAATCATTATCATTATTAGTTTATTGTTATTCATGAGAAATAATAATCGCCAGTGCATCTGATGGGTACCTCTGCTCAATTTGAGTCCCGATTATCCCTCCAGTAGAAATTGTACCTGCGTTGAATTTTGAGTATTCCCGGTTTTGGCTTGTGACCCTAGGATCATCCTCTAAGTCTGGGGGTGATGCCTGCATCTTTCTTTTTTTATTTCATACAAGTTTTTTAATAATTAGACTATGAGAATCTTTGTTATGTGAATACTTTGAAATGAAATTTGAAGAATGCGCTGAGTATTGATTAGTTGACTCAAATGGTGGCAGCCAAGTAAATGGATAGTATGTGATACATTCTGCCCTTTTAAGGAAACAACTTTTTACTCCCAGTTGATATTTCAATTTCCAACCTCTTCTATAATAAGGCAAAAGAACAAGGTATTATTTTTCTGTCAGCAATGTTCGACTTTCTATTCTACCCTTTTAAGTGCACCTCTGATCAAGGCTTAAATAGAGTCATATTATTATAGAAACAACACCATTTGACTCTGAAAAGTTTACAACATTTTTTTGGCAATGAAAGATGCTGTTTTTTAAATCATTGAGGCAAATGAATTGATGACAAAAAGTAATTTTTATAGCACCCACATGTGTGCAGAAGTGTACAAACTGTTCTGGCATAACTCACATAGCAACTGGGCGACCAGAACACCAGTATTAATCTGTACCAAACCGGTCGACCCTACATCGATACTATACCGATCTTGTATGACCCTGCATGAGTCAGTACTATTCCTGTGGGAGCCATGCCGGGCCAGCAGGCGGAGACTCACCATAGCCTTGGACCTGGAGGTAGCCCTAGAAAAGTCAGAAGGCCAAACCTGCAGCATACCTACTAGTATATCCAAGGAAGTTAAAGAACCATCCCTAGAAAGACCAAGATCCAAACCACAGGAAGTAGGACCGTCTATGATTGGCTAGAGAGCCCATGACTCCGCCCACAACTTCTGGGCCCCAGTCACATTTAATCCCATATGCATCATCTTATTCGCTAGTATTTATATATCTATGCCTATTTTTTGTATTATAACCTACTTATTGTTACTTTGAAACGTTTATTTAAACTGACAACACTGTCAGGAATCTGCAAAGCCGTGTACATTGCATTAAAACAGTGTAGCAGTATTATCATACTACTGCCATATATTTATCTATTACTAACTTTCCATGTAGCGCTACATAAGGGTGTCATGGCTCAGTGCTTCTCAATAGCGATAAACCATCACGCTTTTCCATGAGCCAGCAATTACAGAAAGCCAAAGGTCATGAACCCTAATTAGCGAGTCAACGGCGACTTTGAGCTAATGAGTCAATGAGTGAAACTACTGTATGAAGGAAAATTGTTTCCACAAACAATTGGTTTTAAATGCTTTTCTTGTGTTTGTTTCATCTAATGCTACATACTCCACAGGAAAAAGTTTGAAGCAGCAGTGCTTGGCTAATGTGTAATTTATTTATTAAACTGAAAATAATTATTTATTTTTATTATTATTCAACCACGGCCAATTGATTATTTATTATTATTTAATTTTTGTTATTATCAATATCTAAAATAGGGAAAAAAACAATTAATATAAAATAAAACTTACAAATATATTTGTGATCACTAATTCTGCATCATTTTTAATTAATATAAGTGGTCTTGAAAGGCAACTCTCTCATATCACTGAAATTTCTGTCCAAATTATTTAATTATATTGACTGCAGTGATGCTGGAAATACAATACACGCATGTGCAAACCAGTAGCGCTACGGCATTCCCTATTTCCATAACGCTTCAGTGGTCTGGCGCTATTATGAGTCGCTACTTAGTAGCGACTTTCAATAGCGCCACATAATCACGACTTCAGTAGCGATATAGCCATTTCCAAGAGGGGAAAACCCTTGGCGCTACAGCGTAGCGCTACGACGTCGCGTCATGGAAAGTCACTATATGCTACCTATAGCTTCATTGCATAGTTTGCACTTGTTGGCTCTTATGACTTGTTGTTCTTGCGCAATAGAGGTAGTCGTGACAATTAAATACTACATCATGTTTTTGTGATTCATACCTGACAATTACCTGATGTTTCTAGAATGGTCATGAATATATTAATACCGAGCAATAACCTATTTTCAGAACAACTAGATAATTCTAGAATAATCTTTTACAATTACTATATAAGGGGCCATCAACTGCTGTCCAAAGGGAATTTTCATTTGGTTGTAATACAAGTCAAGTAACTCTGTACTGATAGTTTTTTTACTAATTTACAACATATCTGTTGTGACATATTTGGGGGTCAGTCCGGGATCATCTACCTTTGCCAGAATTAATCTGAGGACAAAAAGTCTAGTAGATGATTTCAGTTATACTGTTGACAATTACACTTACAAGTTGAATTGCAACTCAACTACTTTAAGATGTCATCAGTGACAGGGCTCATTGATCTCGGAAAGCAAATGGGTTATGACAAGGAGGAACTCAAGAACTTTGTCAAAGAACAGCAAGAACTTCAAAGAGCGAAAAGAGATAAAAATAGAGAGCTGGAGAAATTGAAGATTGAAGCAGAAGAAACAGAAAGAGAGCATCAGATTGATATTAAGAAATTGAGACTAGCTCATGAACTTGAGATAAGAAAAATGGAAAGTGATGAACAACATCGTTCTAACTCACCTGGAGTACTCAATTCAACAGCTGTAACTGATAGTATAAAGAGATTGCCAAAACTGCCTACTTTTTTTGATGGAAAAGATACGATTGACAGTTATCTACAACGTTTTGAAAGATTTGCTACTAACCAAGCATGGGATAAGAAGGATTGGGCAACGTATCTCAGTGCGCTGCTATCTGGAGCAGCACTAGATGTATACTCTCGATTGGATGAAACTGATTCTCAAGACTATGATAAGTTGAAGAGACAGCTAATGAAAAGGTATGATCTTACTGAAGATGGTTACAGAGCTAAATTTCGCAGTGCGCGACCCCTCCAGGATGAAAACCCCAGTCAATTACTGGTCCGGCTCACAACTTACTATGACAAATGGTTTGAGATGACTGATTTGAGAAAGGATTGCGGTAATGCCAGGAGTCTTGCAGTGAAAGAACAATTTATCAAAATGTGTCCAAAAGAATTTACTTGTCACCTCAGTGAGCTAGAAAAGGATGTAACTTATGATTTCAGCAGGCTAGCTGAAACAGCAGAACGTTTTCTGCACGCCCACAAGATGACAATTGGTCAAGACAGAAGGGAGAAAGAGCACACAAAATTAGAAAAGAAATGTTTTCGGTGCCAGTCAATCACACACTTGGCTGTGAACTGCCCTAATCAAAAAGCTGACAACCGAGAGTGGTGTAACTACTGTAAGCGAAAAGGACATACACTAAATAACTGTAGAAGAAAACCAACTGAATTGAGAGAGAGACAGCGTGTGGCTGTAATTAAAGAACAAGAACATCAACCTAAAGAGGATGAGCTAATCACTGTAGATGGAAAAAAGTATGCACCAGTTGCATTTTGTTCTGATCAGAGTATCACCGAGCTAGGTGGTGTGCAACCAACAAAAGGTATAGTAAATGGCAAGTTAGTAGATGTACTTTGTGATACCGGATGCTCGACTATCATTGTCAAGAAGTCGCTAATCAAAGAAAGTCAATATACTGGAAAATAAAAATGGATAGAAAGGGCTGATAAAAGTATAGTTGAAGCGCCAGAGGTGGAGATAAACATTGATTCACCCTACTACACAGGAAAAACCGGAGCTATTGCTCTTAAGGACCCAATCTATCCCTTGTTGATTGAAAATATACCAGGTGTACGTTGTTACAACAACCCAGATAGAGCATGGGCGCAGAAGGTGGCAATAACAACTCGAGCTCAAGCTAAAAGGAATTCGAGACCATTAAAGCCATTACAGGTTGGAAAAGTTAACGGAGTAGGCGTTGATAGACAGGAACTTATTCGCCTGCAAAAGGAAGATCCAGAACTCGCCAAGTACTGGACAATGAATACCGTTCATAAAGGGGACCAGACAACAACATTCAAGGTCAGATCTGGGGTTCTTTACAGAATCTTTCAGCACATAAACTACAACAATGGAGAAGAAGTAGCACAAGTAGTGGTCCCAAGTTCATTGAGGGGCCACGTTCTACAATTAGCTCATGAAGGACCGTTAGCTGGACATTTAGCTACACAAAAAAAAACACTGAACAGAATCCAGACTCAGTTTTTTTGGCCTGGAATGCAAGGAGATACAACACGATTCTGCAAGTCATGTGATATATGCCAGCGAACAGTACTACGGAGGCTGAGGCTGAAGCTTTACTTGATATGTTCAGTCGACTTGGAATCCCTGATGAAATTTTGAGTGACATGGGGACACAATTCTTTTCTGACTTGATGAGGAAAGTATCTCGGCTTCTTCAAGTGAAGCAACTAACAACCACACCTTATCACCCCATCTGCAATGGACTTGTTGAGAAATTTAACGGGACATTAAAAGCCATAGTAGTAATATATGAGCAGATCTCCCTACCAAGTGTTTTTTTTTATGGGGTGACTACCCGGGGTTAATGCAATGGGTAACGGCGTTGATTAGAGTCGCCGAGTTATTATTTTATGGCATTTGATTTTTGATAATTTTTTTACATAATTTGAACTCTTATGGCATCCTGAGCGTAAATAATTTTTTTGGTTTTTATACATTCATGTATATATGTATATCTATGTACATATTTATGGTATATTTATGTTTACATTGAATAAAAATGAATCGATGTATGACTATATACACTTGTTACATAATAAGTACATTGAATGCTATAAAATATATTGGAAAACTTCTAACATAATTTCAAACATAAAAATAGATGAAGTTAAGTATTCATCTATTTGTTATCGATATTTATAAGGACAATGAATGATTTTTTGTATTATATATAGACATAAATATGTTATATATAGTTATATTAATTGTTGTAAAAAAATGATGTCTATTATGGAGGCTTTTATTTAAGCCAAAGTAGGTTTGGTAGATACTCCATCAGAACACACTCGTCTTTTGGCATAAAAATATGTGAGTCCTCACTTTATTTGACTGTATGTCAACATTTTTTTATCCTTCACTACAAATCCACGATTGTTACCCATAAATGACTTTTTTGTGTTCAATACATTCAGATAACTGTGTTCGTTCAATTGATTAATTCGTTTGTTTAAACCTTTTGAGCTAAACTTGTTTCCTTTTTCTCCCCAACAGTAATAGGATTTAGAGTTAAGCAAAACAATTCCGTCTCCGATAAACTCATTTTTAAACAATCCAGGTGTTCTTTTTCCATGTTTTAGCACTTTTTTCGCAACAGTCTTGCATGCTCCATTCTAAACCCATTGTTTTGATCCTTAAAAACTTATCCCCATGTTTTTCACAGTATGGTCGTGGAAACCAATCACCATATTCGTTGTAAAACTATTTTTTTCATACTTGGCTTTACCAAAGTTTCTAATGTTCCGCTCAGTGCCATGTATGCGCTATCTGTATCCATTTCAACTTACTGGAAATCGCTTCTGTCAATATATCTATAAATAAAAAGACTGTTTCGATTATGTGGAAGTTTGTCTACTGTTTCAGTTAACTAAAAGGTTTAATAGTAGGGAATTAGGTTTTACTTACTTATCCATAAAGTCCTTGTAAAACTGTAGCATTTTCAGTTTAGCACACTGTAGCACGGAGAAACCCAAGTGTACTGGAACATTCATAGTTAGCTGAAATGATGGTGATAATGATTACCATAGTAAACTTTAAAAATAAAAATTTTGAATTGAAAAATAATTGTTTTTAAAAGTTTACCAATTGTTTAGCGGTTACAATTTCATAGAAATCATCTGCTATCTCTTCCATGGAAATGAATTTTATTCCCTCTGATAAGAAATGAAGCTTTTCTATCACCTTCAAAGAACTTGATGTTGGTGTGTTTTTCTTTATCAGTGATAGTTTTTCCATAAGCAGCATTTCTTACCAACTTGCTAGTAGTAGCAAGTAATTCTTGACTAGGGTCCGCATCTCCCATTCTCCTAGCGTCTGAAACTGATGTTCCAAAAGCTTTCCTAGGAATATATTCTATCAGCTGGTAGACTTTGGTGACTTTCAATCCCTGTTTCAAGTACCACTTCAACAAAGGGCTCATTAGCAATATCTTATTTCCGAACATACTTCCAACTAGTGAGCGTTGGTAAGTCTTTAGAAAACGTTCGGCTTCAGCAAAGACATTCATTTCATCACTCAAGTGTTCTCTGGTTAACATCGTATTTTTAAAAATCGGGGGTATTTCGGAGAACTTTTCTTTCATTTCCTCTGGAACTTCGATGTCGCATTCAACAAATTCAAAGAATTCCTCTGATTGAACTCTCTCCAACACTTCTTCTTGATTCAGCTTTTTTTCAAGTATCTTAGGGTAGAAAGAATTTTAAAACGTGTTGACAAATTTTTGTAAATTTGTATTAGTTTTTAGACGTTTCATCCACTCACACTCCCAAATCGAGATTACGGTGTAACCTAGTGCTCGGAGATATTCTCATTTTCCGTCATAGTTTTAAACAGATTTGCTTTTGATTTTCTTCCACTAGCTTGAAACTCTTGCTCTTTAGCGTTGTTATAAGATCAGTTGTGTCCGTGCCAAAACCACGCATGGGATTGAAAGACGTGACGATTTTCAACACAGAACCCATCAACTGGTAATCCTCGCTGTCCAAGAACAACTTCTCCCCCGTTGAGCTGATGTCTGATATTGATTTTTTTTGAAAACATTTGGAACTGTAATCAGCTATGAGCTACCTTGCTAAATTTTACTGGTTCAGCGACAAAGGAGTTTTCGATTCCTCCTCTTCGAGGATAACTAGTAGGCATTGATTGCATCATACACCATAAATAGAGGGCATTTGCATCAACTCCATAGATTCTATCAGAAACTTTTGCTTCTTTTCCCAACCAATGCTCTCTAATTTTAGTTATACCTTTTTCGTGATATCTATGCATCACTAGACTTGGTCCACCAACTATGTTTTTCTTTATTAGAGGATAAAGATCCGCAATGCAGTTGTCAATCAGAGAAACTGGGGGAGTCTGTCGAAATGAGTTACCAAATTCATGGAAATCCAAGTATGTAGAGAGGTACGGAGGGGGTGGTTGGTGAGCTTTGTTGAACATCCATCGAATCGCTAATCCTGGTAAGGATAAACCATCTTTTAACATATCAATCCCATGCTCTCTGTAGATCGATCTTTGTCTTTTCAAAGCTTGAACAAATGGTTTTACATCCAAGTTGTTGTACCATTTTAAAAAATCCCTCATTGTCTTCATGTTTTTATCTTCCCACGCTTTTCGACAAATCATGTACTCTTCTTCACTGATGTTTTTTTGTTTTAAAGACCTGTAAAAAGCTTCTCTTGGAGGTAGATGTTCTTGATTAAGTTCTTTCAACTCTTTCATCCATTCATAAGGAACAAATCCTTTTCCAGCTTCGCATTTGTATGCTTTGAGATACATTTCATAGCTGTATCCAAGAGCGATGAAAATTGTACAATCTAAAAACAAAAAATATCCTATTCACAGGCAGGCATCACAGGCATTTTGTTCCCTTTTTTATAACAACATCAAAATCTTTGTCGGAGACATCTCTCAATTTTTGAAGCAGTTTTCCTTTCATCAAATTGACATCATTAGTCTGTGAATTCAAACCTAGAATAGGGAGTTTTTTCATATAGCTGTACACTTCCTCACTACACTGTTCTCACGTTGATACCTTTGCGTGCTTACCATAGCAGCGTTATCCTTTGTTTCCTTCATAGGCGCAGTTATGTCATTTCGTTTTTGTTTCTCATTTAGCAATACTTGCTGAACAAAACTTAAACTAAGATCATCTACACGAGCTTCTAACGCTGTCACTATTGTAGATTAACTATCCGTTAAACTTCCAAAAAGGGTTACTACCTGATCCTCCGTTGCAAAAGGAGAGCCAATATCGGCTAACTTATGTACCACTTCTTTCATTCTCTTGAGGTGGTCAGTCATAAATGAACCTTTTAGCATCCGAGTTCCAAAAGTTTGTTTCTTGAGGAAAAATTTGTTTGCTAAAGGGTCACGTTCAACGTGCTGACATAAAGCATTCCATACATATTTTGGCATCTCATCAGAAGTTATTAGATACAAATGAGATGTGCTAATAGTCATGACAATCAAAGCAAATGCTCTCTGTGACTCTTCTTAGAAATGCAGCTCTTACGGCTTCGTTAGCAATGTCACTCAGTTTTTTTACTGTCATCTATGTATCCCATAATCCTATAGCCAACAAAGCATGCTTCATTTGAAACATCCATGTGGTGTAGTTAGTACTGTCAAGCTTGTCTATACTCCACTTGTCACTCGTTGTATCCATATTACCTATCCCACACAAGGAGCCGCTGGGGCCATGACCTGTTACTTTGAACTGTTTATTTGAACTGACAACACGCTACAGCAATGTAAGCATTAAAAAGTATATAAAGCCTGGCAATAGCAGTAGTAATATATGAGCAGATCTCCCTACCAAGTGTTTTTTTGTGGATCTGATCTTGGGGTGATACAATGGGTTATGGCGTTGGATGACTTCGCCGAGTTTATATTGTATTTTATTTGAGGGGTATTTGAGTGGCATTTGAGTGGCATTTAAGTGGCATTTGAGTTTTGATTATTTTTTTACTTAATTTGAACTTATAGATTTTGAATGTATGGCATTCAAGTTTTGATAATTTTTTGTAATTCGACTCATATGATATCTTGAGAGAGAGGAGAGAGAGGAGATATATCTACATTGAATAAATACAGTAATTAAAAATGAAACAATATGTGAATATATACATTTATTGTGTAATAAGTAGGGAAAATTTCATATAATATAGCTAGAGTCAGTAAATATTAAATAATACCAAACACTACAACTTGTAATGACAATCAATGCATAAGCTTTTACTAAAAACTATCTTGAAAACCTTCAAAACATGATCCCAAATGGAAAAAAAATGGATAAAGTTAGATATTCATCTATTTGTTTACATCTACAAAAAAGAGGTATTTGGTGAAATATTTTTTCGATTTATTCAATTTTCATTAATTTTTTTGCAAAAACAAATCATCCTCTAAATGGTTAAATTTCATCTAATTGTACAAATTTACAAAAAAACAGGCTATTTGGTAAAATATTCTTTCATTTCATTAAATATTCATTATTTTTTTGCAAAAAAAAGAAATCACCCTTTAAATGGTTAAATTTTATCTGTTTGTATATCTCTACAAAAAAAAACAGGGTATTTGGTAAAATATTTCCTTTATTCTATTCAATTTTCATTAATTTTTTCAATAATTGCTTAAATATACATTATTCACTATTTTCTTATTCTAATTGTACAAATTTACAAAAAAAACAAGGTATTTGGTAAAATATTCTTTCATTTCATTAAATCTTCATTATTTTTTTTGCAAAAAAGAAATCATCCTTTAAATGGTTAAATTTTATCTGTTTGTATATCTTTACAAAAAAACAGGGTATTTGGTAAAATATTTCCTTTATTCTATTCAATTTTCATTAATTTTTTCAATAATTGCTAAAAAATATAAATTATTCATTATTTTCTTATTATTAGGTGAGCAACCTATCATACAAAATTAGTTTCTTGAGTAAGGGTTTTATCCTGCATTTTCCTTTTGAATTTTTTTCAAAAATGTACCATTTTTTTTCAAAAATAATCATTTATATATACAATTTCCATTATTTTTTTAAACAGAACAATTTCTATCTCTGAGAGGTTGGAGATATTGGGGTAGAAAACTTAGACATGATGATGAAAAGGCTATGGATTTTCCCGTTTAAGAACAAACCATTTTCAATGGCAATTTCAATTCGGAAAACTAAAACAATGTAATTTGTTTTTCAAAATGCAATCATCAGAAAGCTTCTGTCATGATGAGGAGGAGGCTATGGATTTACCCATTCAAGAACAAACCATTTTCGATGGCGACTTCAATTCTAAAAACGAATTAGAACTGAAGTATGTGGTATTACGTAATAATTTTTTTAAACAAGAACAAACCATTTTCAAAAGCAACTTTAATTCTAAAAACTAAATCAATGTAACTTTTTTATTCTTTGTCTCCCAAGAAATTGTTCAAAACAAATTAGAACTGAAGTATGTGGTATTACATGATAATTTTTTAAAAAAAAACACATCAAAATCGACAAATTACTCCTCTAGATAGTTCAAGTTTACAATATTTGAGAATTAATCACAATAGAAACATTAAGCCTACTTGATAAAAAGAATTTGACTGTTAAATTTAACTAATTGATTCAATGTTATTATTTGGATCTTTTGAAAATAAACATTTCAATGAAAACATCATATTTAGTCTTTGACACACTTGAAACCATTTTCCAGTAAATTTCACCAACAATATTTCAGAAATGTTTACTAGATATTTACAAGAAAAATGTGGTATTTTGGTAAAATATTCTTTTATTACAATCCTTTTTAATTTTTTATGTTTTAAAACAGGGTTTTATTACAAAGTTTTTTTGTTTTTTTCAACTTTTTAAAAAAATAATCATTATAATATATAGTTTTCGATATTTTTTTGAAAAAATAAATATATATATAGAGATTTTCACTTTATATTCTTTTATTCCATTCAATTTTCAATAATTTTTTGAGTGAGGATTTTATCCTATACCTTCCTTTTAAATTTTTTTATTTTTTTAAAAAATAATCATTGAAATATATAGTTTTCGATATTATTTTAAAAACAATGTATATATATATATAGAGTTTTTCACTTTATATTTACAAAACTTTGGTATTTGGGAAAATATTTTTTTACTTCATTCAATTTTCAATAATTTTTTGAGTGAGAATTTTATCCTACACAATCCTTTTAAATTTTTTATGTTTCAAAACAGAGCTTTATTACATTTTTTTGAACTTTTTAAAAAATAATCATTGAAATATATAGTTTTCGATATTTTTTGATTTTTTTGTACTTTTTAACTTTTTTAAAAACTGTCAAAAAATCACCAAATTACCTCTCTAGATGAATAAAATTTACAAGTAAATAATTGTAATAGAAAATACCATATCTAGTTTTTACATTCATAAAACTGTTTTATAGTAAATTTTCTGTAATACAAACTACTATAGCTTACGATATCAATGGTTACAAAGCGCTTTTCTTGAACAATATCTTTCTCGATATTCTTCTGGTATATTATTAGACCCAGGGAGGAACTCTTGTATTCCGTATTCTCTGTGATCCAATAATTGACTAAAATACAAAAGTTATTCATTATATAAATAAATTTTACCGAATTTAAATTTTACTCTTAGCTACATTAGATAGTTTACATTATATATAACAGGAAAATAACTCACTGAGTTACATCATTCAGCTCAATATTTCTTAGGGAAAGTTCTTTACTCTGTTTTCTTTTTACGATATAATGGACTAAAATAAAAAATGATATATTAGTATAGTATGACTAAAATTAATGTAAAATAAATATAAACTTTTGTTATTTTTTCAACTTCTATGTAAAAGAAATACACTGTTTACACACGAAAAAGTCCTTTTTTTCATTTGGATTCGGAATGTATAAATATAAATATATATATATATAATTTTAAAAATGTTTTACAACAAACACTCATGAATAAGCCATTTATGTGATAAAACAAGTTATTTACGTGAAAAACTAAGCATTTTTGTAAAATAATTATAACCTTTTGTGATTTTTTTCAACTTCTAAGTAGTAATATATGAGCAGATCTCCCTACCAAGTGTTTTTTTGTGGGGTCATTATCTGGGGTTATGCAATGGGTTACGGCGTTGGATGAATTTGCCGAGTTTATATTGTATTTTATTTGAGGGGCATTTGAGTGGCATTTAAGTGGCATTTAAGTGGCATTTGAGTTTTGATTATTTTTTTACTTAACTTAAACTTATATGGCATATAGATTTTGAATGTATGGCATTTAAGTTTTGATAATTCTATACATAATTCTAACTCATATAGCATTCAAGTTTTGATAATTTTTTACATAATTCAAATTCATATGGTTACTTGAGAGAGAGAAAGGAGAGAGGGGAGAGGGGAGAGGAGAGATGAGAGAGGAGAGAAGAGAGAGGAGAGAGGAGAAAGAGGAGAGAGACTTTTTAGTTTTCTATACATTCATGTATATATGGATAATTATGTACATATTTATGGTTATATTTACATTTACACTGCATAATATACATTTATTACATAATAAGTATATTAAATGCTATAAAATATGTTGGAAAATCACCAAATTAGACCTCTAGATGGTTAAAATCTACAGTATTTGGGAAATAATATGATTATATACATTGATTACATAATAAGTAGGGAAAATCTTCCTATATAATATAGCTAGAGTCAGTAAATACTAAGTAATACAAAGCACTACAACTTGTAATGACAATCAATGCATACATACATACATATGGTATCTTGAGAGAAAGAGAGAGAGGAGAGAGAGAGGAGAGAGATTATTTTAGTTTTCTATACATTCATGTATATATGGTTAATTATGTACATATTTATGGCTATATTTATATCTACATAGAGAGAGGAGAGAGGAGAGAGGAGATATATCTACATTGAATTTTAGTTATTTACATAATAAGTATATTGAATACTATAAAATATCTTGGAAAATTGTCAAATTAGACCTCTAGATGGTTAAAATTTACAGTTTGATAATTTTTTTACATAATTCGAATTCATATGGTTACTTGAGAGAGAGAGAGGAGAGAGGGGAGAGGGGAGAGGAGAGATGAGAGAGGAGAGAAGAGAGAGGAGAGAAGAGAGAGGAGAGAGACTTTTTAGTTTTCTATACATTCATGTATATATGGATAATTATGTACATATTTATGGATATATTTACATTTACATTGCATAATATACATTTATTACATAATAAGTATATTAAATGCTATAAAATATGTTGGAAAATCAGCAAATTAGACCTCTAGATGGTTAAAATCTACAGTTACAGTATTTGGGAAATAACTGCAAGAGAGGAGAGAGGAGTATTTGGTAGAGGAGGGAGGAGAGAGGAGAGAGAGGGGGCTTGAGCATAAATATCTTGGAAAATTGTCAAATTAGACCTCTAGATGGTTAAAATTTACAGTATTTGGGAAATAACTACAATAGAAAACATTATGAATGTATGGCATTTAAGTATTACTAGTTTTTTACATAATTTGAACTCATATGGTATCTTGAGAAAAAGGAGACAGGAAAAGAGGAGAGAGGAGGGAAATAATTGCACTCAAATGAAAAAAATAGATGAAGCTAGATATTCATCTATTTGTATATATCCACAAGAAAACTAGGGTATTTGGTGAAGTATTCTTTTATTCCATTCAATTTTCATTAATTTTATTTGAATTGAAGTATTATTTACAATGGTTAGAATTTATTAAAATTGCTGCTCAATCCTTTATCCAACACCTACAACAATTCTTAGTAATAGTAGTGTATTTTTTAGTTTTTTATACAACTATGTATATATGGATAATTATGTACATATTTATGGATATATTTATATCTAGATTGAATAATATACATTTATGACATAATAACTATATTGAATGCTATAAAATATGTTGGAAAATCACCAAATTAGCCCTCTAGATGGTTAAAATTTACAGTATTTGGGAAATAACTGCAAGAGAGGAGAGAGGAGTATTTGGTAGAGGAGAGAGGAGAGAGGAGAGAGAGGAGGCTTGAGCGTAAATATTTCTTTTAGTTATTTACATAATAAGTATATTGAATACTATAAAATATCTTGGAAAATCGTCAAATTAGACCTCTAGATGGTTAAAATTTACAGTATTTGGGAAATAACTACAATAGAAAACATTATGAATGTATGGCATTTAAGTATTGATAGTTTTTTACATAATTCGAACTCATATGGTATCTTGAGAGAAAGGAGAGAGGAAAAGAGGACAGAGGAGGGGAAATAATTGCACTCAAATGAAAAAAATAGATGAAGCTAGATATTCATCTATTTGTATATATCCAAAAGAAAACAGGGGTATTTGGTGAAATATTCTTTTATTCCATTCAATTTTCATTAATTTTATTTGAGTTGAAGTATTATTTACAATGGTTAGAATTTATTAACATTACTGCTCAATCCTTTATCCAACACCTACAATAATTCTTAGTAATAGTAGTGTAATGAGACTGAGTAATAATCTACACACACCTTGTTCACTCTGTATGCTGTAGCACATGTTTTTCCTTTAGTTATCTGCAGTTACTTCAATTGGATCTTATCCAGATGTTTTATAGTCTTTGCTGCTACTGTGTTTTGTCTCAAACAGAAGTCCAAAGTAGGCATTGTGTCTACAAAATACAAAAAAATTGATTGTTACAATTGATTCATTTATTTTCATTGACTTTATCTACATATACATAAAGTAGCGAAGAAACAGTTTGTGTGAGTATGAAACTATCTAGAGCATAAATATTTCTTTTAGTTATATATATTTACACTTATTATGTTTACCATACATGTAATCAGCGTTAATTTTTGATTTTTGTTTAAAAACTATTATTATTTCTGGTAAAAAACTACATTAGTTAAGTTTTAGAATCATATAAATGAAATTTGTGTCAATTTAGCATCTACTGCATTATATATTTACAATATTACTTTGTAAATATTAGTGAAAGAAATTATGAAATACCTGCGAGTAATTAAGTAATTCAGTAAGGAAATTGATTGGAATCGTAGTAATATTTTTCAAATACAACATTGCTTTGCAACGACTATTAATAAAAGCGATTATGAAATGTTGATGAGTAACTAAGTAATCTAGTAAGGAAAACTGATCGAAATCACGGTAATATTTGTTAATAGATACTTGCGACAGGTTTTATCAACGAAAAAGTCAAGCGATTTTCAAATGTTTACGAGTAACTAAGCGATTCAGTAGAAAAAACTAACAGAAATCACGCGATATCCGTTTTTGAAATATTTACGATAAACCAAATTGGGACATTGCTGTTATCAACCAAAAGATCAAGCGAGTATCAAATGTTTACGAGTAACTAAGTGATTCAGTTGGCAAAAACCGATTGAGATCATGTGACATCCGTTACAAATATTTACGTCAAGTTAGCAACGGAAAAAACAAAATATTTCTTAGAATATTCGCTATAGCAAGTTACGATAATTTTGTACTCGCTCTAAAGGTAAAGGTTTTCAGTCCATTTTTGGTCAGACCAAAATTTATGCGAGACGTTTTAGGCATTATTTCAGTCAACGTAATGTTACCAGTTCATTTTCACAAGTTTTTATTATTTATTTTAAAAATAAATAATTAGAGCTTTCTACTGGTGTTAAATTATTATTGATTGTTTTTTACCTTATCACCACTTAGAGCCAGATGATTTAATTAACTAAAGACAAATAATTATTTTAGCGTTTCTTACCTTGATGCTCTCCTAGTAGCTGTAGTAGATGATGCTTCTCCGCTTGCTGTTGAAGAACTGGATGCTTTCTATGTGAAAACAGTGGCTCTTAAATAGCTAAAGTTGCACTGATTAAACCCTATGAATCAGCATTTTTTCCAATGCTTTCGCGGGAATAAAAACTGTTTATTCCCGCGAAAGCAACGGTTTCCATTCGCGTGAAAATAAATTATTTATTCCCGCGAAAGCAACGGTTTCTATCCGTGTGAAAATAAATTATTTATTCCCGCGAAAGCAACGGTTTGTATTCGCCTGAAAATAAAATGTTTATTCCCGCGAAAGCAACGGTTTCCATTCGTGTGAAAATAAATTATTTATTCCCGCGAAAGCAACGGTTTGTATTCGCCTGAAAATAAATTATTTATTCCCGCGAAAGCAACGGTTTGTATTCGTCTGAAAATAAAATGTTTATTCCCGCGAAAGCAACGGTTTCCATTCGTGTGAAAATAAATTATTTATTCCCGCGAAAGCAACGGTTTGTATTCGCCTGAAAATAAATTATTTATTCCCGCGAAAGCAACGGTTTGTATTTGCCTGAAAATAAAATGTTTATTCCCGCGAAAGCAACGGTTTGTATTCGCCTGAAAATAAATTATTTATTCCCGCGAAAGCAACGGTTTGTATTCGCCTGAAAATAAAATGTTTATTCCCGCGAAAGCAACGGTTTCCATTCGTGTGAAAATAAATTATTTATTCCCGCGAAAGCAACGGTTTGTATTCGCCTGAAAATAAATTATTTATTCCCGCGAAAGCAACGGTTTGTATTTGCCTGAAAATAAAATGTTTATTCCTGCGAAAGCAACGGTTTGTATTCGTCTGAACATAAAATGTTTATTCCCGCGAAAGCAACGGTTTGTATTCGCCTGAAAATAAATTATTTATTCCCGCGAAAGCAATGGTTTGTATTCGCCTGAAAATAAAATGTTTATTCCCGCGAAAGCAACGGTTTCCATTCGTGTGAAAATAAATTATTTATTCCCGCGAAAGCAACGGTTTGTATTCGCCTGAAAATAAATTATTTATTCCCGCGAAAGCAACGGTTTGTATTCGCCTGAAAATAAAATGTTTATTCCCGCGAAAGCAACGGTTTCCATTCGTGTGAAAATAAATTATTTATTCCCGCGAAAGCAACGGTTTGTATTCGCCTGAAAATAAATTATTTATTCCCGCGAAAGCAACGGTTTGTATTTGCCTGAAAATAAAATGTTTATTCCCGCGAAAGCAACGGTTTGTATTCGTCTGAACATAAAATGTTTATTCCCGCGAAAGCAACGGTTTGTATTCGCCTGAAAATAAATTATTTATTCCCGCGAAAGCAATGGTTTGTATTCGCCTGAAAATAAAATGTTTATTCCCGCGAAAGCAACGGTTTCCATTCGCGTGAAAATAAAGTATTTATTCCCGCGAAAGCAACAGTTTCCATTCGTGTGAAAATAAAATATTTATTCCCGCGAAAGCAACGGTTTGTATTCGCCTGAAAATAAATTATTTATTCCCGCGAAAACATTGGTTTGTATTTGTGTGAAAATAAAATTTGTATTCCCGCGAAAGCAACGGTTTCCATTCGCGTGAAAATAAATTATTTATTCCCGCGAAAACACTGTTTTTTATTCACGCGAAAAAACAGTTTATATTCCCGCGAAAGCATTGGAAAAAATGCTGATTCATAGGGTTTCATCAGTGCAACCTTAGCTATTTAAGAGCCACTGTTTTCACACAGAAAGCATCCAGTTCTTCAACAGCAAGCGGAGAAGCATCATCTACTACAGCTACTAGGAGACCATCAAGGTAAGAGATGCTAAAATAATTATTTGTCTTTAGTTAATTAAATCATCTGGCTCTAAGCGGTGATAAGGTAAAAACTAATCAATATCAATAATTATTTAACACTAGTAGAAAGCTCTAATTATTTATTTTTAAATTTTATGCTAGTTTGAGACAAAACGCTGTATATAAAGCCAATGAAAATAAATGAATCAATTGTAACAATCAATTTTTTGTATTTTGTAGACACAATGTGTACTTTGGACTCTTGTTTGAGACGAAATGCATCAGTAGCAAAGACTATAAAACATCTGGTTAAGATCTACCAACAGCACACTTCTCCAACACAGCAAGAATTTCCTTCAAGATCTACCACCTACTTAGATGATACCAAACCAATGAAGACTCAAACTACATGAGTTTTGAAAACCAATGAAGACTCAAACTACATGAATTTTGAAGACAGCATACTTCTCCAACACAGCAAGAATTCCTTTCAAGATCTACCACCTATTTAGATGATACCAAACCAATGAAGACTCAAACTACATGAGTTTTGAAGACAGCATACTTCTCCAACACAGCAAGAATTCCTTTCAAGATCTACCACCTATTTAGATGATGCCAAACCAATGAAGACTCAAACTACATCAATTTTGAAGACAGCACACTTCTCCAACACAGCAAGAATTCCTTTCAAGATCTACCACCTACTTAGATGATATCAAACCAATGAAGACTCAAACTACATGAATTTTGAAGACAGCATACTTCTCCAACACAGCAAGAATTCCATTCAAGATCTACCACCTACTTAGATGATACCAAACCAATGAAGACTCAAACTACATGAGTTTTGAAAACCAATGAAGACTCAAACTACATGAATTTTGAAGACAGCATACTTCTCCAACACAGCAAGAATTCCTTTCAAGATCTACCCCCTACTTAGATGATACCAAACCAATGAAGACTCAAACTACATGAGTTTTGAAGACAGCATACTTCTCCAACACAACAAGAATTCCTTTCAAGATCTACCACCTACTTAGATGATGCCAAACCAATGAAGACTCAAACTACATCAATTTTGCAGACAGCACACTTCTCCAACACAGCAAAAATTCCTTTCAAGATCTACCACCTACTTAGATCATATCAAACCAATGAAGACTCAAACTACATGAATTTTGAAGACAGCATACTTCTCCAACACAGCAAGAATTCCTTTCAAGATCTACCACCTACTTAGATGATACCAAACCAATGAAGACTCAAACTACATGAGTTTTGAAAACCAATGAAGACTCAAACTACATGAATTTTGAAGACAGCATACTTCTCCAACACAGCAAGAATTCCTTTCAAGATCTACCACCTACTTAGATGATACCAAACCAATGAAGACTCAAACTACATGAGTTTTGAAGACAGCATACTTCTCCAACACAGCAAGAATTCCTTTCAAGATCTACCACCTACTTAGATGATGCCAAACCAATGAAGACTCAAACTACATCAATTTTGAAGACAGCACACTTCTCCAACACAGCAAGAATTCCTTTCAAGATCTACCACCTACTTAGATCATATCAAACCAATGAAGACTCAAACTACATGAATTTTGAAGACAGCATACTTCTCCAACACAGCAAGAATTCCTTTCAAGATCTACCACCTACTTAGATGATACCAAACCAATGAAGACTCAAACTACATGAGTTTTGAAGACAGCATACTTCTCCAACACAGCAAGAATTCCTTTTAAGATCTACCACCTACTTAGATGATGCCAAACCAATGAAGACTCAAACTACATCAATTTTGAAGACAGCACACTTCTCCAACACAGCAAGAATTCCTTTCAAGATCTACCACCTACTTAGATCATATCAAACCAATGAAGACTCAAACTACATGAATTTTGAAGACAGCATACTTCTCCAACACAGCAAGAATTCCTTTCAAGATCTACCACCTACTTAGATGATACCAAACCAATGAAGACTCAAACTACATGAGTTTTGAAAACCAATGAAGACTCAAACTACATGAATTTTGAAGACAGCATACTTCTCCAACACAGCAAGAATTCCTTTCAAGATCTACCACCTACTTAGATGATACCAAACCAATGAAGACTCAAACTACATGAGTTTTGAAGACAGCATACTTCTCCAACACAGCAAGAATTCCTTTCAAGATCTACCACCTACTTAGATGATGCCAAACCAATGAAGACTCAAACTACATCAATTTTGAAGACAGCACACTTCTCCAACACAGCAAGAATTCCTTTCAAGATCTACCACCTACTTAGATCATATCAAACCAATGAAGACTCAAACTACATGAATTTTGAAGACAGCATACTTCTCCAACACAGCAAGAATTCCTTTCAAGATCTACCACCTACTTAGATGATACCAAACCAATGAAGACTCAAACTACATGAGTTTTGAAGACAGCATACTTCTCCAACACAGCAAGAATTCCTTTTAAGATCTACCACCTACTTAGATGATGCCAAACCAATGAAGACTCAAACTACATCAATTTTGAAGACAGCACACTTCTCCAACACAGCAAGAATTCCTTTCAAGATCTACCACCTACTTAGATCATATCAAACCAATGAAGACTCAAACTACATGAATTTTGAAGACAGCATACTTCTCCAACACAGCAAGAATTCCTTTCAAGATCTACCACCTACTTAGATGATACCAAACCAATGAAGACTCAAACTACATGAGTTTTGAAAACCAATGAAGACTCAAACTACATGAATTTTGAAGACAGCATACTTCTCCAACACAGCAAGAATTCCTTTCAAGATCTACCACCTACTTAGATGATACCAAACCAATGAAGACTCAAACTACATGAGTTTTGAAGACAGCATACTTCTCCAACACAGCAAGAATTCCTTTCAAGATCTACCACCTACTTAGATAATGCCAAACCAATGAAGACTCAAACTACATCAATTTTGAAGACAGCACACTTCTCCAACACAGCAAGAATTCCTTTCAAGATCTACCACCTACTTAGATCATATCAAACCAATGAAGACTCAAACTACATGAATTTTGAAGACAGCATACTTCTCCAACACAGCAAGAATTCCTTTCAAGATCTACCACCTACTTAGATGATACCAAACCAATGAAGACTCAAACTACATGAGTTTTGAAGACAGCATACTTCTCCAACACAGCAAAAATTCCTTTCACAAGAATTCCTTTCAAGATCTACCACCTACTTAGATCATATCAAACCAATGAAGACTCAAACTACATGAATTTTGAAGACAGCATACTTCTCCAACACAGCAAGAATTCCTTTCAAGATCTACCACCTACTTAGATGATACCAAACCAATGAAGACTCAAACTACATGAGTTTTGAAGACAGCATACTTCTCCAACACAGCAAAAATTCCTTTCAAGATCTACCACCTACTTAGATGATGGCAAACCAATGAAGACTCAAATAACATGGATTTTGAAGATAAGATGATAGCAAACCAATGAAGACTCAATGTTACACAACATTACTTTCTCTCCTGCTTAGATGATACCAAACCAATGAAGACTCAAACTACATGGATTCTACTTCGATGATGCTGAAAAAGAAAACTGTCCAGAACAAGAGCTCAAGAAGCTAATCTATAACTCAAGGCTATCATATCACTATAGGTGAGTTTTACTAATTTTTACCATAAATTAAACAAAATGCTGAATATATACATTTTACAAGTGAAAAAAGGACTTTTTTGGTGAAATTAGTGTATTTTTTACAACAAAATGCTGAATATATACATTTTTCAGGGAAAAAAAGGACTTTTTTGGTGTAAATAGTGTATTTTTTTACAACAAAAATGCTGAACATATACATTTTCTAGGTGAAAAAAGGACTTTTTTGATGTAATTAGTGTATTTTTTACAACAAAATGCTGAATATATACATTTTCATGGTAATTGTTTTAGATAGATGAAAGAGAATCAAAAACACTTGGTGAAAATAATGCTCAAGAAAGAACAAGTTGAACAATGTAACTTGGTGAGTTATTTCCCTTTTCTAATAATGTAAACTATCCAATGTAACTAGAACTATAATTCAAATTCATGTAATTATTTTACATTTTCGCTTAATCATTCTATACTAATGCATAACTTTTTTATTTTAGTTCATTACGAAATTAAAAGCACATAGAACAGAAGTCTTCCTTCCTAAGATATAACATCACTACATCAAAGACATCATTGTAAAGGAACAAAGTATGCATTAACTGTTACTACTTTGTATTTATTACAAGTTGTAGTGCTTTGTATTACTTAGTATTTACTGACTCTAGCTATATTATATGGGGAGATTTTCCTTACTTATTATGTAATAAATGTATATAATCATATAATGATTCATTTTTAATCAATGTATTAATTCAATTTAGATATATCTCCTCTCTTCTCTCTCTCTATGTAGATATAAATATACCCATAAATATGCACATAATTGACCATATATACATTAATTGCTAGAAAACTAAAAGATTTCTCTCTCCTCTCTCTCTTTCTCTCTCAAGATACCATATGTATGTATGTATGTATGAATGCATTGATTGTCATTACAAGTTGTATTGCTTTGTATAACTTAGTATTTACTGACTCTAGCTATATTATATAGGAAGATTTTCCCTACTTATTATGTAATCAGGTATATAATCATATAATGTTTCATTTTTGATCAAAATATTTATTCAATGTAGATATATCTCCTCTCTCTATGTAGATATAAATATATCCATAAATACGTACATAATTAACCATATATACATGAATGTATAGAAAACTAAAAAATCTCTCTCTCCTCTCTCTCTCCCTCTCTCCTCCCTCTCTCTCCTCTATCTCTTTCTTTCTCTCAAGTATGTATATAGTTATGTAAAAAAATTATCAAAACTTGAATGCCATACATTCAAAATCTATATGTCATATAAGTTCAAATCAAGTAAAAAAATAATCAAAACTCAAATGCCACTTAAATGCCACTCAAATGCCATTCAAATGCCCCTCAAATAAAATACAATATAAACTCGGCGAATTCATTCAACGCCATAACCCATTGCCCCACTCCAAGATCAGATCCACAAAAAAACACTTGGTAGGGAGATCTGCTCATATATTACTACTCTTCTAGCTAAAAAAATACACTGATTACACAAAAAAACCCTTTTTTTTAATCCAAAATATATATAATTTAAAAATGTTTTACAAAAAATGTTTATCAATTGATCATTTATGTGAAAAACTAAACATTTTTGTAAAATAATTATAACCTTTTGTTATTTTTTAAACTTTTATGTAAAAAATACACTGATTACACAAAAAAGTCCTCTTTTTAATCCGAAATATATATAATTTAAAAATGTTTTACAAAAAATGTTTTTGAATTGATCATTTATGTGAAAAACTAAACATTTTTGTAAAATAATTATAACCTTTTGTTATTTTTTAAACTTTTATGTAAAAAAAATACACTGATTGCACAAAAAAGTCCTTTTTTAATCCGAAATAGATATAATTTAAAAATGTTTTACAAAAAATGTTTATGAATTGATCATTTATGTGAAAAACTAAACATTTTTGTAAAATAATTATAACCTTTTGTTATTTTTTAAACTTTTATGTAAAAAAAATACACTGATTGCACAAAAAAATCCTTTTTTTAATCCGAAATAGATATAATTTAAAAATGTTTTACAAAAAATGTTTATGAATTGATCATTTATGTGAAAAACTAAACATTTTTGCAAAATAATTATAACCTTTTGTTATTTTTTAAACTTTTATGTAAAAAAATACACTGATTACACAAAAAAGTCCTTTTTTTAATCCGAAATATATATAATTTAAAAATGTTTTACAAAAAAAGGTTATGAGTTGATCATTTATGTGAAAAATTGAACATTTTTGTAAAATAATTATCACCTTTTGTTATTTTTCCAACTTTTATGTAAAAAAATACACTGATGACACAACAAAATCCTTTTTTAATTCGAAATATATATATATATAACTTAAAAATGTTTTACAAAAATGTTCACAAAATTATCATTTTAAGGGGTTTTTCATTGTAAGAATACACAAAATTTTCACAAATCAACTTTTTAAAATTATGGTAAAAATTAATAAAACTTACCTATAGTGATATGAATCCCTGATTAGATTAGATTAGATTAGCTTCTCGAGAGTTTGTTCTCCACAGCCTTCTTTTTCAGCATCATCGAAGTGGTTGAGAAAATCCTCAGATTTTGGATTATCAGCCAGTTCCGAGGCTTGGACGAAGGCTTGATGAGCTGCGAGTACACTGATGTTGTAGAAAATTGAATTGTCTGCGTTTCGACTCAGACCCTTGAACAAAATCACTCCAAATCTCTCCGATGTCACAGCAGAAGCTATTTGATGAGGAATGCGCATATCTCCGATCAGTAATTCTTCATCTACAACACTTCTGTATTGAACTAGAAGAGTCTCTTCATTTCCATTCCATCGCCTGTCAGACTTTGTTATAATTTCAGGGTTTTGGAAACATATGACACTATCTGTTGGGAAATCCTGAAGATTAGCTACCTTGAAATAAGCATTGATTTGTCGCATACTTTTTTCTGGTAATACATCAAACACATTCTTACACCTCAAAGTAGTTCCTGTTTCTGTAGCAGCACGAAAAATTGCTTTTCCAGTCTTTTCAACACCCATGTAGATCAAAACCAGTGGTCTTATTTGCGAAGCTTCATTGACAAGTAATCCTGCTGCTAATGGAATAGTGCTCTTCACTCTAATTACCTTTCCATCCTTTTTATAGTTGTATATGATGGTGCAGTTCGTTTCATCATGGAGCTCAACGGTTAACACCTGCATAACTGTAGGTATTGGTAAATCTTCAACTTTGACTATGTTTTCAATGTTTCTTCTGGAAGCTGGAGATAGAGTACTTAACAGAGAGGCGCTTTTGATGATGAGAGTTGCCAGAGTATTCAGACTGGCGCTTTGAAAGGGAATCATAGTGCGTTGAAGAAGTACATTGTCATCAATCACCTTCTTATCTTGTGAAGGTTTTGGTTCTTTATTCTTCAGTTGTTTTATATTGACTTGTGTCGACATTCTAAAAGATAAAGTAAAAATCCATGTTATGATTTCTTTTTCAAACCAATTTGAAGATATATATACATATATATATATATATTTACTCAATATCATACCGCTGTTAGTATCTAAATCGATAAAAGTTAAATTTATACTCAATCAAGTTGACTTACCTCCAAACAGAAAAGTCCTTCTAGCAGTTGTAGTAGATGATGTTGTAGTAGATCTTGCTCCTTCAGTTGCTAATGTCGAAGTGACTGCTTTCTGTGTAAAAACAGTGGTTCTTATATAGCTGAAATCATGCCATTTATCATAAGGTTAAATTAATGAAACATTGTTTTTACAGAAGAACACCAATGCTTTCGCGGGAATAAATAATTTATTTTCACGCGAATACAAACCAATGCTTTCGCGGGAACAAACATTTTATTTTCACGCGAATGGAAACTGTTGCTTTCGCGGGAATGAATACTTTATTTTCACGCGAATACAAACCAATGCTTTCGCGGGAATAAACATTTAATTTTCACGCGAATGGAAACTGTTGCTTTCGCGGGAATGAATACTTTATTTTCACGCGAATACAAACCAATGCTTTCGCGGGAATAAACATTTTATTTTCACGCGAATGGAAACTGTTGCTTTCGCGGGAATGAATACTTTATTTTCACGCAAATACAAACCAATGCTTTCGCGGGAATAAACATTTAATTTTCACGCGAATGGAAACTGTTGCTTTCGCGGGAATGAATACTTTATTTTCACGCGAATACAAACCAATGCTTTCGCGGGAATAAACATTTAATTTTCACGCGAATGGAAACTGTTGCTTTCGCGGGAATAAACATTTTATTTTCAGGCGAATACAAACCAATGCTTTCGCGGGAATAAACATTTAATTTTCACGCGAATGGAAACTGTTGCTTTTGCGGGAATGAATACTTTATTTTCACGCGAATACAAACCAATGCTTTCGCGGGAATAAACATTTTATTTTCACTCGAATGGAAACTGTTGCTTTCGCGGGAATGAATAATTTATTTTCACACGAATACAAACCAATGCTTTCGCGGGAATAAACATTTAATTTTCACGCGAATGAAAACTGTTGCTTTCGCGGGAATGAATAATTTATTTTCACGCGAATACAAACCAATGCTTTCGCGGGAATAAACATTTCATTTTCACGCGAATGGAAACTGTTGCTTTCGCGGGAATGAATATTTTATTTTCATGCGAACACAAACCAACGCTTTCGCGGGAATAAACATTTTATTTTCACGCGAATGGAAACTGTTGCTTTCGCGGGAATGAATAATTTATTTTCACGCGAATACAAACCAATGCTTTCGCGGGAATAAACATTTAATTTTCACGCGAATGGAAACTGTTGCTTTCGCGGGAATAAACATTTTATTTTCAGACGAATACAAACCAATGCTTTCGCGGGAATAAATAATTTATTTTCACGCGAATGGAACCCGTTGCTTTCGCGGGAATAAACAATTTATTTTCACGCGAATACAAACCAATGCTTTCGCGGGAATAAAAAATTTATTTTCACGCGAATAGAAACCAATGCTTTCGCGGGAATAAAACATTTATTTTCACACATTCACCTATATAAGAGACAACGGTTTCAGACAGAAAGCATCCAGTTCAACAACAGTGAGCAAAGGAGCAACATCTATCTACTACATCTTCCATTGCAACTACTAAGAGTTCTCTCTTCGTAAAGGTAAAACTTAAATTCAATTATTTCCGCTAGCTAACACAACTATCTGAAGGCTTTATGACATATCTATCTTTAAGTTGATTATAAAGAATTGAACCAATTTTTTTCTGTTTTTTCAGAATGAATACTCAAGACGTAGGAAGTCAACCATTGTATCTAAAGTCGGAATCTCAGCCTGATGAAAAGGTAAGAATTAATAAAAAATACTATTTAACACCTGTTGAAAACCTTTAATTATTTTAGTTATCTAATTATCGCTTGTATTTTAGAACAATGCAACAACAAATCCAATCTACTTAAAGGACTTCCTTCCAGAAATGTATCATAACTATGTGATAAATAATGATGTTGTTGAAGAAAAAGCTGTAGAACGTTTGACATTTCAAGTTATAATATTCTGTATAACTCAACACATGATGAGTATGGGGATGTGTTGTAAGAAACATGATATATCTACAGAACGTTTTGATGACATTATAAAAAACGGTTTCGAAATCGTTTTGTCAATGGTGGAAGTCGTTAATATTAATAATTTTTTAAAAGAAATTGAAAGAAGTGCTTGGAATCAAATAGTTTTCAAAAAATTATATAACATGACGTGGAACAAAAAAACTTTTTATAAATTCAGAAAGCATATTTATAATTACGTCCAAATAGATAAAGCTCTATCCTCTTCTGTAGGTATTTTAGAACTATCGTTAGAAGCGTTTCATACATATTTATGAAAAATTTTTAGTTGTTTTTTATTATTTTACAATATTTTGCTCAAACTATTATATTTTATTTCTTACCAATTGAGATGTTAAAAGCAGTATGATATTAAGTAAATACATATATATTTGAATGCATCCTTTGTTGTTTGTGTCCACATCCCAATAGTTTAATAAGTACATTCTCAATCTACCATAACTCTATGATTTTAACTGCTTTTGACATAAATACATATATATATAAGACACTCTAAGTAATAAATACACTCTTAGCCACTCATGCAAATATTACCCTTTTATTTTTAGAATGTTATGGATGCTCTTTCTGAAGAGCTCCTTAGCACAGATCCATATCCAACAGAAAATAAAATGAAAAACGGCAAAACAACTCCTAAGAGAAAGAAAACTGCTCCAAAAAAGCGAATAGTAAGGAAACGAAAACAAATAGTGAGAAAACAAACTACTTCCGTTGATAAGCAAACAATGGAGAGTGCAGCTATAACTCATTTAACAGTTGAATGTCTCAACGAAAGGAGAGCTAGAGAATCAGAAAAGTCTAAAGGTTCTCAAGTGATTGACTCACCAAAAGTTCCGATTTGCAAAACATTTGAAGATCTTCCTATCCCAAGCATTATGCGAGTGACTGGTGTGATACATCCATCAAGTAAGGAGAAGTGTAGATATTCTCAAGTACACTACCATGATCCTTCAGATATAAATGAACTCGAACCCAAAATACTCCTCTGTCCAGTTGAAATAGCTAAAAACTTCAACTGTGATAATTACCCCCCTCCGTTTAACGTTGTATATTTGGGTAGAAAGGGAAAACCAAAAAATAAAAGCGTTCTTTGGTATGATGTCAGACGTGTTACCAGGGGCAGTCGAATGTAATTTGTATCCGTTATAGCATTGAACAATGCGGAGAAACGCTGTTGAAGACGCTTGCTATACCAGACAAATATGCTTCAGAAGCTAACCGATATACTTCAGGTGTGATGATCTACAGAGGAAAAACAACTCACGGAAAATTTAAGACAGAGTACGATCTTTCATTTTGCTCTCCATCCAGCCTCGGTCGAATGTATTGGAAACAGTATTGTGATCAAGCAAAGCACAACAAAACAATATTAGAAATTGATGATGATGATGAACTTGAAGATTTTCTACGTGAAGATTTTGATGATTTTGAGACAGGATATGTTGCTGAAAAAAAATGATGAGATACATGATAAAACTCGGTGAGAGTTTTTCTCTAATCATTGTAAATAATACTTCAACTCAATTTAGATGTAGTTGTAGTTATTTCTACCCCAATAATTTTTGTTTTAGCGATGGATAGTCTCTAATTCAAAAAAACAAGTTGGACAATGTGACTCGGTGAGTCATTTCTATATAATGTAAACTATCCAATGTAACTAAAGCTATAATTAAAATTCATGTAATTATTTTGAATTTTTGTTTAATCACTCTATACTAATACATAACTTTTTTATTTTAGTTCATTACGAATTCAAAAGCACATAAAACAGAAATCTCCCTTCTTAAGATATAACATCGCTACATCAAAGACATCATTGTAAAAAAAAGACTATGTATTAATTGTTATTACTTAGTATTTACTGACTCTAGCTATATTATATGGAGAGATTTTCCCTACTTATTACACAATAAATGTATATATTCACATATTGTTTCATTTTTAATCACTGTATTTATTCAATGTAGATATATCTCCTCTCTCTCCTCTCTCTCAAGATATCATATGAGTCGGAATTACAGAAAATTATCAAACCTTAAATGTCTTACATTCAAAATCTAGATACCCTATGAGTAATAATTATGTATAGAGTTATGTAAAAAATTATCATAACCTAAATGCCATACATTCAAAATCTAGATGCCATATAAGTTCAAATTAAGTAAAAAAATTATCAAAACTCAAATGCCACTTAAATGCCACTCAAATGCCACTCAAGTACCCCTCAAATGAAATACAATATAAACTCGGCGAATTCATCCAACGTCGTAACCCATTAGTAGTAATATATGAGCAGATCTCCCTACCAAGTGTTTTTTTGTGGGGTTAAAATCTGGGGTGATGCAATGGGTTACGGCGTTCGATGGATTCGCCGAGTTTATATTGTATTTTACTTGAGGGGTACTTGAGTGGCATTTGAGTGGCATTTAAGTGGCATTCGAGTTTTGATTATTATTTTACTTAATTTGAACTTATATGATATATACATTTTGAATGTATGGCATTTAAGTTTTGATAATTTCTTTTCATAACTCGAGCTCATATAGCATCTTGAGAGAGAGGAGAGAGGAGATGTATCTACCTTGAATAAATTCATTGATTAAAAGCGAATCAATGTATGGCTATATACATTTATTACATAATAAGTAGGGGTAAAATCTCCTCATATAATATAGCTAGATACATAATTCGAACTCATATATACATTGAATGCTATAAAATATATCAGATGATAAAGTTAAATATTCATCTATTCTTTATCGATATTTATAAGGATGATGAAAGATTTTTTGTATTTTATATACATATATATATATAGCTATAGTAACTGTGGTAAAAGAAGTCTATTATGAAGGTTTTTATTTAAGCCAAAGTAGGCTCGGTAGATACTCCATCAGAACACACTCGTCTTTTAGCATAAAAATATGTGAGACCTCGTTTTATTTGGTTGTATGTCAACATTTTTTGATCCTTTACTACAAATCCTCGATTTTTACCCATAAACGACTTTTTTGTGTTCAATACATTTAGATAACTGTCTTTGTTCAATTGATTAATTCGTTTGTTCAAACCTTTTGAGCTAAACTTGTTTCCTTTTTCTCCCCAACAGTAATAGGATTTAGAGTTAAGTGCAACAATTCCATCTCCGGTAAATTCTTCTTTAAACAGCCCAGGTGTTCTTTTTCCGTGTTTTAGTACTTTTTCACAACAGTCTTGCATGCTCCATTCTAAACCCATTGTTTTGGTTCTTAAAAACTCATCCCTATGTTTGTCACAGTATGGGCGTGGAAACCAATCACCATATTCATTGTAAAACTCTTTTTTCATACTTGGTTTTACCAGTGTTTCTAATGTTCCGCTCAATGCCATGTATGCGCTATCTGTATCCATTTCAACATATTGGAAATCACTTCTGTCAATATATCTATAAATAAAAAGTTTGTTTCGATTTCAATTATTTGGAAGTTTTACTTACTTACACATAATAATGGTAGGGAATTAGGTTTCACTTACTTATCCATAAAGTCGTAGTAAAACTGTAGCATTCTCAGTTTAGCATACTGTAGCACGGAGAAACCCAAGTGTACTGGAACATTCATCGTTAGCTGAAATGATGGTGATACTGATTAGCAAAGTAAACTTGTGGAATATAAATTTTGAATTGCAAAATAATTGTTTTAAAACTTACTAGCTGTTTACAGGTTATGATTTCATAAAAATCATCTGCTATCTCTTCCATGGCGATAAATTTGTTTCCTCTGATACGAAATGAAGCTTTTCTGGCGCCTTCGATGAACTTGATGGTGGTATGTTTTTCTTTATCAGTGATTGTTTTTCCATAAGCAGCATTTCCTACCAACTTGCTAGTAGTAGCGAGTAATTCTTGACTAGGGTCTGCATCTCCCATTCTCCTAGCGTCTGAAACCGATGTTCCAAAAGCTTCAAAAGCTTTTCTAGGAATATATTCTATTAGCTGATAAACTTTGGTGACTTTCAATCCTTGTTTCAAGTACCATTTCAACAAAGGGCTCATTAGCAATATCTTATCTCCGTACATACTTCCAACTAATGAGCGTTGAGGAGTCTTTAAAAACCCTTCGGCTTCAGCAAAGACTTTCATTTCATCACTCAAGTGTTCTCTGGTTAACATCGTATTTTTAAAAATCGGAGGCATTTCGGAGAACTTTTCTTCCTCTTCCTCAGGAACTTCGATGTCACATTCAACAAATCCGAAGAATTCTTCTGATTGAACTCTCTCCAACACTTCTTCTTGATTCAGCTTTTTTTCAAGTATTTTAGGGTAGAAAGAATTGTAAAACGTGTTGACAAATTTTTGTAAATTTGTATGAGTTTTTACACGCTTCATCCAGTCACACTCCCAAATCGAGATTACAGTGTAACCTAATGCTCGAAGATATTCTTCATTTTCCATCGTAGTTTTAAACAGATCTGCTTTTGATTTTCTTCCAGTAGCTTGAAGCTCTTGTTCTTTAGCGTTGTTATAAGAGCAGTCGTGTCCATGCCAAAAACATCCGTGGAATTGAAAGACATGACGATTTTCAACACAGAAACCATCAACTGGTAATCCTCGCTGTCCGAGAGTAACTTCTCCTCCATTGAGCTGATGTCTGATATTGATTTTTTTTGAGAACATTTGGAACTGTAACCAGCTATGAGCTATCTTGCTAAATTTTACTGGTTCAGCGACAAAGGAGTTTTCGATTTTTCTTCTTCGAGGATAGCCAGTAGGCATTGATTGCATCATACACCATAAATAGAGCGCATTTGCATCAACTCCATAGATTCTATCACAAATCTTTGCTTCTTTTCCCAACCAATGTTCTCTAATTTTAGTTATACCTTTTTCGTGATATCTATGCATCACTAGACTTGGTCCACCAACTATATTTTTCTTTATTAGAGGATAAAGTTCTGCATTGCAGTTGTCAAGCAGACAAATTGGGAGAGTCTGACGAAACGAGTTACCAAGTTCATCAAAATTCAAGTATGTAGAGAGGTATGGAGGGGGTGGTTGAGGTGCTTTGTTAAACATCCATCGAATCGCTAATCCTGGTAAAGATATACCATCTTTTAACATATCAATCCCATGCTCTCTGTAGATTGATCTTTGTCTTTCCAACGCTTGAACAAATGGTTTTACATCCAAGTTGTTGTACCATTTTAAAAAATCCCTCATTGTCTTCATGTCGTTATTTTTCCATGCTTCTTGACAAATTATGTACTCTTCTTCACTGATATTCTTTTGTTTTAAAGAACTGTAAAAAGCTTCTCTTGGAGGTAGATGTTCTTGATTAAGTTGTTCCAAGTCTTTCATCCATTCATAAGGAAAAAATCCTTTTCCGGCTTCACATTTGTATGCTTTGAGATACATTTCATAGCTATATCTAGGAGCGATGAAGATTGTACAATCTAAAAACAAAAAAGATCCTATTCCGATAACAGGCATCTTGGTTCCTTTTTTTATAACAAAATCAAAATCTGTGTCGGAGACATCTTTCAATTTTTGAAGCAGTTTTCCTTTCATCACATTGACATCGTAAGTCTGTGAATTGAAACCTAGAATAGGGAGTTTTTTCATATAGCTGTACAAATCATCCAGTACTTTTTCAGCTCCTGTTCTACGTCTGAAACGATTTTTTTCAAAATCACTACGAAACTTTTCTTCAGCTTCTTCCAGTCGTTGTAATTCACCTTCTATCTGTTTTATGATTCGCGAAAATTGTTTTTCCAATCGGCTATATGATTCTTCACTAATATCATCCAAGTATTCAATGAACTTTCCAACGCATTCATCATCATCCCCATTATTGACAATACAACGCGGGTTGTTGAAGCCTGGTACATTTGAACAAATTGAAATACTTAAAAGTTTATGCTCATTCGTGTAAATGGTTGTGTCTGTATCTCGATCTTTTTCGCAATTAGGTAACAAACACTCTATGTCAAATGTTGCAAAAAATGGATAGTATCTCAAGGAATCATCTGACCCGATATCTATCCCGAATTGAACCTTCAATTTGTCGAATATTGTAGCAGTAGGGCTGTATTGTCCTCCAGAAAACTGCATAGTTGTTGCCTCTGAGATTGAACATCTGTGTCTTTTCAGATTCCCCAATCTATCATAACAAGTAGAACAGGTTGGACATCTGTAGGCTTTGACATATCCTTCCAAGTTTGTAATAAGACTGAAGTGATTGATATAAAGATCCAAATATAGTTTCTCCTTATAACTGGAGTTTGAATTCCAAATAACTGTTGAAGTCATATCATCATTTAAAGAAAACACTGTTATCTTCAGTTGAAATGCTCGCTCCAAAAGCAATAAATCAGCTTCTGTCACTCCTTTCCCATCACACCTTTTACCACTATCACCATAGATGAAACTATGATATTGTTGTTGGTACTCCTTCACCTCCTTAATTATCGGATCTTTTGCAATTCCACAGTTTTTTTGTAGTTCTTTGTGTAATGCTAGACATCTAAAAAAACAAAGATTGTCGGTAATTCGTTTTCCTTTTGTGTTTTTTAACATGGTTCGTATGTGTCTGTTGTTAAGGAGGTGAGAGGGTAAATGCTCTGGTGGTGATCCAACTTTTCCCATTCCGAGTAGTTTGTAGAAATAAAACGAAATGTTTGTGATCAACATCAATCTCCAAGTCGTATTTGGTCTCCGTCTCAAGCTATTTGTACGATGATCAGTCTCCATAACATCAACAAAGAAGTCATCAAGATCTCCTTCAGTTTCAATCAGTTTAGCTTTTGGATATACAGTAGCATTGTTTGATGATGAGTGAAAGTATCGGAGTTCACCATCATTTTTATTTTCTAGTATACAACCTACGCTACAGTTGACTTTTGCTCTCGAGCTCAATTGTCTCCAAACTTTTTTTAGCAATTCTAACACTCTTGAATCATGATAGTCATTTTGGTAGGTATCAGCTTGGTCTCTTGGAATCCCATCCCAAAGTCTTACATTTAAAAGTTCTATGACTTTTCCAGCTCTATGTTTCGTTTTCATAGCTCCCCAATATCTAGCTATCAAATCATCCCATTCTTCATCTTGAAAAGTTGGAGCTGTGCTATCATCAACAATACCTAGGGTTGATGCTCGGGTAGGTCTTTCAAAATTTAAATCTTCCATTTCTTCTTCTTGTTCTTCCTGTTGTGCTTCTTCCTCTTCTTCTTCTTCTTCTTCTTCTTCTTCTTCTTCTTCTTCTTCTTCTTCTTCTTCTTCTTCTTCTTCTTCTTCTTCATTTTCTATCATTGGATCATTCTCATTTTCTTCAACTATCTCCTCCACAACCGGCTCTATATCTTGAGCTATTATGCTAGTCTTTGGTGGTGAAGGCTCAGCACCAAATCCTATTTGATTGATTGTTTCATCGGGTAAACGAAAACAAATGAGATTTTCTTCTAACCATTTCCAATTGGGGGAAATTTCAGGGTTTTTTTCTTCTACATTCTCCTCCTGATAATTTAAACTTTGTCTAAAATAGAAATGTTAACACTTAATAGTTGTTCTATAAAACATTCACATACATTTTATATAAAATGTAACAGAAGAAAAAAATGACTTAAACACCATTATCAATTAATTTTTAAAATGGAATTAGGAAAAAAGACTCAAACATTATTATTAGTTAAGTTTTTAAAAACTTACTGTGTACTATGGTATGAATTCCCAACTCCCTCTTTTACATTAATTCTCTGATATTCTGAGTCCTGTCTACAATAAAGAGATAACGCATTATTTTTGCTGATTCATGAGATGAGTATAAGAAAAAAGCAAAAAATTACTCTACTAATGTTATTAATTTATGATTTTAAAAACTTACTGCTTATCAAAGGCTATTGTATTTTCAGTAGTTGCTGAAACTTGAAAAGTCGAAGGTTTGTCTTGAAAAGCATTTTCAAGTTCCATCTCCATTTCATTTTCATATTCAGCATTGCATTCATCATTCATGTATTCATTATCAGCGTTTGAAAAACCGATATCATTTTGATTTTTCATGAGCCATTCCCATTCCTTATGTATGTCTACATCAGTATCATCCTCTTCTGTTTCCATAGCACTATAATAACAATAAAATCATTACTTTTTAATAGAAGTGACAATAGCTCATAAAAAGGTAAGTTAAATGTCTCAGCTAATAAATTTTACCTTGTGAATAAAACTCCTAGTAGTCAGTTGGTATATTATATAGTAGATGTTGAGGCTTCAGTTACTGTTGTTAGAACGAGTGATTTATTATGTGAAAGCATTACTTTTTAAGTAGACAAAAACTTAAGTGAGATAATTAAGGCGGATAATTAAGTCTTGGCTTCAATGAAAGTTTTCAAATTCACACAGAAAAACTTTTAATAGTCAGTGGATGTAGTAGTAGATGTTGCTCCTCCAATCACTGTTGTAGAACTGGATGCTTTCTGTGTGAAAACAGTGGCTCTTAAATAGGTAAAGCTGCACTGGTTGAACTCTATGAATACCAACCTTCTTTATAATATAACTATGAATCAGAATTTTGTCCACGCGAAAACCAATGCTTTCGCGGGAATAAATAATTTATTTTCACGCGAATAGAAACTGTTGCTTTCGCGGGAATACAAATTTTATTTTCACGCGGATACAAACCAATGCTTTCGCGGGAATAAAAACTTTATTTTCACGCGAATGGAAACAATTGTTTTCGCGGGAATAAACACTTTATTTTCACGCGAATGGAAACTGTTGCTTTCGCGGGAATAAATAATTTTTTTCACGCGAATAGAAACTGTTGCTTTCGCGGGAATACAAACTTTATTTTCACGCGGATACAAACCAATGTTTTCGCGGGAATAAAGACTTTATTTTCACGCGAATGGAAATAGTTGTTTTCGCGGGAATAAATAATTTATTTTCACGCGAATAGAAACTGTTGCTTTCGCGGGAATACAAATTTTATTTTCACGCGGCTACAAACCAATGCTTTCGCGGGAATAAATACTTTATTTTCACGCGAATGGAAACCGTTGTTTTCGCGGGAATAAATAATTTATTTTCACGCGAATAGAAACTGTTGCTTTCGCGGGAATACAAATTTTATTTTCACGCGGATACAAACCAATGTTTTCGCGGGAATAAATACTTTATTTTCACGCGAATGGAAACCGTTGTTTTCGCGGGAATAAATAATTTATTTTCACGCGAATAGAAACTGTTGCTTTCGCGGGAATACAAATTTTATTTTCACGCGGATACAAACCAATGCTTTCGCGGGAATAAACACTTTATTTTCACGCGAATGGAAACTGTTGTTTTCGCGGGAATAAATACTTTCATGCAAAAGCATTGGTTTGTATCCGCGTGAAAATAAAATTTGTATTCCCGCGAAAGCGACAGTTTGTATTCGTGTGAAAATAAATTATTTATTCCCGCGAAAACAACTGTTTCCATTCGCGTGAAAATAAAGTCTTTATTCCCGCGAAAGCGTTGGATTGTATCCGCGTGAAAATAAAATTTGTATTCCCGCGAAAGCAACAGTTTCTATTCGCGTGAAAATAAAGTCTTTATTCCCGCGAAAGCATTGGTTTGTATCCGCGTGAAAATAAAATTTGTATTCCCGCGAAAGCAACAGTTTGTATTCGCGTGAAAATAAATTATTTATTCCCGCGAAAACAACCGTTTCCATTCGCGTGAAAATAAAGTATTTATTCCCGCGAAAGCATTGGTTTGTATCCGCGTGAAAATAAAATTTGTATTCCCGCGAAAGCAACAGTTTGTATTCGCGTGAAAATAAATTATTTATTCCCGCGAAAACAACTATTTCCATTCGCGTGAAAATAAAGTATTTATTCCCGCGAAAGCATTGGTTTGTATCCGCGTGAAAATAAAATTTGTATTCCCGCGAAAGCAACAGTTTCTATTCGCGTGAAAATAAATTATTTATTCCCGCGAAAACAACGGTTTCCATTCGTGTGAAAATAAAGTATTTATTCCCGCGAAAACAACTGTTTCCATTCGCGTGAAAATAAAGTTTTTATTCCCGCGAAAGCATCGGTTTGTATCCGCGTGAAAATAAAATTTGTATTCCCGCGAAAGCAACAGTTTCTATTCGCGTGAAAATAAATTATTTATTCCCGCGAAAGCATTGGTTTTCGCGTGGACAAAATTCTGAATCATAGTTATATTATAAAGAAGGTTGGTATTCATAGAGTTCAACCAGTGCAACTTTAGCTATTTAAGAGCCACTGTTTTCACACAGAAAGCATCCAGTTCTACAACAGTGATCAGAGGAGCAACATCTACTACACTTTCCATTGCAACTACTAGAAACTTTCTCTTTATAAAAGGTAAAATTTAAAACTTATTATTCCCTACCTAACAAAGATCAAAATTAGTTTAGCTATAATGTAAAGTATGAAATAAATAATCTTTTAGTTCCACATGAAAAGCTGAATTATATGTTATTTCTTTCTTTTTTAGAACACTATGGAGGATTTTTCTGCTTCTTACACGGATTTAAAGCCAATCGAAAACAAACAAAAAACGTTCAAAACACCCAAAAGAAAAAACTCTAACTCTGTCACAAAAGAAGCAGCGATAAAGAAACGAGCTCTTCCAAAACTGGTTTTACCCACAACATCAAACAATATGGAACAAAAAGAATTGCTCACTGATGCTGACAGAGCTCTCCAGATGGCCAAATCTCTCCAAAAATGGAAGACATGTGATTTGAAAAAGATTGGAGGGTTTCTTACACTAGCATCACTTCCTGTTCCATCAGTTTTGCAAATCGTTTCTATTGAGCAGAGTACTGGTGCATACGGAAACTACTACATTCTCACTTATCTTGATAATTCAACTGGAGCGAATTTTCAGAAAGTCGTTTGTCCAAGTAGAGTAGTTGAAAGCTTCAATGTTGATAACTACCCATTACCTTTCAACATTTTGTACTTGGGTGAGATGGAAAACTCAAAAAAACCGGAGACTACTTACTACAATGTCAAACGTATCAGTACAAAACGATTAACCACAATGGAAGCTACTGCTGAAGCTGAAAAACTGAGAAAAATGAGTGAAGAAGAACTCAAACTCGCTTACGACATCGATTATCTCAGTAATTTCAAAGATTGTTCCATTTTTGCTTACATCGAAGTTGTAGAAAGATTCATTCCTTTCCGATTCAATGGAGAAGAATCCATTGTAAATTGCATTCGCTATGTCACTGAAAAGAATGGAAAAAGAGAGACGAGAACGCTTTTACTACCAATCAGATATAACGAGGAAGCTAAAAGATGTGCACCTGGTGTGATGATTTACAAAGGAAAAAAACAGAGTAAGAATGGAAATCCTATTCCATACCACAATGTTGTCTTCATTTCTTCAACCAACGCTAGTGATTGGGAGCAATATTGCACACAAACAAGTTCCAATGAGGTGCTAACAAAAACGAATAATGAGGATGAAGTTCTTAAGGAATTCCTAGAAAACGAATTGCAAGATTTTGATGAACCACTTGGTGTTGATGGTATGTAAACTCAATATCAAATGCTGACAACTGGTAGTCTCAAGCGGATAATGAATGAATAAAAAAAAGCCTGTGTATTCATTGACATTACAAGTTGTACTGTTTTGTATTACTTACTATTTACCGACTCTAACTATATTATATGGAAAGATTTTCCCTACTTATTATACAATAAGTCTATATAATCATATAATAATTCATAGAAAAGTCTAAAGGTTCTCAGGTGATTAACTCACCAAAAGCTCCGGTTTTGCAAAACATTTGAAGATCTTCGGTTTTGCAAAACATTTGAAGATCTTCCTATCCTAAGCATTATACGAGTGACTGTACTTTTTTATCCAGTTGAAATATCTAAAAACTTCAGTAACTTAGTATTTACTGACTCTAGCTATATTATATGAGATTTTCCCTACTTATTACACAATAAATGTATATATTCACATATTCTTTCATTTTTAATCACTGTATTTATTCAATGTAGATATATTTCCTCTCTCTCCTCTCTCTCAAGATATCGTATGACTCGGAATTACAAAAAATTATCAAACCCTAAATGCCTCACATTCAAAATCTAGACATCCTATGAGTTATAATTATGTATACAATTATGTAAAAAATTATCATAACTTAAATGCCATACATTCAAAATCTATATACCATATAAGTTCAAATTAGGTAAAATAATAATCAAAACTCGAATGCCACTTAAATGCCATTCAAATGCCACTCAAGTACCCCTCAAGTAAAATACAATATAAACTCGGCGAATTCATCCAACGCCGTAACCCATTGCATAACCCCAGATAATGACCCCTCAAAAAAACACTTGGTAGGGAGATCTGCTCATATATTACTACTCCCATTGCATAACCTCCAAGATCTAATCCACAAAAAAACACTTGGTAGAGAGATCTGCTCATATATTACTACTAATAGCATAGTATTTATATGTACTGACAATAGAAACAAGATTACATTTAGCAACATTTATGTACCGTTGGTTGTTTTCCTGTTTAACCTCCTGGGCCCTGTCTATAAAAGGCAAAGCCTTTCCCATGAACAATCTGTATTGTATTGGGTCTCATACTTATTCATATTCTTTACGCAAGAATAAATGCATTTTACTCTAAAGCTCAGAGTAATGTGTCTGCCCAGAGGGCTCTATACTAGTCGTGAAGTAGAGAACACTCTTTCACATCTGATTTGGCTTTATACCATCCTGGTATTGCCTCTAGGAGACAAGCAATATGTGATAACAGCTCATCGAGATGCTACCAAAATTACCGGTAGCAGAATGAGAAGCTTGGTTGTTGACAATGGACAGTTAGTGGATTGAAAGCCCACAAAATCCACTAGACGCCTCACCAATATATTGATTGTTCATTAAAATGTAGATACATTAATCGCCAATTTTCAAGTTCCCTAATGACCTATGACCTGTAACACAAATCTCTCCTGTAACTGTGGCAGCATTTTCAAGATTGGTGATGCTGAGTAGAACTTGCTCAGTTCAAGATTGAAGAAGAAAGTTTGAGATTATCTTCACCTGTTGAAAAGTCTTTTCTCCCCAAACTCCATATTTCCCGTGATATACATTGAGGTAAACACAAACTTCTCTAGGCCTGTCACAATTTTCTAGCTATTAGAGAAGAATTTTCTGACATGCTTCTCTTGAAGAAATACTCATATTCAATTTCCACAAGCTAAAGCAGAAGAGACAACATTATAACACTGACACATACTATTTATTTCCGTACCACAAGCCTCCAGTTTATTACAATCACTCAGAGCATTCCACTCGGAGGCTGTAGGGTCCGTGTACTGTCTGCGCATCTATGTTACAAATCTATAAATGATACTTAGAACTATAGTATTCTATACATGAGCAAATACTGCAGAAAATGGTGGGGCAACTCCTGGTCACCCATAAAGTCTACAAAAGGCATTTTTTTCTTTTGAGAAACATTGTGGTAAAGGAGGTAATTATAACATAGTTTTAGAGTGAATTTTGAAACTGTGATTTTGTATCAAATACGATGATGCAATTCAAAGGAGTTGAAGCTAGAGATTGCTTTATAAACTTGTTGGGTTAATTGATAGAGCTAATAATTCTTTGAAAAGCACAGTGTCTCAAGTTTTAGAAGCGCAAGCTCTCCAATTGCATTTATTCATTTCTGGAAATGCTCGTCTAGTGACAAACCTTAAAAAGTTATTACCTGTAGATAGGAGAAGTTTGCCTTGTTTTTAAATTTGTTAAGTTGATCTCTTGTGTAAATTTGACTTTTAGATGATGTTCAAGAGTATAAACCAATCTGTTTAGTTTTATTGTATAACTTTATGGTTCAAGGATCGAAACAAACTGCCTGCATCTGGTGAAGTAAATAAAACTGATTACGTATCTAGTGGAAGTATTGGAAGTGGTCAGTGAAGTAGACATGAAGTTGCCAGTAAGTAGCAAAGAATTTGTTTATAGTTCAGGTGCAGAAGATTTTAACAGGGAAAATAGTGTAGCAGCTAGAAAATAAGAAAATTATGTTGACAATCTTTTAGCATGGTCAAATGAAGCTGCCGAGCCAAGATGGTGTCTAGCTGTGAGACAGTACTGACACCCCTCAATCTCTCCCTTCAATCTTTCTGTTCCAGCACTGTCTGAAACATGGAACAGATGCGCTGTGTGCTGGCACACTGCAGTCACATCTGAGACAACTGAACCGCAAAGCGAAAGCAATGTTACAACGAACATTCCAATCTATGTGTAGCGGAAGGAAGGAATGAGAGTCATAAACCGGCGTGAGATTTTCTGATAGATACTCCAACCACTGAGTGTTAGCAAAAGGTAACTTTTTGTGCTTAGTCTCCGACTATGTTTTTGAAAAAAATATTATTTTTTAATTACAATAATCTGTTGTTTGAGAGAAAATGGCAAAGTAAACTCTGTACCACACATGAAATTGGTCGAATAGAATGGTTTTTGTCACTTTTTTAATCTTACCAGCATAGCGTCCATAAAAACGTTCAAAGATGATTTCAACAAATGTGTCATGTTGTTGTTTAATGGTAGCCATCAATGAAGAAAATGAACTAAGAAGTCTCTAATTTGATGTCAATACTAATCAGTGAGTAGTGTAATATCTTAGTTTATTGCTCTCAGTTGGCTCTTCCATCCAATATTCATAAATATCTACATTTAGTGACATCCGTAACATTACAGCTCACAAACTTGCATTTTGATGTTTACTGTGCATACAACTTGGGTCCTTACAGTACACTTTGCTAATCTAATACAATGAACCATGTGATTGGTCCAATCAAGATCCATCCGTAAAGCCCGTAATACAACAAAAAGGACAAAGTAAAAAGCAGCTCTACACACCGTGCAGATAACCCATAAATAATAGCGTTTTTTCAGCTTGCAATTTACACAACAATTCTTGAGTTTGAACTAAAAACTTGGGGTTATATTTTGACAACATATTTCTTACATAATACAAAAAACCATTAAAAACTGACACCATCAAAATATTTAAGCAACCTTTTGGCAATTCCCATAGAGTAAACATAAATGATTGCCTAGAGAGTTGTCTCAGCAAACAAGTGCAAAATGCTTTTGGGTGTACTACTAATTCTACCAGCAATTTTGGCTCTGAAGTTACACAAGCAACTCCTTGAGCCAACGTCTGCTCCCAACCGTTAAAAGCAATCATTAAATGGCATTAAAAATTAATGCATGTGAAATTATTGAGTTTCAAGTGATCCATTACCAATTCTCACTGATTAGTTTGTCACTAATTAACCATACACGATAGTTGTGCAACACACTTGCAACTATGGTGTTTTTATACACTACTTCATATGGGTACACGGTGTTTGTTATTTAAGGTTGGTACCATTGCTCTACATGTGTTACCACTCCACAATAAATTATAATGAGTGTTGTCCATCCAGGCTTGTACTATGTCTAAGTACAGTCACTCTGCGTTCTTAGTTCATGTCTACTAGTAATGCACACATCTTATTAATCATTTTTGTAGTCTCTAATTTATTTCTAGATAAAGTATTTGTGGAACACTAAACTGCTGTCCACGGATAATGTGCCGTAAACTAGTCAACCATCACATATCTCAGAGCCCTGATAGGTCATCAATGTCATATCCGTGTGTAATTATATAAAACCTACAATAGAGCTTACAGTAGATTGGTGCAGTATCAAATGGAGAACTCTATAGATACTACATCATACAGCCAGGGCTCTGCAGAAAAGACCAAATCAATAATATTTTATCTTGACTCATGCAGTGCTAGATTTTATCTCTCAGTAATCAAGCTTTTATTTATTAAAAAAGATGGCTGACAATGAAGCAAGCAGAGGGCGATTGAGCAAGTTGATTGTTCAGTTGTAGCCTCAGCCACTGGTTTACTTTGAGTGCTTACTCACTCTCTTCCATGTAACTCAGGAACTCAGCGTCTTCTTCTGCCTCAAGTCGAGCTTGTTCTTCTACAGCCCTTCTCACTGCTTCATCTTGTTCTTCTGCAGCCCTTCTCTCTACTTGATCTTGTTCTTCTGCAACCCTTCTCACTGCTTGAGCTATTTCTTCTGCTTCTCTTCCCTCTGCTTGATCTTGTTGTTCTACAGGTCTTTGTTCTTCAAAGAAATCTGATATATCAAGTTGAACCACTTCACTCTGATCTCCCCAGATTTGCTGTATATCCTGAACCTCTCCACTTTGAAGCACCTGTGTATCTTGCAGTTCTCCACTTTCAAACATCTCATTTACTTCATCTAGTAGTCTTTGAGCTTCTGCATAATCACCTGGTTGGTCCGATCCAGGTACAGCCTCTGCCGTCTCACCTGTACCTCTTGAGCTAGTTGGTTGTTCTTGTTCAGTCTTCCGTCTCTTTGATGGCACAGTAGCTGAAGTTTGGGATAAACCAATCAGAGTAGTTGATTTGTTTTGAGACGTTGAAACAGTAGCACTTGCAGCTACACGCTTTTTACCAGAAGTTGATGAAGATGCTGCTACTGTGATTCGGTTTTTATCTAGCAAACTGACGAGTTTAATAGTTGTAGATGGCTTAAAGGATGAAGAAGATGGTGCTGATGAAGATGCTGCTGTGATTCGGTTTTTATCTAACAAACTGACAAGTTTAACAGTTGTAGATGGCTTGAAGGATGAAGAAGATGGTGCTGATGAAGATGCTGCTACTGTAATTTGTTTTTTATCTAACAAACTGACAGGTTTAACAGTTGTAGATGGCTTAAAGGATGAAGAAGATGGTGCTGATGAAGATGCTGCTACTGTAAGTTGTTTTTTATCTAACAAGCTGACGAGTTTAACAGTTGTAGAGGGCCTAGAGGATGAAGAAGATGGTGCTGATGAAGATGCTGCATTCGCTACTATACTTTTTTTTGCATAGCTGGAAACCATCGTAGTAGGGTCTCCTGCACATATCAGAGGTAATGCCTGTTTTGGAGCTGGTGCAGCAGAATCTGTTGGTGGTTTTCCACCAATCAATGAATGATCGTAAATTAGGTCAAACTTCCCTCTTATTTTTATCTCTGGGTAGTAGTGTGCTAGCCTGAACTGAAACATATTATTCTCAACTTCACTCATTGCTAGAAAACAAAGCTATGCTAACTAAGTCAGCACATTGATAACTATTGCAAACCTACAAAAAACTTTTGATCCCCTGACAAACAGACAGGTAAACAAACATACAGCTAGACATGTGGACAAGTAAATGTGCAGACGGGTAGACAAGTTGACACATAGACACACAGACATGAAAACATGCAGACAAGTAGACATGCATACACGTAGATAGGCAGGTTGACATGCAGACTGAAACACATGCAGATAGACATGTAGACAGGTAGACAAGTTGACACATAGACAGTTGACATGCAGACTGAAACACATGCAGATAGACATGTAGACAGGTAGACAAGTTGACACATAGACAGTTGACATGCAGACTGAAACACATGCAGATAGACATGTAGACAGGTAGACAAGTTGACACATAGACAGTTGACATGCAGACTGAAACACATGCAGATAAACATGTAGACAGGTAGACACTCAAAACGTAGAGACATAGAAAAGTAGATAGGTAGACAATTAGACAGACATACAGCACGAATGACATCAATTATAGTGCACTGACATTATTGAATACCGTTCTTGAGCTTATACAAAGCCGTTCAAACTAACAACAACTTTATTTTTTCCTCAAACTTCATTTTTCAAGGTGTTTTTGGAACTGGCATTTTCAAGCCATGATGTAAAACCTAATTGGAAACTCCATCATGGCGCATGCTGAACCTGCGAATTTTGTTCAAACATGTTTGCTAGTTCTTTCAAAATTTCTTTTGCCATTAATGATAAAATTATTCCGATTACAATACTAGTCAGCGAAGCGTTGGATTGCTTCTCCCAGTACAAACAAGAAAGTTTCAAAGAAACACCTTTACTCCTAAATTAGGCTGGAGCTTGATAGTGAATTTGAGATTAAACTTGAACATGAGAGGCTGAAAGGATTCCATAGGCGTTTTTTGGTCTTTTGGTTTTTGATTCTGTGCTTGAGCGCTAAAATGCACACCTCAAGCACAACGTCATGGCAAATTGGTTGGTATGGTAGTGGAGAGCAAGCTTGGAGATTTAAATTGGGTAACTAAAGGAAACAATCAGCTGAAAACATGTTTTAATTTGCGCTTCATTATTTTACCACATTAGCTAAATCTGCAAAGTAACAGTTTAATAACTTTTATCTACTGTTAGTATTTAGTTACGGGGTAACTAGTAAGTTGGGCTACCAAATGAGTTTGGTTGTCTGTTATTTCATTTTGTTACTTAATTACTTTTCGATTCTTCTTTCATAAATTATTTGCTTTCGCAATTAAGACTAATTGTGGTGTATCAAGATTCACTAAGGTTGCAAGTAGTAATATAAGAGCAGGTCTCTGTCATGGAGTCTAAGGAAAAAGTTCTCCTGGTTCCAGGTCTACTTTTACTTGGCACCAGTTACCATGAGAACCTGTGAAATGTACATTTTTGTATGCACCAGGTGTTATAATTTTGAATGTTTGCTAAGTATTTATTGTGTAGGGTTTGTTTATATTGTGATTTCTATGTTGATTTAAACATGGATTTGTGTGATGATTTAGATTGGGGGTTTGAGCATTATATAAAGATGAAGCGTTGTATTATTGTATTGCCATTGAAAGACTGTTGATGGGACTACGAGTGATATCGTAGGTGTTTTATCGAGTCTGAAACAAAAAGTGCTAATAATTATGATAACCTAGGTACTTGTCATAGGATTTTCTACTTTTGGAGGTGTTGCTGAGTTTAGTATATATGGAAATGCTGTCAAGGAAATACAAAAATCGAGAACCTCTCCCGATCGAATCATAGACGAAACTATTGCCGGATAACGAACATCTCTTTTATCATGAATACTAGTGCTGAAAATTTTACAGCAATGACTGCAATGTGATGGATTTATGCGAGTATGTGTGAGAGGTTAGAGGCGGCAGGAGTTGCCCTACCTTGCCTGATGAAGTTGATGTATCCAGTCGGCTAGCAACACAGACTGGCCTGTGTACCTGCAACGATGGAGTCGTGCTAGCCAAGCCTAGGAGGAAACGCAAGCTAAGGAATATTCTAGTGACTGACCTCACGACACTAACTAGCTGCATGATCATTTCGTCAGGCGCCTTGGATTACTCTTGTCTGTTATGCATGTTAACCTAGTTCTTAAATAGCCAGTTATATTGTATTGTTGTTAGCCAATAGCATGTTTGTATTTACAACTGTGTGACTTTTATATAAATACTGGTGCAAAGTGCCGAGGTCTTCAGAGCTCTAGAGTAGTTGTGTTAAAGAGTAGAACTGTGTAACGTGGTGTAACGATGCGTTCCTATTTTTTTATTTCTAAAATTCCCAGAGATGCTTCTTCGGTTACCTATTTGGCTCATCAATGCTTTCCCGGAAGCACAAAATATGTCCAAGAGTCCTTTGAAAAAGCGACAAAAAAACCATATTATTTTCTACGGATAGACACGACTCACCAAACGGATGATCATCACAAACTATTGGGAAACTTTACATCAACAAAACCTATGATGTTGTATGCACCCGAGTAAAAGCATATAAATACAATTACTTTTCGTTTCATCTCACACATATTTTGTTATTCAACTGTGTAACACGTTAGTAATATAATGATTAAAGCTCTGCAACAAAAATTAAGAAGAAATGCGACTATGTTGTTATGACTCAACACCACGTCCGCTTCAATTCAAACGTTTGTAATAGCTAATGCAAAAAAAGATCTTATTGTGATGGATTTATGCGAGTATGTGTGAGAGGATAGATATGCCAGGAGTTGCCCTGCCTTGCCTGATGAAGCTGATGTATCCAGTCGTCTAGCAAAAGAGACCGGCCTGTGTACCTGTGACGATGGAGACATGCTAGCCAAGCCTAGGAGCAAACGCAAGCTATGGAATATCCTAGTGACTGACCTCATGACACTAACTAGCTGCATGATCGCTTAGGCAGGTGCCTTGGATTACTCTTGTCTGTTACGCATGTTAACCTTGTTCTTAAATAGCCAACTATATTATATCATTCCTAGCCAATTTCATTCATGTATTTCAACTGCATGTTTTTTATATAAATACTGGTGCAAATCGTCCAAGCCTTCAGAGCTCTGTAGTAGTTGTGTTAAAGAGTAAAACTGTGTAATGTGATGTAACGTTGTGTTCCTCGCAATCATTTGCTGGAGTATATTGTAAGTTGTTGTCTAACGTACCAGGATTGTCAATAACGCTTCGAAACATCTCTCACTGTTTGTAAGTTTTGTATCTTGCTCGAGAATATATTTATTATTATCAACTACAACTCTCATTATGCCAAACACTTGCGAAGTAGAAAACACTTGTAAATAATTAATCCACTCAGAGAATAACTACACTCTTTGTAATTGTTACAAGCTCTGCATCATTCGCTTGAAAGGCAAAGTGCTGAAGTTAATGCCAGTGAAAGTCTATCAATTGTCAAAACTTGTACACGTGCTGACTTGGTGCCATTGATAGTGGTACCTGATCTGATTATATTGTGTAACAGATCCCCGTATTGTTAGAGAAAGTCTCCCGTATTGAGATGTATCAAGTAATTAATTAATCAGGTGCCCATTGTGTGCTGTGTTATACTCCTGTTAGTAGAAGCCACAATATGGAGTTTAGTGCCTGAGGCTAGTTGGCTTGCTACCATTTTCCCTAGCACACAATAGTATAGGAAGGCTTTAGTAGACAGTGGTCTGGTGAAGGTCGTGAACAAATGAGTGCACACAAATCCTTCACATTATTATGACTCTAATAGATTGAGCTAAAGCTATTATAAATGGAACAATACTATTGTCAACTGCCCAGTATAATCTGTTGCAACAAAGTGCGAAGGAAATTCCTAGTCTGGTTAGGAAAGCAATGATATATGATAAAAAATCTGTATTGCAAAAAAAGAGGATTTCTAGCTTCCCTTCTAGGACCTATTATCGGAGCAGTAGACCCCGGAATACTGAAGGCTGTATTAGTAGGAGGACTAAGATGAATCTCTCAACTGGAATGATGAGGAAGAGAATGGCTATTTTAGCTCTGGATGATCTGTGTAAGAGAAGAAAAACTGCTACCGTCAAAAAGGCTAACTCGGATATGTTTCAATCATCGCTAGAAACTGTTGACAACATTATACTAGGTAATGTTCCTCTAGAATCGGAAAACTTTATTGAATTGCAGCGCTACAAGAAGTAACTACTCAAACTAACCGGTAAAAGAACAGTTGATGATAAGCGTAAAATTTTGACTCAGACTGGTAGAGGTAGTCTTTTGGATGCTATGATAACTCATATTGTACTTGTTTTATCATCAATAAAATCGATAAAATTATGAGCCTCCAGCATTTAACATTTACTAGACGCTAACTTTTAGTCTCTGAAAATGAGTACACTAGAATAATGAAAAAAGTGGGAATGGAAAAGCAACAGAGGAAAGTTAAAACACTCCTCTTTTGTATTATAATCCTACGGAAGATACAACGGTGAGAGATATGAAGCGAAAGCAAAATGCCTTGCTGGAAACAGCGCATTAGTCTGATTTGTCCGAGTACGAAAAGTTAGATGAAAATTTTCAAAACATGCGTAGGTATCTGAGCGACATTTGCAAAATTAAAAACAACCACCAACACATGGGTAACTGGTCCCCTATCAAAAAGCCAAATACACAACCTAAATCTTCTTTGGCTAATAGTACAATTATTGGTGTATAAGACTGACACCCTTTTGCTAAACGAATCTACCTCATCTACCTATGTGTTAGATGTTAGTGAGAAAGCTCCAATAAAAGAAAAATTGTTTGATACCAACGACTCATCCATGTTTGATAATGTGGATGTTGCTGATCAACAAGATGACAATGAGGAGGGTGAGAAGGAACATTTAGAAAATTTTGAGTAAAAGTATCTAATTTAGCAAGAAAGGTGATCAAGTGATTGGTGTCAGATTGTTGGAGCGATTTAATAAAAGTGGCATGTACAACTCAAATAAGGACATGCTGAAAATTGAAGAACATGTGAGAATTAGCAAGGCAAGAGGGGCATTTGAGAAAGGATACACTCCGAATTGGACCATCGAGATCTTTATTATAACCGATGTGCTAACTTATGAAAAACCTATTGTATACACAGTGAAAGATTTGGCTGAAGAGATGATCGATGGCACCTTTTTATGAAAATGAGTTGCAAAAGGTAAGTAAAGCTACAATTTTTCAGAATCAAAAAGATACTGGGAAGAAGAACGAGATGAGGTAAAAGGCAGATACTGGTCAAGTGGTTGGGTTACTGAGAAAAGTTCAATGAGTGGGTGAATGAGTAGCTTGTAAGGAAGGATTGCTCACTGTAACCATCATACGTTGTTAAGATGTTGATGCTGATATTTTTACCCTCAAACACCAGTGCTGGAGCATTTCCCGTTAACGCCAAATCTGATTTTACGGTGAGACTGTATAAATATTTGGATACCATTTGGTGGTAAATGAGAGATAGCTCTGCTAGATTTATTGTACTCTAATAATTGGAAAAACGCCACCGAAGGAAAAATATATCTGGCTAAATGTCTCCAGCAGAAGCAAAAAGTCATTCGTCTTAATTGGTAAAGGGAGATATGATAGTGTGGAAGAGTTGGAGGAGGTTCTACAAAAGATAATGCGTAAAATGAGTTTAGATAAAACGTCTGGCATCTCCTATGACAAGGTAACCAACACCAGTTTGCTAACTAACAGCAATCCTGAAACAACAGTAAGTTTTTCCAAAGACTTGTCATGCATCTTTGGATTTGAACAGAGTGGGAAAACTACATGACCTCGAGGTAGATAGAATAATCTCACATGTCCTAATATAAATTTTGGTCTAACGTCTTTGTATGTTTTTTCCAACAATAGGATGGTAGACGATACAAATGTACCGCTGCTAAGAGTAGTACCGGTGCAAGGAAAGAAGAACGTTGAGTTTAAAACCCATACTACATCAACGCTTCATCACTGAATAGTTTACTTATAACGAGCGATGACGGTGAGCGAATACCATTTGACGGTGGAAAGCCCGTGTTGACGATTCGCTTTAGAGAAAGAGGGACACAATAAGTTTGGTATGATACAAACCTGAAGACTCAAAAGATTTTTTAGATTAGTACTACAAAACACAAGCTGGGAATAGAATTGGAGTGTACAGTAAACGGCGAGTGATGCCTAGTATGAGAGGTAATGGACTCGGTAGTATTTTTTCAACTATACTCAAATCGGCAACACCTCTGCTGAAGAGAGGAGCTATTAGTCTAGGTAAGAGAGCGCTCTCTGTAGGTAGTTATGTAGCGCGTGATGCCATCGATGTTCATAGCTAGGTATCATCTACAAAGAAGAGAGGGTTGGAGGAGCTGAATGATCTTAGGGGAGGCACTCAGAGCAGTGCCTCTGGATTGTGTCAAGAGAAGAAAAAAATCGGCTCCAGGAAAGAGGAGAGGACCGGGTATACCTGGACATTCCATGTTTTAACAATCAAGGAATCAACTATAAAGACACTGGATGATGACACTTGTGTTCATTAGGTGATATTGCTTCGAGCAAATATCACTCGCAAAAAAATGGTTAGTCGAAATGGAACATCAGGTAACAAGTTGTAATGTTCTTTCTACAACATAAACCTAGCGCTGGATGTTTTTGCTACGGAACCTACAGACATATCGGTAGAGAGATTTGAATACGTCGTCATCAGACTTGATAGGTTGGATCCTTACAGCTGGATCCAGTTGACCTTGGCTGGTAGTACTGATCATTACACAAATCTTTACCACTTGTTTCTGCATATCAAAGCCACAGTTGTCCAAGACGATGGAAGTGATAATGGGGGTAGAAACGACAACGCACCTGTGTGGATGGGAGACTCAATGCATGTAATATTCAAGGAGCTGAAACGGTCGATAACAAGTAATGCTGTTGAATAATCCAACACTTATGGTTTGCGATCCTACTTTTCCCAACTACTCGAAACTAGCCCAAATAAAAAGAAGTACTAGGGGCGGTTGTAGGGTTGTTGTGTGATGATTTGATGAGTAAAGACAGCGCTGAACACAGCACTGCGGGTAAAAAAAGAGGAGATCATTCTTCAGAGGTGGAAAGACATTAAAGTTTTCAGGTGAACCTCATTTGCACTGTTTCATCAGAGAAAACTTATAGTTCTAGGTCCAACTATCCAACTGGAGTTTGAACAATCTTCCATCAAACTGTCTTTGTTTGCTGCCAACGAGACACCAACCGAAGGAGTAAAGATCAGAATCGACAAGTTTGAACTAAATCTTTACAAAGTCAAAGTAAATCCTACGATACAAAACTCTCAGCTCTGTTTGGCGTTGAAAGAACACAACTACATTTATCCAATTGAGGGAAAAGGTCTCAAGTTGTATGGAATTCGTAGTGGAGTGTGTCAGATTGACATAACGTTGGAAGAGAACAAACAGAAACACAAAGAAATCTATTTAGGTTTGGTTGATCATAACGCTCTGAGTGGACGTTTCACCAAGAACCAGTATATGATGCAGCAAGCTAATGCCAAGAATATTGTATTGAGAGTTGGTGATTGTCCAGTTGGAAGGACATATTAACCAAACTATACCAAAGAAAGTTTCGGGTGTGAATATCATCAGTTATTACACACTACTGGATCTTTGCTCGATGGTGAAAGTATAGGTGTTGCCAGAAAACAATATTCAAATGGCACCATGTTTTACGGATTCGATTTGACAGGTGATTTTCACAAAAAAAGGTATTCACTCGATGAAAAACCGCACCGCGATTTTGGAAATTCAGTTTAGCACCAACACAAACGAAGGTTTGTCCCTGGTAGCCTACTTTGTAGAGGATGGTGTCTTGGAAATGGATAGCATTCTTCAATTAGCTGTTGCGGGAGGCGTAGTGCTCTAAACAGTGAGCTAGAGATGAACACCATACAGATTCGTTTGATATTATCTTCGGATGATATCTGTCGCAGCGAGGGGGTTCACGTTGGACCTAGAGATCAGTTTTGGATGCAAATTTCCAATTTTCCAACAGGGTGTTTCGTATTCAACACTCATTATTCTCGTCAACCCGGAGAGCATTGGTTAGCTGTGTACACCAATGATTTTGGTGTGGATTTAAGTTTTACTCCTTTGGACGTCTTCTAGCCTTTTACCCGGGTGTAAGCGAGTTGCTGAGGAGACAGAGAGGAAATGATTTGACACAGATTAATGAGACGCAGGTGCAAAGATTTTTTTGTCAACTGTATGCGGCGATTACTGTGTATACTTTTGTCTACTGAAAAGCAGAGGATGGAGTATGGATGAAATTGTGAGAGGCTTAGAAGATATAGGAGACAATGAGATGAGATACCACTCAATGCAGAGATTTATCCTACAGACTTATCCTAGTTACGAGTTTACACAAGTCAATATGATAGAAGGAAAAAATGGAGTACACATCCAAGGAACCGATCTGTTAAGTAAATTGTTAAAGTAAAATATTATAATTAAATTTTTATTATTATAACAAGTAAAATGAATATAAATTACAAACTAGTTTAGTATTTTTATTGATTACTATAAAAAATATGAAACTGTTGTGTAATGTTCAAAGTTAATGTTGAGCTCATCTCTTGCAAGCTGCAAATAAGAGTTTTTCAATCTCTCTTTCTCAGGAAACATTCTTTAGTTAGATCTAAAAGACACAGTACTAATGAGACTACAACTATACATCAGTGTATGATTCACCTTAGAAATAACTTTGGAACCTATGGTAAAACAAATTAAACTTGCCATCATTGATAGTGATATGCATCCCTTGAGTTACCGATTAGGTTCTGGAGCTGTTGTCTTGGACATTCTTCTTTTCAGGCATCATTAAAGTTGGTGAGAAAGACATGATGATCCATTTTGGAGGCATGAATAATTTTGGCAGCCAGTTTGGAGGCATGAATGAAAGCTTGAAGAGCTGAGAGTAGGATGACGTTGTAGGAAATTGTGTTGTCTGCAGCTTGTTTCAGTCCTTGGAATATAATAACTCCGCATTTTTCCGATACCACCGCTGAAGCTATTTGAACAGGAATGTAGATATCTTCAGTCAGTAGCTCTCCATCTACCATGCATCTGTATTGAGTCATGAGAGTCTCGGCAGTCTTGCCCCATCGCATGTCGCATTATCTTAGCATTCCTGGGTTTTCAAATCCTATGACACCGTCTGATGAAAAACCGTACAGTTGAGCTACGTTGAAATTATCCTTGATTTGTCTCGTACTCTTGCCTGACAATACGTTGAACGCGTCCTTTGACCTTAAAGAGCTCCCATATCCATCAGCAGTGCAAAAAAATGCTTTTCCAGTCTTTCCCTCGCCGATGTAGATCAAAACTATTGGACGTGATTGCTTAGCTTTACTAACAAGCAATCCTACCTCACTGAAATATCACGTTCCACTTGAACTGTCGTTTTATCCTTTTAGTAGTTGTAGATGATGGAGCAGTTTGCTTCATCATGAAATTCAGTAGGTAAGACCTGCATAACTGTTGGTATTTGTAGATCTCGTATTTCTGCTGTTATTTCAATGTTTTTTTGACTTACTGGAGACACAGAGTTTAGCAGATAGGCACTCTTGTAGGTGAGGACAGTCAGGTTGTTGGTTCTGGCATCTTGAAAGAGTATCTTAGTGTGTCAAAGAAGTGTATCGTCTCCACCAACCATCACAACTCTTTTTTTGCAGTTCGAGTCAGCGACATTATCCATAGTCTCATCATCTCCTTTTGTCAAATCAACAACATGGCATTTTATTGCTTGAGATCATAGAGTTCTGTTTGCTGATGGAGTGCTGATGGGAGATGACGGTGGAGAAAAAATTTGCTGAGACTCTGGCTCTTCATTTGTCAACTGGCTTTCATCATCTTGACTATTCATTATAAAAAAGATAAAATAAAAATGTGAGTTATTGATTATTATTCATTCTTAATTAATTCAAAGATACACACTCCATAGCGCAGCAAGTTGAGTAGCCCAGCTAGTGATAAATGCTTATTTATTACTACTTACCAGATAATCCTTCTGGTAGTTTCAGTAGATACTGTTGTAGATGCTGACCCTTCAATCACTGTTGTGGAAGTGCATGCTTCCTTTGTAAAAGCAATGGCTCTTAAATAGCTAAGGTTGCACCGATTGACATGAGCTGAAATCAATGGAAAGCCTCGCTCGAAAGTATTTTACATCGCACAATAAATTGAATAAGTTTGTTTCATCATGCGAAAACTTATATATCGTAAAGGGCTTTTGTGCGAACAACAGGTTTTTCTTTGCGCAGAATATCCATATATATATTTATCATAAAGGGGATTTTGCTCGAAAACCTGCACTTTTTGCGTAAAAACATCGTACGCAAAAAACAGCATTCTTTGCGGGAAATCCCTTTGCAATATATATATATATACAGATAATCGCACAAAAAAAACGGTTGTTCGTATCTGTATATATTATAAAAAGGTCTTTGCGCAGATAATACAAAATTCTTCGTCTGACCAAAACAACATTCTTCGTCTGAAAAGAACAACGTTTTTTGTCCGAAAAAACAATCATTGTTCAAACAAAGCAATGTTCTTTGCGCAAAAACCCTTTATAATACACACAGCTTTTTGCTCAAAAAATCTTTTTTTCGGGAAAAATCTGTGTAAATTATAAAGAGGTTTCGCGGGAATAAAACAACATTCTTTGTCTGCAAAGAGCACATTCTTTGAGCAAAAAAGCAACATTCTTTGCACAAAAAAGCAACAGTCTTTGCTCAAAAACTCTTTGCAGTATACACAGATTTTCGAGCGGAAAAAACTTTGTTTTGCGTGAAAAATTTGTACATATTATAAAGAGGTTTTTGCCTGAATAAAACGGAATTCTTTGTCTGAAAAGAAAACATTTTCTGTTGGAAAAGAACACATTCTTCGTGCAAAAATAAGAAACATTCTCCGCATGAAAACCCTTTATAGTATATACAGGTTTTTCATGACGAAAAAACTTTTAGTCGAACGAAAAATCTGTATATAATATATAGAGATTTTTGCGTGAAAACAAACTTTTTTGAGCGAGAAAAACAACCATTCTTCCTCTGAAAAAACAACATTTTTTGTCCGAAAAAAACGCATTCTTTGCGCAAAAAAAACTACATTCTTCATGCGAAAGCCCTCTATAACATATATATACACACACAAAAAACTTTCATTTGAGCGCGCGCGAAAAGTCTGGGTATATTACAAAGAGGTTTTTACGTAAAAAACGAAATTTTTCGCTTGAACAAAACAACATTGTTTGTCTGGAGAAAAACACATTTTTTTGCGCAAAAAAAAAACAACACCCTTCCCATAAAAAACCCTTTATAATATATAGGCAGATTTTCTGCACAGAAATATTTTTTATTCGCGCAAAAATTCTATATATATATTACAAAGAAGTTTTCGCACAAATAAAATCATTATAAAGAGGTTTTTCGCGCGAGTTTCCTCATTGGTTGTACAGTAAATAGGTACAACTTTGAGCATTTAACAACCGATGTTTTACACAGAACTCATTCACCCCAGCAACAGATTTCAAAGCAATAGCTTCTGAAGAAACAACATACACTACTGTATTCACCACGCAGCTATCAGCAAGATTATCGGTGATAAGGTAACAAATAATAGAAGTATTAGTTAGCACTAATTGAAAAAATAAAAAAGCTTTTTTCATTATAGTTGTACTTCATTATTTATTACCTTTTACTAATATTCCAGAGATATACCATAAATACGTACGAGATAATACAATTGTTTGGCAGGAAACAGTATACCAAGTGACACTTCAAGCCGTAATATTTCGTGGCTCACAACACATGCTAAACATGAGACCCATGTTTGGAGAAGTTCTGACAAAACCGTATGAGCGGAGTATATCTCAACAAGACTATGCTGTAGAGATTTTCCAAAATATGAACAAAAACTATTTTGAAACCATTATACGAATGTCAAATACTGTAAATATTAATGGATATTTAAAAGAAAATAAACAAAATTGCTTGGGATCATGCACTTTTTCAAAAAGTGTATTAATTGGATTGGACTAAAATGTCTTGGTACAAAATCTGACCCCATGTTTATAAATACCTGCAAATAAATAAAGATGTATGTTTTTCGGTACGTTCTTTCGAACTTATGATAGAGTCATTCCATGCATATCTATAATTTTTCCTATATAATAAAGTTGTACAATAATACAACACCTCGTTTTTATACAATACTCAAATCCCCAATCGAAATCATCATACAAACCCATGCGTCTAAATCAACATACAAATCACAATATAAACAAACCCGGCACAATAAATACTTAGCAAACATTCAAAATTATAACACCTAGTGCACACAAAACGGGACCTTACAGGTTCTCATGGTAAGTGGTGCCAACTAAAAGTACGCCTGGAACGAGGAGAACTTTTTCCTTAGACACCATGACATAGATCTGCTCCTATATCAATATTGTTGCAGACTGTTGGATGTCGTGTTTGTGCGTTACAGGAAGTTCAAGGTAATAAAATAGGTTCTACTGGTATTGGCTTAACCAAGGAATACGGCTATATACACGAGTTACGGGAACTATGGCCAATTTGAAAAAACCCGGATGACTGACGCAATCCAGATGATAGCGGTCTTCTTGAGCTAGAGTTTACTAATGAGTGGACGTGTTTTGTTGCTGTCCTTACAAACCCTTTAGCTAACATGACGCAGACAGCATAGGATCTGGTGATATTGTTATTTTGTGTATTATTGTGATTAGTTACTCGTGCAAGGGAGGTTTGTGAGAGGATTTTGGTGCCGTATGGGCACTGAAAGAGAGTAGGTGTAGAGGTGCTAGGGCCAATTGGGTCCTCCGTGATGCGTGTGGTGATAGCGGTGTGTGTAGAGGTGTTGGGTGTTTCAGAGCAGTGAGAGCTCTCGGTGTTTAGTGCTTATTGTGAAATTGGTGCAGTGTTAATTTTCTGGTGAAGTGGTAATTTGGTTCTAGGGTACAGTGTTTATATGTGGTATTTATTTGTTGTATTATTATTGTTGTTGAATATTTACCGGCGATAATAAGGGAGCAGTGAATTTATTTTAGGATATTGTGGATTACTACTGCGGTGTTGTGTTTACTTGTATATTGTCTATTACTGTGGTGGAGAGCTGTTACTGTGTTGATATAGTCATACAGAAATTGTTGGAGGTGCTTCTTCTGTTAAATAATTCTAACAGGGATGAGTCGAAGACTTGACATATTGTTGTTTCCCAAACTAAGGTTAGCAGGAAGTAATGTTTCTAAGGAATTCGGCAAGTGTTTGACTCAGTTTATGGTGTCTGCTGAGGAGCAGCTTGGACTTTGGGTAATGAAAAAGCGGAAATTCATGGAGGTAGGGCTGAACTACTAGCCTTATTAAGTTCTCTAGGTAATGGTGGTATAGGTATACTGCAGTCCCTGGGATGTGATTTAAATGACCAGACTGATGATGGGTTTGAAAGGGCAACAGATTTTTAAAAGGTCACTATGACCATAATGAAAGTGTATACATTAAGACATGATGTTTGTGACGGTGTCACAAGCTTGTGGAAAAAATGAAAGAGAGTACTTACTCAGGTTTGAGAAATTAGGCTGGGAAATGAATTTTGGGTATACCAATGACGAGTTGAGGCAACGCTTTTCCGTTGCTCTAGCTGTTAATGGTTAAAGGGATTCCTCTGTGTGTAAACTGCTTATGCAAAAGAGACTACGCTTAGCCGCGGAGAGTTAATGCTTCAGAAGAAATTTTGGTGGCATGTAAGGCTGAATGTTCTGTGGAAGGCAATAGCAAAAATGTTCATCTAGATAGAGTTTCCAAGTCTCGAACTTACAGTCTCGAACCTGATTCTGTGGGAAATTGGTTCAAATACTGGTCAATAAGTTGCAAAACTCATGAACCTTGTGAAAGGATAGACAGGAGGTACGCTGATGATCCTCAGGTTCGGAGAGGATATAGCGACCACCGTAGGGAGGTGGATAAGGGTGGTTACGAGTACAGCAGTTCAACCAGTAGGTATGGTAAAGAGTATGGATCGTCTAGAGAAAGGGGTCACCATGATCAGTGGAGAAATAGGTATCCTAAAGGGTATGGTGCAGGCTCTCCTCGTTCACCTCGATGTTCACCCACTATGAGTAAAAGGTCTGGGGGGTTTATTTTTCCCGCACGGAGAGATGGTTGCTTTCAATGTGGAGAATTTGGGCATCAAGTTCGCAAATGTCCTGATGTTAGATGTTTCTTGTGTTATCAACAAGGACACACTTCACAGGACTGTTAAACTGAAAGTAGGCTTGATGGAAGGTATAGTGGTTTCAGCAGTGGTAATAAAGGGTCCCCCCGTAAAGTGAGGTTTGTGAACAATGCCGTTAGTGATACCGGTGGCAGGAAATGTAGCATCAAACGCTTCATCAAGGTAAATGGTAAAGAGGTAGAGTTTGTATTAGACTCTGGAGCTGAAGTATCAGTGGTAACTGAGGATACTGGCAAGCTTCTGAATTTGATATTAAGTAAACCGGTTAATGATCTCATTGGGGTTGATGGTTCCAGGCTGAATGTTAGCGGGAAGTCAAATTTTTGCATTAATGATTTCTCCAGATTTATATTGACCTCATTTTATGCTGTGAAAAGGTCCTCTGTAAACCTGTTAGGTATTAAGGATTTCAGAAAACTCAAACTGTTAACAAGCAGTACTAAGTTACGAGTCAAAGGCAAGTGTATGCAAGGTGTATGGGAATACAAAGATACTGTTGTTATACAAGACAAGAGGAGCAAATGAGAACACTGATATCTAATGGTGGAGGCAATGCCTCACCAATGCAGATGGCGCAAATAGCTTCCGCTGGTATAACTGTGAAAGCAGTGCCCGCACCGAGTGCGGAAGGCTCTAGCGCCCAGAGGGAGGAGTCCAAGACCCCCTCCGGCCCTCAGGGCAGTGGCAATTGGGCAAATCAGGTAAAAGAGGTTGAAGGGGAGACCGAAGGCAACACTAGTGACAAGGTTGAGCAGAAGGGGGATAAGGAAGATACCAGGGGGTTGACCCTAGTATGACATCCCGCGTGAAAAATACTGGGCAGAGAATTGCTTTGGTTGACCCAATAGGATGTGGAGTACTGGAGCAGGAGGATGCCGTGGCAACAGGTTGGACTGCAACATGCAAGGATGGTGGTGGTGAACCCTTGAGGGTTGAGTTGGTGTCAAGGGATGTATGTGGCTTGGACAGGTGTTGGGGGCAAAGTGAGGCTGGAGGACGAGCAGGTGGAGGTTGGTGATGGTACAGAGGAGGTGTAGTGAGAGCTCTGGGGTTGATGAGGTAACAAGCGGCAAGTGTGGCAATGAGGTAAAAATAATAACAAGGTATATATCTGTTACAGGTATTATCCCAGGTATGTATGATGTGTGGCTTTGATTTTTTTTTGCGTATTTGAGGCTAGTGCTTCAGCTAACCATTGTTATTAGGCTTGTTCGCACTCAAGGGTAATTGGTTCGATGGTATGGTGTTAGCTTGATTGCTCACCGGATTTATCAAAGGGGGTATATTGGATATCATGTTTGTGTGTTACAGGAAGTTCAAGGTAACAAAATAAGTTCTATCGGTATTGGCTTAACCAAAGGATACGGGTACATACACGGGTTATGTGAATTAGGGCCAACTTGAGAAGAACTGAATGACTGACGTCATCCAGATAATGGCGGTCTTCTTGAGCTAGAATTTACTGATGAATGGACGTGTTTTGTTGCTTTCCTTACAAATTCTTCATACAACACAGACACTGCTACTGGCAATGCTGCAGGCAACGCTACAAATCGAGTTGATTTGGTGAGTCAAGTATTTACATTGATTCAGTTGACTTCTATTTGTATTCAGTACTGAAAATGCATGCTGAAACTTTGACCAATGCCAAAGCAGGCATCGATGAACGATGAAAAAAACTGGATATCAAAGCGCCGATAACCTTGTGGATGAAAACAGCCATTGAGGATCAAGTTTCAATGTTGAGCAAATAAAAAAACACCTTGGTTGTTGATGAACAGCTTTTAAAACAAATGTTTGCCGATAAATAATGAAAGTGGTGAGGACAAACACTGATTTGAAAAGTTGTTGGTCATAAACTTGACTACCAAGCAATATGGACAAATTTTCCATCAATGCTGGTTGTAAATAAAAATTTCAGCCTGCCCTCAATACATGAATGTGCAGTTAAGTTATTAGCTGTGCTGAATACTATGCAAAATTTTTAACTGTGTTTGATTTTGAATTTTTAGCCACCAAAACAACTTTGGAAATCTTTGAAATAGAGAAACCTTGTTTTCAAAGATGGAAAATGCACAAAATGTGTTGGGGCTAGTCAGGTTGAATGCAAAAAACCCTTGAAGGAAGCAATAAGTCAAGTAAGAACCTTTGCTAGTCAAAGACATTCCCAGAACCCAGGCAGATTATCAATTAAGTTTGAGTCACAAAATGTGGTAAAAGTGTCCATTGACTTGTTTGGCCCATCGTATGAGCCAATAACAAGAAATATTCAGTTCTTGACCAAGAAAACGATGAGCTTACTTAGCCAGAGCCAAAAACTTTGCCCATATAGGGATTGTTATATATCTGTTTGTACAGGTACACAGGCTAATGTGAGGTCCACTTGAGATCGTGTTCCCAGCTACCCCGACGGAAGTCTATGTCATGTGCTATCTGTTGTTTAGAGATTGGTACCAGTGAGATTATTCCATTCTAAATCTACTGCGCTCACTGGTGAGTGCACTACACTCTATAACAGAGACAATAAGTACTTTAACAGCTGAAGCCATAGTGTACATGATGAAACTATACGTTTACTCACAAATCCATCTTGGACAACTTTGGCTAATCTTTTAGTAACTTGTAAATACTTTGTGCACAGGCCGAAGATGAGGTTAGCTTCAGTGATTGAGTTTGTTGAAAGTAAATCATTAATTAGATCACTTGCCAGTCGACAGACCTGCCATCAGATACAGAAGTAGAAGTAAGTCTATTTACAAATATCTGCTGCTGCAAACGAACTTGGCATGAATAGTTTCGAAGATAACAGAAACCGCAAACTACTTTCAATTTAACGCGATAGATTGAAGAGCAAACCTCAAATTCTTTTATCATAGAAAAAGCTGATTGCAGAAGTTCAATGCTGCGCATTACCTCTAGTATTCAATGCTCAAAGATATTTATATTGGTCACTATTAGATAGGCTCTCTACAACCTTCTACAAATGAAGTTGAAGGAAGGCACTTCCTCAATGCAGCCATGTATCCCCACATTGCATAAGACCATAAAAGCATTCACTGATACTTTTGCTTCAAGGTACTTGAACTTCAAGCATGGTGTGATAAGCAGTGTGTCAGCAGAACAAAATGTAGCAGATAGACAGTCGGGTATGCTTTTTGGTTCTGGTATGAGTCACAACCGCACATGATGGTATATTGTAGTGGTTTTCCTCCTCTCACTATGGACACAACGGCATCCAATCCTCAACACTAGCAACCTTTTCGGTGTCCACAACCCAGACAAACTACACAGTCCTTACACAGATAAAACAGTTTATTTCCTCATTCTGTTTAGCAATATAATAAAGTGTAGTACACAAATCCACAAGCTTCTGACAACTAAAAGTCCAGCAGCTCTTTTTATAGGATGTGGGCAGGAGCTCTCACCTCTTTATTAGGCGTGAGCCAATCGCAGATATCAATGCAAGTACATGGTAAAGCATCACACACAATACAAAAATCAGGAACAAAACAAACTAATCCAAAGAGTTAATACATAGCAAAACAGCTCTGGGTTTCTTCCTGCTATTCTGAGTGTAGTGGGAAATCTCCACTCTTTATAAGCTCCCTTGTTTCCTTGATCTCTGTTCCTTTAGCTTGCAACTCCTCGAATGATCTCCTAGTGGTGGGCAGATGGCTACCAGGGTCCCAGGCTATACATTCCAACCATATTTTATGACTGGCGCAAGGTTCTGACCAGGGTGACCCAAGGTAGGTTATATATGTTTAATAAGTAAATACAGGGTCTATACTGGCCGGATATAGACCCGGAGTTGCTCATATCCCTAAATCCGACATAATACATATATAAATATGAAAAATGGTAAGGCTCCTGATAAACTCAAAACTTCTTTCGCTGGTAGGGTAAAGAGTGTAGGGGATTTTAGGGAATAGAAGAGTGGGGAAAAAGTCCAGGTTTGTGTAATTATAATGAAGATCTCCCACATACCCCGCTTCATCAGAGATGTAGTCTCTAATTCTTACATCCATCACCCACATTCTTCTCATTACTAGTCTGAAGGATTCCAGGGAAGGGGGTAAGGAAGGGGAGAGAAGCTTCTTCAGGGGTGTTAGCTTGTTACAGGAGGGATCAGTGGGGCTCTCCATCTTGATCTGCTGGTTGGCACTTCTGATGGGTAGGGGTGCTGTAGGGGGGCGATTCATACAGTGGCTGTAATTGATGTGTGTGGAAGGGGGTGGGGGAATAAGGGGAAACTTCAGAGTCGCCGTTGGTTGGTAACGTTTAGGCAGGGGACGGTAGGGAAACTCACTAAAATTTCTCGAGGAGGGGGCTGGCTCTCAAGAGGCTGGTTTTGCAGGTTTTTCATGAGTGGCATCCAGTAGAGCTCATCTGAAATCATTGAGCCTTGTTCATTTTGGAGTGAAACATGCAGTAATTTTTTAGTCTTCAGTGGGGGTTGCTGATGGTGCTATCACACCTGGATGCGCAGGCGACAACTCTTCTGCACTCATCTGCATTTAAAGGTGTTCCAGTGGGAGTGAGACCCACAGAGTACAGTCAGCACTGTTTGCTTTAAATTGGATATTGACAGCAGCTGCGCTGGCTTCTGTTTGTTGGTGTAGTGTGTCCAGGACTAGCTGTAGCAATGGAGCAGTTGATGCCCAGTTGGCCAACCGATAGTCAAGAGGCAAGTTTGCTGGGAGCCACACTTGTTGGCTATCTTTTTCAAGATCTGGATTACTATCTCTGGCACTGAGGGGTGGGGGAAATGGGATCAATTCTGGAGGGGTTAGGATGGACAGGGAATGGGGGAGGGGCATGGGAAGCCTGAGATGATGTCTACCGACAGGTCAAACGGCTTGCCACAAGAAAAGGTGGGTTGTGAGGGGTTGGCCAACTAATGCACTCAGTTCCTCCAGCAGTCTTCCTTTGTCAAGGTATCGTTCCTTCTCTTTGGAAATGTCTACCGGGTGGGGACTTGCAGACACTCGATAGCTCCAAGGCTGGCCATAGAATTGGGGTGGTCACACATTGCATCTAGGGTCGCCTGCAGGTGCTGGGGCTTCAGCAGGGGCAGGCGTGGCTGGAAGGGGGCAACTCCAGTATTTTGCGTTCGGTTTCTATTTCATCCAGGTCTTGTCCAATTTGAACAAAACTCACTGCAGGTGTTAGGTTGAGTCTTTTCTACTGGCTGCTGTAGGCGGGTTGGAATCCTCTCTTCAACCAATGGAAGTGGGGAGAAGGCAGTGCTGGAAGAAGGTCCTGGGAGAAGCGAAGCTCTAAGATGGGTAGGGGGATGTCTGGAATGGGGAGGGGATTTCTCTGTCTGCGGGGGGCAGCACCACGCATGTTGGGGCGGCAAGCCGATTCCATAGCTGCCGGGGCTTGGCCATAGGGATCCATACAGGCTTTGTAGGGTTTGCGCCAGCTTCCAATTTGCACCGTGTATGCAAATGAGATAAGTGTGATTGCTCTACGCCACTTTGATCAGGTAGGGCCGGACTAGTTTCGGTTGAAATTTGGGGTTCTCTTTCTTCGCTTTTTTTTTAGCCACACCCTGTCTCTTGTCCAAAATAGTGATGCCTCCTCTTCATTATCTCCTCTCACTTGTTTCCTTTTCTATTCTCAGGGTTTCATGGACCTCTTCTAGTCTCTCCTGTAGGGCATGGGCGTATTTGTGTACTGGCACGCACTCAACTAAGGTGGCTGGAAAAGCTGGTCAGGAGAAGCAGTTCTGTGCCCATCATGAGAAAGTTTGGAGTCTCACCCATTGTCGGGTGTGGGTTGGCATGGAAAGCTTTCAATATTTGGGGAAGGATCAACTCTCATTCTTCCAGCCATTTCTTCAAAAGGAGGGAATGTGTGACATCTCCAAGCATCTGGTTATTTTGTTCCACAACCCCGTCCGCCTGGGGGGTAGTAGGGAGTAGTCAGGGTCTTCTCCACCCGCCAGAGGGTGCACAACTCTCTCATGAGACTTGATTCAAATTCGGCAGCCTGATCCGTGTGTATCTGCTCAGGCAGCCGGAAAAAAAATGAATACATGTTTATCTAACGCGGTAGCAACTACTGGGGCTGTAGCATTGCGGAGGAGAAGGGCATTTCAGTACATCAGCGGTCATGCCCGGCCAATACCAATTGAAGTTCAACCTCTTGAGGGTTTGTTGGATGTTTTGGTAGACCATGACATGAGTGTCCCACACTACCTCGCTTCACAGGCTGGGGGATTGGGGGGAGGGGGTCACACAGCACGCCAGCGTGACTTTTTTGGCCTGCGTGGTGTATCTACAACACACCATCTTGTTGGAGCTGCATGGAGTGTCGTTTTTTCTCTAACTGGCGTAACTCACTGCTTTAAATTTTGAGCTGCTAGGGGTCTACAGGAGAGTTGCTCTTGATAGCCCCATAAATGATTGCCACGGCGTGACAGCTGGTATTCTGGGGTTCTATTAGGTCTGTGTCAGTTGGTGGGGGCATAGAAGTGTGACAGCAGCCACCCGGAGATCTAATGTGATGGGGTGAGCTGGCAGGGGTTAGGGGTAGGGGTAGAGGGGGGTAGGTTGGTGAGGGCCGGGGCTACCTCTTATTTTGTGGTTTTGCCATCTCTGGCATTGATGTGGCTGCACTGTTTGTAGTTTGAAGGGCATCACCTGCTGAGCCAGACTGCGTTTCTGTGCAGATGTTCACTGTGATTCTTGATGGTGAATTGAAGTTCTGACAAGACTTTTAACCATCTGGCCATTTGGCTGAAAGGTTCTTTCCTCTAACAGGAGAGGATATGCGTCCTGCTATGTCACCGTCTTCAAACTCTGATAATCATTGCAGAATCTCCATGAGCCATCCTTCCTTTTGACTAACACCACTGGGGAACTCCAGGCACTAGTGCTTTGCTCTATCATTCCTCTCTCTAAAGCAGCTGGGACACTTTTCTTCAGCTTCCTGCTCTTTGTGGGGGCTTAGTCTGTGGGGGAAGGGTGGAGTTGTCTGATGGGCTTGGCACCTGGTTTCAAGGGGATGTTGTGTGCCATGAAGTCGGTGCGACCCATATTATGGTCTCCTTTGTTGAACACCTCATCGTAGGAGTGAAAGAGCTGGGCCAGATGGAAGGCTTCCTAGGGAGTGTGACAGTTATCTAAGGCCTCCGTGTATAGTGCCTGCAAGTGCTCAGGAACGGGGGAGGGGAGAGAGGTGGCAGGAGGGAGGCAAGTTTATTATCTTCTATTGACAACTCCACGTCACTGGTGTGTACGCCAAATTATTGGCCAATGTTTTTTCCCGCCTTCAAGTCTAGTGGTTGAATAGTCGGGTTAAGGCATCTCACTAGAAGGTCGTGTTTGGCATTGGGGTTTTTGAGGCTAGTGGCTCAGGGTGGGGTGTCTGGGGTACCTTTTACTATGCCAAGAGGATGGTGTGTGGGGTGAGTGACTTTACATAACACTGTCTCCTCTGTGTGTGGGGAACTTGAGTGTTCATTACCACCTGGACACCTGTGGTGAGCATTTTGCCCTGCTGGTTATTGCATGGGAGTCTTAGCAATCTACTTCAATGACTGAGCAGCCAAACTTCATGTGACACCGATTGGAGGTAAGAAAGGGCATGCCAAGGATAAAGTTTTCGTTAGTCTGTCCCACTGCGATTGTGGTCTCAGTTTTGAAGTCCTGTAGTGCAATGGGTAGGTGCAAGGTGCCAAAGAAGAAAATATGGGATTCGTCTGCCAAGATACCATGGGTGTCACCTTCTTGTAGGAAATGCCGGGTACCAGGAGACAGCCAGTTTAGCAGATGCTGTGACAAGAGTTGGTGGTGCACCCGGTGTCAATGAGCACAGACACCCATTTTCTTTCTATTTAACGCGACAAGAAATAGCTTGCCTTGTAAGGGTGTTCTTGCGGGGAATAGAAGAGGTCTGTTGGCTTGACAGCAGAGGGCATAGGGGCAGAGGGGTGTCTTTTCTCAAGGGCGGGAGGGCCGCTCTGTGGTTGGTGAGGTTGGGGGTTGTTAAGGGGAACACTTTTGTTGGGGGCTGACTGGGTATGTGTTGTTCAACCTCCTCTGCTTGACAGTACATGCCGTAGCCGCAGTCAGCTGGTAGAGCATGAGGGAAAGCGGTGTGCTTTCGGAAGGGCAGATATGAGGTTTCAGCATCCAGGGGATCAAAAGAGTAGTGTGAACGAGTTTTACTGCAAACAGGCGGAGCAGACAGGTAGAAGTCTGCATTTCCCAGATCTTGCAGGGGGGCATACCGGGTAGCCGGGGACCGCCAGGGGTAGACTTGTCAGCTTCTCTGTAGGCGGCCAATAACGCCACATCCTCAACACTGAGGGAGGTGCTGTGGTAGAGAAATAAGAGGGGTCGGTGGCTGCCAAGAGGGAGTTGGTTGCTGTTTTAGTCTCTGCAGTTCTTCAGACAAGAGCTTAATGGCTTCCCTCAACATCTGCATGTTCGTGATTAAAACGGCGAGGGTGTCTTCCAGCAGGGTGGCCATCTGATGAATCTGGTTAGATGGAGAGGTAGTGAGAGGTTTTCTACTGGGTTGTTGTGGTTGATCTTCTTTGTCCTCTCTCACTCTAGAGGGTTTATCATCAAAACCTGTCTTTATTTGGAGAACTTCACTACCGGCTCTGGCAGCAATGAAGAGCCAATAGGTCAGCCTCACTCTTCCCCTACAGCGTGGGGTTGACCTGCTAACATGTGTCGATGTAAGTCGGCATTTCAGTTTGTGCTGGCAAAAGTTTCAAACACCATTCGGTCAACTCTTCCTGGAGACATGTCGTCATAGGCAACGTCTACCAACTTCTCTAGCTTGTTGGTGTGTTGTTGCAGTGAAGTTTTGGCTGAGAGGGCTGCACAATTAACTTGGCTTGTGCCATTTTGAGGGTGAGTCCAAAGCGTGCACGTAAGGCAGTGAAGATGTGTTCTATGTGGGGGGAGGGGGCAGTGGGAATGCCCACGCTCAAGTGCATCATCTCTCAGTGCTTATCTTAGGTGCAGTAAGGCAGTGGCTTGGCCCCAGTCATTGGCATCAGCAACCTCAATGAAACGAGTAATAAAATACTCGATATTGCATGTGCTGTCATACGTGGGGGCTTGAAGGGCATCTGTGCTGGCTATTGGGGGCATTACACCAAAATCTGCAGAACATCTGTGAGTTGCATCAAGGCTATGGTGGGTGGAGCTCCAATGAGGTTCCTTCCAGCACTTCTGGCTCTTTGAGTCGCTACATTTTAATCGATGTCAAGCTATTGGGTATGGAGTGGTTGTTTTAGCAAAGCGAAAACAGTACACCGGGTATCCTGGGCTGGGATAGCTTCTAGGAGGTGGAACTGGTAGTATACAGGGTGGATACTGGCACTAGAGAGCTCCTTGACGGAGGGCGAAACAGTATACAGAGTGATACCGGCAGCATGGTATAGCTTCGGGGTAAGGGTGGAAGGCAGTATACAAGGTATACTGGCATGGTATAACTTCAGGGTAGTGGGGCATAGATACAGTGAAATGACTGTCACTGTATAACTTTGCGGTAGAAGGGGGTGGAGGATGGATACAGTGAAATGACTGGCACTGTATAGCTTCTGGGTCGGGGGAATGGGTAAAGTGAGATGATTGGCACTGTATAGCTCCTATCTTCTTTCTTCTCCCTTCTATTCTCCATTGTGTCCTTCTGTCCGCCATAGTCTGACTGCCGCTACTAATGTAGTGATTTTCCCTCTTTCACTACGGACACAACGGCATCCACTGCTTCTTGACACTGGCAACTGTTTCGGGGTCCACAACCCAGACAAACCACACAGTAGTTACAGAGATAGAACACTATATTTCCTCATTCTGTTTAGCGATACTATAATGTGTAGTACAAAAATACACAAGCTTCTGGAAACTAAAGGTCCAGCGATTCCTTTTACAGGATGTGGGCATGAGCTCTCACCTCCTTATTAGGGGCGAGGCAGTCACAGATAACACTACAAGTACATGACAAATCATTACATACAATAAAAGAGGCATTAAATAAAAATAATTCAATCAAAAAGGTGAGCACAAGGCAAATAGCTTTGGGCTGCGTTCTCGCATTTTTTAGTGTAGTGGAAACTTTCCATTCCGTACAAGGTCCTTTGCTTAGTTGATCTCCGTTCCTAAAACTTGCAACTCCTTGAATGACCTCCTAGTGGAGGGAGACAGATACTGGGGTACAGGGCTATCAAGTCCAGTCATCATTGGTGACTGGCCCGGTATACTGACCCGGTGTAGGTTCTATATACTTAATAGGTAGAATACAGGGCCTGTACTGGCGCGGTATAGACCCGGGCTAGCCGGTATCCTTAAATCCAGGATAGTACATATATAAGGTATATCGGAAAGCTCCGGATCCATTCGAAACTTCTGTAGCTGGTGAGCTAAAGGGTGTATGGGCATTTAGGGAGGGGAGGGTGGGGAAACAATTCTAGTTTGTGTAGTCTCCAACAGAAGTTATGATTTACAAATGTATTTTGCGTAATAATTTTGCCTATTGAAGCACATACCAGTTACCTATTGAAGCAAATACGCGCTAGCTATTGAAGCCTACACCAACTACCTATTGAAGTACATAACGCTACCTATTGAAGCATATACCAGCTACCTATTGACACACATACCAGCTACCTATTGAAGCATATACCAGCTACCTATTGAAGCCTACACCAACTACCTATTGAAGTACATAACGCTACCTATTGAAGCATATACCAGCTACCTATTGACACACATACCAGCTACCTATTGAAGCATATACCAGCTACCTATTGAAGTACATCACAGCTACCTATTGACACACTTACCAGCTACCTATTGCAGTACATACCAGTTACCTATTGAAGTACATCCCAGCTACCTATTGAAGCATATACCAGCTACCTATTAAATAACATACCAGGTACCAGTTGAAGCACATACCAGCTGCCTATTGAAGTACATACCAGCTACCTATTGAAGTACATACCAGCTACCTATTGAAGTACATACCGGCTACCTATTGAAGTACATACCAGCTACCTATTGAAGCGCATACCAGCTACGTACTAAAGCACATACTGTCTACCTAATGAAACACATACCAACTACCTATTCAAGTACATACCAGCTACCTATTGAAGTACATACCAGCTACCTATTGAAGTACATACCGGCTACCTATTGAAGTACACACCAGCTACCTATTGAAGCGCATACCAGCTACGTACTAAAGCACATACTGTCTACCTAATGAAACACATACCAACTACCTATTCAAGTACATACCAGCTACGTACTAAAGCATATACCAACTACCTATTGAAGTACATACCAGCTACCTATTGAAGTACATACCAGCTACCTATTGAAGTACATACCGGCTACCTATTGAAGTACATACCAGCTACCTATTGAAGTACATACCAGCTACCTATTGAAGTACATACCGGCTACCTATTGAAGCACATACCAGCTCCCTATTAAAGCATATACCAGCTACCTATTGAAGCACATACCAGCAACCTATTGGAGCACATACCAGTTCCTATTGAAGTACATACCAGCTACTGTCGAAGCACATTCCAGTGTGAGTAAACTTACAGTCATTATACGGTCATACAGTACTTCCTTGTCCTCTGGTAGTATGTATTTGGCGATAATATCAGCAATATTTGCACCAGATTCTCTCACTATATTAAGAGATGTAGCCCAAATTTTCTTGTATATGTCCGTTTGGGATATCGCCTCACCTTTCAGATCAAATGCATGGTTAGCAAAGAGTAGAATGATCAATTAAAATATCACAGCTGGGTTGAGTGTTCGTCCAAGCCATGACATTTCCTACACCTCAGACAGGTTTTTTAAAGATTGCAAAATACAAAATTGAGCATCAAAAAGTCATTTCCAGGTTGAGCTTTGAAATCTGCTTCCTAGTTATGGCTCCAGATCTGTTTTGCAGGTTTGAAAGCAGAGACTACTATTGAACTATTATTTTCACTTCAAACATTTAGCTTTCTAATTTTTAACATTTGATATCAAGAAACAGCTAATAAACATTTGGTAACAATGTCAATGACAAAGGTGTCGTCGATGTTGGTGTTAGATGAAGCTGTGGGTTAGGAAATTATAAGCTTATACTTCTCTGTTTGTCGCTAGTAACTATGACTCAGTTTGTATTACTGGATTTGGTTAAACTATCATTGCAATGTTCACAATATAAACAGGTTGTGTAAATTGATAGTCAACAAACCACTCTATATCTCCAGACTTTGATAGTCAACAAACCACTCTATATCTCCAGACTTTGATAGCCAGCAAACCACTCTATATCTTCAGACTTTGATGGAGAACTAATCCCTTGCTTATAACGTACAGCCATGAGAGGAAATTTTATAAGTAAATGGAAAATCTATCTTTTGTGAGTTGGCAGCGCATATGTACAGTAATTGATTATTTTTATACGAAATGTGCTTTTACCGACATTTCCTCTTATAAAATGGGAGATCCTATTGTGCCAGGGTAGATACTTATGCTTTGCTTTAAAAATTGTCATTTAGTTACTGGGTCACTTGCCCGGCAAGAGAGATGGAATGATTTCAACTGTTGGTCACTTGTGGGAGCCTGTATGTTCCGTAATGTGGAGGACCAGGAAGACAATTGGAGTTGGCAGACTCTTCTGTAATAGCTTCAGTTGCTTTAAGGGTTGTAAAGTACGAACTTCAAAAACAAAATTTCTAGTCATATTTAAAATCTGCATCCTTGTTCACCCCATAAATGCAACTTTTGTTGAGATGTATCCATAATAAGTGATGTAGTGGTTTTCCTACTTCCATCACTGACACAACAGTATCCACTTCAGACGGACTTTAACAACCACTTCAGGGTCCACGACCCAGACACACCACACCAGTTTATAGTAACAATAGTTTATTACAGAACTCTGTTTAGCAATGTAACAAAAATACTCGTACAAATATCCACTAACTTGTGTCCTTCTCCTGCACAGCAGTTCCTTTCATAGGAGAAGGCAGGAAAACTCACTTTCTTATTAGGAGTGAGCCAATAACAATTATTGATACAAATAAGCAGCAAACTAAAACCTTTGACACAAGACATAACAGCAATGCAAGCCAATCCAGTCATCAACACATGGCAAGCGGTCTTGAGCTGCTTTCCCGCTCTTTCTGGAGTAATGCAAAGGTTCCACTACTTATGTGGTCTTTCCTTCTCTCAGTGTTTGTTCCTAGCCTCTGTAGTTTTTCAAGTCTCATGTGGTGGTAGTGGGTAAGCAAATGCTGAGGCCCCAGGCTATTCTTTGCAGTCATACTAATTAACTGGGCTGGCATACTAGCGCGAGATATTACTTAGTATTATGAATAACATTAAATAATAAACACAATCATTTCAATATGTACATAAATGCTTATTCTGAATATCAATAAAGAATATTAATAACCGTTATTACTTGCTATTCACAAATATGTTTACCATAAATATTTTTGTGCACAAATTAGTGAGAGCTTTTTTTTTAAAATATCAAGCAACACAAAAATTAGACTCTGTGTATTACATATAAGCGAAGCAGTCATTACCCCACTTGGCATTATATTGTAATGGAATTGCACAGGGCTGCAATCATCTCAGCCGTGCTACTAATATATATTAATCAACCATACGCTTATCCAAGACTACAGCCTATCTACTAGAGGTTATGCTTGAATGCCCAGGAGTGCAGAGGACCTACTGCTTCACTAAAGCCAAGCGCAGGAAGGACTTTCCCGCCTCTAAGTTATTTATCAACTTTTGACGCTTGTCACGTGCTAGCTTGTTTTTATTGCTCAATTTATATTAGCCAGTCATATATTTTTATTAGTACATGATTTTTTACCTCCTTTATATAGAGCTGCAAGCAGCCAGCAGGGCAAATACAGTTAGATACTTTTAGTAGATAGAGTTAGTGTCTCGAACTAGTATTGTTCAGTTACTGTTCGTGTGTCTTAGCTAGCGTTCAAGGCTAGCCAGCACCAGTCCCAGAAGCTGAGGAATTGTTTGGAACTACCAGGAGGAATACCTTGGAAAGCGCTTAGGAAAAGACGCTTAGGATACAGAGTAGTAATGGCCAGCCAAGAGGACTATACTGCCAGATACATTGGACTATTATTCAATACGTATCTATAGACCTATCTTTCATTTTACACTTGTACACTTAGTGTTCAGTTCTGTGCGTTTCGTTTCGGTAGCAAGTAGAAATAAAGTAATGCTACTCTGTTAAACTTGTGGAATCCGTTTTGCAGGTTGCCTAACTTAGTCGTTTCTGCTAGTTAACAGCATTCAGTACTCTCCATATCAGAGAGACCATACTGCCTTGACACTTTGTAGCCATCGCTACCACGAAATACAGAGTAGAGCCAGTAAACCAAGCACTCTTGCAATACCAGTAACCCTTCTTCCTCCTCATAACTGGGAAAACCGTTACAATATTACGATCGAGATCATTGATGACAACAAATCAAGCTTGAAAACAATTTTCACATTACGTTCGGAAGGTTTTTGGGCTAAAGCGAAAAAACAAAAGCTCAATGACATCTTTCCTCAAAACTATAAGAAAATTTCAAAAGTTCTCAAAGCAAGCCTGAGACAAAAAAAGTTCATACACTCATTTCAAAGTGGGCATGAGCAATAACCATTTTTGGAAAGTGCTACAGACTAATTCCATCTCTGAAAGTAAGGCTATTTTATATATGCTACAATCGACTGCCATTGACCATTCAGCGGCTAGCATGTTGAACACGTCATCAATCTAGCTCGTTCTACTGATATGCTTTTTTTCTATTAACAATAAATATAGGGACAAAAAATTTAAGATGTAAAAATTCGTTTTGTTCACACAAAAGTTGGCTTTTTGGGGTAAAAACACCAGCAGATTTTAAATACATTTGCTATTTTTGCTTTGAAAAATTGTTCTGTACAACCTTTAGGCTTTGAGACAGGTTCTGAAAACTTGATGTTTACGATATAGTAGTGGAAATGCTTTAAAATATTTCTTTCATTTTGAGCTACTTACTGACTGCTTAGTTGTTTTATGATAGGTGAATTTATTTATTTATATCGCTCAGTACCTTGTCACCTCACTAAAGACGAATCATAAAATATGGGTGAGATTTATTTGATTTTTTCTGATATCCTTAAAACAACAAAATTAAAGATGCTTTTTTAATTAATTAACTAAATCAACCTTTTTTTATCTGTAAAAAATTAATTTTAGAAGTGCTTAACCAAAAATTATAAGCAGTTCTAGTAATAATGTAAATAACACTGTGTACATGTGTAGTAGACTTTGGTCTGGTACCACAGCGTCTGTTATCATTACACAGACCTCTACGGTCTGCCAACTGCCCACTAGCAGTCTTTCAGCATGCTTCTGATTTTTTCACAGATAACTTTGAATCAGGGTCAGTCTGACTAATGATTGGAAAAATTCCTACAACTTCTCAACTTTCTGGAGCTCTCTCCTCAGCAAAATGGTGTCAATGTTTTAGTCCTCCATACTTCACAGCTCAGTACATGCGAACAGCAGTTTGTAAGAAAAATGATCGGTGATGGTTGATCAACTCTTAAGGCCTGTCCACCCAAACTGATGATTACTAAAGTGATCATAGGTACCTAAATTAGACGTAGCCTGGTGTCTAAACTCTCACGGCAGCAAACTTTAATCGCAGATGTGGGGTTCTACATGGATAATTGTAGGTGCTACCTGAGGTCAGGGTAGCTGCTAACTATAGTAATACTATTGGGAGACAGTAGTTAATGCTAGCAAAAATAGATTGGATATAGTTTTGGAAGCCTTTTCCCCGTTGGTTAAAAAAAAACTTGGATCATTGCAAACTTGCTTTTTCTGATGATTTAAAACCGTGACACTGAATTGACTGAAGAAATGTATTTTTTCTGTAAAACATAACTGCCACCATTACCAAACATGACCCTGTGTTATTGACCACTTTTTTATTCAAGTCAAAAGAGCCTAAATCCTAACCATCGCGCAAGGAACAGGGCGGCAAACTGAAGTTCAACAAAAATTCAGCGAAATCATTGAACAGTCGAACCTACGTATCTTCAGTGCTAACGTAGAAACTTTTAGTTTCTAATGAACAGAATTTATTTTATGTATCTGGGTATTTCTCTGTGTCTCCGCGTAATTGAATGTCCTCTAACTATAGCCGTTTTCCTGCTACTAAGGGACCAACAAACTCAGGTGAACCTACAATAAACTAGGCTGTCTCCAGTTGCTCCATAAACCACAATGTTAAAGAACTATCTCACAAGAGGTTGCGCAACACCCAGGTGAGATGAGAAGAGCTTCAGATCCTTAACTTTTAAGTTTGTTGCTTCAACCAAACCAAGTACATTTTGTGCTTAGAATACGTCTAGGACACCTACCATACTCTGTCATCACTCTGCCAAGACACCTCTGGGAGAAATCTGTATACATGCTGTGAGCTAGAGGGCCAAAGAGTTTCGGCTTTTGTTGAGGATTCTGTGCGTTCGACAAACACCTATAAGGCAACTAACAGAATGAATGCGTTCACTAACGTTGTACATGAAGCAGTAAAATAAGCTTGGGTTTTCACATGCAGGTGTGTTTGAATGCTTCCGGGTCCAATTTCGTTTCTTATTTGGCTGTTGGTTTTACAACATTTGCATGTGTCTTTGCAGAACACTACTTTTTGTTTGTTAACACTGTGCATTGTATATTGCAGCGTATTGAAACCAAGGTGTAGGAATGACATTCATCTATCCTAAATTCCTTTGGGGACGCTAAAAAACCATGAGAGCTTCCTTTTTAGACTATGCAGCATTACTTACCATGTTTAGTTTCAACTTTTGAAATAATCAAAATTTTATGTTCAGTAAATTAAATTAAACAACTTTTTTGGTCATAATTAAATAATTATGTTTAATTAAGGTTTATTGAGATCAGTTTAAATATAATTAGGGGACCTTAAAGTCCTCTCAAGACTCCAAGACAGACAGCTGTCACCCATGATTGAAATCACACTTATATGGTAGTGAAGCTCAGTGAAAATTTTATAGAATAATAATTATACTAAAAATATATGGTGAAACAAATGAAAGTAACCAAAGGGAACACGCACCTGCTCACTATGTAGGATTGAACAATTCCATCAATAATGAAGACCACCCTGTGAATTATTCTGTTGTTATAACGTTTCCTTGGCCCAGATGGGTAGAGTGAGTGTGGAGCCGGGTAGGGACAGAGAATGGTTGTGCATTTATCTTCTAAGTTTATGTGATGCCTGACGCCAGATACCAAACGTTTATCCAGAGGTAAATTAATAATCTGGTTTATTCGATTTTGACTGAGCTTGAGCACATTTGGATTCTGTAAAAGACTGCAAACTCTTGCTGGATCTCGGAGTACTTTATAGTTCTGTAGCCATCGGAGCTGAAAAAGTTTGTTTTGAACTTTATGATCAGCTCATATAATAGTTTTGTGGAGCAAAGGCTTCTCTGATACAACCCCACATTAAACAATGTAACAACTGCCGAAATGTAATAAAATATTGAAAGTGAAACGCACAAACAACCAGCCGGATGGTGCGAAGTTTGTCGGCCCCTTTGGCCTCAGTACTTGCTCCACCCAAACAGCTAATTTGGTTGCATCAAAAGCATTTCCAGATGTAAGCAAGATCTCATTGGTTAGTTCGCATGTCATCTGTATTGCCTATATGAGAGATGAGTATAATGCATTAAATACAGAGTCAAAGTATACAGTTTACTAAAGATAAAACATAAGCATATGTTGCAGAGCATCTGGTCTAAGAACAATTTTGCTGGCTACAAAGTATTAGTGTATTTTCCCAGTATTTTCCCATCTATACTATGTTAGTGATGATAACTAGCACATTTTGGCATTATTTAATAAGATTGATGTGGTCTGACGCCAAGGACTGCCATGACAGCAATGGTTTAAGCACTACACAAAAGTCAAGACAAAATCCTTACCATCATAATCCAGTCATCGTGGGGAGGACTGCTGTCACATTTGAAAGGTAGAAAACATAATACAATGAGATTTTTAAACCTCTTTTCAGTTTCTTCCTCCATCAGCCCATTGATGTTGATGTTTTTCAGAAAAAGTTCCTTGATCCTTTGGTAATCTGAGTCAGCTTGGAGCTTTCTACCTACCAAACAACAATGGCAGAACTTTGTTAGTTTAAACATTCAACCAAGATGCAACAAATCATTTTAGAGACAGTTGAAAACTAATACAGTTTACATTTTTGTAGCAAAGTTCACAGCGTATACATTTTGTTGACAATTCCTACATTTTTCTTTTTTTCATTCCTTGTGCCTTCTTTTTGTTTGGAGAACTTTTTTAGGGAACTACTAGTAGTCTTTTGAAAATTTAAAAGTTACTGAAGTATTAGAAGTTTTAAATAAAAATCTTAAGACTTCTCAACAAGATGAGGAAAGTAATTCCCCGACTACATTATTAGTATTATTACCATAGTCTGCCAGAACCACAGCTATTGCTTGACCGGAGTGAAGCACATGATTTCCTGACCTGTGCGTCCAGTAATAGTCCTTGACCTGTTGCTTTATCTCCGCTGGAATTCTATTTGTGAACAGAATAAGCGTATATAGCTGACAGTGTTGCACCAAATGATTGTTAGTTTTACTCCTAGTTAAAACAATAAAACAGTGACAACATTTAGAGATGCATCATGCAAGAAACCAGTGATCCCAATTTAAAAGCTATCGTTTGTGATTGGAACAGACTTGCTGTTGTTAATGATTTTTATCACAATACAGTTTACGGAGTTGTTCTCTTTCACTAACAGTTTTGTCAGATTTGTCCATTATATAATACAGCATTCAGTATGACTTTACTTTAATATGGGACAGCTTTCGATTATTCAATTCATTCTAGGTTTTAAGATTGGATGTTGGTGGTTTTTTACAACCTATTGAATAATCCCTGTTTTGCATCGAGAATTTCTCGTGAGTAAGCTGTTATGCAATAACAATCTCTGGTCATTACAGGTAATGGCAGTTATGTTTCTTTCTGGTTAATTTTATTAAGGAAAACAACTTTCTTTTGTCGCATAGTGTGAGTCAATTACTGTGGCTTATCCCTGGCAGTGGCCTAGCCATGTTAATGTGCTATTTATAATTGATGACGCCAAATTTTAAAATAAACCACCGCTAAATCAGCACTTAGTCAACTATAGGGTAGTAAGGAAAATAATGGGAGCATATATCCTATCACACTACTTATATATTCTACGGAAGAGGTTTCCAAAAGCAAAATAGTGGTCATATTTGAAAATTGCAGATGTTTTTTACTTTGTCAGCCAACTTCGACGTAAAAAAATAAATTTAAACACTAAAAACTCTTACAGTTTTGCCCCTAAACTTGTTGCCTGTGGAAAAAAACAAGACGAGCTGGATTGATGGGGAATTCGAGATGCCAGCTGATGAATAGCCAATGGCAGTCATTTGCAACATGTATAAAAGTACTATACTTTCAGAAATGAAATTATCCTAAAACAGGTTCACAAAAGGGTTCTTGCTGGTGTCCACGATGAAAGGAGAGTCTGAACTTTGCTCTTTAAAATTCATTTTGGGAAATTTTATTAACTTTTTACAGTTTTGAAGAAACAGTTTTTGTGTTTCCAGTTTAAGTTACAAAAATGTGTCAGCATAATAATGTGAAGAACATTTTCTAGCCTGAATTGTTGCCTCAAATTATCTTAATCATGGTATAACATATAAAGTATAATTATTGTGTTATTTACTACCTTAGAATGTTCTCTATTTAAGTATATATTCTATTCTATAAAAGAAATGTGATGAAAGTATTTATGAAAAACAAACAATGATTAGTAATAATAGTAACGACTTTTATTACTATTTATTTCGTGTTAAAGTTGTTAATAATAATAATCATTATTAATATTATTAGTTTATTGTTTTTTATAATAAATAATAACCAACAGTGCATTTGATGGGTACCTCCGCTCAATTTGAGTCCCAATTATTCCTCCAGTAGATATTGTCTTTGAGTCGAATGTTGAGTATTCCCGGTTTTGGCTTGTGACCCTGGGATCATCCTCTAAGTCTGGGAGTGATGCCCGCATCTTTCTTTTTTTATACAATTTTTTTTTAATGATTAGACTATGAAAATCTTTGGTATGTAAATAGCTGGAGGTGCAATTTGAAGAATGCGTTGAGTATTGATCAGTTGACTCAACCGATGGCAGCTAAGTAAATGAATAGTTCGCGATACATTTTGTCCTCTTAAGGAAATATTTGTTTTGCTTTCAGCTGGTATTTCGATTTCTAAGCTGTTCTATAATAGGGCGAAAGAACAAGGTATTATTTTGATGTCAGCAATTTTTGACTTTTTATTTAAGTGCACCTCTGGTCAAGAATTAAATGGAGTCATATTATTATAGAAACAACACCATTTGACTCTGAAAAGTTTACAAACTATTTTTGGCAATAGAAGATGCAGTTTTTGAATCATTGAGACAAATATATTGATACCAAAGAAGGAGAACTAAAAAATAACTTTTTGGCACCCTTACGTGTCTAGTGGTTTTGTATAGCACCCACATGTGTGCAGAAGTGTACAAACTGTTCTGGCTCAACTCACATAGCAACTGGGCGACCAGAACACCAGTATTAATCTGTACCAAACCGGTCGACCCTACATCGATACTATACCGATCTTGTATGACCCTGCATGAGTCAGTACTATTCCTGTGGGAGCCATGCCGGGCCAGCAGGAAGAGAGTCACCATAGACTGGGACCTGGAGGTAGCCCTAGAAAAGTCAGAAGGCCAAACCTGCAGCATACCTAATGGTATATCCATGGAGGTAGCCCTAGAAAAGTCAGAAGGCCATACCTGCAGCATACCTACTGGTATATCCATGGAAGTAGCCCTAGAAAAGTCAGAAAGCCATACCTGCAGCATACCTACTGGTATATCCATGGAGGTAGCCCTAGAAAGGTCAGAAGGCCATACCTGCAGCATACCTACTGGTATATCCATGGAAGTAGCCCTAGAAAGGTCAGAAGGCCATACCTGCAGCATACCTTCTGGTATATCCATGGAGGTAGCCCTAGAAAAAGAAGGCCATACCTGCAGCATACCTACTGGTATATCCATGGAAGTAGCCCTAGAAAAGTCAGAAGGCCATACCTGCAGCATACCTACTGGTATATCCATGGAGGTAGCCCTAGAAAGGTCAGAAGGCCATACCTGCAGCATACCTACTGGTATATCCATGGAGGTAGCCCTAGAAAGGTCAGAAGGCCAAACCTGCAGGATACCTACTGGTATATCCATGGAAGTTAAAGAACCATCCCTAGAAAGACCAAGATACAAACCACAGGAAGTAGGACTGTCTATGATTGTTCATTAGAACGTAGAGACATAATCACCCCTCTCAAGTTCCCGGATGACCCCTGACCTTCAACACAAATCTCACCTGTAACTGTGGTAGCATTGTCAAGATTAATGCTGAGTAGAACAAGCTCAGAAAAGAAATTTGAGAATATCTTCGCTTGTTGAAAAATTCTTTTTGGCCAAACTCCATATTTCCCTTGGAATACATTGAGGTAAACACAAACTTCTCTGGGTCTGTCACTATTTTCTAGCAACTAGAGAAGAACCTTCTGACATGCTGCGCTTGAAAATATACTCATATTCAATTCTACAAGCTGAAGCAGAAGAGACAACATTATAACACTGACACATACTGTTTACTTCCGGACCACAAGCCTCCAGATTATTATAATCTCTCAGAGCATTCCGCTCAACATCTCGGAGGCTGTAGGGTCTGAGATTGCGTTAAAAAATTGTTTGGTCAATTTATATAGCTAATAATTCTCTGAAAACCACAGCGTGCTAAGTTTTAAAAGCGCAAGTTCTCCGATTGCATTTATGCATTCCTGGAAATGCTCGTTTCATGAAAATCTTGTCTCACAAGGGTTAAGTCGATCTTTTTTGTAACTTGCCCTTTAAGAGATGTTCAAGAGCATAAACCAATTTGTTTCATTTTATTGTATAACTTTATGGTTCAAGGATCGAAACACAGCCTGCTGCATCTGGTGAAGTAAATAAAACTGATGACGTATTTAGTGGAAGTATTGGATGTGGTCAGTGAAGTAGACATGAAGCAGCCAGTAAGTAGCTAAGAATTGGTTTATAGTTCAGGTGCAGAAGACATTAACAGGGAAAATAGTGTAGCAGCTAGAAAATAAGAAAACTATGGTGACAACTCTTTAGCAAGGTCAAATGGAGCTGCTGAGCCAAGATGTTATCTAACTGTGAGACAACCTCTCCCTCCAATCTTTCCCTTCCCGCACTGTCTGAAACATGGAACAGGTGTGCTGAGTGCTGGCACACTGCAGTCACATCTGAGACAACTGAATTGCAAAGCAAAAGCAGTGTTACAAAAAACATTCCAATCTTTGTGTAGCAGAAGGAAGTAGCGCCAGTCATAAATTGGCGTGAGGCTTTCTGATGGACACTCCAATCACTGGGTGTTTAGCAAAAGGCAACTTTTTATGCTTTGCCTCCAGCTACAATTTTGAAAAAAAAGATTATTTCGTACTACAATGATATCAGGTTTGAGAGAAAATGGCAAAGCAAAATCTGTACCATACATTAGATTGGTCAAATAGAATGGCTTTGCCACTTCTTTTATTATTCCCAGCATAGCGTCCATAAAGGCGTTCAAGAATAATTTCAACGTATGTATCAAGTTTTTATTTGTTATTAGCCATCAATGAAGAGACTGCAGTGAAAGGTCTCTAATTTTAGGTCGATGCTAGCTAGCAAGTAGTGTCATATATTAACGGTTTTCCCCGGTATATGAGGCCATGGTTACAGGTACTTGCAAGAGTGCTTGTTTAGGCTGACTTGTTTCTGCTTTATGTGGTAGCGTGGCAACAGAAATGACAAGGCAGTTTGGTCTATCCTGATACTGGATAGGATGCTGCTACTACAGCAGGCACAATTGTGTATAGGGCAACTGGCTACACAGATCTCACAATGTTGATGGTAACAATGGTTTTATTGCTACTTTCACAATACAATAATGTCAACGATACGCACATAAATGAATACTTGCACAAGAACAGAATAAACGATATGACTATCGGTAAGGATTAACAGTCCACTTGCTAGTCTCCCCTGAGTCTCTGTGTGTTCAAGCGTCTTCCTCTAGCGCTAACCAAGAACTAAGAACTGAGCTGCTGGGCACAATGCAAGCCTATTTATACAAGTTAACAAATCAAGCAAGCGTATAAATATATGATTGGATAAAATAACTACCCCCAGGGAGGTACAAAAAGCAATACAATAGCTGGCACACTCAATGATGAGTCACAACTAAATAGAGATGTAAGAAGTGTCACTAAAGGTGGGACAGTCCTTCCTGAGCTTGGCTGGGGTGAGCGATAGTTCAGCTGCACTCTGTATCCATCCAAGCGTATCCTTGAGTACAGTAGATGTATATACATAGGTGTAGCACCAGCTGATGATGAAAGGCTGCTCTGTGCACTTTCATTACAATATCTTAGTTTAAAGCTCTCAGTTGGCTCTTTCATCCAATATTCATAAACATCTACATTTAGTGACATCCGTAACATTACAGCTGACAAACCTGCATTTTGGTGTTTACTGTGCATACAACTTGTGTCCTTACAGTACACTTTGCTAATCTAATGCAACAAACCATGTGATTGGTCCAATCAAGATCCATCCGTAAAGCCCGTAATACTGCAGTGGATTTTGGGGGGGCCGACCAAACGTCCACCAACAACACCTCACTCCAGAGGTTAACTTACAACAGAGGAGTATGCCAACTCCACAACTGTTCTCGGAGCCTGCGGCTCAAACGTACAACTCAATGTCTGGTTGAGTAAACCATACTTTATTACACAGCATAACCAGCAATGTATAATAAGGGTAAATGTATCATGCTACTTGGCTCAAGCACAAGCAGAATCCCAATACAATACAATGAATCAAGTGAAGTGTTCTGCTTTCTATAGGCAGAACAGGATTAAAACATATGCCCAAACAAGGGGCAACAAATCAGCAATGGCAGGAAGTGTTTACACTAATCAGAACATAAGATATAAATATACGATACAGTCATTGGTTAATATAGAGTTAAATATGCAAGGCGCCCAGAAGTAGGGGGCGGAGCTTCTCAGTCAATCTTGCTGACTCATGGTGGTGCAATGAGTAGCTCTGGTTCTTGGTCCTTATGGCTTGTGGTCCTTGGCTTTGGTCTTGTTTGAGGACAGCTATGTTGCAAAGTCGGGCTCCTGCACCTTTGGTATCAATTTAAGTTCTCAGGCTATAGTAGTTCTTTCCTCACCGACCCGGTATAGGGTCAGTAGTGGCACTGCAGGGCCGGTAGTGCATGCTGCAGGGCCGGCAGGGTGTGCTGCAGGGCCGGTGGTACCTTTGCAGGGCAGGCAGTGAATGCTGCAGGGCCGGTAGTACATACCGCAGGGCCAGTAGAGTTTCTACCAGCTTACTTGTTCGTGTTCTGGCTGTGCCAGGCTCAGTTTAGGCTTGCCTGACACCCAACAGTTGTCAGGGGGACCTTGCGCAAAGATAGTGGTCACAAAAATCCACCACAATACATCAGATAACCCATAAATAATGGCGTTTTTTCAGCTTGCGATTTACGCAGAAATTCTTGAGTTTGAACTAAAAAATTGGGGTTATATTGTGCCAACATATTTCTTACATAATACAAAAAATCATCAAAAACTGACACCATCAAAATGTTTAAGCAACATTTGCAATTCCCATAGAGTAAACATAAATGATTGCCTAGAGAGTTGTCTCATCAAGCAATTGCAACATGCTTTTGGGTGTACTACTAATGCTACCAGCAATATTGGCTCTCAAGTTACACAAGCAAATCCTTGAACCAAAGTCTGCCCCCAAAAGTTAAAAGCAATTGTTAAATGCTATTACAAATTAATGCAGGTGAAATTATTGAGTTTTAAGTGATCCATTACCAATTTTCACTGATTAGTTTGTCACTAATTAACCATATATGATAGTTGCGCAACACACTTGCAACTATGGTGTTTTTGTAAACTGCATCAAATGGTACAAAGTGTTTGTTTTTTAAGGTTGGTACCATTGCTCTACATGTGTTACCACTCCACAATAAATTAGAATGAGTGTTGTCCAACCAGGCTTGTAACTATATCTAAGCACAGTCTGTGTTCTTGGTTCATGTCAACTAGTAATGCATACATTTTATTATTTATTTGCCTATTCTCTAATTTATTTTTATGTAAAGTATTTGCCGAACACTAAACTGATGTTCACGGATAACGTGCAGTAAACAACTCAACCATCACATATATCAGAGCCCTGTTAGGTCATCAATGTCGTATCCGTGTGTAACTATATAAAACCCACAACAGAGCTTACAGTAGATTGGTGCAGTATCAAATGGATAACTCTATAGATACTACATCATACAGCCAGTGCATTGCAGAAAAGATCAAATCAATAATATTTTATCTTGACTCATGCAGTGTAAGATTTATATCTCAGTAATCAAGTTTTCATTGAGATATTGCGACTGTGATGGGTAAACAAGATGGTTGACAATGAAGCAAGCAGAGGGCGATTGAGCAAGTTGATTGTTCAGTTGTAGCCTCAGCCACTGGTTTACTTTGAGTGCTTAGTCACTCTCTTCCATGTAACTCAGGAACTCAGCGTCTTCTTCTGCCTCAAGTCGAGCTTGTTCTTCTACAGCCCTTCTGTCTGCTTCATCTTGTTCTTCTGCAGCCCTTCTCTCTACTTGATCTTGTTCTTCTGCAACCCTTCTCACTGCTTGAGCTATTTCTTCTGCTTCTCTTCCCTCTGCTTGATCTTGTTGTTCTACAGGTCTTTGTTCTTCAAAAAAATCTGATAAATCAAGTTGAACCACTTCACTCTGATCTCCCCAGATTTGCTGTATATCCTGAACCTCTCCACGTTGAAGCACCTGTGTATCTTGCAATTCTCCACTTTCAAACATCTCATTTACTTCATCTAGTAGTCTTTGAGCTTCTGCATAATTAGCTGGTTGATCCAATCCAGGTACAGCCTCTGAGGTCTCATCTGTACCTCTTGAGCTAGTTGCTTGTTCTTGTTCAACCTTTTGTTTCTTTGATGGCACCACAGCAGAAGGTTGGGATGAACCAATCAGAGAAGTTGTTTTGTCTTGAGACGTTGAAACAGTAGCACTTGCAGCTACACGCTTTTTACCAGAAGTTGATAAAGATACAGCTACATTAATTGGGTTTTCATCCAACAAACTGACAAGCTTCACGTATGTAGAAGGCTTAGAAGGTGAAGAAGAATGTGCCGATGAAGAAGATACCTTTGCTACTGCACATCTGCTTGCATAACCGGGAAGCATCATAGCAGGACTGTCTTCTGCACATATCAGAGGTAATGTCTGTTCCGGAGCTGGTGAAGCAGAACCTGTTGGTGGTTGTCCACCAATCAATGAATGATCATAAAGTAGATCAAACTTTCCTCTTCTTTTTATCTCTGGATAGTAGTGTGCTAGCCTGAACTGAAAAATATTATTTTCCACTTCAATCACTGCTATAAAAACGAAGCTATGCTCTATAAGTAGGCTCGACTATTTCTATAGCAATTCTCCTAAAAACTCTTAACCACCTAACATACAGATGGGTAAGCATGCATACAGCTAGACACGCAGACAATTCCACACCCAGGCAAGTAGACGCACAGAGAGGAAAACACACCGACAGTTAGATGCGCAGACAGGTAAGCTTGCTGGAAGGTATACACACAAGCAAGTAGACTTCCAGACAGGTAATTGGGTACCTGGTTAAATATGCAGATAGGTATACACACACAGGTCAACATGCAGACAAACAGAGAGGCAGAAAAGTAGACAGGTGGGTAGACATGCAGACATGCAGACAAGTAGAAATACAGACAAATGGACATGCAGACAAATAGACAAGCAGATACCACACTGACATTATTGAAAAACTTTCTTGAGCCGATCCAAAGCCGTTCAAACTAATAACAACCTTATGATAAAATTATTTTGATGATAACAGTAGTCAGCCAGGCGTTGTACTGCTTTTCCCAGTACAAATGAGAAGGTTTTAAAGAAATAGTTTTACTCTTAAATTAGGCTGGAACTTGATATAGAATTTTAGACTTAAACTTAAACATGTGAGGCTGAAAGGAATCAATAGGGATCTCTGGGGTCTCAACACATCTGTATGGTAAGTTTCTATCAACCAGTATACCACTTGAATGACCGTTTTGTCCAACAAATCATTCAAGTCAATGAAAACATTTCTCCAAACTTTGTTCAGAATTTTTCTTGTTGTTATTTATTTGTATCTGACTCTGTCCTTGAGCACTCAAGTTCACACCTCAAGCAATGCTTCGTGGCAAAGTGGTTGGTATGGTAGTGATTCGTGAATAGCAAGCTTTTAGATTTAAATCAGGTAACGTATAAAAAGACTCCACGGAGCACTTGTTTCAACTTTTGCTTTATTATTTCAGTACACTAGCTAATTCTGCAAAATAATAATTTATGAACTTTTATTTATTATCATTATTTAGTTATGGTGTAACTAGTAATTTGCTCTAACAAAGGAGTTTGGTTGTTTTTTATTTTATTACCCAATTGCTATATTATTGTAGAGGACTTATATGTCCTACTACTTTCCGCTAGGCGTTGTCGCCGCACAAACTGCTTGTCTGCTTGCACAACTAGACAGTCAATCTTTCTTGGCCTGACAATGAACAGTCAAGTTCTCCACAGAGGTGTCCCAGTGCCGTGATGGCGCAAACAACTGGTTGTAAAGAGGGTATTGTAGTGGATTTTGGGGGCGACAAAATCCCTAGCTGTGTGCGGTAGCTCGCTGCCACCAGTTGTTAGATTAACCTGTTACAACAACAGGGTCGATGAGTTACAGAATGTATACCAGACAGAGTGTTGCCACTCTGCAACCAAATGCGGGCCCTCGGCTCAAACGCATATCTCAAAGTAGTTGAGCATACATGACTTTATTCAACCAGAATAAAACGAGTTAGTAAGCAATCCCAATTACAACTGACTGTTATGGCAAGTGTTTTGCCTTTTATAGGCAGGGAAAAAGAACAGTCATCCAATAACCATGCAATGCTACGAAATACACCTATGATATAACATATATAAATAGATAACAAATAGGAATACAATAAGGGCTTAAAGAGAATAGGCGCCCTATAGTAATGGGCGGAGTCATAATGTCTGTATCCAATCACGTCCAGTCTCTGGGTACTCAGTCCTCTCAGCTCTTGATCCAGCTTCTTCGGTGAAGGGTAAGGGCGGCTACTTCCATTAGATGGTGCTTAGGTTCTCCCAGGCTACTTTCGGGGTCTCAGGCTCTGCTGACTCACTTCCTGCCGGCCCAGTGAGGCCGGTATGGGTGCATACAGGGTCGATATAGGTGGTATGCAGGGTCGGAATAGGTGGTATGCAGGGTCGGGATGGTAATAATTATAATTGCTGTCCATTTAGTAGTAACTACCAGGTATCCTGGCTGTCCAATGGCTATCGTAGTGAAGCCAGGATGTAGTGATAGTTGTGCGCAGAGGATGTGTACACTAAAATCCACCTCAGTATTCTACTTTACCTACTGTGGTGAGCCCTCGGCACAGGCACTTTGAGTGATACATAACCTTTATTCATGGCAGAATACAAAGGTTACAATCCAATATAAGGCTGTCAGGTAAAGCGAGGAGATATGAAAAAGCTCCGCCTTTTATAGGTTAAGTCACAGGAAGTGATAGTAAGTGTTTGGCCTAATTTACCAAACACTCCAATCACACACAAAGATTACATAAATAAACCAGTAAAACGATACATAAATATAGCATCCAATGAAAGGTAAGTAAATAGATTAAAGTTAAATGGCATCCAGAAGTGAGGGGCGGAGCCTGTAGGCATTCTAGCCAGTAATAATTAAGTATGCTTTCCTCAGCAACTTCTACGTCTTTATCGGCCTTGAATCATACTTTCTTGACTTCTGAGTGTAGTTAGCTCCTGAATATGGTTGATGTAAGTTCTTGGGCTACTTTGCCTCCCTCAGGCTATGTCAGCCATGTTGATGCCAGACTGAGATAGCTACCCAAAGCCGGGGTAATAAGTACCCTGTGACGGTAAAGTTACAATATGTCTTTATTACCTATTCAAAGTAATAGAGTAACTACAATAGAAACTGGACTAGTTCTATTAGGTACAGTATATGGGAGGCATGCCTGTTGGTAGCAACCATCAGAGGGACCTTTGCAAAGTATTGGTCACAGTTAGTGTTCAGTAACATCCACTATATTATTCTCCAATCGCCAATATTTTGCTTTCACAGTGAAGATTAATTGTGGTGTATCAAAATTGACCATTGCTGCAGAAAAATGCTACAGGCAATGCTGCAGGTAACGCTGCAAATCGAGTTGATTAGGTGAATCCAGTATTTAAATCGATTTAGTTGGTTTATTTTTGCATTCAGTACTGTAGTGGATTTTCATGACCACGAAGTGTGCGCAAGGTCCCACTGACAACTGCGGAGTGTCATGTATTCCTAAACTGAGCATGGCACTGACAGAATCCTTGCAAAAAAGAAAGATACCGGCCCTACTAGCCCTGTAGAGTCACCACCTGTAGAATCGCTACCGGCCCTGCAGCAATCACTGCTGGCCTTGCAGCAGTCAGTACTGGCCCTGCAGTATCACTACCCTATACTGGGTTGCAGAGACAAGAATGGCTATAGCCTGAGGAGCCAAACTAGTACCAAGAGATGTAGAAGCCCAAGTTTGCCGCTAAACCACCTCCAGATTATCAAAAGACATGAACTACAAGCTGTAGCAGTCAGGAAACTGAGCGATGTTGCACCACTACTTCCTGAGCTGTGACTCAGCATAATTACTCTTGAAGCTCCGCCCTCCACTTTTGGGCGCTCTGTATATTTAACTTTATTTCATCCAATCTAATGTTTTACTATTTATATCTTGTTCGCATATTCATGCATTTATTTCCTGTTGCTCATGATTTACCATATCCATACTAGTTCATCTATTTCCTGTACCTCTGCCAGTACAAGGCAGAGCTTTCCTTATACAGATTGTACTTGAATCAGCATTCTGTTTGTGATTACACCAAGCAGCGAGATACTTTGCCACTATTATACTACACTGGATTGTTGTGGAATAGTATATGATGTTTGTTTCTCTGAAACACTGAGTAGTGAGTCTGAGCCGTGGGCTCTGTTGCGGTTGTGGAGTTGGAATACTCCTCCGTTGAAGGATATTGAGATATAGCCTCTGAAGAAGATAGGTTTTGTTGGGGGTACTATGGCAGGGCCCCAAAATCCACCACAGTAGTGATCGCTCATGCTAAAACCTTGACAAATACCAAAACGAGCATTGATGATCGATAAAAAGAGCTGGATATCGAAGAGCTGATAATCCTGTGGCTGGAAACACCATTGAGGATTGAATGTCAATGTTGAGCAAACGAAAAAACACCTATTGTCATTTACTCAGTTGTTGATAAACATTTTCTCAAACTCTAATTTTAAAAGTTGTTAGTCACAATTTTGACCATTAAGGAATATTGACAAATTTTCATCAATATTTATCGTGAACAGCCATTTTAGACAGCCCTACATACGTGAAAGTACAGTTAAATGATTTGCTTCACTGAATACTGTGGAAAATCTTTTAAACTTAGTTGATTTTAAATGTTCAGCAAACTAAACTTTTATTGAAAATTTTGAAATGTAGAAAAAAATTATTTTCGAAAGTGCAAATTGGAAAAATAATGTGTTGGGCATAGGTACAGTAAATGCAAACAACCAATGAAGAAAGTGATAAGTCAAGTAAGAACCTTTGTTATTCAGAGACACTCCCAGAACTCCAGGGAGACTATCAATTGAGACTGAGTCACAAAATGTGGTAAGAGTGTCCATTGACTCGCTTGGCCCCTACCATGAGCCAATAAAAATGTTACCGCCAATAAAAACGATTAAGCTCTTGACCAAGGAACCTGAAAGCTTGCTGGACCAGAGCCAAAGACTTCATCCAAGTAGCCACAATAAAGACTACAGCAGTTGAAGCCATAGTAAAATGATGGAAGTTTTACTCACAAATCCATCTTGTACGACATTGGCTAATCTTGTAGTAACTTGTAAATACTTTACTGACAGGCCAAAGACGAGGTTAGCTTTAATGTTGGAGTTTGTTGAAAGTAAATCATTAATTAGATCACTTGCCAGTCGACAGACCTGCCATCAGATACAGAAGTAGAAGTAAGTCTATTTACGTATATCTGCTGCTGCATCAAACCTAGCATAAATAGTTTTGAAGGAAACAGAAACCGCAAATTATTTTTCAATTTAATGCAATACATTGAAGGGTTAGCCTTAAACTCCTTTATCATAGAAAAAGCTGATTGCAGAAGTTCAATGCTGCACGTTACCTCTCTCATTAAATGTTCAAAGATATTTATATTGGTCACTATTAGATAGGCTCCCTACAACCTTCTACTAATGAGGTTGTAGGAGGGCACTTCCTCAATGCAGTCATGTATCCCTACTTTGCATAAGCATTCACTGATACTTTTGATTCAATGTACTTGAACTTCAAGCATGGTGTGATAAACAGTGTATCAGCGGAATAAAATGTAGCAGATAGACAGTCCAATATGCACTTCTGTTCTAGTATGAGTCACAATCGCGCATGACGGCATAGTTTTTGTTTACATTTTTGGATCACATATCTACCTACAGAAGCGCATACCAGTGTGAGTAAACTTACAGTCATTATACGGTCGTACAGTACTTCCTTGTCCTCTGGCAGTATGTATTTAGAGATTATATCACCAATCCTTGCCTCAGATTCTCTCACCATAATTAGAGATGTAGCCAGAAGTTTCTTGTATGTGTCTGTCTGGGATATCGCCTCACCTTTGACATCAAATGCATGGTTAGCAAAATATAAGATGGTCAGTTAGCATATTACAGCTGGGTCGAGAATTGGCCAAGGCCATGACATTTCCCACATCGCATGAAGACTTGGTTTTTAATATATTCCAAAATGAGTATTGCAAAATTGGCATCAAAAAGTCATTTTAATGTTAAGTTTTGAAACTTGATGCTTACTTATGGGCGCTAGCAGTTTTGAAATCCGAGAAATCTGGTGAATTACTATAGAATTTATAATTAGTTACTGTGGAAATTGTGTCCTGTTACTACTGCATCCTTTCCTCTATCTAGACTCTAACAACTGCTTCGGGGTTTGGTACCCAGACTAATCACACAGAGCTTACACGAATAAATAGTTTATGGTACTGATTCTATTTAGCAATATAACATAGTTCTTACACAAGATATACTAGACTTCTGTTTCCTTACACGCACAATGGCTCCTTTTATAAGATGAGAAAGGAAAAATCACCCGCTTATTAGGGGTGAGCCAGTAGCATATAATAATACCAAATATATACGAATCAAAAGAAGTAATAGAGTTCATCATAACCAGGCAAACCAATAAAATCAGCGAGCACAATGGCAGAGCGGCTCAGGGCTCTCTTCCTGCTCTTTTTGTGATTGTCGAAAACTTCCACTCCTTATGAGGCATATGTACTTCCCAGTCTCTGTTCCCGGTATTTGTATGGCTCTGGTCTCCATGGAGTGAAGGCTACCTTTATCATCCATCTTTATTGACTGGTCCTGGGTACGGACCCGGGGTGACCCAGGGTGACTCGAGTTATGCTAGGTATGTGCAATACAGGGTCTATACAAGCCCGGGGTTGCAGGTATCCTTAATTCCAAACATATATGCATATTTAAAGCATGCCAGCACTTATCACTTTTTGGTTGAGTTTCTGAATATTCAAGTCTTAAGCAGCAGATTGATGTATTAAATAACCTTCTAGGCCTACTCAGTCATGATTTACAAGCTTGCCAAAAAGCCATTGGCCTCAAATGCTCGTCGCATCAGCTGAAATTTAGCTTACTATAACTTCCATTGATTGCGGTGTACGTCATCTTCGGGATGTGGGCGTGGCCAATTATAATAAATAATGGCAAAGTTTTATAAATGAAGTTACATCGTTTGCGTTTAAAATGAAATCTGATTGGGCAATTCATTTAGTCTTAGGTCTACTGAAGGCCATTGCAACAGGAATAAACAGTCCTTACGAAGACACCCCATCAAAAACTGGTTCTAAGATTTAATGTTAAGGTTTACTGTTACGCGCCATTTTTCACCTGGCTTCAATTTGCACGCCGCACGCATAAAATCGGAATTAGTGGTTTCTATCAATATGGACGCAATTAGTGCACACGCATAGTAAACAAGACCAACGCTTGATTATTACGCAATTTTCATATGTGAAATGGCAACAACAGACGATTGCGGGATTAGTCAGGTTGTCCAATGTGATCACCATCACAAACAAAGGATCATCTCATCTTATCCTCCTTTTATCCTCCATCTCATTTTATCCTCCAAAGGATAAAAAAAATTGTGCTTCTTTTGGTGAGTAAGGGAACAATAAATGATATTTATTTATACAATAATGGACAGTAGTATGTAGGTAGAATAATAATAAATAAAATAATAATAAAAATAAATAGCGGCATCTGATTGGTCAAATAAATACTGTGCCGTGAAAAAGTAAATTCCCGAAGATGACGTCAACTTTAAGCAGTGTAAAAGTTAGCGAGCATTTTTGGAAGAGGGGTATTTTGCAGGTTTGTAAATCATGACTGAGTAGGTCTAGAGGGTTATTTAATACATCAATCTGCTGCTTAAGACTTGAATATTCAGAAACTCAACCAAAAAGTGATAAGTGCTGGCATGCTTTAATGAAGGGGAGGGGATTTTAGGGGGGAGGGAGGGTTTGGGGAAGGGGGCCTGGTTCGTCTAAATATAATGCAAATCTTACACGTTATTTAGCTTTCTAATGTTTCTCATTTGATAACAAGAAACAGCTAATAAACATTTGGTAACAATATCAATGACAAAGGTGTCGTTGATGTTGGTGTTAGATAAAGCTGTGGGTTAGGGAATTATAAGCTTATACTTCTCTGTTTGTAGCTAGTAACTATGACTCAGTTTGTATTATTGGATTTGGTTAAACCATCTTTGCAATGTTCACAATTTAAACAGGTTGTGTAAATTGATAGTCAACAAACCACTCTACATGTATATCTCCAGACTTTGATGGAGAACTAATCACTTGCTTATAACATACAGCCATCAGAGGAAAATTTTAAGTAAATGGAAAATCTATCTTTTGTAAGTTGGCAGTAATAAGAACATCCCTAGAGTTTGCATTTAGATTTTGAGAAATACTTAGGAAGTTCTCTGAATGCGGAATAGCTGCTAATTGGGAGACATTTGTGGCAGAAATTGGCTAAGCATGAAGTAGTCTAATGAGTAGATGCATATTACAACATGGCTGACCATATTTTTGGATGTTGTGTTTGTGTGTTACAAGAAGTTCAAGGTACTAAACTAGGTTCTATCGGCATTGGCTTAACAAGGAATACGGGTGCTATACACAGCTATGGGAACTGGGGTTAATGGGAGAAGACCTGGATGACTGACTACATCCACATAAGAGCAGCCTTCTTGAGCGTGAGCTTACAGGTAAGTGCACGTGTTTGTGCTTGCTTCTTTCGATTCCTTCATCGAACACATATGACAGTTGAAAAGCTTATGCTATGAGAAAATATTGCCCCAAACACATTTATCAAAAGGACCCATGAGTAATGCCTAATACCCAAATAAATAGCTGATCTGAAGCTGAATACCCATTGTATTAAGCTGTTCCCAGAAAATAGGTTAAAACATATGCTAATGAAACGATTGTCAAACGACATCTGTACAGTTATTGACTATCTTGATGCAAAATGTGCTTTTAACGAAATTTCGTTTTACAAAATGGGAGATCCTATTGTGCCAGGTTAGATACTTATGCTTTGCTTTAGAAATTATCATTTAGTTACTGCTTCACTTGCGCAACAAGAGAGATGGAATTGTTTCAGCTAATAAAACATTACTTCTAGTTCGTAACTTGTGGGAGCCTGTATGTCTGGTCATGTGGAGGAGCAAAGAGACAATTGGAGTTGGCAGACTCTTCTACAATAGCTCGGATTGCTTCAAGCTTTGAGGCAGGTTGTAAAACATTGTTGTGTCAAATATGGTAATGGAAATACTTTAAAATATTTCTTTCGTTTTGAGGTAACTGCTTAGTTTTTTATGTTGGTGAACTCAATTATTCCGCTGGGTATCTTGTTATCTCACTAAACACTAATCATAAAATATGAATTAAGTTTTTATCTGATTTTGTCTGATGCTCTTAGAACAAGGAAATAAAAAATGTATTTCTAATTAGCAAATCAACAATTTTTATCTGTAAAAAGTAATTTTAATTGCACTCAACCCAAAATTAGAAGCATTTCTCTTAATAAGATCTAGGAAACACCGTGTACAAGCGTAGTGGACTTTGGTCTGGTACCACAACACCCATTAATCAGTGCACAGACCTCAACCATCTACCAACTACACACTTGCAGTTTCTCGGCTAGTTCACAATTTTTTCACAGATCACCTTGTTCACCCACTTCCTACAACTTCTCAACTTTCTAGGGCTCTCACCTAAGACAAATCGTGCCGATGTTTAAAATGCAATGTTTTGTTTCTGCAGACTAGACAGATCCATGCATGTTAGCAGCAAAGTGTAAGAAAGATGACAGGTGACTGTTGATCAACTCTTAAGGTCTGTCCACTCAAACTTGTGATTATTAAAGTGATCCTATGCCACCAAAAGTCAGGAATAGCTTGGTTTTCAAACTCTCCATGGCAGCAATTTTCAACTATTGATGTGGGGTCCCACAAGGATAGTCCTAGGCGCTATCTGAGGTTGAGGTATCTAATAACTATAACAATACTCTTTGGAGACAGTATTTAATGTTGCTGAAAGTATAGATTGGAGTTAAGTTTTGGAAAGTCTTCTCTCTAGTGGTTAATAAAAAACTAACATCATTGCTAGTTTTGTTCTTCTACGGAATCAAAACTCTGAAAACCGAACTGACAGAGAAAACTCTGTTTAAAACAAAACTGTCACAGTTATCAAATGCGCAACCATGTATTATTAAACCACCACAATATTCGAATAAAAAATTTCAAATTCTGAATTGACACTAAGTTGGTTGCTCATTAAAGCTACATAGAATGCATCCAAAGTTCAACAAAATTTGTGCTCTCTGCAGCTGAAACGATTTCCCTCAAAACTCTAATATAAAAACTAGTAGTTCCGAATTAAAATAATGAAATTTATGTGTAGGGGTAGGTATCTGTGTTTCTACTTATCTTAACATAATCCATCTATCAAATGTCATACATTACTCACTACTGGAAAATCAACAGACTCAGGTTAATCTACAATAAACTAGGCTGTGTTCAGTTGCTCCATAAACTACAATGTTGAAAAACTATCTCAGAAGAGGTTGCGGAACACCCAGGTGAGATCAGAAGAGCTTCAGATCTTTAACTTATATGGCTTATTTTGTTTCACTTCAATCACAAAGCTCGTTGTTTTAACTAACCTGCATACATGTTGTGCTTAGAATAAGTCTAGGACACTTACCATACTCTGTCATCACTCTGCCAAGACACCTCTTGGAGAAATCTGTATACCAGTCATAGGCTGGAGGGCCAAAGAGTTTTAGTTTTTGCGGAGAATTTTCTGCTGTCGACAAACACCTATAATGTGACTAACAACATAAACTTCTTCACTAAAGTTGTGTATGAAGCAGTAAGTAGGGCTAGGTGTCCACATGCACATGTGTTTGAATGCAACAGCTACAATTTGCTTACTTATTACGCTGTTATTTTTTTTTTTAAATTTGCGTGTGACTTTGTAGAACACTATTTTCTGTTCACACTGTCTTAGTTTTGTTTACACTGGAATTGTGCCTTGTAGGGAATTGAAATCAAGGTGTCGGAATGGCATTTATCAATCCTAAATTCCTTTGGAAGTGCTAAAAAACTTTGAGAGCTTCCTTTTTAGACTATGCAGCATTATTTATCATGTTTAGTTTCAACTTTTAAAATGATTAAAATTTTATGTTTAGTAAATTAAAATGAGTTAAACTACTTTTTTGTCATAATCAAATGAGTAATTTAATTAGGGTTGAGTGAGATCAGTTTAAAAATAATTAGACTGCAAGACGCTCATCATTGAAACCACGCTTTTGTTAGTGAAGCTTAGTCAAAATTATATAGAATATAAATATATAAGGATTTATATATAAATATATAAATATAATTATGCCAAAAATATATGGTGAAACAATAGAAAGTAACCAATGGAAACACACACCTGCTCACAATGTAGGATTGAACAATTCCATCAATAATGAAAGCCACCCTGCGAGTTACTCTGCAGTTATAACGTTTTCTTTGTCCAGGTGGATAGAGTGACTGGGGAGCCGGGTGAGGACAGAGAATGGTTGTGCATTTATCATGTAACTTTGGGAAATATCTGACACCAGATACCAAACTTTTATCCAAAGGTAAGTTAATGATCTGTTCTATTTGGTTTTGACTGAGCTTGAGCACTTTTGGATCCTGTAAAAGACTGCAAACTCTTGCTGGATCTCGGAGCACTTTATAGTTCTGTAGCCATCGGAGCTAAAAATAATTGGTTTTGAAATTTATAAGTTATAGCTACAGCAGCTCATAGAGTAATTCATAAGTTAAATTCTTTTCTGGTACCACCCAACAATGCGATACTAAACAGGAGAACAAAGCGTAGAAGCATTTGCTTGTTTCCTAGAACAGCTGCTCAAAACACTATCGTAAAAGAGATTGCTGAAACATACAAACAACCAACTGGATGGCACAAATTTTGTCATCCTCTTTGGCCTCAGCACTTCCTCCACCCAAACGGCTAATTTGGTTGCATCAGAAGCATTTCCGGATGTAAGCAAGATCTCATTGGTTAGCTCGCATGTCATCTGTATTGCCTATATGAGAGATGACTTTGATATACGTAATACAAAGTCAAAACACGCAAGTTACTAAATGTAAAACACCAGATGTGTTTGCAGATCATATGGTTCATGCACATTTTCTGGCTACACACTATGACTCTAGATTGTTGCAAATATTTCCCATCAATACAATATTATTAATCGGATTTTCGGCAATACTCAAAAAGATCGTTTTCTGATGCTAAGGACTGCCAAAACAGCAATGGTTTAAGTACTACACAAACCACAAGACAAAATCCTTACCATCATAATCCAGTCATCATGGGGAGGACTGCTGTCACATTTGAAAGGTAGAAAACATAATACAATGAGATTTTTAAACCTCTTTTCAGTTTCTTCCTCCATCAGCCCGTTGATGTTGATGTTTTTCAGAAAAAGTTCCTTGATCCTTTGGTAATCTGAGTCAGCTTGGAGCTTCTCACCTACCAAACAACAATGGTTAGGCTTCTTAGTTCATACATTCGACCAAGACGCAACAAATCATTTTAGAGACAGATGAAAATTAATAGAGTTTACATTTTTGTAGTGAAGTCCACAGCGTATACATTTTGTTGACGATCGCTATTTTTTACTTTTCCCATTCATTCTGCCTACTTGTTGTTGGGAGAAACTTTCAAGGAACTACTGTAGTCTTTTAAAGATTTAAAAGTTACTGAAGTACTTGCAATGTTCCTTAAAATCTTAAGACTTCTCAACAAAATTAGGAAAGTAATTTCCAGACTATATTATTGGTGTTATTACCATAATCTGCAAGAACCACAGCTATTGCTTGACCTGATTGAAGCACATGATCTCCTGGCCTGTGCTTCCAGTAATAGTCCTTGACCTGCTGCTTCATCTCCGCTGAAAATCTATTTGATAAGAGAAATAGGATATATAGCTGACAGTGTTGCACCAAATGATTGTTAGTTTTACTCCTAGTTAAAACAATAAAAACATTAAGGGAACAGCATGCAAGAAACCAGTGATCCTAACTTAAAGGCTATCATTAGTGATTGCAAAAGATTTAGGCCGGCTGATGATTTTTATAACAATACATGAGTTGTTTTATTTCACTAACAGTTTTGTTAGATTTGTCCATTATATAAAACAGCATTCAGTCTGATTTTTCTTTAATATACGACAGCTTTGGATTATTCATTACATCCTAGATTTTAAAGTTGGATGTTAGTGGTGTTTTACAACCTATTGAATAACCCCATTTTTGCATCGACAGCTTTCGATTATTCAATACATCCTAGATTTTAAAGTTGGATGTTAGTGGTGTTTTACAACCTATTGAATAACCCCATTTTTGGATCGACCATTTTTTGCAATTAACCCAGAAGCAATAACAAACTCCAGTGAATACAGTTGATGGAAGTAATATTTCTTTCTGGTTAATTTTGATAAAAAAACTATTTTTCTTGGTGGTAAGTGTCAGTCAATTACTGTGGCTTATCCCTGGCTGTGGCCTATGCATGTTAATGTGCTATTTATAATTGATGAGGCCAAACTTCAAATGAACCGAAGATAAATCAGCACTTAGTCAACTATAGGGTAGTAAGTAAAATAACGATAGTACATCTCCTATTACACTACTTATAGATTCTCCGGAAGAGGTTTCCAAAAGCAAAATGGTGGTCGCATTGTAGTGTGTTTTGGGGGGCGTAAAATCACTAGCTGAAGTCGGTAGCAATTTAACGGGTATGCTGCCACCAGTTGTCTTTATCCTCGTGACAACAACAGGTCGGTACTGCACCGAAAGAAGTGTGGAAGAGTGTTCTCCACTCCACGACTAGTAAAGAGCCCTCGACTCAGACGCACAACTCGGTGCTTTTGAGTAAATATGCATTTATTCTATCAGAATACGAGTAAGTAAACGCCGAATACAAACTGATTTGCTATAGCAAAAGTTCTGCCGTTTATTGGCAATCACAAGAAGTTACAGAAAGTAATACAAGTAATCAACCTATGGTATAAGAGTAACGTAGAATGCACAAATGATCAGACAGATCTAAATAGTCAACGAATCAAGGAGAGTATATAGGGCTAAAGAGATATGGTGCCCAGAAGTAGCAGGCGGAGTCACAAATCAGTGGAACATTCATGCTCCTTTCCACTTCCTGCTGTTGGTCTTTGGTCTTTCTAACCTCTGTTCCTTGGCTTCCATCAGGGTTACGTGTGGTTACATCCTGGATATGACCTCTGGCTGCCCTTAGGCTATGTTCTGGCTATCGGTCTATGCTGATGCTCTACCTGACGGCTCTTCACGGTGCATACAGGGTTGGTACTGACTCATATGCAGGGTCAATCAATCCGGTCTTGATGATTACAGTCATTCTGGTCATCCAATGGCTATAGTAATAATGCCAAAATGTGTGTACAGCATGCGTGCAGATGTTAGTAACATAAAAATCCACCACAGTATTTGAAATTTGCAGATGTTTTTACCCCCTTAAGCCAATTTTTGTGTGAAAATGTAAGGTAAAACACCAGAAGCTCTTAGACTTTTATCTGTGTGTTTATTGCCAATGGAGAAAAACAACATCATAAGATGAGCTGGATTGTTGTCCAAGGACCTGTGTTTATCTACATTCTTACTCGTCAAATCGTCGTATATTCAACTCTCCAGTTTTCCTTAGTCTCAAGAAGTTGAAAAAAGTATGCCAGTAGTCCGTAATTGTTGGTGTACTCAATAGCTTCACTTTCCATAGACATTTTCATGTCCCTGAACAGCGAATGAAGTATCTTATCCTCGCAGTGCATAATTGTCATTTCCAGTTTTATCGATTCCGTCGTTTTGAACAACCGTAGCTTCGATTTGCAGAAACAAGTTGTAAAATATCAGTGTAATACCCATTATTGCAGGCCACGCTCAACTCGACCCAGCCATAAGAATCCAAACTGAAAAGTCCGATGATGACATTGTCGGATCTCTCTACCGAAACATTTATAGGCTCTGTTACAAAGGCGTCCAATGGTGTAACATAGTCTGTAGGGAGAACCCTCCAGCTTGTCACCAGTCATACCAATTAGACTGACATTTTTTCTTTTTTGGGTGATAATTGCCTGAAACTATATTGCCTATTGAAGTCGAATACTACCTACCCATAGATTTATAGATGCTCAACTGTTCAAAACATCGAATGACTGCACCTGCCCAAACTTCTCCAAGGTGCCGGTTTTTTCCTTTTCTTGATGTGATCAAGACACACTGGGTGAATGAGGTCCCTTCCGAGATCGCCGAGCTCCTTCAACTCTCTCTTTTTGCTGAGGATGCCAAACTGTGCTCGTCGATGATGTCATGCATCACATTACTGCCATCATACAGAGCTATTTTACTAAGACTTATCGTTTCTCTTTTCAGCAACGGCCTTGCCAATTTGAGGATGGTTGAGAAAATACTTGCTAATTCGTTGCCGTTAATACCGGGTATAACTGGTCGCACGCTATACACTTTTATTTGGTTCCCAGCTTGCAGTGTCTTCTTTTCTCTAAAGTTAACTTTCACGATGACTTTTCCACCATCAAATGGTAACCGCTGATCACCGTTGCTAGTTATAAGTACTTGGATAAGTTTACTATTCAGCAATGCCCAGTTGATGTTGTGTTGGTTTTTAAACTCTTGGTACATGATGGTAGTTTTTTCTTTTGCACCGGCACCACTCTCAGAAAAGGCACATTAGTATTGCCTACCATTCTGTTGTCGACAATGTCGGAATAGATGTATATAGAAATTAGGCCATAATTTACGTTTGCGAATGTGACATTTGACATATCTACAATGGGGATACATAGCTTTTTTACTCGGCTTGGATCCAAATATGTAGGTTATGACATTAGAAAAAACTCATGCCGTGTCGAGGTCGCTGTTTTTCAATAAACTTGTGTGTTGGTCACTTTGTTGTGAGATATGGCAACCTTGTTATCTGAACTCATTTCTAAAACCATTTTTTGTATAATCTCCTCCAACTCTTGAACACAATCATATCTTCCATTGCCGATTAAGATGAAGGATTTGTTGCTTTTGAGAGAGATGGACATTGTTTTCAGACATATTTTGCCTTCGGTAATGTTTTTCTAACTGTAGGAATACAATATATCCAACAGAACCACCTCCCATCTAGCACCAATCCTTTACAGATGCTTATGCAGACTCACCGTAAAACTGTTGGTATTGCCAGTAACGTTGGCGCTGTTAGAGTTTAAGGGTAAGGTCACCAGCATCCAAATTTCATTGTTGTATGATTGTCAAAGCTAGCGATTGTTTTTTTTTATAGACTATTCATCCACCCACCACTGAAATTTTTTCCATAACCTCACCATTTGACAAGTATTTGTCTCTTGCAACCTCACACTTTCTTCCAATGGTTATTCGATTCCATAAATCGTTGGCTTTCTTTTTCCTTTTTGCAATTCTTTTTTTCTTATAAAAGGTTTCCTTGATTCTTTCTTCTGCAAAATCTCTCACTTTGTATATGATAGATGTTTTGTAGATCAGCATGCCGGTGTTTATAAATAATTTGATGGTCCAATTTGGAGTGCAACCTCTCTAAAAGCTCATGTCGCATTGTTAATAATCTTGTAATCTTCAACTTTCAACTTTGGTTCCTTAGCTGAGCTGTGCTAACCTCCTGAGTATACTCGATTCCATGTGCTTTCTTGGTTTTGAAAGTTTACATCATTGGTTCTCCTTCCTACAGCTGTGTGAATGGTGTCACTAAGCAAGCTGACCATCAGAGGCAAATGGTAGATATAGGTGAAACCTTTATTTCAAAGTCCTGTTGAAACAATCCACCTACGGCGCTTTTATCGTCTCAGGTTCGATCGTGAAACGCTTGATCGTCTTCCTTGGCAGCAGACTTTTGAAGGGCTGATTGCCAACCTCTCTACCTACATTGAATTGTAAAGCCTTGTAGTTTGCTCCATCCAGTATCCTTCTCAATCCTCTGGCTATGGCGTGTCAGACATTTAAGTGAGCGGCACAGCCTATCCTTTTCTGGATAAAAAATTGACAGTAGATAGCAAAAATGCTGTGCCTTCATTTTTACCTTTTTGAGAGTAGACATCCACCGAATCGACTTGAAGCTGCTTTTCCATTCCGGTGATAATCATAAGTCGACGTTTTAATTTTGCTGTAACTTTTTTGCGTAGCTTCTAGGCATTCTCTCCACTCAGCGATTTGCAAAATCTTTCTTTACCCGTTTTTTTTTACAGGTTTGCAGTAGAGTTTTATCTCTTCAGGATTGTAATAAGGCTCTTTTAATGTATCGACATTCATTTGCCATTTCTTGCAACAGCCATTAGTTTTCCCTTACAAAATTGACGTTGCAGTCTCCAGACAGTTGTGACAATTTTGATTTCTTAATCTTTAACTTTGTGGTAGTTTGTGTTCATAGATTTTACCGGGCCGTATCATATGGAAAGTCCCACAATTAACTTTTGAAAAGGTTCAACTAGCTTTTTCCAATTTTGAGCATGTAAGTACTTGAAACGTAATTCTCAATTTTACTCAACTGGTGCGAGATTCTAACACCAATTGCACTATTGCTTTTGCTCCTTGTCAAATTGTACACTTTTTCTCAAACTTGCCTTACCTTTTCATCATTTGCCCTAATCGCCTGTTACTTTCTTCATCATCACCAATGACATCCTTGCTGTCATCCACATCCCAGCTTCGCTCACAAACCAGCATTTTTGCCGGTGCCTCCCTTTTAAAATCTAAAGCGGGACTAGAGAGAGTAGCAGCACCCGACTAACGGAACCAGCCTTGTCATTGGCAATTGTACTATTATTAAAAGAGGATTTTGGCATTGGCATCTTAATGGGAGTCCATTGTTGGTCTTTCTTAATTTTCCTCGCATCAGTTTTTTCTTCTCGATTTATTGCTTAAATTCTTTTCATTATTCGATCGATCATACTCATTTTCAGACGCTAGGAAGTAACGTCTAGAAATGTTGAAGGTTGGAGACTGATGGTTTTATTGACGATAAACCAGTGTACCATGGAAGTGATTATAGAATTCAAAAAGGTTGCCTCTGCAAGTCTGAGTTGAAATTCCACGCTTATCACTGACCGCTCATTTGTCAATTAGTTTGTGTAACTCCTTCTTGTATTGCTGCAACTCAATCAACTGTTCTGAGTTTAGTGGAACATACCTAATATAATGTATTTCACTGTTTCTATCAACAATGAAACAGATCCGAATTGGAACTTTTTTGAGTGTAGCGTTTGCCCTCTCGTACTCAAGTCATGGAGAACTAGAATAATTGTCACCTTCCTCATCAATCTTCTGAAGTTTTTCATCTTTGCCGTCGTCCTAATACAGGTTGCAGTATATCGTTAAGTACACTGCCAAAGATGGGTCCAAGTACGAATGCTAGAAATTTTCTTCGCTTTAGTCATTGTATTAACCCGCTACGCATCTGATAAACAAAGTACGTGTGAGATGAACTATGCTATCACTTACATACTATCACTTGGGTATATATAACATCATAGGATTGTCCAATACAATATTTCTCAATTGCTTGTTATGATCATCCATTCACTGAGTAGTGTCTATTCATAGATAAGAGTAAGATTTATTTGACGCTTGATAAATAGATTCTTGAATATAATTGCTTCTTACGCAAAGCATTGGCAAACCAAATAGGTAACCAAAGAAGCATTTTGAGGGTTTTCAGAAAAAAAAACATAGTAGCTGTTTTATAAAATGGTATGATTTCCTTTCAAAAACAGATTCTGAATAATAAAAAAGATGCCTATGTTCAAGTGATGACTATGTTTCATATACAAAGCATTGGAATCACCATTACCAGACATTTCATCCATCAAATCAATAATTATCAATTACCTGTTTTGTCCATCTCTGGTGAAACTCGACATTATACCCATCATTAATTTTTGGAGTATCACCCTTGATACATCATCAAAGCATTTTTGAGAGGCGCCATAACAGTAACATAAGACTACCGGTGGAGGAAAAGCTGTTGTCTGGCTAGCTTCAATCGTTCATAAACTCGTTTGCATCTTCCAAAAACCGGTCAGACCCGCAGTCATTGCCATAAACGGCAAACCCATTATCACATCAAGTTCCTCAGTATGACCATCCATGTCTTCTGGATGTTTGTCATTTACCTATAAGTTTATTTATACTTCGAATCTGAGGGTTTCATGTCAGTAGTAATATAGGAGCAGATCTCCCTGATGGAGATAAGGTTCTCCTGGTCCCAAGTGCCTTTTTGTTAGCACCAGTTACCATGAAAACCTGTGTATTTATTGTTGCGCACCATTTTAGATTGTTTGAATATATAGTTTGTAATTGTATGATTAACTAAGTACTTATTGAGCAGGGGTTGTATTTATTAGGGTTTGTATGGTTATTTAGATTAGGGTGATTGAGTATTGTATAAAAATGTAGTGTTGTGCCATGGCAACAGGTGTGATGAGAGCCTGAAAGGTACCTTTTTGTTGCACCAGGTGTAATAGGTGTTTTAATTTGTTTGTATAATTGCTTGAAGTATTTATTGTGCAGGGGGTTTATATTGGGATTTTTATGTCAATTCAGATCATGTCGCTAACTAGTTTATAATTTTATGGATTATAAGGTTCTCCTGGTTCTCTATATGTAAATGATGCCCCTGTTCCCGTGAACCCGATGAGGTGCCTTTTTGTGTGCACCAGTTGTTTGAATGGGTGTAATTACTATGGTATTGAATGTTGATTATTACATTGTATGGTGTTGGTATCTGCTGGAGGTTATTCCGGAGGTTATCATGATATAATGTTTATTTGGTTAGAAAATGGTAATAGTGAATGTAATAAAGTATATATTAAAGTGTAATAGCTTGAAAAATATAGTATTAAAGACTATAAAAAAATTTTAATTTGTAAAATATTCAAGAACATTACAAGAAACATCATCACATTCAGGTTGAATGATGATGAGAAGCTTTTTTCATTTTTTAGTTCAGTATCTTCCGATACAGTCAGAGATATTCCTGAAAAATCCTCCAAATCGTTATAACTAAAAACTCTATAAGCTGGAGGTGATGGATTTGTAATTGCTACCAAAGTGTTTTTGCATATGATGTGTCTATCACACATGCAATCATTAGTTGTTTTCCATAGTAGTTTCGGTTCTTTCATAGTAGTGTATAGTAGAATCTGTCGAACTTGTTCGTTCCAAAAGTAAATCAACATAAGCCAGAGGCTGTATAACAGAGGGAATTGCTGGAAATGTAGTTGGTAGAGCTGATGTTGTCATCTGTGAATTCAAAGCTAAATCAACAAAACCCCGCCTGCGTAAAGCAAAGGCCCTTGTTGAAAGTGTATTTGGTAGAGTTGCAGTTTTTGTTGTCGTTGGAGTTGTTGTCGTCGTTGGAGTTGTTGTCATCGTAGTTGTTGGAGTTTTTGTCGTCGTTGGAGTTTTTGTCGTCATTGGATTTTTTATCATCGTTGGAGTTATTGTCATTGCTGGAGTTGTTGTCGTCGTTGGGGTTGTTGTTGTCATTGGGGTTGTTGTTGCCTGAGTACTTGTTATCTGAGTTGTAGTTAATGATCTTTCGCGATATAAGCGGATATAATTTAAAGCTTCATTGGTTTTGGAAACAAAGTAGTGTTATATATACAATACTTTAGTCCATCTATCACGTCTGTCACAGGTTCTTCGTTTACCGGGAGATTTCAAGATACATGTGAGTCTAAAATATCGGTATTTTAAAGTTTTCCTAAGATGCGGCTCACTGAAACAACTTCTTCCATACCAATAATTCCATTACGACAACTCGAAGATCGATGAGATAAATTGAATGGATGCGTTTCTGTCGCAAGACAATATTTGATCAGGATCCCATTTTATTGAGAGAGAGAATTTTTTGCATCAGTTTACGCTTTCATCATCTAGAGTTAACTGTCTTTATTTTCAGTTGTATTTGGTTAATATGTTTCAATTAAAGCTTAGTATATATGATCATGGGATCGCATCTGTCTTTGTTATCTCCTTGACACGTGATACTGATGATAATCTTGTTTTGAACAGATTTCAGACTTTCAAAACTCGAAAACGACAAATTCACACCTATGATACCATCGACATTAGTGATGATAGTAGCTGGTTCCGATTCCTTGTTGATCGAACGATTGCACCTCCCGCATGCAAAGTCGATTGTCTCAACTTCTTCTATCAGTGGGCAGGTCAGACATGAGGCGTTGTATTCAAATACGCATAATTCTCCATTCCAAAATAGTTTTGCATTCTGAGTAAGTCCTTTCGTATTATTTTTAACCCTTATCACACATTCTTCATTCAGAGTGTATTTTGTTGCAGTATTACAAGATAGGTTATTTGTAGAAGTTTGGCTCTTGCAAATCCAAAAAAGCGTTTCGGGGAATGAAAAAACTGCAATACAAAAAGTCAGAGGGGTAGAGTCTCACACAGTTTATTCCATTTCCATCTGTGTATCGTGTACTCCATTCTAAAGGCAAAAAAAATAAGACATCGCTTTTTTCCATATTTCCGGCGATACATTCAGCGATTTTGTTGGTGTAAAAGACTCCACTAACGTTGCAAAATGTTGTTGTCAATAGCAATATAAATACGTAAATCCATCTCAAAAATGCTTTTGCTTTCAATGCTGGTAGCTAAATACTTTCATTTGTTGATGATCTTGACATTTATACGTAAACAACTAGTGTCTTATTCAGCTCACTCAGCTGCTTTTGGAGATGCGAGACAATCCCATCAAAGTGATTTCCAAAATGCAAATACAGTTCCAATTGTGTCAAAGACAAAAGAATATGTGATCCTGTCCAGCGAAAAGAAGATAATCCTTTTAAAATCAAAATATCCACCAAATCACCTAGCTCAGAATCTCAGAAGCTCCAAAGGAATGTGTTCAAAGTGATTCCTTATGAAGTTTGGAGCAAAATCAGCCAATGTAGCGATTGACTTGAACCCTTGAGTTTTTCCACTCATGTTTTTTCTGTAGCTCAGAAATGAATGAAGCAGGATTTTTGTAACGCTTCTTTTATGAATCCTTGGTTATGTCTGTTGAATCAACAGTGTTCATCAAGTCACCCGAGTTATCTTCTTCATCAATACTTTAGGCATATGGATAGCCTTCCGCTATTGTGAGTAATCTATCTTTCAAACGCTGATAAGACAGTTTACGTTGAGTTGCAGGTACTAGGTAGGGATTTAAGCGTGTGCGTAAATTTTTAACATAATGGGAGACTTTAAGTCAGCAGAGGAAAGATTCAAAAAAGAGTTAATCCATTCATCACGCACCAAAAATCCTATTTTGGCATTTTTTAAATCTTGACTTTTATCAATCCAGTTGATAGCATCTGTCAGTTCGTGTTCAGTAGGTGTACTGCCTTCTACCAATTCGGCGTATCTGTCACAAGTGCTACATTGTTCATCAATGTGTGAACAGTGACAGTTTAGTAGTGATAGATTTGTTGTTTGCTTGTAAAAACTTCCTCCTAGTACACAGTATATGCATTCTTCCGTAAAATAAATCCTCAACATTTCATCAGACACCTCAGCCAAAAAGGTCTTGGGTCCTATAGCATTGGAAGCTTCTTGGTGAGCAAAGTCTTCAACACGCAGCATGTTTGTTGTTATTCCGTTGAGTTACAAAACGCGAATGATCTGTTATCAACTCAAAATATCTACTTAATCTCTAAACATTCTAACAATTTATCATGTTTTTTTATGTTAAATATTGTGCTAACCCATGCAGATCTTCATAAATCCTCTAATCTCAACTTGACAATCATGGATTGGGCAATTTCTTAGTTCTGATGAGCATTCAGTAAGTGTTTTTTCCTTACACTCACTGCATGTCCGCATGGGAGAGAGATATGGTTAGCGGATATTTTTTTTCATGTGACTCAGACATGCATTGAGCAAGTTTGCTTTGATTTGTCTGATCTTTATCTTTCTTTAACGATTTAATTGTTTTAGCATGTAACAAAACTTTTTCATCATGCACTCCTGAATTACTCTCATCCAAAATATAGGTTTCATGGTCACTTTTCAACTTTATTTTCAAGTTCCCATCAGGAGTAGAAATATTTTTTAAAACGTGTAAAGCTTTAATCATGAAACCTATTCGCTCAAAAAGTTTCCCATCCAACACTACGACTTGTTTGATATCATTTTGACTATACCCTAGTTTTTTGCAGATAAGTTTCATTGTTTCTTTTTCATCAGACTACGCTATACGTTTTATTTTTCCTCGGTATTTCTCAACCTGGCGCTCACACTTTTTGAATTTTTCTGTTTGGTTGTGAACTTCCTCAACGTATTTTTCTCCTTTACTCGTGAATAGAAAAGAACAATCTGGAAACCAACGACAGTGTTACTCCCACTGTATATCACTCTCTTTCAATTCTTTGAGTTCACCCGAGCAAAAGAAACAATTTACACTATCTCCAAATTTAGTATAGAAAAAACCTGCACTGGAAAGGAGTTTCGAAGAAACTTTACCCTTCCATTGTTTGAAACTGGTTTCTCTCGCTGATTCAGTAGCGAATCGAGGTGTACTAGCACGGTCACTCGAGATACCTAGGGGTAAAACTTCCACAGTCGAGTCCACTCTCCGTCTAGTTCTTTGTTCTTCCATCGTATAACTTTTGACAATGGAGATGTTTTTCATTTCTTCTTCGGTTAGTTTTCTGGGGCCATACAGTCGATTGTGATTGTTAAATTCTCTTACAAAACGACAATATGTAAAACTTTTAGCATGGTCTTTTGTTGGCGGTTCATCTTCAATCTTCCAGTTTAGTAAGCACATTGATCAACGTTGTCTTTTCCGAGATTGTAAAATCCAGCTGCTGCCATGTTTTCACCTCTGTATTACCCCAGTTTGTAACAAACAACTTTCTTCGATAACACTCATCAAGCATCAAAGTCTCTCTTTTATAAAAAAGAGGGTTCATCATAAATGAACTAGAAAAAGTTCTTCTGGGAAAGCTCCGCTATAGTTTCTTGTAATTTTAATGACAAAAGACTACATTGATTATCCGGATAAGTTACAACAACACAAGTCATTGTATTAATATCAGGAAAAGACTGTCGTAAAAACAACGAGTTAGTATTGAGTGAACTATCATCTACCCTGCCGTTAAAGCCCTCAGTGTTTTCAAAATAATTTAGATTTTTTTTTTTTTTTTTTTCAATCCCATCCACTTCTTCATTATGAATGGTATTCGCTACACATCTGTTGTTTGATGTACGACACATTATTTATATACAATTTAAATGGTAACTTTAGTTATTACTCAAAACGAAGCTTTTGTTGAAAACTTCTTCGCTTCCATCCTCGATAATTGTTATTCTAAAATAAAATAATAATGTTGTGGAGCAAAAATAAAAACTAAAAAAAATGACTTCGACTTCAAATTTTTCGTTGTACATTTTAATTGATTACAATTGAAACGAATATAAAGATTTACGTTACAAATGAAGGCTTTTTCTTTGATTTAGATGAACGATATGTATAGTTGTTGGAATGTACGCTGATTCCTACTGAATTCGGATGACGAAGCTCATTTTCATTTAAAATCCTAAAATAATAATAAAACGTGTTAGTAAAGTTTTCATCTGTTTTTGTGATCACATAAATTTTATTTGTTAGCGTGCTATAATCAAATAGTTTTGAAAATTAGGTAATATTGCATAAAAAGCATGTAGTCAAGTTTTTTAGCTAGTGCTAATTAATTTTTTAATATTTCTTACCTTGATACAGAGAGTAGTAGTAGTTCTAGTAGGTGTTGTAGTAAATGCTGTAGAAGATGCTCTTCCTTCAGATGCTGTTGTTGAAGTGGATGTGTGAGGGACGCCAGCACGCTCTCATATTTTATTATTATTATCTACTTAGTAAGAGACTCTCTCGCAATTACCGTCTGAGCTTATATCTCATTGTGTTATTTCCTTTGTCTAAGAGTTAAGCTTCTATCTCCGAAATAACTCACTGTCTACGTTTATGTCTACTCGCTACACACTGTCTATGTCTATGCAAGGGTCTATTGTTTACATGTGCCTACGATACTATTTACTGCGTTCTACCTTGTACCAAATAATTATTTACTATCACTTATTATATTTTTCCACATTTTTAATTATTACAAAGTGGGTGTTGATGTAAGGGCAAGGCGTGGCTTGCACCAGTATTTTTACTCAGGGGTGGTTAGTAATGTGTACCCGCCTTCCCTGTATTTAAATGGATGTTAATGCAATAAAGTTCAGAGTTAGCCTGACTCTCAGATGATTCTCTCTCTCTGAAGCAAGCACAGCTAGGAGCACCAAAACTACCAGCGCTGGACGAGTCGACTATTAGCAAGCACGACGCTAAGGTGGAAAGTGAGAACGGTACGCCCTGTCACTGTGTGTACCCTTGCCTGAGGCAAGGATTACAACACAAGGCCTAGTGCACTAATAGTTCGGCTCTTACTAAATTCGGATTCGGGGAATCCAACAAGTTAGCTAGCAATAATTACAGTGAAGTTATTTGTCGATCTCGACTGAGTCCAGATTTGACTGCAAATAATTCCAGCATAATTATTGTAGACAGTGACAGTTCGAAACAAACTATAAACTAGACAAGTAATTCCTGAGGAATTCATGTCAGAGCACAGTTCGAAACAAACTATAAACTAAAACGGCAATTGCAGTACAATTACCGTCGGACATGTACATGTTCGGATGCAGCCAATAATTATCAAATAATTATTGTCTACTGCCAGCAAAACATACACGCCAGATTCGGCCGCACCCATAAATGCAACAGACAGTAAACGCTCTCTAGACAATAATCGCAGATTATTGTGAGTAGACTTGGGCCACAGTAGAATACGTCGGGAGTGTGTACAGGTGGCTACCACCCAGACGCAAATTCCTGTACAGATGCTTTCTGTGTAAAAGCGCTGGTTCTTAAATAGTAAAAGTTGCACCGATTGACCTGTTCTGAAACCAATGAGAAGTTTCACACAAAAAATCTTTCATATTATATAACAAAGCGAATAAGCTTGTTCATTTGCATTAAAATTAATTTTTATCCACGTGAAATGGTATTGTTTTCAGCTAAAAAACTATTTTTCATTAACGTGATAAATAATATTTCATTCGCATGAAAACAAAACTTTTTTTTAGAGTAAAAAAGATTGATTTCCGCGCAACCAAATTAATTTTCATTCGCGTTGAAATTGTGTTATTTTTCAAGTCAAAAATAATACATTTTTCAGCCAGAAAAACTATGTTTAATTGCGCAAAAACAAATTTTTTTTCAGATTGATAATGAATGTTTTCCGCAGGACAAAATTATTTTTTATCTGCGTGAAATTTCATTGTTTCCAGCTAAAAAACTATTTTTCATTCACGCGATATATAAAGTTTCATTCGCGCGAAAACAAAGTTTTTTCCAGAGTAAAAAAGATTGATTTCCACGCGACAAAATTAAGTTTTATTCGCGTGAAATGGTGTTTTTATTCAAGTCAAAAAGATTATATTTTTCAGCCAGAAAAACTATGTTTCATTCGCAAGAAAATGAATTTTTTTTCAGATTGCAAATAAATGTTTCCCGCGCGACAAACTCATTTTTTATCCGCGTGATATTGTATTGTTTTCAGCTAAAAAACTATTTTTAATTCACGTGATGAATAATGTTTCATTCACGCGAAGACAAAGTATTTTTCAGAGTAAAAAAGATTGATTTCCGCGCGACAAAACTAATTTCTATTTACGTGAAATTGTGTTATTTTTCAAGTAAAAAATAATACATTTTTTAGCCAGAAAAACTGTGTTTCATTCGCGCGAGAAGAAAATTATTTTCAGATTAAAATGAATGTTTTCCACGTGACAAAATTTTTTTTTTCCTCGTGAAATTGTATTGTTTTCAGCTAAAAACTATTTTTCATTCACGCGATAAATAATGTTTCATTCACAGGAAAACAAAAATTTTTTACAGAGCAATTTGCATGAATAAAGCAATGTTTTGCATAAAAATAGGAGATTTGATTAGGTCAATCAGTGCAATTTTAAATATATAGGATCCACCGTTTAAACAATAAAATCATTCACACCAACAACATCTGCATAGCAACTACTACATATACTTGAAACGCTAGAAAAACTCTCAGCAATAAGGTGAGAATTAACAAATAGTTATTCAATTAATTTTGGTAAGGAATCAACGAGTTTTATTATGACGTCACAAAGTTAATTTTAGGTTTTCACCTATTTATTCTTAAGAGCACTTGGTTAGTTTTTTTTTTATTTTAAGAACAAAAAAATTTTACATTGATTAATCTGTTTCCTAGTTTTTTATTTTGTTTCCAGTTCAACTGCTCACGCAATACTATGAATAAAGATGAAGACCACAGAACCCACTGCCTTCCAACATTTGAACCATACTCTGATGATAAAGAAAATATTCCTTCAGAATTGTCTATAATAAGGAAGAAACTAAAAAAGATTTGACCAAAACCATGGGATTCCGATAGAAATCAAACAATTGACTATGGTTCGACTCTGAGAGAACCTTTTAATTCAAATCTTTCCTGCTTATCAAAAAACGCTGTTAGTATGCTCGCCTCTTGCCATATCAATGAACGAGTAATGATTGGAAGGTTTAAACCACTCAACCTAAATCCAACACCATCGCTTCTTGACATAACCTACATCGAAACACCAACTGAGGATGTTTATAAAAACTTATGCATTATCCACTACAATGTCAAAACATTTGGTAACAGACGACAAGTCAGATCTATTGTGAGAAATGAAGAGTACGACAAATTAGCTCCACCAGGACTTGGTGTTCCGAGATTGGTGATCTTTATGGGATTCGATCATGAAAAATGTTTGATCTTTCATCCCATCAGATTTCCACCCAATATTTCTGTTGAGCAAGCTAAACAGTTAACCAGGATAATAAAAAAGAAAACAGCATGGTTCATATCGCAACTCTCTCTCAGTTTTCTGTATGTAGCGTAAGCAGCTTTGAATCTCCTCAAATAACTCCTCAGTTAACATTACCTAGTGGGGAAGCCGCAATGAATTACTGGTAAACTACAGATGTTTGAAATATGACTGTTTTATGATGGGAGTTTTATACATACCGAAAAACATGCTATTGATGTAAAACGAATTGGAACTGGAGTTATCCTTTTACGAAATCGAGAAGTCAGTACATTTGGTCATCTTCGTCATGATATCGTCACATTCACGCCGTTGCAAGCAATAGAAGTAGCTCAAAACATAACCGACAAACTTGATGAACCCGAACAGATAAAATAATTTACTCCAGATGAGATTGTCGAAAACAAGGTCTTACTGCTTTCAGCAAAAAATGTATCTTCTACAACTTTGAAAAAATCACAAGTACGAGGCAAAAATTGTGCTCAAAAAGAAGAAGTCGAACAATACAACTTGGTGAGTGATTTCTCTCTTCTATTTAATATAAACTAGCCAATGTAACTAATACTTCAACTCAAATTAGATGAAATAATTTATACATCAAGTAATCTTTTGTTTTAGATATGCAAAGATAGAACTGAACAGAGGAACTAAACAAAATACTCTAGTTTCATGAATGATTCAGTAAAAATTCCTATAATAACATTGAATCAATTAGTAAAAGGTGTTACTCAAACTCCTTATTAACAAATAGATATAATGCTTTCTATTGCAAATATTTTCCAAGTACTGTAAATTTTGACCACTTTCTATGTATTTTCTTATGTATATACATCATGTTACCAGCGAATGATAAAAATGAGTAAACAATTTTTACACATCAATGTTAAACAGCTAGAGTATTGTGAATAGTATATTAAACTCCTACATACTCTATGTACAATATGGCTAAATACTCCAGGATAACTTCCAGCACATACCAACACCATACAATGTATGAATCAACATTCAACAACATAGTAATTACACCCATTCAAACAACCGGTGCACACAAAAAGGCACCTCATCGGGTTCACGGGAACAGGGGCATCATTTACATATAGAGAACCAGGAGAACCTTATAATCCATAAAATTATAAACTAGTTAGCGACATGATCTGAATCGACATAAAAATCCCAATATAAACCCCCTGCACAATAAATACTTCAAGCAATTATACAAACAAATTAAAACACCTATTACCCCTGGTGCAACAAAAAGGTACCTTTCAGGCTCTCATCGGAGCTGCTGCCATGGCACAACACTACATTTTTATACAATACTCAATCACCCTAATCTAAATAACCATACAAACCCTAATAAATACAACCCCTGCTCAATAAATACTTAGTTAATCATACAATTACAAACTATATATTCAAACAATCTAAAATGGTGCGCAACAATAAATACACAGGTTTTCATGGTAACTGGTGCTAACAAAAAGGCACTTGGGACCAGGAGAACCTTATCTCCACCAGGGAGATCTGCTCCTATAATACTACTCATATATTTTGTATCTCTTCAATGGTACATTCATAAATGCAAAAAAAAACTCGGTAACATGAACATAATTAGAAAATCTCATGACAAATAGCAAGATTATCACTTTTCTTTTAGACTTCACAAAGCATTATCTACAGTTTCACTCCCGCTACCATCGACTGTATCATTTTCGATCATTGCTCTCTTCTCCACATTTTCTTCCAACATTTGGCCAATCAATAGCATTAGGATAATAGATCACTTTATTTTTATACACTAGTCCAAAAACAATCAAAACCATGAGATAAAACCCAAGATAAACAACCGCTGCACAATAAATAGTTAGATGAAAAACATAATCATACGCACTATAAACCCACTATCATACGAACTATAAACACACTAAAATCAACAGCGATAGTCAAAACCTGGTGCACACAAAAATGTACCTAGACAATTTTGATGGGCTTCTGGAGCTCAAAAAGGCCTTTGGAACCATGAGTACAATTTTTTCCTTTGACACCATGATGCAGATCTGCTCCCATTATACTACTAACCCGCTGTCACTACTGCGGGTTGAAATCAAAGTTTTGTTGAAATGGAAACAGTTCCTTGCTTAGGAATGGTTGAAGACATCGACAGCGCATCTGATGGTTACCTCTGCTCAATTTGAGTCCCAATTATCCCGCCAGTAGATATCGTCCTTGAGTCAAATTTTGAGTATTCCCGGTTTTGGCTTGTGACTCTGGGATCATCCTCTAAGTCTGGGAGTGATGCCTGCATCTTTTTTTTATACAATTATTTTTTTTAATAATTAGCCCATGAAAATCTTTGGTATGTAAATAGCTTGAGGTGCAATTTGAAGAATGCTACAAGTATTGATCAGTTGGACCAACTGATGGCAGCAAAGTAAATGGATAGTTCACGATACAATTTGACTTCTTAATTAAGGAAATAATTTTTTACTTTCAGCTGGTGTTTCTACTTCTAAGCTCTTCTACAATAATGCAAACGAACAAGGTATCCTTTTTTTCCACCATTCTTGACTTTCTAGTCTATCATATGAAGCGCACCTCTAGTTAGGTGTCAGATCACCATAAAAACAGCACCACCTGACTCTGAAAAAGTTTTACAAAGTTTTTATCAAGAAAGGATGTAATCTTTTAGGTTATTAAGGCAAATGAATTGTTGACAAAGAAGGAAGAGTAGAAAATAATTGTTAGATACCATCACGCCTAATCAATATATTTATTGGTCATTAAATCGTAGAGACATAAATTACCCTTTTCAACTTTCCTGATGAGCATTGACCTTTAGCACAAATCTCTCCTGTAACTGTGGTAATATTGTCAAGAACCTGCTCAGTACCAGGTCGAAGAAGAAGTTTGAGTTTATCTTCACCCGTTGAAAAATCTTTTGTGCCCAAACTCCATATTTCCCTTGATATACATTGAAGTGAACACAAATTTCTCTAGGCATGTCACTATTTTCTATTAATTAGAGAAGAACTTTCCTACATGCTGCGTTTGAAGAGATACTCAGATTCAATTCCACAAGCTGAAGCAGAAGAGACATTATAACACTGATACATACTGTTTACCTCCGTACCACAAGCCTCCAGTTTATTACAATCACTCAGAGGCTGTAGGGTCCATGTACTGTCTACACATATACGTTACAAATCTATAAATTATACTTGAAACTAGAAATTTTTGTACGTGATCAAATACTGCGGAAAATGGCGGGGCAACTCCTGGTCACCCATGAAGTCAATGAAAAGCATTTTTTCTTTTGAGAAACATTGTGGTAAATGAGGTAATTATACCATAGTTTTAAAGTGAAATCTGATACTGTAATATTGTATCAAATAGAAAAATGCAGTTCAAAGGTATTGAGGCTAGAGATTGCTTTATTAACTTGTTTGGCTTATTGATAGAGCCAATAATTCTTTGAAAAGCACAGTGCGTCAAGCTTTTGAAGCCCAAGTTCTCCAATTGCATTTATTCATTCTTGGAAATGCTCATCTAGTGAAAATCTTTAAGTTATGAGGTGTAGGTAGGAAAACTTTGCCTTGTCTCACAAGGGTTAAGTGGATCTTTTTTGTAACTTGCCCTTTAAGAGATGTTCAAGAGCATAAACCAATTTGTTTCATTTTATTGTATAACTTTATGGTTCAAGGATCGAAACAGACTGCCTGCATCTGGTGGAGTAAATAAAACTGATTACGTATTTAGTGGAAGTATTGGAAGTGGTCAATGAAGTAGACATGAAGTAGCCAGGGAGTAGCTAAGAACCTTTTTATAGTTCAGATGCAGAAGATTTTAACAGGGAAAATAGTGTAGCAGCTAGAAAATAAGAAAATGATGTTGACAATCTTTCAGCACGGTCAAATGAAGCTGCCGAGCCAAGATGGTGTCTAACTGTGAGACAGTACTGACAACCCTCAATCTTTCCCTCCAATCTTTCTCTTCCCACACTGTCTGAAACATGGACCAGGTCTGCTGTGTGCCTGGTATACTGCAGTCACATCTGAGACAATTTGCTTTTAACAAAAATTACTATTTTGCCATATCATGAAAAATTGGCGCTGTTGCCAATAAAGAAAAGTTTCTTTTGGAAACACCATTGTCAATAAATTTTTCATCAGACTTATCGAAAAAAACATTTTTCGTTCTCTAAATTTGAAAGATTGATAATAAGCCAAATGCTGGATGTTCATTGCCATTGGAAACGCTAATGTCGGCAAATTTCAGCAAAAACCACGCATGCATAATAAAACAGGAAGCCGCAAACTATCCATCGTAACTGCATGGCATCATTAGCTGGTGTGTGTGTTTATCTTTAACGGATGGTGATTGTTTGTGGTTTATTACACTGTTATTTATGAAACAATAGAACTAATTTAAAATTAATAGATCTTTGCTGCAGGTGTTGTAATGGGTTCCGGTCTGTTACCACGGACATCCACTAGTCTCGAGTATTTTACCTCTCTCCAGAGGGGACACTGTGCTGAATGACAGTGACAACTGTGCAGGGTAACCGAATTACCTGGTAAGGCAAGAGCCCATGGCTCAGGCAAACAGTACAGCGTAGTGCTTGTATAAGTGGCTATATTCTCTATGATAGTCCTGAGAGTAATTATTCTTCTAGGGTTGGCAATGTGAGAATGAATGCAATGGATATATAAAATGTCTCTCCTTTTATAGGAGAGCTCACAGGTATCAAACATATAACAGTGATAGCAATTGAAACAGATTAGCCAATACAATTGATCATATAAATAAGTAGCCAATCAACAATGCAATATGGTTAAATAGGGGCGGTGCCAAGTGGCTAAGAGCGGAGTCCTTTTTCCTTATTGTCCAATCAGTAACCCTGCAAGGCTCCCAAGCTGTATATAGAGTAGGGTCCATGAAGTTGGCAATCTAAGGGTAGGTATTTCCTGTTCCTGACCTTGACTGAGCTCCTACATACTTTTGAAGATCCTCATCTATGTCGGCCATCTTGTGCCAGCCCGGTACAGCTATACCGGGTTGGTAGGGGTCAATACCGGCCCTGCAGGGGTCATTACCGGCCCTGTACACTATGCCACCGGCACAGTAGGACTTTTCACCCAAACAGCTGTTAACCGAACGCTGCAGGTCAAAGTCTAGCGCATTGTCTCGCAAGGTTCTAGAGTAAACGACCTGTTCACTACTAGTGTGCATCAAAATCTACCACAGTGTTACAGTAATAAAAGATAATCGGTATTTTAACAAACTTTCTCTGGGTTATTTTTTTTATTACTAACTAATAATAAATTATATCATTTATTGAATACTAGCCAAGGTTGTGCTACTAAAATCCCTGGTCACCACACAGCTTCCCTTGCCAGCCAACAACTCTGTGATATTTTTTTCACTCATTTACTCTCACACTTTAAAAAGAATAATAATAAGAAGAGCTAGCAACGTGAGTCGGCCAAATTCCACTTTACAACACATTGGTCGGCTGCAACTGCCTTCAAGGGCGTGGTTTAACCAACGCCGATATACTTGTAGTTGTGGGAATACATGCCGTTGTCACCAATGATTAACGGTAGCCAACCTAAAGATGTGGTTATAGTTTGCCATGATATAGAAGCATAGAAAATGTTACGGAAAATAATCCAAGTTTTGTGTACTGGAAGGAAGTAATGGAAATCATAGACCAGTGAGAGATTGCTTTGATGGACACTCAACCACTGGGTACTACCAAAAAGCAAATTTTTCTGCTTTGTCTTCAAGTAAATTTAAAATAAAAGATTTATTACTACAATTATCTTCGGGTTGAGACAAAATGGCAAGGTCAGCCCTTAACCATACATCAAATTGGTCAAATAGAATGATTTTACCACATTTTTCGTTCTCCTCAGCATATCGTCCGTAAAGGCGTTCAAAGATAATTTCAACAAACGTATCATGTTGTTTATTATTAGCCATCAATGAAGGAAATGAACTAAAAGGTCTCTAACTTGATGTCAATGCTAGCTAGTGAGTAGATAGTGTCATATCTTAGTTTAAGTTTGCTCTTTCTGTGAGAGATTTATACAATACTTAGCTAATTCAGGGCCCTTCTTTCTCCACCCCCACAACCCCCTACACCACTTGCCCTGTTGGTCGAGAGGAGTGACCTCGAAACCTTCCCCCTACCAGTATTACACTAAATTTCCTGTAATTTGGATACCTTGGGTCTGTAAAGAAAACTGGCTGCCAATGAAAGCCTGAGGCCCTAAGAGTCCAAAAGCCTACTCCCTATGAAGACTGCAGCCTTACAAATAGCGAAGACCAGAGACTAGGAAGCCAGCATACCAAATAAGTAGTGGAAAAGCTCCACTGCCTATAAAAATTGCGAAAGTACTCCCAGAGCTGTCTTACCATGTGCACACCTTTTCAATTGGATTGTATTGTGTATGATGATTTGCTGTATAATTGTATTGTTATTTGTCATTTGCTCACCCTAATAAGGGGATGAGAGTTCCTGGCTATCTCCTATAAAAAGAATTACTCGGCATTGAGAAGCCAGAAGTCTTGCGTATTTTTGTGAATCAAACTGTTACATTTCTAAAGAGAATCAGTGTAATAAACTATTTATTTGTGTAACCTCTGTGAGGTTAGTATGGGGCGCAGACCCCGAAATAGTTGTCGAAGTCAGTGGAGTTGATGCCGTTGTGTTGGTAGTGAAATGTTGAAAATCACTACATTTCAACCCATATTCATAAACATCTACATTTAGTGACATCCGTAACATTACAGCTCACAAACCTGCATTTTGGTGTTTACTGTGCATACAACTTGTGTCCTTACAGTACACTTTGCTAATCTAATACAATGAACCATCTCATTGGTCCAATAAAGATCCATCCGTAAAGCCCGTAATACATCAAAAAGGACAAAGTAAAAGGTAACCCTACCCGACATACAAATAACTCATAAATAATGATACTTTTTAGCCTGCGGTTTACACTGATACGCTTGACTGCTTGAAATAAAATTCTTTGCAGTTATACCCTGACAACGTCACTATTACATAATACAAAAAAACCATTGAAACCCGACACCATCAAAATACTGTAACGGTTTTCCCCGTGTCAAGAGAGGAATATGGTCACTTGTACTGCAAGATGCTATGTTACAATGGCTGACTCTGTGTTTTGGTGGTAGCTGTGGCTACAGAGTGCAAGGCTAGAATGTCTCTCTGAGTTAGAGAAGACAGGATGCTGCTTGTTTGCAGACACAACGGTATTTGGCAACAGGCCAAACAGATTCTTGTAGATTGAAAGTGCTAGCAATTACTTTATTACTTCACTTTACTCAACACGCACAAAATTGCTATTAAGTATAAATATAAGTGATTGTATTGTCTCTGAATACTGGTGTCTGAATACTGAACATAGGCGACTGGCGGTATAGTCTCTTAGCTGGGCATTCCTACAAGAGTTCTAAGCGTCTTCCTCTGATACATTTCTGGGAACCTCTTCTCCGTAGTCCTGAACGAATCCTCAGCTGTTTTGGCTATAGCTGGCTAGTATCCCACTAGCTAAGCACGCACTACTCACTAGACAGTATCTCACAACACTGAACAATGTCCGAGCACAACTAAACAATAACTGCCCTGCTGGGCTAAGAGCAAGTCTATATATAACTAAGGCATAAAATCAAGGATGCGTATAATAGTATGATTGGTTAAAAGTATATAAACAAAACAGCATGCGACACATGCCATGATAAAAATAACTACTAGAGGCGGGAAATGTCCTTCCTGCTGGCTTGAGCTAAGCTGTAGTGCAACCACACTGTTGAATGCGTCCAAGCGTATTCTAGTAGATATATAGATGATCTTGAATAAGTAGATATGTGGTTAGCATAACAGGGTAGCGCCGGCTGTAGATGCTGGCAACACTGTGCAATTCCATTACAATACTTATGCAAAGGGCTACAACCAAGCAACTAACTTACCTTTTTGCCAATCTCCACAGAGTATCCATGAATGCGTCTGGAGAGAGTTATATTGTCATCAAACAAGTGTAACAAGATTGTGGGTGTAATACTAATGCTACCAGCAGCCTTGGTCCCTGGGACACACATACATATCCTTGAACCAAATTGTAGCCCCAAAAACAAAAGCGATCATTGAATGGTATGAGAGGGAATGAGATTAAAATTATTGAGTTTTAATTCATCTATTATTGATCATCATTGATTAATTTGTCATTATCTAAAGATATATATAGGAAGGATAGTTATGCAAAACACTTGCAACTATGGTGTTTTTGTACACTACATCATATGGGTACACAGTGGTTGTTGTTTATGGTTGGTCCCACTGCTCTACATGTGTTAGCACTCCACCATAAGCAAGAGTGAGCGTTTCCCAACGAGGCTTGTAACTATATCTAAGCACAGTCTGTGTTCTTGGTTCCTGTCAACTAGTAATGCATACATTTTATTATTTATTTGCCTATTCTCTAATTTATTTTTATGTAAAGTATTTGCCGAACACTAAACTGATGTTCACGGATAACGTGCAGTAAACAACTCAACCATCACATATATCAGAGCCCTGTTAGGTCATCGATGTCATATCCGTGTGTAACTATATAAAACCCACAACAGAGCTTACAGTAGATTGGTGCAGTATCAAATGGATAACTCTATAGATACTACATCATACAGCCAGTGCATTGCAGAAAAGATCAAATCAATAATATTTTATCTTGACTCATGCAGTGTTAGATTTTATCTCTCAGTAATCAAGTTTTTATTTATTAAAAAAGATGGCTGACAATGAAGCAAGCAGAGGGCAAATGAACAAGTTGATTGTTCAGTTGTGGTATTAGTAACTGGTTTACTTTAGCTGTTTAGTCACTGTCATCCATGTACCGCAAAAACTCAGCATCCTCTTCTGCATCGAGTGGAGCTTGTTCGTCTGTAGCCCTTCTCTCTACCTGAGACATTTCTCTTGCAGCCCTTCTCTCTACTCGATCTTGTTCTTCTGCAGCCCATCTCACTGCTTGAGCTTGTTCTTCCGCTTCTCTTGTCTCTGCTTGATCGTGCTCTTCTACAGTTTGTTGTTGTACAAAGAAATCTGAAATATCAAGTTCAACAACTCCACCCTGGTCTCCCAAGATTTGTTGTCTATCTTGCAACTCTCTAATACCCATTTGATCGTGTTCTTCTTCAAATGTTTGTTCATAAAAAAAGTCTGGCATAAATGGTTGACCAAATTCAACATTGCCTACTTGGGTATCCTGAATATTTTCTAGCTCTACGTCGTCAAACGTTTCATCCATTTCATCTAGTAGCAGTTTACTTTCATATTGAGTGCTTTTTCTATCCTGTTCTGCGCGTAATTGCTGCTCATCTGAGACTTTTACCTTTTTTATTGGCGGCACAGTTGTACTTGGTGGAACTGAGTAAGCTGCAGTATTAAGCTTTGTAAGAGCTCCAGCAGTGGACTCAACAACAGTAGCAGTTCGTTTACTGTTTGTTGTAGAGATACAAAGAGCATCTGCTGAGGTCCCTGTGAGCCTCTCTGTATCTGTCTTCCTCTCTATTTTACATTTTGGCTCAGCCATGGGGGTGTCTTCAGCAGAGATTAGTGGTAAATCTTGCTCCGGAGCTGGTACATTGCCAGTTGTTGGAGATGGCCCACCAAGCAATGAATGATCATAGAGAAGGTTCCACCGAGACTTTTTCTTTATCTCAGGTAGGAAGTGTGCTAGCTTGAACTAAAAACAAAATATCTAGCGAAAGTCATGTAGAACACATAGAATGGTGCTTGCTAATTTGTGCATTTGCAACAAACTTTTCTCCGTGACAAATCAATGTTCAAATGCTATGCAAGCTCAGTGACTATGAACCAAAACAACTGTGTGACCATTTGGTGAATGTTGTTATTGTGTGAGAAGTCAGTAGTATGGAGCCACCATTTCATCTTCCCTCCATCCTCTCAAACCCCCTTAGCAACTCTTCCTCCTCCCATCCTCCCACCCCCATTCTGCTACTTAGACTAATGACAGACTCTGCATAAGTTTGTCTAAGTCAAGGAAATGTTCAGGAGTCTACTCATTATAGCATATCTACTTGATACCAGCCCAGTATAGCTACTACATCGGCCCTATGTACTAACCAGGGGTACATTAACCGAGTTATAGAAGGCTGGTACCAGCACAATATCCCCGTCTAGAGCCGAGTATCACACATACTGGATGAGCTTTATGACCTGGAGGCTAAATATCCATATATACATCAAGAAAAGTGAGTAGTTTTGGAGATTAGATTCAGGCTAAAGTACCAACCACAGCTCTTATGAAGACCAAGCTTTTCTCCACCTCAAATTGGATGAAGAGTTGACCAAAGGAGATGAACACTGCTCATCAATTTGATTTGATATTATTGTTTACTATGTTTTCTAACAGGGTACTTTACTAGTGCATTGTTTATTGGATATTGCTTTATTGGTCAATTCTTAATAGGGGCAAGAAGTTTCCTCACTGTTAGTATGAAAGGAAAATAACTACTGCATTTAAGTAGAAGTCAGATGGATATTGTGTTGTTACCTTCCTATATTGCTAAATACTAGAGTGAAACTAATAAGCTAGTTTTATTTTGAGACTCTGTGCAGTTCTTCTGAGTCTACTACTTTACATTGCTCTGTTAACACCTGGACAGGGTAGTCCCTGTGGCAAAGTAGACTCCTACATGAACACAAGCGGTGTTTAGTTGTTGACAACATTGTTGTATCAGTAGTGGATGGTAAAAGCTGTTACACTATGGAGGTGCCTAGTTTGTACAAATCTCACACCAAAGAGCATAATGGTGCTGTCTGAGCCTTGTTAAGCGGGTAAGCAATGTAATTTATTTAATTTATACGGACTACAACTTTAAAAAACTTGTCTCTACAGGCTATAACCTGAGAGAAAGCTTTCTCTATGGCTCACACACATTTTCCTGTGTAGATTTGCACTATCTGTTCATCCCGGTCATTGAAGCTTTATTGACCTGTATTGTCAGTTCAGTCTTGAACACCATTCACGCACAGCAATGAAGGAGGTAGGGCAGGTATTGAACCCCTGCACGGCTAATGTAGAGTCAAGCAAGTCATTATAGAGTCATGCAGGACCAGCATAAAATAGTCACCTTGCCTGAGGAGCTTACTCAAGTATGAAACACCAAAAATACTCTACCCACCACAATACTACCCGAAGGAGTGGATGCATACAGAACACCAGCTATGGAGAGCCGGAGACATTACCAAGATGCACTTTATGGCAGATCTTTCTTACTGGCCCGAGTCTTACTGTTTAGATATACATGTATATGTATTGTTGGAGGATATTTTCAACTTTATTGTACGATATGTAGGATGCTTTCATGTAATCTTGGTTGGCTGTAATCCTTAGTCTAGAACTTTCACCGCTAATGACATCATCCACTTTCTGTACTCCAGCCTGTAAGAGGCTGAACTTTTATTGTATTGCTTACACTTGCCTAAGTGTATTGCGCACTTAAATTTACAACTTTTACCCTCAAGTGGAAACCCACCCTAGAGCAGTACAGTAAACAAATACATGTTGCTAGACTACAACATAGACTGGACTGATATGTCTGAGCCGAGAGTTCTATCTAGTTGCTAGAATGAACAAGTGGCACTGGCCACACCGACAGGGTACCCTCTAAGGAGAAGTATAGTAATTGAGCATAATAGTACTTGGTAGGTAATAAAGCCCGAATTTATTACATTGCTGACAAAATTGAGATGAGCAATACTTTTTCCTACCCATTACCCAGTCACCCTACCCTGGCACTTTGAATGCTTTGCAGGCCAACTGCCATTTATTTTATCGAGTGTAGATTTAGAGAAATGTTAGGCACAAGCCATACCAGATCTCACTGTAGGCTTGTTGTATTTCACTTTGCCCATGGCTGCGTTCCTGGCTGCGTTTGAAAAGACAGTTGCTACTGTGGTACAGTATCATACAGGATAATCACTCAGGTTCATAAAGTTTCACTCCGCGCTGCAGCAACCATCTCATACTGTATGTGCCACACTGTAAGGTTGTTGAGTTTGACCCTTCCACAGTACAAGCCACAATCCTGCATTTTAATACAATTTTAGCTACCACTAGCTGCAGAACCATGGAGTTTCACTCTGTCTGTAGCAGGGACCAGGGATACTACTACTATTAGCTACAGGCTCATTGAATTTGACTCTGCCTGATAGCAGTACACCTCCATATAACCTTTTAGAGAAATCCTGAAAGTGCAATTCAAGCATAACCACCATTGCCTACTATTGGCTTGGACTTTACTCAGCCAGTGGCCCTGACTCCAGTCTTGTATCTACATTCAAATCTCTTAACTAGCTAGGCTGGTAGTGTTTCACTCCACCCTACAGAAGAGGTTGCTCTTCAAGGCTCCCGGATACTACCAGTGTCATAATTTGTGGCATCTACAACTGTCAGAGCTCAAGAGCATACTGATCCAATTATGGCTAGAGTCCCCCATATAGCAGCTTGCAATGTTGGATGAGTACCTGTCCCTAATCCTGTAGCTGTTGTAATAGACCGCCTGACTGAAGTATTGCAGACCCTCAAGTTGCCACCTCCAGGTATGTGCCTGGAGTTTTCAAGCCACTCAGATTTGAAGAAACCAGTGATGTAGAGTAATTCAGCAGCCGGATTGTCATGATAAGCAGAAAACAGCTATGCTTCGCCTATGGAAATCTCTTTGAAGCTACGTTCACACTATGCGATTCTCGGCAGAGTGGCGGAGCCAAAAATTTGCTCGCAAGTGTGAAAAGTGAAATCTTAGCAATTTCACAATTGGTGCCAGATTGTTTTTCATTGGGTAGTGATGTAGCTCTGTACGATTATTGGCCTGTCTTGCCAATCAGCATCCACATCACAGTTTATCAATTAAATACTTTTCAAGAAACTTGCAGCCTTTTGATAATTACAAAGAGGGTATACCCTCTTTGATAAATATTATTTTACTAACTTTAGAATATTGTTTTGATTTTTCCCTGATCAATTGCAAGTATTGTCTATAAGTAAAATATTAATGTGGGTATGCTAATTATTATCAATATATATATAGGAAACAACTACCAGCTCCATGATTATAATAAATAATTGCATTCAAAAAAGTTGTTTTTATTTACTTATTACTAATTATAGTTTAATATACCTTCAATTATTTATTATTAATTGTAATTTATTTCTTGTTATTGATGAGTGAAGAAATGGTATAATTTATTGAAATCTCTGGTAATATAAGCTATATCTTATTATTGTAAGGGACGCCAACACTTACCCTGTGTGAGAAACCATTTTATATTATTAATTATCTACCCACATGGCTACTTACGAACATTTACACTTCTATTTCTTCTCTTGCATATTATACTCCTGTCAACTACGAGATTCTATTTGTAAGCATAAATAAGTATTTAATTAATTATTATTATTATTGTGAGCATTTTCCACGAAGAATATCAAACTACATTTTGGGTGCTGTAAGTGTACGGCGTGGCTTACATACATTTTCTCCTGTTCTATCTTGTATAAATATTTGTGTCAGTTGATAATAAAGTCAGAGTTAGCCTAGCTCTCAGAAGATTCTCACCTACATTGGATAGAAGCACTCACTGCCGCAAGAATAACTACTAGCGCAATAAGCCAACTATCGGTAAGCACAAGGCTTGATGTAAAGCAAGAGTCAGATTCGACCCTTGCTGCGTATTCTCTTCGTAGTAAGAAGTACGACACGAAGCACCTTGTTGCCACTATAGTTTGGCCACAAAGTGGTTCGCCCGAATTAGTACGGAATATAGTGGACGATAATTGCTGAGTAGTTATCGTAACTTGGACATTAATTATTCCACTCTAAGTTCGGCTACACTGATAAACAAACAATCTAACAGAACCATTACAGAACTGTTACCTGGAACACATGCACTGCCTTGGCTAAAGAATAAAGTAGATTCGGTAGGTGTACAGGTGGCTACCACCCAAACACAAATTCCTGTACATTATTAAGAATAATTTGATGTCCTGTAATTTACAATGAAATGGGCTGTCTTGGCAACTGTCAAGGCCACGCAATATCAGGCACAAACAGCCGCAAGTATAAACTCTTGTAAATGACTGGGAGAGCAACTCCTGATTCCTCCCGATAATCGCATGGCCGCAAATCGCATAGTGTGAACGTAGCTTCAGGCAGTGTTCTGGATTGTTCTATGCCACCACAGATAGAGGGTACAGCTATTGCCTCTTAGAGCTTGTTTTGGCCTAACACAGAAGGAAGCGGTGTCTAGGCTCACTAGCCTGTGTACGTTGTTCAAGACAACACTCCAGGAGCATGCTAGTGAAGAGGAAAGTTTGGTATGCGGGTCGTTTAGGCAAACTTCTTCCTCAACTCATGTATGTAATATTGATGCACACTCTTCGCTCAACAAAGCTTTGGATAAAAAGTACGCTTACAATCCCAACTTTGCTTTACACCACCTCAGATGATATGTTCTATCGCAACCATGGAAGCATGTTGAACTGTCTGAAATGGTCTATCATTGATGCCAACATCAGTAAACACAAAATAAGCAATAGTACTCACCAATCCTTTCTGGATGATACTCCCCATTTTCTCACTCTGATTGAAGCTTTTGATAATGTGATCAAATAATTTTAAAGCTTTGGCATCCAAACCTTTGACAACAAACTCATTGATCAAGTCACTTGCCAGCCGACACACCTATGTCAAAGAGTAAAGGTAATATACGGGTAATCTATGACTTCTTAACAATAGTGACATCAATTTTTTGGTCTGACTTTCGTCTCATCTTGACTCGCAACTTGTTTGCATAAGCGTTGCAAAATATTCAAACTTTTCTCAAAGCTGTTTCTCCAACTAATGACTAATAATTGGTGGATATTTTGTTGGTTCACGATTGCGTTGCGAACAATTGGATGTAAAAAAAAACACTGTTGAACTGTGACTGCTAAATTAGCTTTCAAGTTACTCAAAATAGTTGAAACTTGGACCAAAACAATACATAATCTATGCTTTTACATGCTCATAAGGTGTATGGTGCTATGTATGGCTCGGCTACACTACTGTAGACACTTACTTATTCTACTATTTACAAGAAGGTGCTACATGGTGAGCATCTTTTTGATTTTCATTAGAAAACCAAGAGTGTTTCTTTTCAATGATTGAACAATTGATTACTTAGATGATTGTCTGTGTTCAATTCATTAATTCTCTTGTTTAAATGTTCTGAGCTAAATTTTGTTGCCTTATTTGCCACATCTGTTGAGCGTGCCAATTCTGAAACTTTCTTTGAAACATGCGAATCTCCTTTCATCGCGTATTAGCCCTTTGTCACAGCAGTCCTGAACTTCCCATCTACCCCTAATGTTTCAACCCTCAACAAGTCATATTTGTGCCTATCACAGATTGGAGTAAAGCGCATTTCTCATGCTCAGCTTTACCCATGTTCTTAGCATTCCACTGAGAGCCATGCATGTGCTATCATGTCCATTTCTACCAGTCTCTCGATGTATCAATAAAAAAAGTAATTGATAATGTTTCACATTTATTGCTGGTCTATATGCAAATCATCAACTTACAAAAAAAAGCACTCAGCCAGAAAGTAGCAATAAAATTCCAACATTTGCAGTTTAGCAAAGTGCAGTAAGCAAGTTTCACTGCAATAGAACATTCATTTTTGACATACAAAGGTACATGTATAATGAAAAACATGATAAATGTTACAGCATTAGCGTGATAGATTGACAAAAAATATGCTTTAATCTTAGCATTTGTATAGTGTTCATGATTTTGTAGAAATCATCTAGTCCCCTCCATAGACACAATTTTTTTCTCTGATGTGGAATTAAGCTTGTCTAGCACCTTCATGGGACTTCACTTTCATATGTATTTCCTTGCCTTTCTTTGTTTTTTTACGCCACGGCTTCCTGCCATTAAATGGAAATTTCTAACTAGAATACCAGTTTACCAGTCTCCTATCATCCAATTCTGATGTTCCAGATGCATATACAACTTCTCGGTATATATTCTACCGGCTGACAAACTTAGGTAAGTTTGGAAGTTCCACTTTAGCAGTGGACTCATTAGCAAAACTATTTTTCCTGATTATACTTATGACCAGTAAGGAGGAAGCATTCAGACTAGGCAATTTCTTTGATCTGTTCACTCAAGTGTTCTTTATCCAACATCGTGCTCTTGAAAATAGGAAGAATTTGGGAAACTTTGCTTTTAGTCGCTCAAAAACTTCAATATCGCATTCCTCAAATCCAAAGAAACATTTCTATCTACTCTTTTGCTCACCTCTCACCGATTCAACTGTTGTTGCACTGATTTTGGATAGAAAGACTCATAAAATGTATTAAAAAAACTTGGAAGCTTTCTTTGAATTTTCATGTTGCTCAGCCAATTGCTTTCTCAAATCCACATTCCTGTTTAACCCAAGATTTGGAGGCACTCGCTACTTTTCAAGGTCTTTTTATTCAGTTCCACCAATCTCTTCTATCCAAGTTGGAAAGTCTGGCATTGTTACAAAGAAAAGGTGTGCTCATGCCAGAAAGCATCTACAAAGAGAAGGTGTGCTCATGCCAGAAAGCATTGTTACAAAGAGAAGGTGTGCTCATGCCAGAAAGCATCTACAAAGAGAAGGTGTGCTCATACCAGAAAGCATCTACAAAGAGAAGGTGTGCTCATGCCAGAAAGCATCTACAAAGAGAAGGTGTGCTCATGCCAGAAAGCATCTACAAAACTTAAAATCGGTTGGTGTTTTAACACAAAATCTATTGATTGAAAGAGAAGACTGTCCAAAAATGCCTTCCTCCACCATTGAAATCTACGGATTCGACTTGACAGCAACTTCTTAAAGAACGCATTACACTCCGTGAAAACTGTCACTACTCATGGAGATTCAGTTTAGCACCAACACCACCAAAGGTTGTGTCTGGTGAGTTACTTTGTAGAAGATAGTGTGTTATAAATGGACGGCATTTGTCAACTGGCTACAGTGGGTGTCATAGAGCTCTAAATGGAAAGATGAGTACCATTCAGATCTCATTGAGACTTTTTTATGACAGAATCTGTTGCTATCGCCTAATCAGTGTAAGATCTAAAAGCTTTTTTAGAAAACCTTGCCTAAATTTCCGAGTGGTTGTCATGTATTCATGAAACCTGGTGCTCAAAACATCATATGTACCCATAAGAATCCGAGATAGCTTAAGAAACTACTTGGAGACTTGCTTCTTTTAGTATACTGCTACTGTGGTGTCTTTTCTACTATGTCATTAGACTGACCGACAGCTGTCACCTTTATCATTATTTCTAGCTTATAGGACAACCATAGAAAATCAGTTCAAAACTTATGCTCAGTTTTTGGATGATTGCTACAGGAATTAATTACTTTTTGTGTTATTAAGAGTTATTTAAAACCAACTAAAGACATAATCTGTTACTATTGAAACACAAGACGATAATTATAAACGTTCAATGATAGATATTACGTGTTTACCGGCAAATTATTCTGACTACGTAACTTGTTTATGGGTATGTTTACAAGGAGCCAGCTAACTTGTTTATCACATATGCAATGAGTGAAAAATGGAGGGATATGGCATCTAATGTTCACAAATTCTGACAGAAAAGAGAATATTGCCAAAGTGTGTTTAATTGCATCATGTTGTTCACTTTAATTGTAAAAGACTGGTTCGTACAAGCTTATCAAGTTACCTTATTCCAGACTTTTCAGCGCCGCTGTATGCCAACCTTGCTGCTATATACTTATGCGATACTATTCTTATTTGCTTACTGCTCTACCTATTATTTAGATTCCCTCCTGTCTGTACGATGTTTTTGTGCAATCAAAATGCCTGCTCAAAAATGCGGAATAGCAAAGTTTCTGTGCCAGATTGTGCATTGTAGTCAAGATAATAAGTTTGACAGCTTTGGTTTCTCTCTAGTTGTGTATTGCTCATTACATTCGGCCATCACAATGTTAATGTTTACTTACGGTCATAATCCGATCATAGAGTATCGCTTGATGTTCTGGTAGAATGTATTTAGCTATAAATAGCCTTGGACCCAAGTGGAACACTCGAATACTTGCAGCTGCACGAATCTTCTGATACAAAACCGCTTCAGATATAGCTTCTCCTTTCATAACAAAAGCAATTGAGTTACAGAAAGTAATATTAAAACTATCATACATGGCCAAGTATGTCTTATGGTTTGGATGACAAACAGACAGATATCTTTATTCAGTAAAAAAAAAAAACACTAAAGGTAAATCATCTTACAACAGGTTTGAAATTTTTCGTATGCACCTGGTTGTTTAAAAGGAATTTTTAACACGCAATTTCTTTGCAACTTGTAGTAAACAATGAAGTGCAGCAATTGGTCTACATTGGTACAAGAAGTATTCTGCATGCTGTATATTGCAACACAATTCAGTGCCCAACTATTACCCCTTGCTCCCTTCCATACACCCTTTGCCCGCTTTCATTCCAATTCTGACCTTGCAGGGTAACTCAGTCAGCATTCCCCCTCCCACTGCCAAAGTTATACAGGTCCCAAAAACTAGTCTCCCACCCCCTACGTTCACCTAGCCCCTCAGTAAACAGAGGTCTAGTTATCCCTTGCCCGAGGTTAGTAAGAAGCACTATGAATTCTGTTTTAGTTGTTTTACTCTCCTTTTGGGAGATAACTCTTCAGAAGAAAATGGCCACTGAGCGCTGGAACTTGACCACCAGGAGCCAAAAGTAGAACACCTTTCATTAACCAATCTGAGCAAAAAGTCGAGATTCGTTACACTCAGCCTGCTTACTGAAGACGATAAGATAAAAGAGTTTCAACCACCCATCAATTCTATAATTATGAGCCCAGGGCTCGATTGAGTCAGTTTTTATTGTACTGGTCTTGCAAATACGCTTTACCTGTATTTATTCATATATGACACCATTGTTGCCTGGGTGGCTTGTTGAATCTGATGGTTGGTTGTTAGGTTGAGCCCAAAACATGCATAGGTAGGGTTGAGGTCAAGTCTAGGTCAAGTTAAACTCGAGCCTTTGTCGTTCTAGGTTTGTACAAGTTAAGTCTAGGTCAAAAAGTTTTAAAAACGTGTCTAAAACATAAACGGGCAGCTACGGTGTTAGCTTTAGTATCTCTAGTCCATCCAGCTTACAGTGAGCCCATTTTTTTCCCTAACATAGTGCACAAAGAGAAAAAGTACGCTAAAAATCTTTATAATAAAAGCTTCTCAAAAAATATCAAATATTACCAACCCAAATTTTTCAGTAATCACAGCAAGTACAGCTCCTGTGGGAGAGTTTGTTGGCAGTTCCTGTGTTCTGTTGGTTGTCAATTGGCAATGAATGTGTGATTAGTTATGCATACACACAGGTTAAGTCAAGTAGTCACGCAGTCAAGTAGTTATACAAGCAACAGTGATAGCAGGGACCACTGCTGGGAGAAAGTGCAGACTCATCCTACTATTGTACACCTCGGTGTTGCGCTACACAAAAGTGCTACACAAAAGTGCTACACAAAAGTGGTTGAAGTGATCGGACGTTCTACACGTTCTATGATTCGAGTCAACCCACGAATTGGGTTGAGCAAATAACTAGCCCACTCAGGTCATGTGAATAATGACTTCTAAGATTTCAATTCGCATCAACATAGGAATGGTTGGCAGTACCAACATAGGAATGGTTAGCAGTACCAACATAGGAATGGTTAGCAGTACCAACATAGGAATGGTTGGCAGTACCAACATAGGAATGGTTAGCAGTACCAACATAGGAATGGTTGGCAGTACCAACATAGGAATGGTTAGCAGTACCAACATAGGAATGGTTAGCAGTACCAACATAGGAATGGTTGGCAGTACCAACATAGGAATGGTTAGCAGTACCAACATAGGAATGGTTAGCAGTACCAACATAGGAATGGTTAGCAGTACCAACATAGGAATGGTTAGCAGTACCAACATAGGAATGGTTGGCAGTACCAACATAGGAATGGTTAGCAGTACCAACATAGGAATGGTTAGCAGTACCAACATAGGAATGGTTAGCAGTACCAACATAGGAATGGTTAGCAGTACCAACACGACTGAACGTTCTATGCAAAAAGAATTGAGCCATTAGAACACAGTGATTAGACATTATCTGTATTATTACTGGCAACTGCATTAGAGACTTGGGTGACTTTGAATACATGATTGATCGGCTGTGCATCGTAATATATATGATTATGTATTTTGTATGTAGCTATGCTTAAACCAGAGAGTTCAGATTTAACCATAGATTCCTACAATAGACACTTATTTTGCTGGTCATTGGATCACACTCTGAAGTAGTAGTAGCCACAACAGGTTTTCATATCGATACGGTGCATTGACAAGCAGTTACCATTGCTGTGCCAGCTAGTTGCAGGGCAAGTAAGCAGGTTTTCACAGCTTCACAGAGCCAGTGTTAAGCCCTGTGATGCTAGTAGTATAGCCCGCAGTAGCTGTGTTTGGTAATAAAAAGGCAAAGTACTACAATACAATAGGACAGCTATGCCCCATATGAAGTTGGACCAATTTATTGCAAACAAGTAAAATACTTGACCTAATGTTTTTCAATGTAATCAATGGAATTTTTTCTACTAGCTGACAATGTTGATTCCACTTTGACCAAAAAAATGCATTATAAAAGTACATTGGCAGTGTAGCATCCAAATTGAAAGACCTCTACATAACTAGTTATGTAACAAAATACAAGCAACATGCTGTCTACTTGAGTGAACATTTGCAAGACTGATCGCTTCAGATCTAGCTAGCTTACCGTATTCAGTCATCGCCATTCCTAAAGGACTCTGAGAGAAATCAGTGTAAGTTCCAGGCGTCCAATTAAAAAGTCTAATATATCTTGGGTGAGGCAACCTGCGGTATATACACCCTACATTCAGTAATATGTTGTATGGCACAGTTGTATTAGGTAAACGGCTGTATTCGATTGAAAGATACACAAAAATACTGGAAGGTGTGCTTATAAAAGTAATATGAACAGTAAAGAAGCTTTGCTTGGAACTGCAGTAACAGTTCAGCAATTTTTATACACTGTGTTACATAACACTATTACTGGTACAACACACATTTAGTGTACCATGGCATAAGTCTGACCATACCAACCTCTGACAACTGTTAGCTCCAAATTTTGAGTCTAGATGTTTGTGCACTGACCTTTTCACTCATCATGTGCAATTCTACCCCGCCAATGAGTTCTTACCTGCTTTTTACATATGACTGCAGAATTCCGTCTACAACAGTTTTTACTTTCCTTCGATGAGGAAACTTGGTTTGATTTCTTGAACCCGATGGGTAAACTGTAGTGGGGGCTTCTTCATTGCAGAGAACTGTTCTAAGATGCTTTTTCCCTCTGTAGTGTACCCTTTGTCCAGTCTCTACACTTGGAGGTATAGCAGCATCCAAGAGCCTACTCAACTCATCCAACCTGGTGTCAAGTACTCTACAACTCTGTAATAGCTTGCATAACCTTGCTGGGTCCCTGAGAACCTTGTAGTTTTGTAACCAGCGCAGCTACAACAATACAACAATGCATGTTGTATTGTTACTAGAAACAATTGCTCACTCTACTGTCTCATAATAGCATGCATGAGCATTAAGTTTTGGAACAGTTAAACTTGCCATATACATACAAATAGCCATGTTGCTACATGGAAAGCGTCAACTGTTTTAGGTTTCAGAACGTCTTCCAACCAGTAAATAAGTTTATCAGCATCTTCTGCATTCCCGGATGAAAGCATTATCTCATTTACTAGCTCACTGGTCATTTCTATGATCTGTAACACCAAGTCACCAAAGGTTAATTTTGAAAATGATTTTTAATATTCCTGTTTGTTTTAGCGCAATCAAATTTTCAGCACGTTTTATCAAAAATACAAACTTTAGTGCAACCGCATTAGTAGTGTCTGTATAGTAGTTTAATCAATATTTATGGTATTTGTCAAGAGACATATCAGGGGTTTGCCGGGGATCACCCACCAAGGAAGGAACAGGCAATGTGCTATTTGTCCAAATAGCACAAGACAACAAGTAGTCTGGGCCACCCACAACTTGGCTCACTCTGGCACCAACAGAACTCGAAATAGAATACAATTAAGTTGGTTTTGGCCTGGAATGACCGCAGATGTTAGGCGACTTGTCTGTTCCTGCGAGGTATGCCAAACGGCAAAGAAAATTGGAACGGCAAAACCTTTAGGAAGACAAAAAATGGACAGTGGAAGGCCTTGGCAAAAGGTAGCAGTAGACTTGATGGGTCATTTACCCAAAACACCACAAGGTAACCGATGGATATTGGTTCTCACAGATCACTTTACATGCTGTCAAGATGCCATAGCATTGCCTGATGCCACAGCGCCGACTGTAGCCTCTACTTTGGATGAGCTAGTCTTATGTTATTGGGGACTCCTTGAACCACTCCACACAGACCAGGGAGCCCAGTTTGAGTCGGTCCTACTAGCAGAGCTCTGTGCCACCTGGGATGTAAAAAAACGAGAACCATACCATAACACCCACAAGGGAATGGAGTTGTTGAGCGCCAAAACATAACATTAGGCGATGCGCTAAGGTCCCTGTTACTGCACCGAAGCCAAGACAAATGGGACCTGCTCATTCCTCAAATCATCAGGAAATTCAGAGGAACACCTCACTCAGCAACTGGGGAGACACCCAACTACATGATGTTAGGCAGAGAGATTAGGTTGTCTGACCAATTCTAGAGAAACCAACTACTGCAGAATAGACCAAAGAAGGCAACAACGTTTAGAAGAAGCACATGCATATCTTCAAGAACAACAAATGAAATTAACGCAAGAGAAACAGAGGAGCCTTTGCTGTTTGCGGAAGGAGACCTGGTAGCTCAGGAAAACAAGAGACGCATAAAAGGGAGTTGTCCAAAATTACAACCCAGTTTTGTTGGTCCCTACATAGTTGAACATGCGCTCAAAAATCACGCATAGCAGATTTCCCGAGATGGACAAACATCAGTACAAAATAAGCGGCGTCTAAAAGCGTGTCTTCCCTGTCAAGAAGTTTCAGCCAGGGCCCTAGCTCGCAGAGAAACTGCATTACGTCCTAATATGAAAGGCGCCTTCAAACCCAGACCAGAGAAAACCAACAATAAAGAGCCAACGCAAACAAGAAGCGAACTGGCCGAGCTACAGCAACAATTAGCTGAGATAAAATTTAGACAGAAAAAGACGAGACAGCCAGTTGACTGCTTGCCTCAATCTGGACCTGATTGAGTTGATTTGCCGAGTAATCGTTTAGAATTACCACCGCCTCATCAACAGAGAAATGAAGTTACCAATGGAAATAGTAATACCACAATAAATGACAATAATACAACAAAAAATGTTGATGACTGGCCAAGCCTACCCGAAACAGATGCTAGGGAGCTCAGATGTCCTGCGACTCAGCGACACAAGTTGGATAACACAGCCTGGCACAAAAATAAGTCGAAGGTTGAGATCATAAAAAAGGGACCAGAGTTTTGAAACATCAAACCGACCAAAAAGACATTCTCAACCACCTAGAAAATTTCAGGACTACCATTGCTATGATATATCGGCAAACAAGATGCCAAATGCAATAGAAACTTCAAAAATACAAATGGTTGAGGGAGAAAAACACATAAGGGTATTATGCCTCACAATAGAGGGTATAACAGCAGATATTTCAACCTCAAAAATGAATACGGCAAACAAATGTCAGTTATATTCCAGTAGAGGTGACACACATACCACACGTGAACAGGATGGGGCAAGAAAGATTTCATTGAAGAGGTTACATAGAGCCAAAAGCACACTACAACCTTCAAAAACAAGAAAATTGTCCTTCAATTATAAAATGGCAGAAAATATTTTTGTTCTTCTATTCGATACTCTATACCAAACCACGACATCCACAGGAAATGTATACAAATGTCAAAAGAATTTCAGTCGGTGAAACTTAAAAAGTTTTCACCACACAATACAATTTACACCCAAATAATTGGTGCACGACAATTTTCCTCTAGTAGAGTACATAAAATCTACTCAGCAGCGGATGACATCCACTTCTACAATTCTAACAGACAATCATTCACATTCCAACGTCTGGAGAGTAAAGTACTGGCAACCAGAAACAGAAAATTAAACCACAACATGATCAACAAAACTTTTACTAACAATATTGATAGAGAAGAGGGAGAAATTTTTTTAACTGTGAAGATGGATTTAATGAAAATGAACTCTTCAATGGGGGGCCACCATCTACAATTCAACTTGCTAACATAACTAATAATTTCAGACGAGATCCCTCCTTCAAACGTCTTCCAGGCAAAGAAGAAATTATGAGAAAGAGACTGGCAGCTAATAATAAAACGCACAATACTTCCTTTCGTGATGAGAAGAGAATGCCAGCTGTACGGAGCTTTCCCGTCAAACACTGGCACTCAGAAACATCACCTCTGGGAGAAAAATTAAAGTCTGCAAGAGGTCGTACAAAGACAAGAGTATCATCCGTGAATATTGGTTAACCTCTAACACCACCCGTCAAATAAAACATTCGATAATACCCCTGAGTAGTCAATGGGAAAATAGATGGATGTGTACAATCTGTGACCTTGTGCGAGATGAAAAAAGTATGCAATATCATGCACGTGAACATTTTATTCAATGTTACAATTACTGTGGAAAATTCAGTGAGAGCCGTTATGACATCCGCGAGCACATAACTAATCAATGCCACTCGCCGGCACATGCCGGTGAAAATGCCCCACTTTTTGAAGTAGACCAAGAGTCTTACGCCAAATTTACTGAGTTCATGAGATGGTAAACAACTCCAGGATTCAAAACTCCGGAACCAAAACTAAATGGCAAAACTGACAGGACACCCGTAACCAAAGAACGCTGAGACTCAACACCAACAAAATCTATAAAATCTTGACTAGGAAATCCTACAAAAAAAATTAAGCAGAGTGAACAGACAACTCTCAAGCCAACCGTACAACCTGCATCATCAAAATAAATTACACTCAACCAAGGACTACCGCGTGTTAAGAACACTCATAAGCATTCACTCGGAGGAAATTGCCGAAAACTGCATTCTAAAGCTTACAGTGGATTTTGACATGTCAAGGCAACGCAGAGATGGAAATTACATCAAACAAAGTATGGATAATGGGGTTAGGACTGGGGTTTGGGGTTTGGGGTCTGGTGCACATTCAACCATAGAATGCTAAAAGTTTTACATAGAGTACAATTCACAAATATGGAGTTATGATGTTTCAACTGGAATAAGCAGGCTATTGCAGTGCGATTGATGTAATTGAACAAGCCACGGAGCTTACAGGGCTATAGCAGATTTCACGTACAGAAGTTTTTAATCACACCAGTGTAGCTATAGGGCATAATCATTAAATAACCACGGTGCAGTCAGCAGTTATATACGATCATTGGTACAGTAGTTAATAAATACGATGAGACACCAACAATAATTGATTTATTTAACGCAACGTTTATGTGTAAATGGAAATTGTCTGGTATCTGTGCGGAAAATAACAATACAAGTGATTAATCATCTACAATCTCTACGATACTATTATTATGAATGACAATAAGAATTTAATGTGGTGACAATCTTTTAAAATAATAAAACCAATTATTCATTTTTTATCATACCTGATTCATTCATTTAATAAGCATAATAATAATAAGTTACTTACTATTACAGTTATTATTATTCATTAATATAAAATTATAAGAAGAATCACATTAATAATTATTATTGTCGTGTGTGTGCGTGCGTGTGTGCGTGCGTACGTGCATGCGTGTGTGTTTATTTCAACGTGAAAAACAAAACAAATGGAATGCAAAGAAAAACAAATCAGAAAGTGAAAAATTTTAAGAAAGAAATGAACAAAGCTTGATGATGAGGCCCACGTGCGCAGTAGCACTGCAGCTAGTCAAGGTGCTGGGCCTGGATAATCCATTTACTGTTGTTTCTCCCAACCCTAAAGCCTTAGCAGGTGTTCGATGACATCACTTTTAAATTTCTTTAAGCTTGAAGTTTTGCGCAAAAGCGCTGGTAAGTTGTTCCAATATGACGATTGCCGATACTCAATCTTCCTTTGACCTTCAGCGGAGCTAGATTTGGGCAGAGGTAAATTTATTAATAAAGATCTTGTTTCATATTTACTGATACTTTTGTTTGATTTGTAAAACTTATTATGGGCCATAAGCAAAATTTTACAACGGTACATCTTGTCGATTGGTAGCACTTTGAATTTAGTAAACAAGGGTAGAGATGGGGTCAACGATGGCTTTTGGAAAATGTTTCTCAAAAGTCGTTTTTGGGCAAGTAAGACTTTATTGATGTGGCATGCTGGAGCATTTCCCCAGGCTTCTACGCAGTAACTGATTTTAGAATGAATAAATGCATTATAGATGAGTTTCAGAGAAGATCTTAGTAGAAACTTTGCACATTTGCGAAATAATGTTGAGGAACAGCTAAATTGTTTGTTTACATGGTTAGCTTGAATTTTCCATGACAGACTTTTATCAAGGTGGACACCCAAAAATTTAATGGAATCAACCTCCATAACTTCCTCTCCACAAAAGCGTAGAGGTTTTTCAAGCTGAAAGTTGTTCTGCCAGTAATAACAATTCAATAATAACCAATAATAATTACAATCATAAACAGTTCAAGCATAATTATAAATGATTATAATAAATATAATTTAAAATAAAAGTTCAACAATAACTATATAAAAAAGTGGTTATAATGATAACACGGGCATCAGAGGTTTGCTGAAAAAAAAAAAACGGAGACGACGCGCCAGTTACTAAATGTGTTTGTACTAACCTAGCGTTTTCACTCAGTTTCAATGAACTGGTTTTGTGATATTGAGAGTTAGTTCTCTTTAAACTTTTCGCAACCAACCGGATATGGCTATTAGCTATTGCTACGAAATTGCTTTTATTACAGGACGGATTGTCTCTGTTACTTTTTTGGCAAGCCCCTGAAGTCCGTGGATAACAATTATAATGAATAATAATTTTAAAAATTATAAAATTATAAACCTCTGTTGTTGCAGGTAGATTTGATGCTGCTGTCTTTAAAAGTAGTCTAAATTTCTTTTTACGGGCAGGTCATTATTAACAGCGTGGAAGCTATCAGCAAAAAAACTTTCATGAGTCTGCATGAAGTAACTATATTTTATACTACGAACAATGGTAACTTTCGGTTGGATGTAGAAAGTACAAAGAGAGATAATTTTTAATGTCACAACCCATATTCAGCAAGTTGAAAATAATTGTCATAACCCAGTGAGTAACTCGGAATTTTTATTTCAAGTTAGTGTAAAACTTACGTTGGTTGTAATATCCAGTTTACCAATATTTATTCTATTTGAAAATAGAAAAATATTATAAATAGTATTTTGAGTTAAAAAAAGATAGTAGTAGACAACTAGCCATCAATCAAATTCAATTTTTTCCACTACAAGTATCAACACTTTCATCTAGAATCTATAGATAAAAAATCTTTATATTCCATTACTTATTAGTACATTTTTTTATAATAAATACTTGGTTAGTCTACATTTAATTTGACATCAATCTATTATACGATTCATCTACTACACAAACAGCAGTATAAACATAAAATTTAAACCAATTAAACAAAAAATACACCTAGGTTTCTCCAGCGATACATATCACTCAAAAACACTCAAAAAACCCGCGTCCAAAATTACATTCATAAAAGCCCCCACTTTCTTCAATATCAATCAAAATTTAAATACACCCTCAAAATCAATCATACATACACATCACAATTGATAACAATATAATCGACTGTGTTTTAAAACTTGAAAAAATTATCAGGTAGGTCTAATAATTAGCAAATACTATTAGCACACCAAATTACACAACTATTATATGACAAGCCTGACAATAGTAAGCCTGGTATGTTGGCAAGATTTTTTTTTGTTTGAGTTACAGTACGCAATAGTTACAGCATGCTGACAATCTCTACATTACCATCATAATGCAGTCATCATGTGGAGGGCTGGTATCACCACTTTTTGGTAAAAAGCAAATCATCAATAAGTTTTTGAACCTCCTCTCAGCTCGTTCATCCATAAACCCATTTACATCAATACATCTAAGGAAGAGGTCTTTCACTCTGGGATAGTCAGGGTCACAGTGTAGCTTATTTCCTGCGCAAAGATGTGAAGTGTCAGAATTGCTTTCTAAAGGTCTCGAAAAACCAAAGTTATTGCCCAAATATTTTGAGATATATGTCTATACCAAGAAAACTTTGCTTACTGTAAGAGCTTCTTTCATAGATAAAAACTTCAAAAAATCACCAGCAGTCCAAGCTCAAACTTTTTCTAGAAATTTGATCATCATAACAAAAAATTTGTGTAAAAACTCAGCTCAATATTAAACATATGATCACTTGGTAGGGAGATCTGCTCATATATTACTACTATCACTTGCTAAGAGCTATCCATCTTCTACTCAGTCATGTGCTCTTTCATTTTAAAAAAAAATTGTGCTTTGCTTGTTTGACTGAGCAATCATTTCTATTATAATTTTTGCTTCAACACAATTACTTTTTAAAGTAAAATAAACTCCTAGACAAAAAGATTGAAACTTCAAGGTTCTGTATGGCTATTCTTTTCTGGACAGATAAAAAACCGTCTCCATTTTCTACCAGAGTTGAAGCTCAGTGATTCTAATATTATTTGAAAAACAACTTGAAACAGGCCATGAACTTTTAAGTTTTCCGCCATTTTCCTACCCTGAGTCAGATACCTTTATCAAACAGTATGCTTTTGCACATGGGATAAAATCGGTTAAGATCAGAGTTAATTTATACAATAATCAATGCAAAAGAACAAACTTATTAAGACTGATAAAAAAATTACCTTTTTTGCATTTGCTCATTGGCCTAGTGCAATTAACATTTAATTCATAAAAAAATAAATAAATTGAGAACGCTGCTTGATTAGGCAGATCAAGTAAACAGCGCACATACACAACAGATAAATCATCCCACATTGCCTTGATGTTAAGGAGCTGCACCCTAAATCTTACAATTATTAGTAAACTAATATGTTAGTTCACTGTCAAGGAGTAACTACCGTTGATATAACACTTGGTAGGGAGATCTGCTCATATATTACTACTACTACCGTTGATATAACAAGCAATCACTCACTTTCATGATCGTGTTTGCAACAGGAAATGGAACGTATGTAGACAAGAAAGAACATAGACAGAAATGAATGCAGACACATTTTGGAATGAATATCAACAGACCTGAATTGAATTTTGACCATGCATCAAGCGATAGAATTTCAACTTTCTATCGTGGTTGTGTCTGCGTTCATTCTGGGCAATATTGTAAAGGATTTTGTCGCACCTTTACCAAACAGCTACTAGAGAAGTGTACCTGCTTAGCAATGTAACAGCAATTGCTAATGAGAGCTACTTGTTTACTAGTAGTGGCTCTATCTATAGATGAGCTATGAGTCAATAAGCTCCGTGTTGTGCCGTGTTGTGCCGTGTGCAAGTTTACTAATACTATTTGGCTATCTGCCAACTGAACACACCGTGTTGTTGTGCCGTGTGCAAGTATCCTAATACTATTTGGCCAACTGCCAACTGAACACACCGGGTTACAATAGCTAACACTTTATTGCTTCAAGAGACAAAAGCTTACTCAGAGTACCTCTCTTTGTAAGCGCACAATCCAATCTGCCCACTGGGCCACATGTTGACAAGATTATGCAGTTAGATATGCTAATGAATCAGTTGAAAAATAGCATAAGATGATTGGTTCATAACAATAATATAGGTCAACAAAAATAACAGATAAACAGGCGCAATGCAAACATATACTCATCAATAGGTAGTAACAATAAAGCGCCAGTCCAGTTCTTCAGTAAGGCGGGAAATCCCCTGCTTGAATTCTTTACTCATCCATCCTTGCGGTAGGCACGCATACACCTCTGTACTGAGGGCAGTCAGGCGGAGCTGAGTCTAGTATGGCTAACGAGTGTTTACACACTGCATACTGGCTAGCTTAGCATCAATGAGAGAGGCCACCTATGCTAAATTCCATTACAATATATAAGATATTGTACAGGAATTTTGTCTGAGTGGTAGCGTACACCTGCATCCCTCCCAAATTTATTGCATGTACTTAGCTAAGACAGTGTGTATGATGTGTATATTATTTCGTGCTGTTCTGCTATTCTGCTAGGCCGACATCAAGGACCGAGTTAAGGGTAGAGTGCTCGATGTTGTACATCTTCCAGGAATACACAGCGATGATTACTAAGGTAACTCGATTTCCACTGAGCTCCACTCTAAACCGAGAAAGCTCACTACGGCCGAACTGTTAGTGGAAGAAAAGGGACTCGATGCTGTACACCTTCCGGGAATACACAGCGAGGGTCATAATGACTGTTCACTTTTCACTGACTTTTCACTGCACCGATTGTTGGCTAGACCGTGTTGTTGTTCTTTGTATCTTCAGCCTGAGTCTATTCTTCTAGTTGAGTGCAGTGTGAATGAAATTCTCAGAGCTAGGCCAACTCTGATTTTATTATTATCGTACTCAAGTATTTATAGAAAGATAGACAAAAGATTATGTAAGCCACGCCTTACGTCACAACAACCAAAATATAGTTTATACCTTTTGTGGAAAATCGATGGGAAATAATAATGATTAATATTTATGTTAGAGATTAGCTTAAATGATATAAACTGGGCGGAGTTAGTAGTGCTTTGCTATCAAACCCCCACACCAGAGTTTATAGAAATGGCCTCATATATTGAGAATTGCCTTCTCTAACTTTTTTCCTATTTTTCCCTTACTCAGAAGTTCCTTTATGTCCTAAAATCATACTCAATAGATGTATTTTGGCGACTATCATGCTATAAATTGGGTCTGATATTTGGCAAACAACTCAAAGTTAACAAACGGATGATTGCTGTATAACACCATTGAGTTCATCCAGCGTCCATATTTTCCTCAACGCAGGTGGCCAAAATAGACCACGATTCGTATTACACAAAATATTTATTGTTATGTCTAGTATGGTGTTTCGATTGGTTGAATTGTTTGCTTACAAACATTATCCCTCGATCTGTTAGTGGTTTTAGTAGTAATTAGTAGAACTAGTACATATTGTCACAATAAGTGAGTCAGTTTAGATTTGTTCCTTGATTATAGTAGATCATACTAATATAGATAATAATTTAATAAATAAATATTATTATTATTATCATCATCATCGTCATCATCACCGACACCGTCGCCGTAACCGTCGCCGTTATCACCATTATCGCCATTATCGTCATTATCGTTGTTATCGTCGTTATCGTCGTTATCCTCATTATCGTCGTTATCGTCGTTATCGTCGTTATCGTCGTTATCGGCGTTATCGGCGTTATCGGCGTTATCGGCGCTATCGTCGCTATCGTCGCTATCGTCGCTATCGTCGCTGTCGTCCCTGTCGTCGCTGTCGTCGCTGTCGTCGCTGTCGTCGCTGTCGTCGCTGTCGTCGCTGTCGTCGCTGTCGTCGCTGTCGTCGCTGTCGTCGCTGTCGTCGTTGTCGTCGTTGTCGTCGCTGTCGTCGCTGTCGTTGTTGTCGTCGTTGTCGTCGTTGTCGTTGTTGTCGTAGTTGTCGTCGTTGTCGTCATTGTCGTCGTTGTCATTGTTGTCGTCGCTGTCGTCGTTATCGTCATCGTCGTTGTTGTCGTTATTGTCGTTATCGTCGTCGTTATTGTTGTCGTTATCGTCGTCGTTATCGTCGTCGTTATCATCGTCGTTATCATCGTCGTTATCATTATCGTCATCATCATCATTATTATCGTTGTCGTTGTCGTTGTCATTGTCATTATTATCGTTAACAAGTTGCAGTTTAAATCAAATTCAGCTGAGCTAGCGATGGCGCAACAGCACAATAACATCGTTGAATGATGACCTGAAGCTGAGTAGAAAGCATACATCATTGCATTTTGTGGTTTGGCATTTGAATTCTGTTAATTTTTGTGGTTGTAGAAATTAACGGATGTAAGTAAATCTCAGTTAGGCAGTTTGAGTTGTGTCTAAAAATTATATTCATATCCAAGAAACAAAAATAGCAAGTGCAAATACATAAAAGCCTAATACACAACTAACTCGCTTATTACACTAACTAACATTCAGGCAAGGACAACATAAAACATCCAATGACATTGGACTGACACAAACAAGTAATAATGATAACCTTGGCTAAGATAACCGCAGTAGTATGTGAAAGATACTTATCTGTTTAATTACAGTACAGTTATGGTGCACTAACTATTAGTGACTTTCCATGACGCGACCCCGTAGCGCTACGCCGTAGCGCCACGGGTTTTCCCCTCTTGGAAATGGGTATATCGCTACTGAAGTCGTGATTATGTGGCGCTATTGAAGTCGCTACTAAGTAGCGACTTATAATAGCGGCAGACCACTGAAGCCTTATGGAAATAGGGAATGCCGTAGCGCTACTGGTTTGCACATGCGTGTATTGTATTTCCAGCATCACTGCGGTCAATATAATTAAATAATTTGGAGAGAAATTTCAGTGATATGAGACAGTTGCCTTTCAAGACCACTTGTATTAATTAAAAATGATGCAGAATTAGTGATCACAAATATATTTATGTGTTTTATTTTATATTATTTGTTTTTTTCCGTATTTTAGATATTGACAATAATAAAAATTAAATAATATTAAATAAATAATCAATTGGCCGTGGTTAAAAAATAAGAAAAATAAATCATTATTTTAAGTTTAATAAATAAATTAAACATTAGCCAAGCACTGCTGCTTCAAAATTTTACCTGTGGAGTATGTAGTATAAGATGAAACAAACACAAGAAAAACATTTAAAACTAATTGTTGGTTGAAACAATTTTCCTTCATGCAGTAGTTTCACTCATTGACTCATCAGCTCAAAAGTCGCAGTTGACTCGCTAATTAGGGTTCATGACCTTTGGGCTTTCTAGGATTGCTGGCTCATGGAAAAGCGTGATGGTTTATCGCTATTGAGAAGCACTGAGCCATGACACCGTAATGTAGCGCTACATGGAAAGTTAGTAAAGGACACACAATATCACAATTGCAGTATACATTCTCAAATCACAACGGAATGTTGAATTATTGTTGCTGTTTTACTAACTCACGCTGCTCAAGCAAGGACAGAGGTCAGATATGCTACCCGCAATATGTGGGCTAGCTTCTCGCTACTTTGTCTGCTTTGATGATTGTTTCCTCATGCTTTGATGTATTTGCGAGAAAACAACTCGGGCAATAACTTCTCCATTTCTATAAACTGTGGTGTGGGTGTTTGATAGCGAAGCACCACTAACTCTGCCCAGCTTATATCATTTAAACTAGTGCAAAATAGAAGCTTGTAGTGATGCAGAAGGAAGAAATAGATCTATTTTGAGAGTAGAATAAAATATCTACACGAGTAGTTGTGGCGATAATGTTTGTAAATAATGCCGTCCCTCACAATATGACTTCGAGTTTCATTCCAGAAGTTGTCTGGTTTGGGAAAGAACAATAAGTTATTGCATTCCTGGAATAAATGTCAAGTTTTTCATCTCTCTAAAATTTTCACTCCAGGTCTGTCAATCTTAGTAGTGAAAGAGGAACATGTATGCATGAAAAAGTGTGAAGATTTTCTGAGGTTCATGTAACAGATGTGCCTCAATCTTGGCCCTGTCAACACATGGTTTCTTATGACCTTTTTACCCCTACACTTTACTTCTTGGCACCCGGCTCTCCTTTATCATGTCTCAGTATAATAGTCATAGATTGGCATTAAAAACAGACTGGCCAACATATGTAATTTGTCCATGTGGGTTTAATGTGTTGGATTGGTTACAGACCTGTCAGATGTGTACTTGTTAGTTTTAACATGATTTTTGTTCATGTAATATGAAACTCCATAAAAGAACAGGCCTGCAAACATATTACATTGTTGTTTTTTTAATACGAATATTTGTACAGACTTGCTACAATATAATTATACAGGTATGTAAATATGTGTTTGAAAAGTGATGTAAATTATACTTGACAGTTGTACAAACCTGTCATATGTTTATCGATGTATTGTAACGGTTTTCCCCGTGTGTTAGAGGAATACGGTTACTGGTATTACAAGATGCTATGTGATAATGGCTGACTCTGTTATTCAGTGGTAGCTGTGGCTACAGAGCGTCAAGGCCAAGTTGTCTCCTGTATACGGAGAAGACAGAATGCTGCTGGTTAGCAGACACAACAATATTTTGGCAACCGGCCAAACGGATTCCACCAATGTTGACGGTGATAGCAATGACTTTATTACTATACACTCTAAACATACAACGCACAAAATTGTTACCAAGTATAAGCATACAATTAGTTGTATTGTCTCTGAATACTAGTCGAGTATGGGAGCTAGGCGTCTGGCAGTATAGTCCTTTAGCTGGTCGTTGCTAGTAGGGTCCTAAGCGTCTTCTCTGATACGCCATCCAAGAACCTATTCCTTGTAGTTCTGAACGATCCTCAGCTGTCTCGGCTGTAACTGGCTAGTATCTCACTAGCTAAGACACGCTCTACTCACTAGGCAATATCTAGACAGTACTAAGCAATAACTAAACCATAACTGCCCTGCTGGGCTAAGAGTAAGTGTTTATAAATGAGGTGTAAAATCAAGGAGGTGTATAATAATGCGATTGGTTAAAAAGCATATAAACCAAACAGCATGTGACACATGCCATGATTGAAATAGTTACTGGAGGTGGGAAAAGTCCTTCCTGCTGGCTAAAGCTAAGCGGTAGTGCAGCTGCACTGTTAAAGGCGTTCAAGCGTACTCCAGTAGTACTGGATATATAGATATAGGTAGCCTTGAATATGTATAGGTGGTTAGCATATTGGGAGCGCCGGATGAAGATGATGGCAGCACTGTGCATTTCCATTACCGCGTTATTCGATTATGCTGGATGTTTTCCTCACAGTTTAGATTCCAGTTGACATGTTCCCTCTGTTTGACTTGTTTGTTTTGATAGCGGGTTAGGTGTTATGTTTATTTGATTAAAATGGTGGATATAATAGAGAGCGTGATAAATTATATAATAATTGCGTCCAAAGTGTAGGTGAAATGGATAAAATTTGTAAAGTATATAAGAGTATCGTATGAAGCATATAAAAAGTTTTCGTAGTTTGTGAAATATTCAATGACATTGCAAAAAATATGGTTACGTTCGAAATGGATGATAATGAGAATATTTTTTCCCCTCATCAGTTTTGCTATCTGTGTAACATGGACAGACTCATTCGTGAAACAATTTCTATATTGTTATAACTAAAGACTCTATAAAAAGGTGGCGGAGTTTCAATTGCTACTTAAATTTTTTCGCATACTGTGTTTGGTTTTTCACAAGTACAAACATAAGCTGTCTCTGGAGTTGTAATAGTTGTCGTCAGAATAGCAGTTGTATTTACTGGACTTATGTTGTCTGTTTGGGTCGTAGATGGAATTGGAGACATTGTTGTGTTTGTTGGAGTCGTAGTTGGAAAATTTTTATATATTTTCATATATTCCATAGCTTCATTGATTTTGCATACTTAACTATAATCACAGGACATGAGAGCTCATTCTTGGTCAATAAGGTTTACAACACTTGAAAAACTGAAGCTGATTTTCAGAGATCGATTCAAATTACGTGTTACTAGTGAAAGAATTTGGTAACTGAGAGTGCCAATAATTGGAGAAAAAAAACAAAGAGGAAGGTTGTAGCTGTATGTGGTGTTGTAGTTGTCAGCATCATCATCATTGTGGTCAAAGTCATAATTATTTATTGTTCTCTATACTTTCAGATGTATTCTCAAGTTTCAGTGGTTTTGCAGTCAAATTGGTATTTGTCAATGATTTCGGGTCTGGAGAAGATTGGTCGAACTTTGCCAGGAAGCATAGTGCACATCAATGAGTACTGTCGGTATCAAAGAGTTTGATCCAAAAGACGAGCTGCTACTCAAATACCTATGAATCCAAGAATTCCATGATGGCATCCCTAAGCCTGAGGAGATCAAATGAGTAGAATAGTGTCTGTTGTGAGACAAAGATCAAAATGAGTAAAAAGAGATTGCAGAAAAATATGGTATCTCATTTTTGTTTGCAAGAGACTTTGTTTACCCTAGTTTGCGCTTCCAACAACTAACGTCAACTTTCTCAAAAACAGCTGTGATTGGTATACACGGGACATTGGGATTGCACGTGCCTTTGTTATCTCCTTGACACCTAATACTAATGATGATCTTGTTTTTAACTGTCTGTAGATTTTCAAAAATAGAAAACAACAAATTTACGCCATCGATGCCGTCGACATCAGTGATGACCGAGGTTGGTTCAGTGTTGCTCGAGCAATTGCATTTCGCGCATGTCAAGTAAAACTTACAAATTCTTGCGTGATTTTGGCACAGTTGTTCATTCCAAAACGAGTTTGATTTTTGGGCAAGTCCCTCTATATCGTTTTTACCTCTCAATTTATAGTACATAACTTCTTTGCCATCCACTACTGCACAAATGAAAAACAGCCAAGACTAACTTACCGCATTCTTCATAACCTAGTTTTCCATGTTACTACTCTGTAGCACTCTCAAATAGCGAAACATATTAATGTCATATGGAAATAGGTATATCCCTACTACTGCCAATGGTAGTTCAGGGAGCTTGACTGTTGCTACTAACTAGCGACTTATAATAGCGCCAGACCACTGAAGTGTTACGGAAAAAAAAATTGCTGGGGCTACAGGTTTTTACATGCATGTATTGGACTTCCAGAACCGCTGCAGTCAAAATAATCAAATAATTATGACAAATATCTCACACTTGTGACATTCAAGACAACTTTAAACACCAACTATTCAACTGCCATAGTTAAATAATAATTATTAATTCTGTCTATACTCATAAAATAAATAAGGCATTAGTCAAGGACTGCAACTCCAAAGTTTTATCTGTGAAAGATGTAATAATAAATCAAACAAATATAGGAAGTGGAAGTGAAGTTAAGGCGATAAGTTTTGTTATGACGCATTATCAATCTCTGCACAAACCATCCTGGGTGCTACACAACCTACCCTAAACCCTTTATGTATAAACTTTAATCTAATTAATCCAATTTATCTAGTTATACTAAGCACATTTTATGCTAATGAGAAAATGGGTTACAGGCGGCATAGCCATCATTTTCGGTTTTAATCTACCCATTACTGATGCATTGTGGTGGATTTTCATGTCAAATACAAGTTCGCAGAGGTCTTACTACTTGTTCCGTCATCATTATATAGCCATTGGAGAACCAGAACAATAATAATTAATTATTCCGAATTGACCGATCCTGCATTGATTGGGCATCTACACTGCAACGGAGCCATACCGACTCTGCATGACTCATTGCCAACCCTGTGGGTGCCATACTAGGCTGGCAGGAAGTAAGTCACCATAGCCTGAGACCTGAAGATAGCCTTAGAGGGAACAGAAGGACATACCCGGTAGATACCCACCAGTACTTATGAGGAAAGTCAAGGAGCCAAGACTACAAAGCGTAAGACACACAACACAAGAAGTAGAATTTACTGTGACTGCCTAATGAGTTCATAGCTCTTCCTACAACCTTTGGGCGCCACTTACCTTTAAGCCCATATTGCTAACCTCATTATTCGTTATATTATGTTCTACTCTTGCGCTATCGGTTGTAGTCTCATTTTGTTTCCTGTGCTCTGCCTATAAAAGTCAGAGCCTGCATCATCTCTTATCAGTCCGTAATGAAATCTTGTATTGTGACTTCTACTTACTCGTTTTCTTTGGAGAAGAATGAAGGTATATTTCGCTAAAGCACTGAGTTATGCATCTGAGCCGAGAGCTTTGTCTTAGTTGTGGGATTGAGTTTACTTCTCAATGTCTTATTTGGTGCGTATCAACCTGTAGCTACCTCTAGGAGAAAGGTGGCAGCATACCATAAAACTGCTACCGACTTTTCTAGGCTGGCGAACTAGGTGTTCGTTGGACTACCGACACTCAGCTAGTGGTTTTATGACCCCAAAATTCACTACAGTATGATGTTGTGGACAACAAAATACAGTATGACGTTATGTAGCACAATTTAGAAAATTAGGATTGTAGCAGATTTGTACGTCTTACCTACTTGTGAGCTAGGCGTTGTCACTGCGCAAACTGCTGTTTGTCAGCACAACAAGTCAGTCAGCCTCTCTAAGCCTAACCAGGAGCAGTGAACCTCTGCCCAGGGGTGACCCAGTGCTCGGATGCACAAACAACTGGTTATACAGAAGAATCGTTTACTTTAACAACTGTGGTGAGTCCTCGGCTCAGGCATATACTCAGTGCTTTTGAGTGACATAACATTTAATCCTTCCCGGAATAAAAAGGTGGCAATCCAAGTAGCAAGTAAAATCTGCTGTAGGGTAATGCAATGATCTACTCTAGCCTTTTATAGGCAGAGTTACAGGAAGTGGCAGGAAGTGTTTGGCCTAGTTTGCCAAACCCTCCTATCACACCTACGAATAATATGAATACACCAACAAAATGATACATAAAATTACCAGTCAATGTAATGTGAGTAAATAAATTGAAGGTAGCTGATGCCCAGAAGTGAGAGGCGGAGTCTATAGGTTTTTTAGCCAGTTAAGTATCTCTTTGTCCATAGGTCCTTGGTCTTTCTTGGCCTTGTAACCTACTTTCTTGGCTTCTGAGGGTAGTTAGCTCACGAATACTAGCTATAGAAGATCTTCGGTTAGTTTTCATCTCTCAGACTACTTCAGCCAGTTTGCTGCTGACCCGGGAATGCCACCCAGGGTAGTAGATATCCTGAGCAGGAGGGGGGATGGTGAGGGGATAGTGATGGGGAGAGGGGATAGGGGGAAGGGCGGGAAGGGGGAGGAGAAGGAGAGAGGGAGGTAAGATGTTATATGCTGACTTCGGTATATTTGCTGGTGTAAATATGAGTGGTATGCTGACGTATACACTAATTTGGACATAACCTGAGGTCCTTTACTAGTTCTTGCCCTCTGTTATGCACACATATGAATGTAGCTTTTCTTGTAGGATCTTGCAGGTACCATTTAATGCTGTGATCTCATCACCTGGTGCTACTTGCGCAAGGAAATGACAGGAAAAAGGTGCTGTCTTTTAGTAATTAGCTTTGGTTTGGAGAAAGTTATCTAAGGTAAATGTGTTATGATGATCTTGATGTCCTCGGAGGTGACATCTTTGTAGCAGAGATATGTTATGTTTGGTGTTTTTCCACAAACGCACCTTTTTTGATGTAACACAACATATTGCGGTAGATTTTGGTGAATGTTCATAGTAAACTGGGAGTTTGCTACACCATTTCTCCGCTCAGTGCGCTGGAAATGCACCTACAGGTATCGGTGAGATGCTGTGCCGGTAGCAAAGCCATACTGTGCCGGTAGCACAGGGCCAGTACAGGGCTGGTAGTGACCTCTACAGGGCCGGTATGCTGACTCAGGCCTAGGATAAGATGGCTGCCATAGCTGAGGACTTTCGAAACTAGCTAGGAATTTCCACCCAGCCAGGAACCGAAGCTACCTACCTTAACATCTGCGGTAACCAGGACCACAAGCTAACCAGAGCCTTGGGACCCTGTAGAACAGTCTGATTGGACAGTAGGAGACAGGACTCCGCCCTTAGCCACTTGGCGCCTTATTTATTTAACCCTTATTGATTGTGTGATTGGTTAGTTATTTATATAATTCACTGCATTGGCTAGATAACTTTCCTGTGCTCTTATTTTTATGTAGAATATGCTAATCAGTTCCTGTGAGCTCTCCTATAGAAGGAGAGAGTTTTGTTACCATCTTTGCATTCATTCTCATGTCTTGCCACAAACACTCTAGAGGAATAATTACTCTCTAGAACTTTGTCTTGAGGAATATAGCCACTTACACAAGCACTACGCTGTATTGTTTGTCTGAGCCATGGGCTCTTGCTATACCGGGTAATTCGGTTGCCTAAACACAGTTGTCACCGTCAATCAGCACAGTGTCCCCTCTGGAGAGAGGTATAATACTCGAGCCTAGTGGATGTCCGTGGTAACCAGACCGGAATCCATTACAATATAATTAGCTGTTAGCTGTTTTTTATGCTTATAACAGTCTGATAATTGAAACAATTTTTCGTTGTTACAGTTTCACTCACTTGTTTAACTGTTTGACTCAAAGTCGCCATTGACTCACAAATTATGTTTTATGACCTTTGGGCATACTGTATTGCTGGCTTGCGGAAAAGCATAATGGTTTATTGCTATTTAAATGTGCCATGAAGTGGTGTCATGGAAAGCTTGTAATGAATATGGTAAAAGCATGTAGGATTTGGTTTAAACTTGTTCTCTAAACAAATAGGCCCAATTTGAATTATAAGAGTTGTTCCAAAAGTCACTTGATAACTCATGTGCGAAACAAACAGTATTTTACTTTACTGACACATCCATTAATAAACTTAATATCATGCTTTGAAATGACAAAAGGCTCAATGAGCTTGTAGTCGTCTTTTATAAGTGATCAATAAGAATAAATGGAGGCCACATTGTAGAAATCTGCAGAGGGCAGTGATAACGAGTGAGAGACAGAGCAGTAAACAAAACAGAAAGCTTACCATAGTCAGTTAAAACTACCATCAATGCTTGTCCTTCAAAGTTTCTACTCCTATTAGGCCTCAGTGAATAGAAATAGTTTCTATAAAGCGAGCCCATCCTTGCTGGAAGCCTAGGCATTCAATTAACAAATTACAATAGCAACTTCACAGTAGCAATCTAACTTATGGTCTAAAAAAAAAGTTTTGATTTTTTCAAAAATGAAGTTGAAAGGTTTGTATTTTTGCATCATTTCTGTAAGAGAAGGTAAAACAATACAGCAACTCTACACTGGTGGTTACACCGTACATATGTCAGCCAGGCAACTCATAGATTGATGGTGACCCCATACATATATCAGCCAGGCAACTCATACACTGGTGGTGACACCATACATATATCAGCCAGGTAACTCATAGATTGATGGTGACACCATACATATATCAGCCAGGCAACTCATACACTGGTGGTGACACCATACATATATCAGCCAGGTAACTCATACACTGGTGGTGACACCATACATATATCAGCCAGGTAACTCATACACTGGTGGTGACACCATACATATATCAGCCAGGTAAGTCATAAACTGGTGGTGACACCATACATTTATCAGCCAGGTAACTCATACACTGGTGGTGACACCATACATATATCAGCCAGGTAACTCATAGACTGGTGGTGACACCATACATATATCAGCCAGGTAACTCATACACTGGTGGTGACACCATACATATATCAGCCAGGTAAGTCATACACTGGTGGTGACACCATACATATGTCAGTCAGGTAACTCTTACTCTGGTGGTGACACCATACATATATCAGCCAGGCAACTCATACACTGGTGGTGACACCATACATATATCAGCCAGGCAACTCATACACTGGTGGTGACACCATACATATATCAGCCAGGTAAGTCATACACTGGTGGTGACACCATACATATATCAGCCAGGTAAGTCATACACTGGTGGTGACACCATACATATATCCGCCAGGTAAGTCATACACTGGTGGTGACACCATACATATATCAGACAGGTAACTCATAGACTGGTAATGACACCATACATTTATCAGCCAGGTAAGTCATACACTGGTGGTAACACCATACATATATCAACCAAGTAAGTCATACACTGGTGGTGACACCATACATATATCAGCCAGGTAACTCATACACTGGTGGTGACACCATACATATATCAGCCAGGTAACTCATAGACTGGTGGTGACACCATACATATATCAGCCAGGTAACTCATACAATGGTGGTAACACCATACATATATCAGCCAGGTAACTCATACACTGGTGGTGATACCATACATATATCAGCCAGGTAACTCATACACTGGTGGTAACACCATACATATATCAGCCAGGTAACTCATACACTGGTGGTGACACCATACATATATCAGCCAGGTAACTCATACAGTGGTGGTGACACCATACATATATCAGCCAGGTAACTCATACACTGGTGGTGACACCATACATATATCAGACAGGTAACTCATAGACTGGTAATGACACCATACATTTATCAGCCAGGTAACTCATACACTGGTGGTGACACCATACATATATCAGCCAGGTAAATCATAGACTGGTGGTGACCCCATACATATATCAGCCAGGTTACTCATACACTGGTGGTAACACCATACATATATCAGCCAGGTAACTCATACACTGGTGGTGACACCATACATATATCAGCCAGGTTACTCATACACTGGTGGTAACACCATACATATATCAGCCAGGTAACTCATACATTGGTGGTGACACCATACATATATCAGCCAGGTAAGTCATACACTGGTGGTGATATCGTAAATATATCAGCCAATACCTCTGCTCTATATACGATCTAAGAATTGCTGGAGTTTCCATTTTTAAACTCGCTGTTGAAGCGTAGTGGAGATTCTCTCTTGTCACCCTGGGGTCATCCTCTAGGTCTGGCAGTGACGCCTGCATCATTTGCCTTTGTTGTACTTTGAATTGAGTGGGTTATTACTTGATGGCTTGATCGCGAAACCTTTGAAATTTTTTAAATTTCTCACCGATTTGCACCAGAAACTAGTAATGCGTGAAACCAATGTAAATCAGTTTTTCTGCAATAAATGTTTTTTTCAAAAAATCAGTTGTAGTGGCTAGCTTTAATTGTGACTAACCAACTCTATGCCTGTTGTACAGCTTTTGAATGTTGTATCACTCTATGTATGTTTTACAGTTCTACATTTGTTGTAGAGTTGTATCAATACTGACAGTCCTACAAATGTTGGAAAACTCCATGCATGTTGTATAATTCTACATATGCTGTACAGCTCTATGTCTGTTGTACTATTCTATGCAAGTTTATGCTTTAAACTCCATTTTCTGTGCTGATAAAATGGTTGGCTTACCAAACTCCAGCCAATCAATGGCAGCTCTGAGTTTGCAATCATTTAGAAGTAGTTGCATGTAACTGCTTCTGTTACTGAATGCATCATTGTCTGTGCCCAGTTCATAGGTTTTCAACATTTGGTTTTCATCTAGTCAATCAGCGTCAAACAAACGTCAATGCTACAGGTACTGCGGAAAAGTATTTTAAGATAACTCAATAATTGACCTTTCTCAGAAAGGTCAATTATTGATTGCATTCTCTGGGCAACGATATTTACAACACTTTTCTAGTCTGCTTTTTTCCATAGGGGATATCTGCCAGTAAAATCTTCAGCAAATGGTCAATAAAAGGTGATACAAATCATTTAAAAAACAAACGTTGCTTGTAATATTTCGCATACCTCTTTTGACTTCGCAGAAGATTTTTTCTCTACAAACCAACGCACTGCTGAAGAGATATATACACTTGACTACCGGAATGTTGCATAACAAAGAAGTTGCAATAAATATGTGAATGAATGATTATTAGTTCTTTGACAATTGAATGCTTTATTTACTATTAATATTTAATTATTTGTACAGAGCCAATCATTGTGATCCTCATCAAAGTTTCTCCTCATCATAAAAGGCAAACCTTTCCAGCAGCCAACTACTTATACATTTCTTCCTTACACTTACCCATCATAGGTATAGCACAAAAAAATTGGAGCACAGTTTGACATGGTTACACGTAGCGTCACTTCAGTCACTACAGCAAAAGCAGTAATAATATCTGGCCATGGAAGTGTATGCTGTTTTCGCTACACAAATTGATTTGCCAATTGCCATTGAGAGTGCATATTAGTGTGAATAACTTGTGCATGTTCTTTATCAAACTGCTACTAAAGAGAGTACCAGAGACAATAGGGCAAGTGTTATTGTCTGTCCAATACTACTACACAGCATTGTGACACCAGATCCAAGCTGTATTGAGCTGTACCGACCTGTGCCGAGCTGTACCAAGCTGGATAACAGCAGTGGATATCCACAGTGGATATCCACTGTTGTTATCCACTGCTGATATCCACTGCTGATATCCACAGTGGATATCCACTGTTGATATCCACTGCTGATATCCACTGTGGATATCCACTGTTGATATCCACTGTTAACATCAACAGCGGATATCAGCAGTGGATATCAGCAGTGGATATCAGCAGTGGATATCAGCAGCGGATATCAACAGTGGATATCAACAGCGGATATCTACTGTGGGTATCAGCAGCGGATATCTACTGTGGGTATCAGCAATGGATAGCATTGCTAAAAGCTGTGTCCATTTTGCCATCAACAAAGGAGCACTGAGATAAACACTTCTGTACATTCTTTCAAGATTGTAATAGAGCTATTCAATACGTATCTATGATCCTGTTTTCTCATATAACACATTTATACAATAATAAATCATTTGGCATGAATATGTACATAGGCATGAATATAAACATGGATATGTGAATGCTTATAATCTAACAATACAACGGTATAAACCTACACTTTTATAACATAGTCAACCTCATGATCTGAATCGACATAAGAATCCCAATATAAACCCCCTGCACAATAAATGACAAAAAAAATTAAAACACCTGATGCACACAAAAAAGTACCTCAGGCTCACAAAACAGGACCAGGAGAACCTCCATGACGGAGTCATCTAACATACAAACCCATGTGTAAATCAACATACAAGTCACAATGAATACTTAATAAACACTCAAAAGTATAACACCTGGTGCAAACAAAAAGGTACTTCACAGTTTCTCATGGTAACTGGTGCCTACATGAAGTACACCTGGAAAGCCAGGAGAACCTTCTCCTTAGACTCCATGACAGAGATCTCCTCCTATGTTACTACTCACAGAGTGCAGTTTGAATATTGACTTTATTCTCAATAGGCAAAGTCCAAGGATGGCAATCCACTAGGGTTATTGGCAAGACATGAGAATGAATGCATTGAAAAGAGGTAAAGTTGGCCCTTGTAGAGGTGAACTGACATGAAGTAATTAGCATATCATACATAACAGTAATAGCGCAGGAAGTTGATAAGCCAATACAAAAAGATATCTAAATGTTCAACGAATCAGGTAAGGTAAATATTTATAATTAATTGGTGCCAAGCGGCTAAAGAGCAGAGTCCTGTCTCCATTGTCCAATCATATGTCCTACAGGGCTCCCAGGCTTTATCCAGCTTATGGTCGACTTGTCTGGTCATCTGAGGAAATAAACTGCCGGTCCTTGGCCTTAACTAAGAACCTAGGTAAGTTTGAAGTTCCTCCTTTATGGTGGCTATCTTGTGCCGACCCATTAGATAGTAGATAAGATAGTAGATAAGAGGTCAATACCAGCCTTGCAGGGGTCACTACTGGCCCTGCATTCTGTGCCACCGGCATAGTACAACTTCCCACTTATTCAGCAGTCGACCGAAAGCTGTAGGTAAAAGTCTAGCGCATGATTATCAAAGAGTGAAGAGTAAACTACCCGTTTACAATGAACTTTCACCAAAATCTACTACAGTATCGCATCAAACAAGTACATAGTATACATATACATAAGAAAAATGCTAACGAATGAAATATGCCTTGCTAATAATCCATCTTAACAAAAGTACACGTACATTTATAGCTGTAACTTGCGCATTACAGGGATTTAATGCCGTCCAATAGGTACAAGTACATGTAGAATGTATGTAGGTAAACCAGTGACCAATCAGATTAGAACACATTTAACAATGAAATAATACAGTCTTGTTTGCATACATGACAAGAGAGCATTTTTAGAACAGGTAATAAGTACTTACAAATTGTTGTACATGAATAACGGCAATAAGAATAAAAAAAATTAGTTACACCGTGTAACACTGTACAAAGCATCTTGACAATAACAATAATCATGTAGGAAAAAAGCAACTTACAAGTTCAGAGATGCCATGAGCAGATGTGTGATCTATTCAAAGACTGGATGACTAGTGAGGAAAACTCTAGAGCGAGAAGTGCTCAGTCACATAAGCATGTATATAGCTTTACCTAAGCTAAGGAAGCTTTAATTGCTATTCATAAGCAGACCTGGTCTTACTGGGTAATGCAACAAATTGGCCTGCCATGCTAACATACCGCCCGCCCCTAACGCCAAGCACAATTTCACGGTTACATCTTATGAGCTACCTGCTCATTCACTACTCTATGCTTCATAGTAACCAGGATAGCTCAGTGGAAAAGCCCACGGCCACTTAGCCAGAGGATAGAAGTTTCAGCACCCTTTTGGGTAACTCTTTTCTCCTTTTTGGTAGGTACATTTCATCAAAATCCATTGTAGTGGGAACACCGGAGATTTGTTAGCTGTAGCAGTATTCACACATCCGACAGTGCTCACAGAACTGACAGTGCTCACAGAACTGACAGTGCTCACAGAACTGACAGTGCTCACAGAACTGACAGTGCTCACAGAACTGACAGTGCTCACAGAACTGACAGTGCTCACAGAACTGACAGTGCTCACAGAACTGACAGTGCTCACAGAACTGACAGTGCTCACAGAACTGACAGTGCTCACAGAACTGACAGTGCTCACAGAACTGACGGTTCTCTCAGAACTGACAGTGCCTACAAGTAGTAATATATGAGCAGATCTCCCTACCAAGTGTTTTTTTGTGGATTAGATCTTGGGGTTGAGACAATGGGTTACGGCGTTGGATGAATTCGCCGAGTTTATATTGTATTTTACTTGAGGGGTACTTGAGTGGCATTTGAATGGCATTTAAGTGGCATTTGAGTTTTGATTAGTTTTTTACTTAATTTGAACTTATATGGCATATAGATTTTGAATGTATGGCATTCAAGTTTTGATAACTTTTTACATAACTCGAACTCATATGGTATCTTGAGAGAGAGGGGAGAGGAGAGAGGAGAGAGGAGAGATGGGAGATGAGAGAGGAGAGAGAGAGAGAGAGAGAGAGGAGAGAGATTTTTTAGTTTTCTATACATTCATGTATATATGGTTAGTTATGTACATATTTATGGCTATATTTATGGGATACATAAAGAGAACATATTAAATATTGTAAGCTTGAAATAGTTCCAATATCATTTCAAATGAAAAAATGGATGATGAGAGATTTTCATCCGTTTGTATGTATCTACATATATCTGATTGAAAATGATATAATAATTCAGTAGTCCATTGTATTGAAATCAATTTTTGAGTGAGCTCTTGATTCCATACTTTTCTTTGAATTTTCTTTAAGTAATCATTAATACTGACAGTTTTTGACATTTTTATAACTGTTTGAAAATTGTTTTTAGTCATAAGCTTAAATATTTCTACTGAATTGTCAACGTATTTATGTGTAGTGTATGGTCGGTATTGTATCGGTGAAAGTTCTCCATGTAAAGAAGCTACAGTTAGCAAATGCTGTGTCATACATAATAATATAGCTTGTAATGTCAAGCGATATCCAATCTTTTCCTGTACTTCAACATTTTCTTTAATATAGCTATGATATATCTTTGGAAGGTAGTCTTTGATTGTGTATCTTTTTGAACTCATAATGAACTAAAATAAAATGTTAAGTATTAGTATATGATGATTAAACAGTGTTGTAAAATAATTACATTTTAACTTTTATTAAGTAATTTTTCTATTAATTCTTACCTTATCACCAAGAAATCAGCTGTAGTAGTTGATGAAATCAGTTGTAGCAGTTGATGAATCAGTTGTAGTAGTTGATGAAATCAGCTGTAGTAGTCGATGTTTTATTGCTGGAGAGAATGATTTCTATGCAGAGAGAGCTGTTCTTATATAGTATAAGCCACTCCTACTCATTTAGCTTATAGCCATTAAAAACACTCACGCGAAAACTCTATCAGAATAGTGTTATTCGCGTGAAATATCCCTGTTTTATTCGCGTGAAAATAAAAAATTTCATTCCCGCGAAAGCAACGGTTTCCATTCGCGTGAAAATAAAGTATATATTCCCGCGAAAGCATTGGTTTGTATTCGCGTGAAAATAAAATTTTTATTCCCGCGAAAGCAATGGTTTCCATTCGCGTGAAAATAAAATTATTTATTCCCGCGAAAACATTGGTTTGTATTCGCGTGAAAATAAAATGTTTATTCCCGCGAAAGCATTGGTTTGTATTCGCGTGAAAATAAATTATTTATTCCCGCGAAAACATTGGTTTGTATTCGCGTGAAAATAAATTATTTATTCCCGCGAAAACATTGGTTTATACTCGCGTGAAAATAAAATGTTTGTTCCCGCGAAAGCAACGGTTTCCATTCGTGTGAAAATAATTTATTTATTCCCGCAAAAACATTGGTTTGTATTCGCGTGAAAATAAAATGTTTATTCCCGCGAAAGCAACGGTTTCCATTCGCGTGAAAATAAATTATTTATTCCCGCGAAAGCATTGGTTTCTATTCGTGTGAAAATAAAATGTTTATTCCCGCGAAAGCAACGGTTTCCATTCGCGTGAAAATAAATTATTTATTCCCGCGAAAACATTGGTTTCTATTCGCGTGAAAATAAAATGTTTATTCCCGCGAAAGCAACGGTTTCCATTCGCGTGAAAATAAATTATTTATTCCCGCGAAAACATTGGTTTGTATTCGCGTGAAAATAAAATATTTATTCCCGCGAAAGCAACGGTTTGTATTCGCGTGAAAATAAAGTATTCATTCCCGCGAAAGCAACAGTTTCCATTCGTGTGAAAATTAAATGTTTATTCCCGCGAAAGCATTGGTTTGTATCCGCGTGAAAATAAAATATTTATTCCCGCGAAAGCAACGGTTTGTATTCGCGTGAAAATAAAGTATTCATTCCCGCGAAAGCAACAGTTTCCATTCGCGTGAAAATTAAATGTTTATTCCCGCGAAAGCATTGGTTTGTATTCGCGTGAAAATAAAATATTTATTCCCGCGAAAGCATTGGGTTGTATTCGCGTGAAAAAATGTTGATTCATAGGATTTAATCAGTGCAACTTTACCTATTTAAGAGCCACTGTTTTCACACAGAAAGCATCCAGTTCTACAACGACTAGCGGAGGAGCAACATCTACTAAATCTTTCATTGCAACAACTAGGAGCTCATCTTCTTTATAAAGGTAAGAGTAAAAATATTTATTTTTTGTTAGCTAACGCTACTAGCTGAAGGTTTATGACCTTTATGATCTTTTAAAATTAATTACGAAAAATTAAACAAAATGTTTTGTTTTTTTAGAATGAATACTCAAGACGAAGGAAGTCAACCGATGAATGAAGAAGCAGGATCCCAGCAAACCCTTTCCCCATCACCTTCTCCTATCTTTGATATGGCAGAAAGTCAATTGGTGGTTGATGAACCAGAATCTCAACAAGATTTTACTTTATTCACATCTCCTACTAACAAGCTGTCTTCAAAAAGAACATCGATGAGGAAACGATCTTTTATTGATTTGACAAAAGATGATAATGAAACTGGCTCGAAGTGCAAAAAACTAGTTTTGACGGATGTTGGAGATGAAAGGCTTTTTCGTCACACCAGAATACCCTTTCAAGATGCTGGAAGTAATGAACTAACCACTCTCACCTACAAGAGCGCTGGGTTAATAAACTCTCTCTCTCCAGATAGTCTAGAAAAACTTGAAGAATCCATGGAAATCCGCGAACTACCTGTACCAACAGTTATGGAGGTGTTGTCTGTTGAATTTCGTGATGAATCAAAGTGCACCGTGATTTACAACTACCGAAAGGATAAGAAGATAACTCGGGTGAAGAGTGATATTTCAACCGAAATAGGGCTGCTTGTTAATAAAGCTAAGCAAACACGTCCAATTGTTTTAATTTATATGGGAGAAGGAAAGACAGGAGATGCGATTTTTCGTACTGCTGAATCTCATGGATGTAATCGAAAGATCAACGATCCATTCAACTCATTGTATGGCAAGAGTGTGAGACAAATACAGGCTTATTTCAGTGTTGCTCACCTACACAATTTTCCGACAGGAAGTGTTATAGCTTATGAGAATCCTGGAATGCTAAGAAAATGTGATACTCGTTGGAACAAGACTGCTGATGTTATAGTGGCTAATTACAGATGTATGGTGAAAGGAGAGCTATTGATTGGAGATCTTAGCATCCCTGCTCAAATAGCTTCATCTGTGGTGGCGGAAAAAAGTGGTGTAATCGTATTCAGAGGACTGAAACAAAATACGAACAACATGATTTCCTACGACATCATTCTACTCTCAGCTCTTCAAGCTTTCATTCAAGTCTCAGAACTGTTTGATACTTCGCTGCAGCACACCTGTCTCTCCTACTTTGATGAAAATGAAAAAGAGAATTGTCCAGAACAGCATATCAGAGTCTTAATCGATAACACAAAGGATGTGACTCGTCTTCTATGATGGTAAGTTTCATATCTATTTAAAGAAAGATCTGAAGTATTTTTGTAAAATTAATTCATATAACTATGTATGATAGAGTCATTAGTTACTATGTCTTTTAGATATAACTAAAGAGCGCTCCTGAGGAAGAAAATGAGAAGATCTTATTTACTTCTTGCTTGAAACATTACAAAATAATAGTTTTTATAGGTTCTGTAGTGTTTAGCACAAATAATGAGATAAGTTGTATTTTATTCATTATATTTGTTATATCAAATAAAAATCAATTATAATAATTTATTTTAACAATTTACTTAGTAAATTAGTTCCTTGTATATGTACACCATCTATTCCTTCTACTGTATTATCTTCTATGAACTCGAAGTTAGGATAGGTCTGTATGATAAATCTCCGTATTGAGTGATCTCTCATCTCACTATCTCCTATGTCTCGTAAACTTCTAACAATTTCATCCATACTCCATCCTCTACTTCTCAGTAAACAAAAGTATACACAATAGTCGCCACATACAGTTGAAAAAAAATTTTGTAGTTGTGTTTCATTACTTCGTATTGTTTCATATCCTCCATGAATACTTAGTATTTCATTTACATCCGGATAAAAGGAAACAGAACGTCCAAACGAGTCAAAAAAATCCACCTCTGAATCATTAGCGTACACAGCCAACCAATGCTCTCCGGGTTGATGAGAATAATGGGTGTTGAATACGAAACATCCTGTTGGAAAATTGCAAATTTGCTTCCAAAACTGTTCTCTAGCTCCAACATGAATCCCTACGGTTTGACATAAAACGTCTGAAGATAAGATCGAACGAATTTGTATGGTATTCATCTGTAACTTTCTGTTTAAAGCACTGCGTCACCTCCGATAGTTAATTGAAGAATGCTATCCATCTCCAACACACCGTCTTTTACAAAGTATGCTACCAGGGATAATCCATCCGTCGTGTTAGCGCTAAAACGAATTTCCACACTTGTTGTGACATTTTTCATAGAGTGAAAACCTTCTTTAAGAAAATCACCAGTCAAATCAAATCCATAAAGTGTAGTACCATCAAGGTATTGTTCTTTCGTAATACCGAGACTATCGCCTTCAAGCAAAGTTCCGGTAGCGTGTAGAAACTGATGATATTCTCTTCCAAAAATTCCTCTAGCATAATTTGGTTCAAATCTCCTTCCAATTGGACAATCACCAACTCTCAATACAATACTATCAACACTAGCATGCTGCATTCTATATGGATTCAAGGCGAAACGTCCGTTCATTGCGTTGTGATTAACTAAACCTAAATAAATTTGTTTAGGTTTTTGTTTGTTTTCTTCCAAAGTGATGTCGATCTGCGCAACACCAGCACGAATTCCATATAGTTTTATCCGTTTTCGATCAACAGGATAAATGTAGTTGTGACCTTCCAATGCCAAGCTGAGTTGGGAGTTTTGTATTGTAGGATTCACCTTAACTTTACAAAGATGAAGTTCAAATTTATCAATTCTAATCTTTGCTCCTCCATTAGGCGCCTCATCTGCAGCAAACAAAGCTAGTTTTCCAGAGGCACGCTCAAACTCCAGCTGCATAGTAGGACCTGGTATTATTAGTTTTTTCTGCTGAAATAATGCGAGATGAGGTTTTCCAGTTAATTCTATTGTCTTTCCAGCTATGATTAGAGCTCTCCTCTTTTTCTTATCAGCGGTTTTGTGATCAGTAGCGTCTTTGCTAGTTGAATCATCATACAACCATCCTTCCATCTTACCTTGATATTTCTTTCTTTCTGCACTGTTTTCGAGTAGTTGTGAAAAGTAGGAGCGTAAACCGTAGTTGTTAGCGTATTCAACGGTGGTTCCTTCTATCGACATTTTCAACTCACTGAATAATGCATGCATTGAATCCCCCATCCACACATTTGCATCATCATCATTACCTGAAATATTGCTTCCATCATCTTGAACAACCGTGGCTTCAACTTGCAGAAACGAGTTGTAAAGATCTGTGTAATGTTCAGTGCTCCCTGACAAGGTTAACTCAATACTACCATAAGGATCTAACCTATCAGGTCTGATGACAACATATTCCGATCTTTCTACCGATATGTTTGTTGGTTCCGTAGCAAATACATCCAACGTTGGATTTATGTTGTAGGAAGAACCTTCCAACTTATTACCTGTTGTTCCATTTAGGCTAGCCATCTTTTGCGAGTGATGAATGCTTGAAGCGTTACCGCTTAATGAATATAGATATCGAGCTCAGCTGTCTTTATACCGGATTCTACTGCTATTAAAATATACCACGATTACCAACACCTCTCCTCTTCTTTCCACCTCTTGTTTTTCTCCTTTTCATTCTATCTGGACGGACTGCATTGAGCACATCTCCTCCCAGATCATTCAACTCTGCCAATCCCCTCTTCTTTGCTGACGCTGCAAAACTTTGACCATCGATGACATCACGCGCTACATTTCCACCTACAGACAATGCTCTTTTCCCCAAACTAATTGCTCCTCTTTTCAGCATTGGTGCTGCAGATTTAAGTAAACTTGAAAAAATACTACCAAGTCCATTTCCTCTCATATTAGGCATCACTCGTCGTCCACTATACACTCCAATTCCATTTCCAGCTTGCATCTTGTAGTACTCATCAAAAAAATCTTTTGAATCCTCAGGGGTGTATCGTACCAAACTCATTTTAATTTTTTCTCTCTATAGTGAACCGTCAACACAACCTTTCCACCATCAAATGGTATTCGTTGACCGTCGTCACTCGTTATAAGTACTTTAATCATATCACTATTTAGTGATGAAGCGTCAACATAGTGGGGATTTTTAAATTCTTGATACACAACACTATTCTTCTTTCCTTGAACTGGAACTACTCTCAATAAAGGTACATTCGTATCTCCTACCATTCTATTATCAACAATGTTGGAATAAACATACAGGGATGTTAAACCGGAATTTATATCAGGGGGTGTGATATTATTGTATCTACCACGAGGGTATGTAGTTTTTGATTCAAATCCAAAAATATATGCTATATCTTTGGAAAAGCTTATGGCAGTATCAGGATCACTGTTAGTTAGTAAAGCGCTGTTGGTGATCTTGTTGTAGGAGATGGTGAATTTCTTGTCTAAATCCATTTCATTCATTCTCTTTCGTATAATCTCCTCCAACTCCTCTATACTATCATATCTTCCATTACCGATTAGGATGAAGGACTTTTCGCTTTTACCAGAGACATTAGTCTTTTCTAGATATATTTTCCCTTCGGTAACATTTTTCCAATTATTAGAATAAGTCATATCTAGCAGAGCTAGCTCCCATTTACCACCATCGATAACCAAATATTTATACAGTCTCACTGTAAATTCGGAATTGTTATTATCAGGAAACTCTTCACCACTAGAGTTTGAGGGTAAAGTTATCAGCATCGACATTTTCCCAACGTATGATGATTATATCAAGCGTTGTTTCCTTATAAACTATTCATCTACCCAGTCATTGAACTTTTCTCCATAACCTAACCACTTAACCAGAATCTGTCTTTTACCTCTTCTCATTCTTCTTCCCAGTATCTTTTCAATTCTGAAAATCGTGGGTTTTTTTACTTTTTGCAACTCTTTTTCGTAAAAGGTACCATCGATCATCTCCTCAGCTAAATCTTTCACCCTATATACAACAGGTTTTTCATCAATAAGTACATCGGTGATTATAAAAATCTCAATCGTCCAATTCGGGGTGTATCCTCTTTCAAACGCTCCTCTTGCCTTACTTATTCTCACATAATCCCCAACCTTTAGTTTTGCTTCTTGAGTTAAACTATGTTCACCTCCTTCATACACACGATTCCATACAAGTTCTTGATTTTGAAAATTCACATCATTTGGTCTCATACCTATAGCACCATGAATTGTGTTGTTGTATGCATTAACCATTTCTGGTAAAACATCAATGTATCTATCATCATCTTTATATGTCAAATATCTATATATCTTCTCTTTTAAAGTTCTGTTAAAACGCTCCACCATCGATGCCTTTATCGTTTCATTTTCGGTTGTAAAGCGCTTGATCTTTTTTTCCGCCAGCAGAGTCTTGACATTGACGTTGTCAAACTCTTTACCTTTATCAGATTGTAAAGCTTTATGGTTTTCCCCTTCTAGTATTCTTCTCAATCCTCTTGCTACTACCGGTCCTGATTTGTTGATGAGCGGCACAGCCCAACCTTTTCTAGATAAAGAATCAATAGCAGTCAGTAAAAATGCTGTATTATTATTTTCATCTCTTCGAGATCGAACATCCATCAAATCTACCTGTAGCTGCTCCCCTATTCCAGCTACAATTGTAGGACGACGCTTAAACTTGGTTACAACTTTTTTATGTAACGTGTAGGCATCCTCACCACTCAACCATTCACGGATTCTTTTTTCTCCCTCTCGTTTTCTACGAGCTTTCAGTAAAGCTCTAGCTCCTCGTAGAGATGTATGTAATGCAGGATTGTAATACAACTCTTTTAGCGTGTCGATGTCCATGAATTAGTACCGGGAACGACCAACTTTTTCTTCTGAGTCTTACGTGTTCGATGCGGGGATTTTCTGACAGTTGTGATTCCTTCATCAGTTAGCAGGCTTTTAAATCTACTGTAATTGGTATTTCCCGATTGTATTTTACCTCCTTCGGTTAGAACGTCTCGTAGTAAAGTTTTGGAAGTCCTAGGATTCAACCAATGTTCTCCAATTTTCAGTCTGTTCTTCTCCGAGTCGTATCTACCAATTTTACTCAGATTATTCAACATTCTGACAGCGATCGTTTGATCACTCTTTTTTGTTGTTAAATCAGCTGCTTTTTTTTCAAAATCTTTTAAATTTCCGCTTTCACTATCGTGCTCATCATCTCCATCAGTAAGAAATGTACTTCCTAGTAAGGTTGTGTCTTCAGTATCAAACAACCTTCCTTTTATTAATTCCATCCCAATATCATCATCATCATCAACCACTTTCACTGATTCTAACTCATTGTCTCTATCAACATTTGGTGAAAAGACATTAGGTTTATTATCGATAACTGTGCTATTGGCCAAAGGAAAAGTAGACTCTGTCTTTTTTTTCTTAATGAGATTCCAACTATCCTTTTGTGTCTGGTTTTGGTTATTTTTAATCTTTTTGACATCAGACAAATACCTACGTAGGTTTTCAACATTTTCATCTAACTTTTCGTATGAGGATAAGTCAGAATCATAAGCCGTTTCCAGTAGATCATTTCGCTTTCGCTTCATATTTCTCACTGTTATAGCTTCCATAGGATTATAATACAATGGAGGTCTGGTTTTCTCTTCCTTTACCACTGTTTTATCATCCTTTCTTTCCGTTAATCTATAGTATTCATCTTCAGTGAGTATAAAATTACGTCTGGAGAATGTTAAAGGCTGACGATTCATCTTTTTATTGATGATAAAACAGATACAATAGGTGTTATAATAGCATCCAAAAGATTCCCTCTACCACTCTGAATCAAAATTTTACGCTTATCATCAACTCTCCCTCTACCACTAAGTTTATGTAGCTCCTTCTTGTAACGCTGCAACTCAATAAACTGCTCAGAATCAAGAGGAACATTACCTAATATAATATTTTTAACACTTTCTATCAATGATTGAAACAAATCTGAGTTAGCCTTTTCGACTATAGCGATTTTTCCTTTCTTACTCAGATCATCCAGAGCTAAAATCGCCATTCTATTTCGCATCATTCGTGTTGAGAGTTTCATCTTTATCTTCTCCCTCCGCCTAGCACACTTTTAAGTAACCCTGGAACTATATTGCTGATGATAGGTCCTAGTAGAGCACCTAAAAATCCTCCTTTTTGCAATACAGCTTTCTTATCATCTAACGTTGATTTTCTTACTAAAGCGCTAATATCCTTCACGTTTCGCTGCAACTCATTATACTGAGATGATGTCAATGGTATCGTTCCATTTATAATAGCTTTAGCACATTCCATTAGAGTCATAATAAACTCCTTTTTGGCTTTGGCTATAACAGACTTTTGAATAGCAAAGGTTGTATTGTTGAGCGATAACAACACAGCTGCATTTTTTGTTAATTTTTTCTCCAAAGCTTTAGTCATTATAATGCTTTCGTGTTGCGTCGTTGAATAACAAAATACGATTGAGGTGAAGTGAATAGTAATTGTATTTATATCCTTTTACTTGGGTACATATAATATCATAGGGAGAACTGATGTAAAATTTCCCAATAGTCTATATTGATCATTCGTTTGTTGAGTCGTATCTATTCGTAAATAAGAGTATGGTTTCTTTGTCGCATCTTCAAAAGCCTCTTGTACATATTTTATTTTTGATGGAAAACATTGTCGAGCCAAATAGGAAATAGAAGAAGCATCTCTATGGTTTTTAAAAAGAAAAAAATAATGACTATTCAAGGAAATTGTACGATTTCCTTTTAAAAACAGATTCTGAACAATAAAAAACACACTTATGTTCAAATGATGACTATGTTTTGTATACAAAGCATTAGCATCAGCTTTACCAGAAACTTCATCCATGAGATCATCAATTATCAGCCATCGATTTTTACCATCTCTGGGAAAACTCACTGTTATATCTATCATGCCTTCATGAAAAATCACTCCTGATACATCATCAAAGGCTTTTTGGTAGGCTCCATAACAGTAGTGAATCTCTGTTGGTGGAGGGTGTGCTATAGTCTGACTAGCTTCAATCATTCGAAAAATCGCTTGCGTCTTTCCCGATCCAGTTGGTCCTGCAATCATTGCTGTAAAAGGAGATCGCATCGTCGGGTCATAATCTTCAGGTTTCCCATTCATCATAAAAAGATGTTCATCAATCAACAGTAGTTTCATTTATGATTCCAACAGGAGAGTTTCTCGCTTTTTGTATTTTTTCCATAGCTTCTTCATACATACTAAACTCAGTAACACCTCCAAAAGTGGAAAGCCCTACGACAAATACCAAAATTATCATAATTATCAACGCTTTACGCTTCATACTCGGTAAAACATCTATCATATCACGTTCAGCACCATCAATAGTATCAACTTCATTCATCGGTCTCATCTCAACATCATCCTCCGTCGACATCTTAACTTCCAATAACCATACAATCTTATCACGTTTTCATTTATATACAATGTTAAAACTATCAAAAAAATCAAATGCCATACATGCAAAATCTATATGCCATATAAGTTCAAAATAAGTAAAAAAATAATCAAAAACTCAAATGCCACTTAAATGCCACTCAAATGCCACTCAAGTACCCCTCAAGTAAAATACAATATAAACTCGGCGAATTCATCCAACGTCGTAACCCATTGCATAACCTCCAAGGTCTAATCCACAAAAAAACACTTGGTAGGGAGATCTGCTCATATACTACTACTCCTACAGAACTGACAGTGCCTACAGAACTGACAGTGCTCACACATCTGACAGTATTCACAGAACTGACAGTGCTCACAGAACTGACAGTGCTCACAGAACCGACAGTGCCTACAGAACTGACAGTGCTCACACATCTGACAGTATTCACAGAACTGACAGTGCTCACAGAACTGACAGTGCTCACAGAACTTACAGTGCTCACAGAACTGACATTGCTCACAGAAGTAGTAATATATGAGCAGATCTCCCTACCAAGTGTTTTTTTGTGGATCTGATCTTGGAGTTGAGACAATGGGTTACGGCGTTGGATGAATTCGCCGAGTTTATATTGTATTTTTACTTGAGGGGTACTTGAGTGGCATTTGAGTGGCATTTAAGTGGCATTTGAGTTTTGATTAGTTTTTTACTTAATTTGAACTTATATGGCATATAGATTTTGAATGTATGGCATTCAAGTTTTGATAACTTTTTTACATAACTCGAACTCATATGGTATCTTGAGAGAGAGGGGAGAGGAGAGAGGAGAGAGGAGAGATGGGAGATGAGAGAGGAGAGAGAGGAGAGAGATTTTTTAGTTTTCTATACATTCATGTATATATGGTTAGTTATGTACATATTTATGGCTATATTTATATCTACATAGAGAGAGGAGATATATCTACATTGAACAAATATATTGATCAAAAATGAAAATTATATGTTTATATACCTGATTACATAATGAGGGGTACTTGAGTGGCATTTGAGTGGTATTTAAGTGGCATTTGAGTTTTGATTATTTTTTTACTTAATTTGAACTTATGGCATATACATTTTGAATGCATGACATTCAAGTTTTGATAATTTTTTTACATAACTCGAACTCATATGATATTTTGAGAGAGAAGAGAAGAATGAGGAGACTACATTGAATCAATATATGATTATATACATTTATTACATAATAAGTAGCAAAATATTTTTGTATAATATAGCTAGAGTTAGTAAATACTAAGTAATTCAAAGCACTACAACTTGTAATGACAATCGATGGTTGATAGTCTTTTTCTTTACAATGTTGTCATTGTTGTACTGATGTTATAACTAGGAAGGAAGACTTCTGTTCTATGTACTTTTGATTCCATAATGAACTAAAATCAAAAGTTATGTATTAGTATAGGATGATTAAACAAAAATGTAAAATAATTACATAAATTTGAATTATAGTTCTTTTTACATTGGTTAGTTAACATTATATAGTAAAGGGAAGTAACTCACCAAGTTATATTGTTCAGTTTGTTTTTTCTTGAGCATAATTTTCATCAAGTGTTTTTGATTCTCTCTCTTCTATCTAAAGCAAAACAAAAAATAATTGCTTTATATATAAATATTATCTAATTGGAAGTATTACTTATATCAGTTAGTTTACATTGAATAAAAAATACTCACTATGTTGTCTTGTCTGACATGCTCTTTTTGAATATAGTTTTCACCAGGGGGCGCTGGTTCTCTCAAAGATGTAGAAGATGTGTTTCCCACTCCCATTGAAAGCACTAAGACCTTGTTCTCAACAACCTCATCTGTAGTAAAGTACTTCATCTGGTTGGAATCATCAAGTTTGTTGGATAGGTTTTGAGCCGTTTCTATCGCTTGTAATGCTGTGAATGTGATTATATCATGTCGATGATAACCAAATCTACTAACTTCACGATTTCTTACAAGTATGACTCCTGTTCCAATTTGTTTGATGTTGCTAGCGTGTTTTTCAGGTATATATAGAACTCCCATCATCAAACCGTCATATTGCAAACATCTGTAGTTTACCAGTAGCGCGTTCATCACCACATCTCCATTAGGTAATGTTAACTGAGTTGATATTTGAGGAGATTCAAAACTGATTACACTTCCAACAGCAAATTGCGAGAGCGTTGCGATACGAACCATACTGATCAACTGAGTAGGTGTTTTTTTTTTTATTAATCTACTTAGCTGTTTAGCTTCCTCAAGGGAAATATTGGATGGGAAGTTGATAGGGTGAAAGATTGGATGCTTGTCTGAATCGAATCCCATAAAAACCACCAGTTTTGGAACATCCGGTTGTGTTGGAGCTAATTTGTTGTAATCCTCATTTCTCACCATAGACCTCACTTGTCGTCTGTTGCCAAATGTTTCGATATTGTAGCGGATAATGCATAAGTTTTTATATACATCCTCAGTTGGTCGTTCGATGGAGACTATCTCGAGAAGTGATGGCGTTTGATTTAAGTGAAGTGGTTGAAACCTTCCAATCATTACTCTGTCATTGGTATCGCAAGAATTGAGCAAACTAGCAGCATTTTTTGACAAGCAGGAAAGATGAGAAGGAGATGGCGCTTTCAAAGTCCAAGTATAGTCAATCGTTTTATTTCTATCCGAATCCCATGGCTTTGGTCGAATTGTATTCAGTTTCCTTCTTATTAGATGTGAATCAGGAGGGATATTTTCTTTATCATCAGAGTATGGTTCGAATGTTGAGAGAAATGAGGTATTACGGTCTTCATTCATATTCAGAGCGTTCAGTCGGAAGTTGGAACTGAAAAGAGAGTAAAAAATATGTAACAAATGGCTGGAATTTGAAAAATATTTTGAAAAGAATAAACTAACTAGATATTTATAAAATAAACACATAATCAAAACCATAATAATTTTTCTGATGTGTTATGGTGAAACTATTTGATCTTTTATTAATAAGAACAAAATATTAAAACATAACATTAACTTTCTGAAGTATTATAGCAAAACTAGTTGAAGTTTTTTATCAGTATATGTTAAAGAATTATTTAGTGATTCTCACCTTATTGAGTTTCAAGTAAATGTAGTAGTTGGTGTGTAGATGTTGCTTCCTTGCTAGCTATTGTAGAACTGGATGCTTTCTGTGTGAAAACACTGGTTCTTAAATAGCTAAAGCTGTACTAATTAACCCTATGAAACCTTTATAATATATATATGACTCAGCAGTTTTTTCACGCGATATTCCCGCGAAAGCTTTGGTTTTTATTCGCGTGAAAATTATTTTTTTACTCCCGCGAAAGCAATGGTTTCTATTCGCGTGAAAATAAACTATTTATTCCCGCGAAAACATTGGTTTGTATTCGCGTGAAAATAAAATATTTATTCCCGCGAAAGCAACGGTTTCCATTCGCGTGAAAATAAACTATTTATTCCCGCGAAAACATTGGTTTGTATTCGCGTGAAAATAAAATATTTATTCCCGCGAAAGCAACGGTTTCCATTCGCGTGAAAATGAAGTATTGATTCCCGCGAAAGCTTTGGTTTGTATTCGCGTGAAAATAAAATATTTATTCCCGCGAAAGCAACGGTTTCCATTCGCGTGAAAATGAAGTATTGATTCCCGCGAAAGCTTTGGTTTGTATTCGCGGGAAAATAAAATTTCTATTCCCGCGAAAACAACGGTTTCTATCCGTGTGAAAATAAATTATTTATTCCCGCGAAAACATTGGTTTGTATTCGCGTGAAAATAAAATATTTATTCCCGCGAAAGCAACGGTTTCCATTCGCGTGAAAATAAAGTATTGATTCCCGCGAAAGCAACGGTTTCCATTCGCGTGAAAATAAAGTTTTGATTCCCGCGAAAGCTTTGGTTTGTATTCGCGGGAAAATAAAATTTCTATTCCCGCGAAAGCAAGGGTTTCCATCCGTGCGAAAATAAATTATTTATTCCCGCGAAAACATTGGTTTGTATTCGCGTGAAAATAAAATATTTATTCCCGTGAAAGCATTGCTTTGTATTCGCGTGAAAATAAAATTTTTATTCCCGCGAAAGCAACGGTTTCTATTCGCGTGAAAATAAATTATTTATTCCCGCGAAAACATTGGTTTGTATTCGCGTGAAAATAAAATATTTATTCCCGCGAAAGCATTGCTTTGTATTCGCGTGAAAATAAAATTCTTATTCCCGCGAAAGCAACGGTTTATATTCGCGTGAAAATAAATTATTTATTCCCGCGAAAGCATCGGTTCCCATTCGCGTGAAAATAAAATATTGATTCCCGCGAAAGCATTGCTTTGTATTCGCGTGAAAATAAAATGTTTATTCCCGCGAAAGCAACGCTTTCCATTCGCATGAAAATAAATTATCTATTCCCGCGAAAACATTGGTTTGTATTCGCGTGAAAATAAAATATTTATTCCCGCGAAAGCAACGGTTTCCATTCGCGTGAAAATAAAATATTAATTCCCGCGAAAGCATTGGTTTGTATTCGCGTGAAAATAATTTTGTTATTCCCGCGAAAGCAACGGTTTCCATTCATGTGAAAATAATGCTGATTCATAGCAGTGCAACTTAAGCTATATAAGAAGCACTGTTTTCATACAGAAAACATTCACTTCATCGTTAGTAACTGAAGGAAGAAGATCTACTACATCATCATCTACTACAACCCTCCTTCTTCATCATTTGAGTTACATAGGAAACAGCTGAAGTTCAAACAACTATGTATATAATTCATCTAATTCAAAGAACAACAAGTCTTCATTTATGATGTAAGTATTTATATTTCGTTTTAATTGTAATCAATTTAAGCGTGAAGACATTTTCTGAACAAAAAACAAGATTATTCACTATTTAAGATATCAAAAAATGTTGTATGTAAGTTTTAATTATGGTTATTCTTATTATTTCAGGGCTTCAAAATGAAAAAAGTACTCCTTCTTCATCCGAATTTTATAGAAAGCAGCTCTCAAGTTCAAACTAACTGAAGGAAGAAGATCTACTACATCATCATCTACTACAACCCTCCTTCTTCATCATTTGAGTTACATAGGAAACAGATGAAGTTCAAACAACTATGTATATAATTCATTAAAGAAAAACAAGTCTTCATGTAAGTATTTATATTTTGTTTTAATTGTAATCGATTTAAGCGTGAAGACATTTTCTGAATAAAAAACAAGATTATTCACTATTTAAGATATCAAAAAAATGTTGTATGTACGTTTTAATTATGTTTATTCTTATTATTTCAGGACTTCAAAATGAAAAATGTACTCCTTCTTCATCCGAATTTTATAGAAAGCAGCTCTCAAGTTCAAACTACTAGGAATATCATTCATTTTAATTCAAAAGAAAAAGACAAGTCTTCATTTCTGATGTAAGTATTTACGTTCTATTATAATAGTAATCAATTCAAGTATATTGAAAAAAAATTGAAACCTTAGTCTTTTTTTTATTTTTTTGCTATAAAGCATTATCATTTTTTTTTAGAATAACAACGAACTAGATCAAAGGAAAAGAACTTTCCAACAAAACTTCAACTTGAGTAATAACTGAAGCTACTACTTATATTATATATAAATAATGTGTCGAGTAACAAACAACAGATATGTAGCAAACACTATTTATAATGAAAAAAGAGAAATGCAAAAAACTCGAAATTGTTTTGAAAATACTAAAGACTGCGCTGAATGGATAGATGATAGTTTACTCGTTACTTCATCGTTGTTTTTACAACGAACTTTTCCTGATACCACTGCAATAACTTATGTCGTCGCAACTTATCCGGATAATCACTGTAGTCTTTTGTCATTAAAATTACAAAAAACTATTGCGCAACTTTCCCCATCGGACTTTTTCAAGTTCATTTACAATGAACTCTCTTTTTATGAAAGAGAGGCTTTAATGCTTGATGAAAGTTATCGAAGAAAATCATTTCTTACAAATTGGAGACGAGTAGGTAAACATTGTGGTGAAAACATGGCTGCAGCTGGTTTCTATAACCTTGAAAAAGACAACGCTGTTCGATGTGTTTTTTGCCAAGGGGTATTACTAAACTGGAAGGATGAAGATGAACATCCGATGAAAGAACACGCTAAAAGTTTTCCGTTTTGTCGATTTGTTAGAGGATTTAACACTCACAATCGTCCGTATAGACCTAGGAAACTACTTGCAGATGAAATGAAAAACATCTCAATTGTCAAAAGTTATACGATGGAAGAACAAAAGATCAGAAGAGGAGATTTAACTGCAGAAGTATTACCTCTAGGTATATCAATTGATCGTGCTGATACACCACGTTTTGCTACTGAAACATCTAGAGAAGACAGTTTCAAACAATGGAAGGGTAAAGTCTCCATGAAACTCCTTTCCAATGCAGGTTTCTACTATACTAAGTTCGGGGATAGTGTGAAATGCTTCTTTTGCTCAGGTGAACTTAAAGAATGGAAAGAGAGTGATCTACCATGGGAGGAACACTGTCGATGGTTCCCAGACTGTTATTTTTTACTCGGGAGTAAAGGTGAAGAGTATGTTGAGGATGTTTACATGCGAACGGAAAAAGGCAAAAGGTGTAAGCGACGGGTTGAAAAATATCGAGAAAAATTAAAACAAATAACGCGCAACAATGACACCGAAGAAATGAAACTTATTTGCAAAAAACTAGGATACAGTCAAAACGATATCGAACAAGTTTTAGTGTTAAATGGAAAACCTTTTGAGCGAATAGGTTTTATGATTGAAGCCTTACATATTTTTGAAAATGATTTTACAACTGTTGAGAATTCGTCAACACTGTTAAAAAATGATGCTAAATCAATTGATTCGTTAAAAAAAGATAAAGATCCGCTGTTAAAAAATGATGCTAAATCAATTGATTCGTTAAAAAAAGATAAAGATCAGACTAAGCAAAGCAAACTCGCTCAATGTGTGTCTGAGACGCATGAAAAAAAAGTAATTGCAAATCATATCTCTCTTCCGTGTGGTCATCTCATTTACTGTAGTGAGTGTAAGGAAAAATCGCTTACTGAATGCTCATCAGAAGTAAAACCTTGCCCAATCGATGGTTGTCAGGTTGAAATTAAAGCATTTATGAAGATCTACATGAGCTAGCATAACAATTAACCTCAAAAAAAAGAAAAAGTAATGAATGATTAAATAGATGTTTCAATTTGAAAACGTATCATTCGCGTTTTGTAATTTAACGGAATAACAACAAATATGCTACGTGTTGAAGACTTTGCTCACCAAGAAGCTTCCGATGCTATAGGTCCTAAGACTTTTTTGGCTGAGGTTTCTGATGAAATGTTGAGGATTTATTTTACGGAGGAATGTGTATACTGTGTACTAGGAGGAAGTTTTTACAAGCAAGCAACCAATCTATCGTTACTAAACTGTTACTGTTCACACGTTGATGACAAATGTATCACTTGTAAAAGATATGCTGAAATGGTTGAAGGCGCTACACCTACCAAAAAAGAATTGGGTGATGCTATCGACTGGATTGATAAAAGACAAGTTTTGAAAAATGCTAAAATGGGTTTTTTGGTGCATGATGAATGGATTAATGCTTTTTTGGATCTTTCCACTGATGATTTGAAGTCTCCCTTTTTGTTAACAAATTTGAGAGCACGATTAAATCCCTACCTATTACCTACTAGTCAGAGCAAACTGGCTTATCAACGACTAAAGGATAAATTACTTGCGATAGCAGAAGGATATCCATACGCTTACACTCTTGATGAAAAAGAAGACTCAGTCAACCCGATAATAACTATTGATTCGACAAATATATCTGAAGACTCATAAAAGAACTGCTACAAAAAAAGTTGCTTCATTTATCTCTGAACTACAACAGAAACATGAGTGGAAAAACTCAAGGATTCAAGTCAATTGGTACATTGGCTGATTTTGTTCCTAAGTTCATAAGGAGTCATTTTGAACACATTCCTTTAGAGCGTTCGAATCCTCTTCTTGTTCAACTCATCACCGAAGAAGTATTTTATTTTGTGTTAGGATTCAATCTAGTTCGTAAATCAATACAAAGCATGCTTTTGAGCTGTAATTGTATTTCAAGAGCAAATCCTCTCGAATGCTTAAACTGTTCTAGGAGCTTTGATCCAAAAGTATGCTGTCCGCAAGACAAGTTGATAGATTTTGAAGATCTCAAAAGAGCGATCGAACTGATTGATATAAAGCAATGTTTGAAAGATGCTGAACTGGGTGATTTGATAGATATTTCGAATTTAAGAGGTTTGACTTCATTTCGCTGGACAGAAACACATGTTCTTTTGTCTCAATCTCGATTGGAACCATACTTACATTTTGGTAACCACTTTGATGAGATTGTTTCACATCTTCAAAATCGGTTGAGAGAGCTGAACAAGCCGCTAGCCTCTTACATATAAATAGAAAAAAACATCAAGAAAGAAAGTATTCAACTTTCAACACTGAAAGCGAAAACATTTAAAAAAATGAGCTGCGTATTTATCTTGCTACTGGCACTAACATTCCCCAATGTTAGTGGAGTATTCTATACCAACGAAATTGATGATTGTATAGCCGGAGCTATGGATAAAAATGATGTCTTGTTTTTTTCACCTTTCAAAAGGACTATACGATATAAAGATGAAAATGGAAAAAACTGTGTGCGACTCTACCCTCCCGACTTATTATATTGTGGTTTTTTCATCCCTACAAGCGCTTCTTGGATCTGCAAGGAAATAACTTCTACAGATTCTGTGTCTTGTGATACACCAACAAAATACACTCTGAATCAGGAGGAATGCGCAATAGGGGTTAAAAATAATACGGAAGGTCTTACTCAAAATACAAAACTATTTTGGAATGATGAATTATGTGTATTTGAATACAACACCTCACGTTTGATTTGTCCACCAACAGAAGAGTTTGAGACAACCAACTTTGCATGTGTGGAATGCAATCGTTTGACCAACAAGGAGTCGAAAATAGCTACTATCATCACTAAAATCAATGGTATTGAAGGTGTAAATTTGTCATTTTCGAATTTTGAAAGTTTGAAGTCTGTTCAAAACAAGATTATCATCAGTATCACATGTCAAGGAGATACCAAAGACAAATGCAATCCCAAGGTTATAAATATAGAGCTTTAGTTGAAGCATATTAACCAAAGACCACCGAAATGCAAGACAGTTAACTCTAGATGATGAAAGCATAAACTAGGTTAAAAGTCTCTCTCTCTGAATAAAAAAAAATGAGATATTGCATCTATCTCCTATTATTCCCAATCCTAAGCGGTTATTGCCTTGTAACCGAGTTTACACCATTCACTTTATCTCATAGAGCGTCTGGATGTTTTCGGGGAATTCTTAATATGGAAGCGGTTGATTCAGTAACTCGTATTTTAAGAAAAAACTTAAAATATCGTATGCGTAGACTCACATGTTTCATGGAACCTACTCACCTACGTAGAAGCTGTGACACTCGTGATATGTGGCCTCAACACTACTTTGTTTGCAAAACCGACGAAGCTTTAAATTACATTCGTTTATACGATGAAGGATTACTAACTACGACTCGAAGAACAACTCCAACAACAACCACTGCAACTCCACATACAACGACAACAATCACCACAACTCCACAGACAACGACGACAACAACCCCGGCGACAACCACTACAAACAAGCCAGTAGTTCCGGCTTTATCACCATCAATTCCATCTCTTCCACAAGCTCTGGGTTTAGTCGATTTAATTTTGGAACAACCAAGCCCTACAAACTCTACTATATACAATTCTGATTGTGTGTGTGATAGATACATCATATGCGAAAACAATTCAGTATCAATTACAAATTCAACACCATCGATTTATAGAGTTTTTATTTATAATGATTTGGAGGGTTTTTCAAAACTTTCTCTGTCTATATCGGAAAATAGTAAACTTAAGCTTGAAGAAAATCTTCTCATCATCATTGAACCTGAATGTGATGATATTTCTTGTAAAGTCATCAAATACTTTACAAATTAAAAAGTTTTTATAGACTTTAACTCTATATATTCAACTTATTACACTCTATTATGATATCTATTTTATCACATTCTCCTTTTTTGTAAATTTGTACAATTAGATGAAATTTAACCATTTAGAGAATGATTTCTTTTTGCAAAAAATTTATGAAAATTGAATGAAATGAAAAAAAGACTATGTATTTACTGACTCTAGCTATATTATATGAGATTTTCCCTACTTATTACATAATAAATGTATATATTCACATATTCTTTCATTTTTACTCACTGTATTTATTCAATGTAGATATATCTCCTCTCTCTCAAGATATCATATGAGTCGGAATTACAGAAAATTATCAAACCTTAAATGCCTTACATTCAAAATCTAGATACCCTATGAGTTATAATTATGTATACAGTTACTCCCTACTTATTATGTAATCAGGTATATAATCATATAATTTTCATTTTTGATCAATATATTTGTTCAATGTAGATATATCTCCTCTCTCTATGTAGATATAAATATAGTCATAAATATGTACATAACTAACCATATATATATATGAATGTATAGAAAACTAAAAAATCTCTCTCCTCTCTCATCTCCCATCTCTCCTCTCTCCTCTCTCCTCTCCCCTCTCTCTCAAGATACCATATGAGTTCGAGTTATGTAAAAAAGTTATCAAAACTTGAATGCCATACATTCAAAATCTATATGCCATATAAGTTCAAATTAAGTAAAAAACTAATCAAAACTCAAATGCCACTCAAATGCCACTCAAATGCCACTCAAGTACCCCTCAAGTAAAATACAATATAAACTCGGCGAATTCATCCAACGCCGTAACCCATTATCTCAACTCCAAGGTCCAATCCACAAAAAAACACTTGGTAGGGAGATCTGCTCATATATTACTACTCACAGAACTGACAGTGCTCACAGAACTGACGGTTCTAACAGAAAAAAAGTGGAAAACTCCGGATTAGACGGGTGATTACACTCCGGGAATGATTAATGTAAGAGTAAACTCTGTCAGCAATATAAGTGATATCTAGTAAATTAGTAGGAACTTTGGGAATATTTGTGAGGAGTAACTGAGTGTAGCGGATTTTTATGTCCACTACCTTCCGCTAGGGGGTTGTGCTGGTAGATGCTCAGTCTGTGCAGCCAACAATACTGTCAGCCACATCAGGCCTGACAACCAACCGTCTATCTCAACTCAAGGTGACCTCGTGCCGAATAGGCACAAACAAAGCGTTGTAAAGTGAACAACCGACTTTATCAACAGTATCAAGCCCTCGGCTCAGACATACACTGTGTTCAAGTAGTGTATAATTAAATCCTTTATTCATAACAAAATGCAAGGAGGTAAAACAAGACAAGAAAACACACTCAGGTCATAACATTTAGGGCAATGAGTACGGCAAAATCTCTGCCTTTTATAAGCAGAGTTACAGTGGAAAGTTTCCAGCCATGCACAGGAAGCATGGCAGGAAGTTATACAGTATATAGTAAGCAATATGATATATTATGGTAGATGGCATTGTCAAATAAGATCAGAGTAAACGTGTTAAATAGCACTGGCCCCCAGAAGTGAGAGGCGGAGTCTGTTGTTAACTTGGCCAGTGATAGGTTAATGTAATCCTTTGATCTTTACTGGCCTTTGGTTCATGTTTCTGCACATCTGAGGGTAGATAGCTCCGGGAGGTAGTGTTTGGAGGTACTTAGGCTAACTTTCATCTCTCTGGCCATGGCAGCCATCTTGTTGCCGACCTGGGATAGCGACCTTTGCAGCTCTAGGGGGAAGAGGCTGTGCTCTGGTTCTAGAGCGTGAAGGGCGCTCCACTGATGGACTGACTGGTGCAACTGCCATCCAGTAGTTCTGAGCCTGGGCAGGCTTGTGTTTCATGGGACCTACTGGTTGTGGAGAGGGTAGGTGGAGCAAGGAGGGTATGACAGTAGATGTTTGGTGGAGCTCAGGCCTAGTTGCTTCATCCTGTGGGACGGCATAACAGTTAGCAGTAGGGAGCTGCCAATCAGGTGTGTTGGGTGGCGCTTTCCTTCCAGGAGGGGGCTCAGGGTACCTGGCTAAAGGAGCAGAAGGCACGGGGTTGTATTTCTCTAGTCTTACCAATTCCATCTTCCATCTCTGCACCCTCATCCTTTGGTCTTTACTAGCCTTTGGTTCATGCTTCTGCACATCTGAGGGTAGATAGCTCCAGGAGGTGGTGTCTGGAGGTACTTAGGCTAACTTTCATATCTCTGGCTATGAGGGCCATCTTGCTGCCAACCCGGGATAGCTACCCAGGGTCGGGGTACCAAATAACTAGTGCCGATATGATTTATTACTAATAATAATCGTTTTTTGAGCAATATAATTGCTAAAACAGATGCCGGTCTTTTTCTATTATAACCAATGGAGGCATACCTGTGGTAGCCACCATCAGGGGGACCTCTGCACAGTAGTGGTCACTGTTACTTGCCAGTAAAATCCACCACATGATCATTAAAGTTAGAAAATAATTTTGCCAGAAATTGTGGATAGATTGATATCTCACTCTCAGGTGACTAAACTTTGTCTTTAATCAGCTCGCGAGAACTTTACTCCCAAGTGATTAGACTCTGGTTCTGCTGTGTTGTTATTCTACAGGTCCTTAACTGTTAGCTCTACTGACCAAGAGAGAACTTTAATGCACAAGTGACTAAGCTCTGACTCTCTATATCAAATTAGATTCTACTCCTAAGATGATTAAAATGGAGAAAAGCCTTGGCATTTTTAGTATGATTACCTAACAGCAAGCGGGTGTATCAATGATTGCCTAAACATACAATCTCATTGTCCTTGAATAGCCTATTATTGTCCAGCCTCAATCATTAAAAAAGAAAACAAATGAATATCACGGAGCCTTACATAGCTTTCTAAGTTAAAAAACTAAGCAGATTAAATGATGTTGATTTTTCTTAGTAATTTACTGATTATTTTGTTTTCTTGTTACATTAAAAACTTTGAAACTTGAACTGGCTGCAAATGAAAAGTGGTGACTATTATGTTCCTGCATTTTAGACTGTTACCAACTAGAAACGTGTTACTTGAACCAAAAATTTAATAAACAAGAGGTCAAGAGCTCATAGGTGAACAAACAGCTTTAATTTCACACACTCTTCAGCTTCAACTGCGCAAGGCTCGTTGCATTGGGTTTTGTTTTCGTTTAGAGACCTGCTCTTTGTAAAATGATGCCCAGTGATATCACTCTTGTTTTAGGAGCTTAACAATCAGAATCAAGCTTCATCTCCCAGTTTTGGCTTGGAGTCTATTGCAGATACGCTGGGTGTACCCAGTGGATCTATGTCATAATTAACCATACTATACTATTCATCATTCAATCAAGCCAGTTGTTATTTTCAGAGATATTGATTTCTTTGTTTAGTTAGACTTATATTTTTATGTCTGTACTTCCTTTTCAATGGTCCTGTACTAATCTCCTTTTTTAGCTCAATGCGAGTTGCCATCACGTGCTTAAATCAACTTTGTCATTTTTTGCAAGCTATATCAACTACAGAAGAATTAACTCCGATTTGAATCGTTTTCAATGTTTTATCATTCACTGAGAAAAAACAGTACAAATATAGCATCAGACAAAGATTGATATTGATCATAAATTCAATCCATAACTGGTCTAGTCATTCTCCAATAGATAATCATCATGTGATTAATAATCCACATATACAGTGATTAAGAATAATCTTGTTTTTAATCCGTGCTAAGCTAACCCAATCCAAATTTCAATCCCAATGTGATTGAGTGTGGGTTACTCACCGATACCCTGGTAGTGGCAATAAATCAACCCATGTTTATTCGCATGTCAATCACTCAGGTTATTACGTTCGAATTGATCAAAATAAGATTAAAACTCACCAACGTTTTTCTGTGAGTGAAGCGGATGTGAAAACACAACTTGCAGAAGAGTGGTTGGTTTTTTTAAAACCAAATGATGATGATCAACTACCGACAACTCATAAACTTGAAAAAAAAAACACACAAAAATTGACTCACTTTCACATTTCAACTTTTGCATATTGTTTCATTAATTATCAAAAATGCAAATGTTTTTGATGCATAACGTAAAGTTTTAATGGCATAACTAAAAGTATGTCTTCATTTAGACCAAAACAGACAACTTACTTAGTAGGCAAAGCGATAAACCACAATGTGTATTATTTTAGAACATATGACGCGCATGAATACTTATTTTAGTTGGTTTGACGAAACCATTAACTACTTTATATCAATGTATTGATTGATATATAAATTGTTGTCTTCAACAGATAAACAAAAGTGAAGATATAATTTTTTTCTCTAAATCAACTAAAACTGCTCCGAGCATTAAAAGTTCAGTTGTAGCCTCAGCCACTGGTTTACTTTGAGTGTTTAGTCACTCTCTTCCATGTACCTCATTAACTCAGCTTCGTCTTCTGCCTCAAGTCGAGCTTGTTCTTCTGCAGCCCTTCTCTCAGCTTGATATGGTTCTTCTGCAGCCCTTCTGTCTACTTGATCTTGTTCTTCTACAGTCATTCTGTCTACTTGATCTTGTTCTTCGGCAGCCCTTCTCACTGCTTGATCATGCTCTTCTACAGCTCTTCGTTTTTCAAAGCCATCTGACATACCAAGTTGAACAACTCCACCCTGGTCTCCCCAGGTTTGTGGTGTATGTTGAAACTCTCCGCTTTGAATCATCTCATTCACTTCATCTAGTAGTCTCAGAGCTTCTACATCAACTGCTGGCTGCTTAAATCCAGCTAAAACTTCTGCTGTCCCACCTACATCACTGGAGCTAGTTGGTTGTTCTAGCTCAGTCTTTCGTTTCTTTGGTGGTCCCGCAGCAAAAGTTTGGGAACAATCAATCAGAGCAGTTGTTTCGTCTTGAGAAGTTGAAAGAGTAGCACTTGCAGCTACACGCTTATTACGAGAAGTTGATAAAGACATTGCTACTTTGGTAGAAGTCTGATCTGCAGAATAAAGAAGCTTCACAGACGGATAGGACTGAGAAGAGGAAGTAGAAGGTGCTGGCGAGGATGCTGCCTTCGCTACTGTATCTTTACCTACATCGGCTGGAAGCATCGTATTAGGATTGTCTCCTGCACATATCAGAGGTAGTGTCTGACCAGGAGCTGGTGCAGCCAAACCTGTGGGAGGTCGTCCGCCAATCAGTGAATGATCATAAAGTAGGTTGAAATTTCCTCTTCTTTTTATCTCTGGATAATAGTGTGCTAGTCGAAACTGGAAAATGTAAGTAGTTACACAAACTGACATTTATAGTTTCAACAATGATTTTGATTATCTTCAATAGTTTATATGAATATTAATGCAAACATTTTTCATTTAGCAACACAGTTTTCTGCATTCAATGGAAGATATTAGCAGAATAGGACTGGTTTAGGTCACGTCAGGTTCTCAAACTAGCAGTAATGCTTTGAAAATTTCAAATATGGTGTTTGATTGGCAATCCTACAGTTTGATCAATCTTTGGTGTTTGCTACCATTAACTCTACTACGGTAGGGTTTGTTTACACCAAAATTTACATAAATTTTTGGTTTAGAACGTTAATTGAATGTCATCAGTGAAAGACTACTAATTACGGAAAACTTTATTTGCTCTGTTGATTGTAGGTTACTTACAAATCCTTGCTGAAAAATGTTGGATGCTTTTTTGTTCACTAGAAATGCATTAGAAGCTCCTCGAATAATCTCCTTGGAATGCAGCTCGAGTGTCTCGACTGGAAGGGCATTTATTAGGTCGCTGGTCAACAAACAGACCTAAATTGAGCCAAAAGTATGTTCAATAGTAAACAGTGTGGTTAAGTCTGGTTTTAAGAGCATGAAAAGACTTTTTAAACGGAGGAACTATGATACCACAAATGGGTAATGATGAAATTTTTGTTTTGACATACTTTATTCATCTATCTATAGATGTCTTGGCCAAGTAAGTGGAATAAATTATTTGAGAGGCAGCCACTTTAATTTTCAGCCATGAGTCTTTCTGAACGGCAAGAAAATGGGAAAAATTGTGGTGCAGCAGTAAAAGTATTTGGATTCTTCATCCAAAATTTTGTGAGTAATATTCAAACCACTATTTTCTATAAAGATAATCATAGGTTCTGTTTAGATGTTAAAGACTTAGACTGTCTAAAGTGCTATCACTTTGCCTGCTTCTTGTCATCCCTTTTATAAAGTTTCCATCGCTTCTCTACAACTCCTGCATTTGATAACGCGGTAAAAGATTTTGTGAAAAAAGTCAGTTTTAGGTTTTGCTGAATCATTGGAGCTCATAAATAGCTAAAGAAAATCAGTTGGCAAAAAACATATTCAATTTGGGTTAGGATGAATACTATCTATATTTGGCGTCTATTGGTGAACCGACAATTCAAATCAGTTCATTGGCAGAGGAGGAGTGTTGGACCATCCAGAGCCAGTTGGTACAACTTGAGGTAGGAAGTTGCCGCTTAGAATCTGGATGTAAACCACACAATAGCACTTTGTTATAAGCTTTCTTCAAGGTTTATGCACTCATTCGGAGAGTAGAGACTAAGTGGAAATAAGACTAGGTAGCACACTGTCACAGGGTTTCTCCCAGTCTTCAAATATATGCCAGAGCGTTACCCCGCCCTGTGATAATTCACAAAACGACTTTGGAGAACAGCTATACAACCTAAAAATCTCTAGTGATACCTTGACTTGTACAAACTACCCATAATTTCAAAGTATCAAACTTTGTTACTGTAAATGTGGTAACAATGAGCCAGAGTCATGCAAAAGGCTAAGAAGATGTTAGTTCAGCACTTTAGAAGCGCAGTAAAAAAAATCATATATCCTAGGTATGGAAAAAACTGATGACGAGTGATGAACATAAAAAAGCATCCAATGGTACGTGACAGGAGCTACAATTAACCAGAAATATAAGATCGACAATTGTTTATAAAAAGCGCATGGTTCTCGTATGCAGCCTCCAATCACCTATGCAATAACTGATGTTCTCTCTTTTGCAGCCAGGACTTATCACAAGCTTTCAGATCATACCACAGCAGGGCTGCTCATACCTTCGAAGGCACCTCCTGCTGTCAATTAGACTTTTTTCAGACAAGCTTTAACTTTGGGTTGGTGAAAATAGCACTTTAGGTCGGTGTAGGAGTACTTGAGGTCGGTGTAGGAGTACTTGAGGTTGGTGTAGCTAATATTCCTTAATCATTTATTACTAGCATTCCATATAGGGTTTTGTTATGGTGTCATGGCTCAGTCCTTCTCAATAGCGATAAACCATCACGCTTTTCCATGAGCCAGCAATACAGTAGGCCCAAAGGTCATAAACCCTAATTAGCGAGTCAACGGCGACTTTGAGCTAATGAGTCAATGAGTGAAACTCATAGATGAAATATACCAGGATTGCCAGAAACCCGAACGGGGTGAAACCAATTTGAAGTCATCCATGGCACCCATACTGAATTGGTTGTTTAGAGCGGAAACCTAAGCTACAATAGCACCTCGCAAAAGAGTCGTAACTTTTCTATTGAGGCGCTGCTTTGATTTTTGCCACTCGACAAGAGCGTTTTTAGCTTCGGAGCGGAAGCTGCGTAAAAGCAATAAATTTTGAAACCGAGTTAGCCACGTACCAAAGATTACATATATGTTATCGTTGGCATATTCAATTTTGTTCTCGGAGCGGATATGGTATTGTAAGTAACGATACTTGAACCGTCAAAACTAACGAAGTGTGCTTACGGCGTGAAATTAGCGTGTAAAAATTAATAAAAAAAACGATATTGATTACGAGATCTAAGTGGTTTTGAAAATTTGGGAGCAGTATGGCGCTCCCATAAACGGCTACATTTGGCTTGTCACAAAACTTTTATTAGGCAGCGGCAGCTGGCAATCCTGGTATATTTCATCCATGGTGAAACTACTACATGTATATGAAGGAAAATTGTTTCAACTAATAATTAGTTTTAAATGCTTTTCTTGTGTTTGTTTCATCTAATACTACATACTCCGCCGATAAAATTTTGAAGCAGCAGTGCTTGGCTAATGTGTAATTTGTTTATTAAATTTAGAATAATTATTTATTTTCATTATTATTTAACCACCGCCAATTGATTATTTATTATTAATATTTAATTTTTATTATTAATATCAAATTCTAAAATAGGGAGAAAAAAACAAATAATATAAAATAAAATACATCAATATATTTGTGATCACTTATTCTGCATCATTTTTAATTTATATAAATGGTCTTGAAAAGCAACTGTCTCATATCACTGAAATTTCTGTCCAAATTATTTAATTATATTGACTGCAGTGATGCTGGAAATACAATACACGCATGTGCAAACCAGTAGCATTCCCTATTTCCATAAGGCTTCAGTGGTCTGGCGCTATTATAAGTCGCTACTTAGTAGCGACTTTCAATAGAGCTACATAATCACTACTTCAGTAGCGATACACCCATTTCCAAGAGGGGAAAACCCGTGGCGCTATGACGTAGCGCTAGGGCGTCGCGTCATGGAAAGTCACTAATTTATAAACACGCCATTGTTTGTACCTACACCTCAGATATGTTTGCAGTTAATCAGTAATTAACAATTAATTAGTAATTAAATGTTAGTAATTAGCAAGCTTTCAAGTTGATAACACAGAAGCAATAGCCTAAGAAGCTGTGCCAAAGGTAGTTAACAACTGGTGTATCCTAAAAATCCACTCCCATGTATCGATCTGATCATTGTATTTGATTGGTTGTGAAATGCATGAAATGGCAGCTATTTAGCTTAGAATAATATAGAGAGATCAGGGAAAGGGAGGGGGTTGTGAGCTGCAAAGATTATTCTTAACAAAATCCACTAAAATACTTACAGTCATTATATGATCGTACAGAATAGATGCATTCGTCGGAAGTATGTAGTTAACAATAAGGTTTACGTAGGTCAACTCGCTCATATTGCCTTTGGCTTTGATCGCATTAAACAGCCTCTTGTAGAGTGCAGTCTGCGATATCGTGTTACCTGTTCAAAAATTCACTCAACTTTCAACTAAGTGTCAAATCAGCTAGCATTTTATCCAGCTAGTATGCTCTACAGTTAGTATACTGTAGACTTATTATATTACATGGAATAGTCGTTTTTGGCTAAGTGAATGCGTAGTCACAATCATTTGCGAAATTGGGAATTGTTTTTGTATGCATGCATTGCAATTAAAATCATAACAATCAATATTCCCGTTTCTGACACAAGAACAAAAAAGACAGTTGTCATGCTGCAAGCAACTATTGTTGATGCAAGGCCATACAGTTACAATAACCAATTATCTCGAATATATGTGTGTCACACTATCAATGCAATGCTAAAATCAATTGCTTATTGGTTTGCATTGGGTTTGTAGAAGGAACTATTATTTATAAAAAAAACGATACAAAATATTATGTTATAATTGTCGTTTCCGTTTGTTAGCTGGTAGGTTTTGTAAGAGAAGACGCATCAATGCATTTATTTCTCTTCATGGCTATTTGTTTTTCCAGCGTTGCATGCATCCAGCACTGAGAACGATTAAATATTTACATAGTTATTCTAGCTCACTTAGCTGAAAGAGCCTATTATATGCTGTAGAATTACCATATTCAGTCATCGCTCTCCCAAGGGGTCTGTGAGAGAAATCTGTGCAGCGACCATGTGTAATCAGTCTGCAAAGTATTTCTGTGATGTCAGGCCTGCCTGCAGTAGCACTGAGTCTACAACATTAAACTATGTGATAACTAGAAGCAACGTATTTGAAAGACCGTGCAGCAATAAATGGATTTTTTTATGACATTTGTATCCATAGTGGAGACTGCTGTAAACTGGTATTTCAAACTCAAATCTAACCATGTTCAAAAGTGTTAAATAAAAATAAACTAAGCCGTTGCTACTGCAAACTTTTCCGGCAAAGAATTATTATTTTTGTCAATTTGTAACATAGATTTTTACGAAGGCCAAAGTATTAATAAGGGAGCAGATCTCTGTCATGGAGTCTAAGGATTAGAAGGTTCTCCTGGTTCCAGGTACTTAAAGTACGCCCCTGTTCCCGTGCAAACCTGTGAGGTGAGTTTTTTGTGCACCACTTGTTTAGGATTTAGTTGTGCAGGGGGTTTATATTGCGATTTTTTATGTCAATAGATTATGAGTTTGATTGGTTTGGGAGGTCATGGAGTCTAAGGAGGTTCTTTTAGTTCCAGGTGTACTTGAAGTATGCCGCTGCTCCCGTGAACCCGGTGAGGTGCATTTTTGTGTGCACCAGTTGTTTGAATGGGTGTGATTATTATGGTATTGAATGTCGATTTGGACGATGGTTTGTATGTTATGTGTATTTGTTGGATGTTTTGTAGGTTCTCCTGGTGCATTGTTTGGGTGCCTGGTGCCTGAGGGGCCTTTTTGTGTGCACCAGGTGTTTTGTAATTAGTTGTGTTGGGTTAGGTAGCTCTTTGTGTGCACCGGGTGTTTTAATTTTTTGAGTTGCGTTTAGTTGGGCAGGGGGTTTATATTGCGATTTTTTATGTCGTTGGAGCTTGACTGGTTTGTGTGGGTTTATACTGAGTTTTGTATTGTGATTTTGACTGTTGTATTAACGTTGTTATATTGGTATAGTTTTATTATTGCATTGGTATTTGTTGGCGCCTTTTTGTGAAGTGTGAAGTGTTTTGAATGCTTTGGTGTGATGATGATGTTAGATTGGAAGGTTTGAGTATTGTATAGAAATGAAGCATTGAATTATTGTATAACTTTATTATATAAGCGTGAAAATCTTTATCGTATGCTTTATTGGTAAAAAAAGACCTAGTGTATACCCCTACAATGTTTTTGATATTTTTACAATTCTGACAAAAGTGTAATCGCTAGTTTTTTAATTTTTGTTAGTATAATGCGTATATAACAATATTGTATAGAAAACATTATAGTTAGTTATGGAATGTTTCTATAAACAAGAAAGTATGTACAGAAGATAGCTTTTTATCTATTTACGTGTATTTATAAACATGAAGTTCGATTTTATACCAAGATTATTTTACTTCAATTGTACATAGACGATATGCAAATTTAATATTCCATGTATTTATAAGCATGATAACTTATTTTGTAGCAAGATTATTGTACTATACATAGAGTATATGTTTAATATAATATTTGCAATAGTTTAGATAATTTTACAATGAAAGATAAATATAGTCTACTCATCATGGTCATTGTTATGTAATTGCATAATAAAACAAATAGATATTCGTTAAAACTTACAGTGTTTGATATTTGGGAAATATTTGTAATAGAAAGTCATATATTTGCTTGTTAGTAAAGAATTTGAGTAATAATTTTTACTAATTGAAGCAATGTATTTACAATAGGATTTTACTAAACCTTGAATGATAAAGTATGTTGTTTAGTTCCCCTGATCAGCTCTGTTTTTGAATATCTAAAACAAAAATTTACTTGCTATGTAAATTATTCCATCTAATTTGATTTGAATTATTATTTACAATGGTTAGATTGTATTAAATAGAAAAGAGAAATCACTCACCAAGTTGTATTGTGCGTCTTTAACTCTTTGAGCACAATTTCTAGTCTACTCATTTTCATCAGCACTGACTCCAGCTTCAAAATCATCAAGTTCCTTTTGTTGGAAATCTTTAAGATCAGCTTCAACATTCGATTTCAATACCTCCTCGTTGTATTTTGCTTGTTCACGATTTCGTTCCCAATCAATGAGACTGAATGAAGAGAGAAATACGATATCAGGATATGCATTAGAATTTTCACTACTGTTTTTCCCTTTGCAGACCATTCACACCTGGGACATGTTTTTCAGCTTCTTTGACGTAACTGTTCGATAAGAAAAGTGTCCTCACCTCTCTCTCTCCATTTTTTGCAAGACATATCATATACAGTTTACGAGAGATTCTTTTCCATTGAATCAATGAGGAACAAATCTCTCAACAACATCTACATAGGGGAAAATTGCGGAAAGTTTGGAATTCCTGAGGGTTTTGATGTTCAAGTTGCGCTTGAGGTCGTTCTTAGTCATCATTCTCAATTGTCGTGCTTCCGCACTAACTTTCCTGTTGATTAGACATTTTGTGCTGACACGTTCGACATCATTGCAAATATTGTTTTTATTTTTCAGATTTTCCATTTTGCCTAAGTACACAAGGTACTGGGTAATTATCACAATTTAAGTTTTCAGCTATTCTACCCGGACAAAGAAATTTTTTGGTGTCAAACTTATCTAAATCCGGATTACCAAAGTACTGGAGTTCATAATCATCAGAATGTATAGTTTTACGTCTCACAGAAAACACCTCCATAACGGTTGGGATAGCAAGATCTGCTAATGTTTAGTAACTTCGAACCTTTGGGTGTTTTACTCGTTTGAGAAGCTCTAGACTTCTGCAATTCATTAGCGTTCCATTTTTTGAAAGATTCAACCATTATTCGAGCTTTCTCCGCAAAACTATTGTTTTCTCATCAGGGAGAGCTCGTTTTCTCACTACTCGTTTTTTTTTAACAGGTTTTTTCCTCTTAGAAGTTGATTTGGTTGTTCTGCTTTTGCTTCCTGATGGATACGAGTCTGTGCAAATAAGAGCTTCAGAAAGCTCATCCATGCTAATCTAAAAAACAAAAGAACAATGTTTGTAATAATACGAACGTTGTTGTTTTGTTCGTATATAAAAAAGATTTCTCATGTAAAAAATATCGTTTCATTTGTGTGAAAAAACCTTATTCGTGCAACTAAAACACATTTTTCTAGCTGAAAAAAATACAGAAATTTTGCGCAGAAAAAACTCTGTATTCACAAGAATAAACCAATTGTTTCATCCAGAAAAAATAATGTTTTATTCCCGCGAAAGCTCATCCATAATAATCTAAAAGACAGAAAAACAATGTTTGCAATAATTCAAACAAAATAAAACATTCTGTTTAACTTTTAAGTACAACTAAAAACAAATAATTAAAACTTAGTTGCCAGCTATCTGATGCTTTACAGCGTTCCAGTCGTCTATTACCAAATCCTGATAAATAACATTGTTTTATTAAATTTTACATTAGTATAATGAGTCTTTTTATTATTTACTGAGAAACATTTTAGTAATGGTAGTAGATGCTGTAGTAGATGTTGCTTCTCCAAATGCCATTGCTGAAGTGGATGATTACTGTGTAGAAACACTATCTATTAAATAGCAAAAGTTGTACTGAATACTGTAGGGTTTTTGCATGAATGTTGTTTTTTATTCGTCTTTAAAAAAGATTTTGTCATGTAAAAATATTCCTTATTCGCGCGACTAAAACACATTTTTCTAGTAGAAAAAAAAAACAACAACTTTGTTTTCGTGCAAAGAAAACTAATTTTTCATAATGAAAAATAGTTTTTTATTTGCTCGGAAAAACAACACTTTTTTGCGCGGATGAACGAATATTTTCAGTTGGAAAAACACATTCTTCGCACGGATAGAAAAAGTTTTTTTCATGCGACTAAGAGTGATTTTTCATACAGAAAAATAAATGTTGATTCACGCAAAAAAATTACAGTATTTCGTGCAAATGAATGAATATTTTCAGCTGCAAAAAAAACACATTCTTCGAGCGAAAAACCGTTTTTCGCTTGAATGAACAAATATTTTCAGTTGGAAAAACACATTCTTCACACAGAAGGAAAACATTTTTTCGCACGACTAAGAGCGAGTTTTCATACAGAAAAATAAGTTTTTATTTGCGTGAAAAAACAACGCTTTTTACACGAATGCAAAAATATTTCCAGCAGCAAAAAAAACACATTCTTCGCACGAACAAAACGGTTTTTTGCGCGAAAGAAAAAATGGTTTTCCATACCAATAATTAATTTTTTTATTCACACGATTACAGCTGAAAAAAGATACAACCTCCGTGGGTGGGAAACACAATTTTTTGCATGGCTAAACAGATTTTGCATACAGAAAATTAATTTTGTATTTGCGCGAAGAAAACACTTTTTCTCGTGAATGCAGAAAATATTTTAGGTTGAAAAAAACACATCCTTTGCTTGGGAAAACACCGTATTTTTCACGCGACTAACATTGACGTGTCATACAGAAAATTATTTTTTTATTTTAAGGTTTATTCGCGCGGAAAACTATATGTTCCACGCGGAACACCTTTGGTAATATGTAATACATGGTAATACATGTACACAGTTACCGCGCAAAACCTTCATTTTTGTTACAAAAAAGCACACACGCTTCGCGCGGAAAAAAACTTATTCTTCGCGCGAAAATCCCCATGTCAGTCGGTGCAGTTTCAGCTATTTACGAAGCAGTGCTTTTACACAAAAAGCATCCATTTCAACATCAAAACTGAAGGAACAACATCTACTACATCATCTACTGCAACTACTAGAAGGACTTTCTGTATTAAGGTAAGAAAATAATAAATAAATGTTTTTTACTAGCTGAGATACTCAACTCACTACGCTATTGAGTATATATCTTCAAATTATTTAAAAATAACTCAAAATCATAACCCGGATTTTTATGTTATTTTTTTAGAATGATTAGACAAGACAATATAAATCAATTGAAGAATGAACAGCCAGAAACTCAACATGATTTTTCTCCACTTTTCCCATCACCGATCTGTCTTCAAACAGAGTTCTACGTTCTCAAGCGATAGAAAAATATGATGATGATGATGATGATGATGATGATGATGATGGTGGTGGTGATGGTGGTGGTGGTGGTGGTGGTGATGATGATGATGATGATGATGATGATGATGACGATGACGATGACGATGACGATGACGATGACGATGACGATGACGATGACGGTGACGGTGGCGGTGGCGGTGGCGGTGGCGGTGGCGGTGACGGTGACGATGATGATGACTCGAACGGCACAAAAAGAGATGCAATGGATGTTGATGACAATGTACTTCTTCAATACACTGAGATTCCCTTTCAAGATGCCAGACTCAACAACCTGTCAGCCCTGATCATCAAGAGCGCCTCTGTGTGAAATATTCTGTCTCCAGCTTGCCGAAAAAATACTGAAAAAACAGTTGAGACTCGGGATCTACCAATACCGACGGTTATGCAGGTCTTAACCATTGACTTTCATGATAAAACGAACAGCACCATCATCTACCATTATAAAAAGGATAAAAAAATATTTAGAGTGAAGAGTATTGTTTCAACTGAGGTAGGATTACTCGTTAATAAAGCTACGCAAACAAAACCAACGATTTTGATCTACATGGGCACTGAAAAGACTGGAAAAGCAACTTCTCGTTCTGCTAAAGACAAAGGATGTTGTCAGAAGATAAAGAATGCATTCAATATATTACCAGGGAAGAGTATGAGACAAATCAATGCTTATTTTGACATAACTCACCTCCAGGAATTTCCATCAGATAGCGTCATATGTTTTAAACACCCGGAAATGTTAAACAAAATGCGACAGACGTTGGAGCGAGACTGGTGAGCCTTTTGTAGCTCAATACAGATATATCGTAGATGGATAGCTACTGGTTGAAGTCACGTACATTCCTCCTCAAATAGCTTCGGCTGTGATATCGGAAAGATGTGGAGTTATTCTGTTCCAAGAGCTAAAACAAGCTGCAAACAATTCAATTTTCTACGACGTCAGTGTACTCACAGCTCATCAAGCCTTCATCTAAGTCGCCAAACTGACTGATAGTCTAAACTCTCTTGATTTTCGCAACTACTTTGATGATGCTGAAAAAGAAGAATGTCCAAAGCAAGACCTCCAGAAACTAATCCATAACTCAAGGGAATCATATCACTATGAAGGACTATAAGCTTTATTCGTTTTACTATAGATTCAAAAATGATTTGTAAGCTAAATTATCTACTGACTTGCAACAAACTCATTAGTTAATATGATTTTTAGATGTAACTAAAGAATATACAGTATGCTGAGAAAGAGAGATAGTGAGACTTATTCATGACTTGCAAGAGATGAGCTCAACATTACCTTTAAACATAAAACATTTCCTGTGTGGAAACTTTATGAAGTACAAAAAATGTGACTGCACTCAGAAAATCCCTTTTTCCGCGCAAAAAATGTTGTTTTTCTCAGTCGGAAAATTCCTTTTTTTCACGCTACAGTTGTTGTCTTTCCAGTCAGAAAAATCCTTTTCTCGCGTAAAAAATGTTGCATTTTCAGTCAGAAAAATATTTTTGCGCGAAAACTGTATATGTTATGAAGGTCAGCCAGGATTGATTGTTCGCGTAAAAAAGGGAATTTTCTGACTGAGAAAATAACAATTTACGCACGAGAAAAGGAGTTTCTCTGACTAAAAATACAACATTTGATGTGTGAAAAAAAGGAATATTCTGGTGGATTTTACTGACTACATACAGTGACCACTACTGCGCAGAGGCCCCCCTGTTGGTGGTTACCACAGGCATGCCTCCCCTGATTATGACAGACGAAGGCCAGCATCTGTTATGGCAATTATATTGCTCTCATAAGTATTTATTATTACTTCGGCACTCAGTATTTACTATACCAACCCTGGGTTGCTATCCCGGGTCGGCAACAAGATGGCCGCCATGGCCAGGATGACGTAACCTAGCCTAAGAGGCTTTAGATGCCACCTCCCAAAGATAACTACCCTTGGATAAAGGAGACAGTGGACCCAAGGCTGTGTAACGCCCAGGAACAATATTAACCAATCACTGGCCAAGCTGCTTGTGAACTCCGCCTCTTACTTATGGGCATCAGTGATGTTTTACTTACCTAGCTATCTTATTGGACAATGTCATTGTTATATATATTATATTGTGCTTTTGTATCATATAACTTCCTGCCATGCTTCCTGTGCATGGCAGTTATTTTCCACAACTCTGCCTATAAAAGGGAGAAGTTTTCTCATAATCATTGCACTTACTGATATGGCAAGAGTGTGTTCTCTTGCTTTGTATTGCCAGTCTCACCTGTTAATCTGTAATGAATAAATGGTCTATACACACAAAACTATGCTGTGTATGTCTGAGCCGAGGGCTCCTTGCTACCGTTGTTAAAGTTAGCCACTCGCTTTGCAACACTGCGTTGTACCGATTCGGTACAGGGTCACCTCTGGGTTCAGGTCGACCACCACTTGTATTTAAGATCTGCTCTCTCCACACAGAAATCATTCTCTCCACTGATAGCTTCTAAAGATTCATCTACTACACTATTTATCATACATCTATCAGTAAGAATCTTGGTGAAAACGTCAAAGGGTTAATAAAAATACTATTTGGTGCCAGTTGAAAAAAACCTCTAATTATTTTACTTCTTTACTTTTCACCTTTTATTATTGTATAAATTTATAATTTATAGCAATATGACAACAAAAAAAATATACTTAAAGGACTTCCGCCCAGAATGTTATCATAAATATGTGGGAGATAATGTTATGGTTCAAGAAAAAGCTGTAGAACGTTTGACATTCCAGGTTATTATATTTTGTATAACACAACACATGCTGAATATGGAAACACAATATGGAGAACATGATGAAGCTACAGAGTTCTTCGATGATATGACAAAACAATTTTAGATCAATTTTAACAATGGTGAAAGTCATAAACATTCACAAGTTTTTAAAATTAATAGAAACGCTTGGGATAAAGAACTTTTTGAACAATTATATAAAATGAAGTGGAGTAAAAAACTTTTATAAATTCCAAACTCATATTGAACATTACAGACAAATAGACGAAGGGTTATCTTCTTCTGACCATATTTTGCAATTAATGTTAGAAACATTTCACACATACTTATACTTTTTTTCTAGCAATAACATTAAATATTTTACAAGTTAAAAAGTTTTTTATAGTCTTTCATACTACACTTTTCAATCTATTACACTTTATTTTGTTGCAATCACTTCATACACTATTATCATCATTATATACTTTATTACATTCACTATTACCAGTTTTTTACTCAAATAAACGCAATACAACCACTTCATTTCTATACAATACTCAAACATCTAACATAGTACAAACCCGTGTCTAAATCAACATCACACCATTTATCAAAACACCTGGTGCACACAAAAAAAGCACCGCGAAGGATCAACATACCACACCAACAAATACCTAAACACCTGGTGCACACAAAAACGCACCCATTGGACCAGGAGAACCTCCAGGATAACCTCCAGCCCAAACCAAACAAACTCATAATATAACGACATAAGAAATCGCAATATAAACGCCCTGCGCAACTAAATTCTAAACAACTGGCGCACACAAAAAGGTACTTCGCATGGGAAAAGGGGCATACTTCAATTACCTGGAACCAGAAGAACCTTCTAATCCTTAGACTCCATGACAGAGATCTGCTTCCTTGTTACTACTGGCCTACAAAGACTACTTATTCCGACTGTTTGTATTCTGGCGGCCCTATTACTTAGTAAAATCTTTGTCTCACTCTTACCTACTCAGCACATAGGAGAGTATTATCTCCTTCACCACGTAGTCTGTTTTTGTTGGTGGACTTCGGCGTGTAGGAGTCGCTTCATAGGCTGAACCATATATCTCTGGAGGTGCTTCGTTAGGGCAGATGATGGTACCAAGCTGACTGCTTGAAAGAAAATATACTTTTCGAGTTTCAGGTTCCAGAGGCACATCAATAAGTTGATTGATTTGAGCGGGAGTCAGTGAAAGGATGGTAGGGTCTATTAGGAGATTACATGCTCTAGAAGGGTCCTTGAGAATACTGTACTTTTGCAACCATCGAAGCTGAAACAATTTTGTTTTATTGACCTTATTACAAACAAAAATACAAAGCATGTCTCGATATTTAACTCGATTGCTCTATGTCAGGAACATGAGTTTCCTTGAAAAAAACTTATTCTCTTAGTTTGACAACCTACATCCACTTGTGTTTCAAAGTTCATGATTGTGATTTTAAATAAACATCACCGTTCACATTCAATATGCCCCCTATATCACATTTTATAATGATAGCCAATAGCTAGTGAGGAGACATACTGTGGTAGATTTTGGTAAATGGCAATGGTAAACTGGTTGTTGCCCACTCAAACATTCACATCAATGAGCTGAAATTAAACCCACTGCATTCAGTAATATGCTGTATCAGTGGAAAGCACAGCATGCAGGGCCGGTATTGACCCATTACCGACCCGGTATGGTGACACAAGGCTACTCTAAAATGGCCGCCATAGTAGAGGATCTGCAAAATCACCCAGCATCCTACTTTAGAGCAATAACCGGAAATACCCTTCCTCGGAACGACGGATACTGTAACCACAACCTAGCTGTAGCTTTTGAGCGCTGTAGTTGCCTATGATTGGATGATGGAGATATGACTCCGCCCTTTAGCCACTTGGCACCATTTACCTTTGATCCTTCTTCATCGCATGATTTGCTTACTATTTATATGTGTGTTCTAATCAGTCTAATCACTTCCTGTGCCCTTGTTTTTTTATATATTTTATGCAAAATAGCTTCTTGTCAGCCTACTGATAGAAGGGCTGAAATTTTACATACTCGTTACATTCTGCATTCATTCATTTATGTCTTGCCAATAACCCTAGTGGATAGCCACCCTGGGACTTTTGTACTGATGATTAAAGCCATTATTCAACCCACACTGTAATTTGTCTGAGCCGTAGGCTCTGTGCTTGCCATCTGATCTGGCAGTAACTGATCATAGATGTCACTGTCATACCGGCACAGTGTCCCTCTGGAGAGAGGTAGAATACTCGAGCCTACTAGAACTTTGTGGCAACCAGACCGAAATCCATTACATTGATGGCAGATGATAAACTGTACCTTCCGACGCTGTGCTCTTTCATCCTACCATCTGGCCCTGTGAATTCACTGCAGGTCCGCTACTATTGAAAATTAATCTACAGGATGTAGATCTGAGGAGATTATCGACACGGTATACAATCGGATTTCTCTGCAAGCTCATTGGAGCGTTGCTCAGCTTGTAACAAGTCATTCAAGTATCCTCTAATTAGCCCTAGTACCTGTATCCGTGTATGTACCTGTATTCCCTAGTAAGCCAGTGCTGATAGAACCTAGTTTATAACCTTGAACTGCCTGTAGTGTACAAACAGAACATCCAACAACAGCAACAGGTTGTCTGATACTTTTGTAGTATCCTCTATACCGGCCTCTAGGGCTGCTCGAACTACTGGAAATACTGCTCCCGGCCCAGGATCCAGTTGCACTGACCACTTCTTAGATTAGAGTGAGTTACCCATCTATCTGCGAAGAATGAACAACCAGAGAGCATGCAGTGCCGTTAGAGCACCTGCTGGCAATCCAGAGAACATGGCCATGTTACACTTGAGTGATGCACCACGGGTAGAGCATTGGACTGTAAAAAGCCTCCTCATCTGCAGGATATCTTTGCTGTCTATGGGCACGTTTAGGTCTGACGCCAAGGAAAGCTATGTCAGGGCTCACCAGCCTGCGAAGACAGCATAAAACGCCGCTCTAAGAACACGCTAATGAGATAGGGCCTCTAGTATGCATTGCTTATGCGAACCCCTCCCATAAACCCTTGCAGAGGATGGTGATGGATACGTCCAGTACCACAGTTTGGAATGCTTATTTGCAAAGACATTTGTTGGCCATATAGTCCACCAACTCAGCTGATGCAGTCCAAGCATATTAAAACACCGTTCGGGTAACGTCAAGCTCATGTGAGTAGGGTAAAAGAGGAAAGTGACGAAGAGGAAGAGGGTTGGACAGGAGCTGCTGTCAGGAGTTTGTCTCAGCGTGTCCTTGTTAAAACTCAAGCACAGAAGGTACACAGCACTTCCACACCTACCACCCCGGATCCTGTTGCAGCTATTGTGGACTGTCTAAAGACTTTGACTGGAGTGACTTGGTCACTGATGGCAGCTAGAAAAACTGTTCCACCACTGCTAATCTACACAGCACCCACACCACGATGCTGGGACTGCTGTCAGCTAGTTCACATGATAGGTACCTGGTTTTAAACCCTTCACACAGTTAGGTTCTTAGACGGGAAACAGTCGACGCCTGCAGTAGCGCCACCAGCAGCTGATTGCAGTTGGGCGAGCAGGACACCCCCCAGACTACCTCCTGGTCATTCAATTCTGTTGAGTGGACAACTCCCAAGAGAATACAAACAGCAAAACCACAGCTGGAGCAACCTTACCAAACCAGCTACTTCCTAGGTGAGCGGTTAGCTGGTAGGTCAGCCGCCATGCTGATTGATACCGGTTGCACTGCCAACAACAACATATCAACAACTACCACAGTAACTGGCCATAGTTTTCACTGTCATACCGGCACAGTGCCCCCCTCCAGAGTCAGGTAAAATAGTCAAGATTAGTGGAATTTCATGAGAACCAGACTGAAATCCATTGCGATATATATTGCATCAATCTTACGAGTTTGCACATTCACGTTTCTTATTTTTTTAAAACTGCAATATTCTATATACTTTTGTTATGCAAAAAACTTTAAACCAATCTTAATCTTTCAAAACTTTGCTCTTTGCTCTATTTATACATAAAGCTGGTTTGTTTTAGACCGCTTTTTGAAGGTTAAAGAAATCTGTTGAAAGACTTAGTTACTCTCCCAGTAGCTTTAGTATCTCTCCCAGTAGCCTTAGCATCTCTCCCAGTAGCCTTAGGATATCTCCCAGTAGCTTTAGTATCTCTCACAGTGGCCTTAATACCTCTCAGAGACTACTGAAATTTTCTGGAGGTCCACCCCTTTGCTTTCTTTTCTTTAAAAGCTTTCGGTTTGGCCTGAGAACTAAAAATAAACCTCACTGACTTACAAATAAACTAGAGCTCTCGGAAGTGACCTAAACAAGACCTTATCACTAGTATTCTGTCACATCTTGTCAATGATTGGACTGTGGCTATCTTTCCCTCACCAATCACTACTGATGGTAAACTACCAGTCCACCCAAGAACTCCCATTGTGCTCACTCCTCCACTGTTATGTAAGAGCTAACACATTTACTCCGTAGCCTGGTATTGCAATGGATTTCGGTCTGGTTTCTACGAATATTCACCTTTCTCCAGTATTATACCTCTCTCCAGAGAGGACACTGTGGTGCTCGACAGTGACAACTAGGTAAACACAACCGGCATAGGCATAGGTATAGGCAGAGAACAAGGCTCACACAAACAACACAGCATGCAGTTTGAATAGTGGTTTTAATTCTCAACAACCAAAGTCCTAGGGTGGCAATCCATCAGGGTTATCAGCAAAACATGAGAATGAATGCAATGAATAGAGGTGAAGTAAGCCCTTGTATAGGTGAACTGACAGAAAGTAATTAGCATATTATATATAACAGTAATAGCACTAGAAGTTGATAAGCCAATACAAAGAGTTATATAAATAATCACCACATCAGGTAAGGTATATATGTAAAGGTAATTGGTGCCAAGTGGCTAAGAGTGAAGCCCTGTCTCCATTGTCCAATCATGCGTCCTACAGGGCTCCCAGGCTATATCCAGCTTATGGTCTACCCGTCTGGTCATCTGAGGAAAGGTACTTCCGGTTCTTGGGCTTGAATAAGATCCTAGGTAAGGTTGAGGTTCCTTCTCTGTGGCAGCCATCTTGTGCCGGCCCAGTATAGCTATCCTGGGTCAGTAAGAGGTCAATACCGGCCCTGCAGGGGTCAATACCGGTCATGCTACCATGCCACCAACACAGTACAACTTCCCACTTATTCAGCAGTCTATCGAAAGCTGTAGGTAAAAGTCTAGCACATTATTATCAAAGGGTGAAGAGTAAACTACCCGTTTACAATGAACTTTCACCAAAAACTACCACAGAAGTTCATGTTTTGAAGTTTTCCATCACATCATATGTTTATTTATAAACTATAACCATCAGGACTGTTGCAGCTAATGACTAGGCCTATGCTGGGTACTTCAAAAAGTGCACATGTTGCCATGTTTGGGCTAGCCTTCATAGTTTATATTGTAGCTTGTTTCAGTTGCTGGTTGAATATGTTTAAAGCATTGTCATGCATTGCAGGGACAATATCGAATGATGTGGAGGTGGTTTAGAATGCTACAAGCCCAGTATAAAATGGCATGGATGGGAGGGGGGCAGGTATAGCAATAGTTACTCGTTTTACAGGTGTTCCCTGTGCCAGTGCACTGGAAGATCACTACAGAAGTGTAGAGCCTGATGGTTTAGTATACTAGTATCTTAGTCATCAGTGATTGCTACAAAGTTATTTTTAGTTGAATGACGTTTGTCAAGCGGTAAAGTAAGATAATTTTCCCTGATAATTGCTATACAGCACAAAAAATTATGTGACAAACTTCGATGGTCAACCGGTTATCTCACTAAATGAAGCCCAATCTTTCTGGCATATATGTATATATATGTATATATATATGCGCATATATACATATATTGATAATGTTTTTACACACATGTTGTAATGGATTTCGGTCTGCTTTCCATAAAGTTCCACCAATCTCAACTATTATACCTTTTTCCAGATGGGACACTGTGCTGGTATGACAGTGACAACCAGTGATCAGAGGCTGCCAGATCAGTGTACCATCACAGAGCCCATGGCTGAGACAAACTACACCAAGTGTAAGCTTGACTAGTGGCTTTATTCACATATATGAAGAAGTCCTAGGGGGACAATCCTCTGGGGCGGTTGGCAGTACATGAATGAATACAAAGATGGTGAGTAAAATCAGTCTTTATATAGGCAGGCTGACAGGAAGTATTTAGCATTGTACATATAAGCATACATTGACAGGAAGTAAATACACCAATGACGAACGAGATATAAATAGTTAACAAATCATGCAGTAGAATATAGTTAAATGAAAATGGTGCTAAGTGGCTGAAGGGTGGATTCATGTCTCCATAGTTCACTCAGAGGCTCTCCAGGGTTCTGAAGTTGCGCTTCGCCTTTAGTAGATACATCTGGTAATCCAAGAAAGGACATTTCTGGTTCCAGAGTTAGTGTAAGATCCTATATGGTTTTGAAGATACTCGGCTAAGGAGTCCATCTTGTGCCGGTTCATTATCGGCATACCGAGTCAGCCAGGGGTCTCTACCAGAACTGCAGGGGTTAGACCAACCCTGCTAGCTGTGTCACCAGCACACCAACCTATTCTACCGACACAGAACCTTCTAAAGGGCTGGGAGTGGAATTGCAGTGCATCTCTGATTGGTGACTGTTAGCAAACAAACTATTTACTAATGGCCTGCACCGTATTATACCACAATATTGGCCTGCACCGTATTCTACCACAATATTGGCCTGCACCATATTCTACCACAATAATGGCCTGCACCATATTCTACCACAATAATGGCCTGCACCGTATTCTACCACAATATTGGCCTGCACCATATTCTACCACAATATTGGCCTGCACCGTATTCTACCACAATAATGGCCTGCACCGTATTCTACCACAATAATGGCCTGCACCGTATTCTACCACAATATTGGCCTGCACCATATTCTACCACAATAATGGCCTGCACCATATTCTACCACAATATTGGCCTGCACCATATTCTACCACAATAATGGCCTGCACCATATTCTACCACAATATTGGCCCGCACCATATTCTACCACAATAACGGCCCGCACCGTATTCTACCACAATATTGGCCTGCACCGTATTCTACCACAATAATTGCCTGCACCGTATTATACCACAATAATGGCCTGCACCGTATTCTACCACAATATTGGCCTGCACCATATTCTACCACAATATTGGCCTGCACCGTATTCTACCACAATAATGGCCTGCACCGTATTCTACCACAATAATGGCCTGCACCGTATTCTACCACAATATTGGCCTGCACCATATTCTACCACAATAATGGCCTGCACCATATTCTACCACAATATTGGCCTGCACCGTATTCTACCACAATATTTACAGAATTTGATAGTCAATACTTACAAACAGCCATTTAGCCACACAAAATTTATTTTTAGCCAATGATTTAACTCCTGTATCCATCCAATTAGCCAATTTGTCAGCATCAGCAGCATTCCCAGAGGACAGCAGTACTTCTATGGCAAGCTCAGCAGTTATGGCAATAGCCTAAATAACATTAGATATGGTGGCATACATTTGTTTGTATCAAACACATTCAAGGCTTCAAAATTGGCTTGAGAAATCGCATCAACTCACACGGCTAAAAATGAATTTGTGAAACAAGTTCTATGACAGACCTATTGCAGACCCAAGTACTGTTCTCTTTTAAAGTGGACCCATTTGATACCGTCTTCTATTACAGTTACATGTAAGACAGGTAGCAGTAATGTAAAGGTTAGTTTTCTTATCCTAATGCAGGTAATATACAAAATAAGTGCTAATCTCCGATATTGCGTTGATGCTGCTGTTAGAGGAGATGTTACAGATGGTTTAGATCTTTTAACTGTGAGTGAAGAGTATTGTCTGTGGCGTTGGCAATGTCTACTGTACAATATAGGTCAGAGGTATCCACATCCTGTCTAGTCTCTTCTTTACAAGTAAAAATGGCTTTAAGTAATTGGCAAGTTTCAATGTTTATCAGGCCAGATTCTCACTAGAGAGACATTTTTGGTTGTTGTGAACATTTCTTTGAATAAGATTTTAATATTTATGCTTGAATTTCGATTTTTTTCCCTACTTCACAGTACCTGTAAACTAAAGACCAGTTTGTTAAATGTGCCTGAAATTAGAGTTAAGGAATTTTTTTTTATAAAATGGGTCAAATGATCTGAGCTGGATGACAAGGATATTGTGGGACCGTTTGCTGACTAATCATGCTTACACAGGCACAGGGTAACATAGTTGCAGTTAATCATAATTACAAATGAAGGATGACACGAAGGTTGCAAGTTGCCTCCTCCTAGCTGTACCAAGGGATGAGAATTCTTGAAAAGTTTAATATATAGGTATCAGAGGGTCCAAGGTCAGACAAAGAGTCCGCCCACCTTACTGTGAAGAACCAATAGGACCATAAATAAATGATATGCTCCAGTGATTCACTATATGCCTCATTGTTACAGTAAAATGTGATTGGTCATAGATTATGTTATATATGATGTGTTTTTGTATAAATATGGAAGACTGAGCCAGAGAGAGAAGTTTTATTGTTAGAAATAAAGCTCACACTTCAAGACTAGTCTTGTTGTTATGCTATACAGGGAGTTCAAGATATACACTTAGACAAGCAGATTAACAGTTGTGACCAAGTAGCACCGAAAAGCACTAAAATATGATAGTTAGCAAATTCTATTTCTGCACACATCATTTATTAGCTGCTGCCTGTGGCTGTTTTGTAGCAAACGGAAGCTCAGCAAATTAAACAAATTAGCTGAGCATTGAGGTAGCTGTGAAAAGTTGAGCTCTTTTGGCGGAAAACTAATAACGAGAAAATATAATGGCTGAGTCAAAATAAAGGAACAAAAGAAACCCAAGTATTCCCACTAGAATGGACCTTTTTATATCTTACCATCATTGTCCAATCATCATGAGGTTTCTGGTTGTCAGTGATACTTGATACAAAGCATTTGCTCAACAAATTTTTAAACCTTCGCTCCTCCTGATGACCCATTAAACCGTGGATATTGATGCTTCTTAGAAACAAATCTTTTATAGTTTGATACTGGGGCTCTGCCATTAGTCGTTTACCTTTTAAAAGACAGAGATTGAGGTTCAATGTCTGGCACAACAACAATAAATAAAGAATACAAGATGCAATGTTTCTCGTTACCGGGTAATATCTAAGGGGACTATCTATCACTATCTACTATTTAAGGGGATGCTGATCTGCTATAAAGTATGCCACTCTTTCTTTGTCTCAGTATCAAGGTTGTTTAGCCCTGGGATATGGGTATGTTGTGAAGTTTGTAAACCATCTCAAAAGGCTTGCAGGGCTAGTTCCGTTTTTATTGTAATAGATTTGTGTCCTCTATTACCGACATAACGGCATCCACTCCTCTCTACTAGCAACAGATTCGAGCTCCGCGACCCAGATAAACTACACCGAGCTTAATCAAATAAAAAACTTTCTTACTACATTCTATTTAGCAATATAATAAGTTATGATACAAAATCCACAAGCTTCTGCTCTCCTCATGTGCAGCCGTTCCTTTTATAGGAGGAGACAGGAAAACTTACCCCCTTATTAGGGGTGAGCCAATAACCCATAGCGATACAAATCGTACATGAATCAGAAAAGGTAATACAATTTATCATAACAAAACAAACCAATGTGAGAGACGTGCCTATGGCAAAGTGGCTCTGGGTCTTTTTTCCTGCTCTTTTGATGGTGCTGTAAATATTCCATTCCATATTAGGCATCTCTACTTCCTAACCTCTGTTCCTGCCATTTTTATGGCTCCGGTCTCCGTAAAGTGAAGGTTTTCTAGCTCCTAGGGTTCCAGGCTTTCTTTAACAGCCATCTTTCTTGACAGGCCCAACGTAAGAGGAGGCGGTACAGGGGGTGGGGGATGGACAGGGTGACTAATATATCACACAAATCCCTCACATTATTTAGGAATAGTGCCCCCATTAGTTGGAACACTAGCGAGTCTTTTTTTTCCCCAGAGTTGATAATGATTTTGGGAACCTTAAAAAAATTTGTGATCAACTGCGCTGGCTGAGTTGCAAAAGTTTTTAAGGGCCATGTAGTACCTACGGTGCGCGATGAACCCCTGATATGGTGGTATTGTTCATCTGGGGCCTAAAAAACTTCAGAATGTACAAATAATTGGGCAAACAAGTTTTAGCTTTGGGAAAGTCAACTGGTCGAGCTATAGGGCTAATTTTTCATTGCAGCTGGTAATTATTTGAAGTCCAAAGAGCATTTATCGGGGTTAAAAGGGCTTGATCTCAAAGTACATTGCAAAACCATTGAAATCTATTTTTCTTAATGAAACTATCAGCTCCTAAACCAACACAGCATTTATTTGAGCAATGTTCTGCTAAAGTCCATATATAATTGCAATTTATCTGTCTAAGAAACATAGCAATGATAAAGTCAAGACACTAAGGGTTAGCATCATAGACCTAGTATTATTATAATAATACTAGATGCCATTCTGTGCAATTCCACTGCACTATCACTATGTTCCCATGGTGCGAATTCGTTTGGATCGGACGTTCATTCGAGTTGTTTAGCATTCATTCGGGTTGGCATTCCAATCCATTCCTAAGATAATTCGAATTGAAATAATTTGCGGGAGTTGTCTTTCCTTTACAGTGAGTAGCGAGCGCAATAATTACTTGATTGCAGTGAGATAGTAAACAACCGCGCTCGTATTACTAAGTAGTAATATGAGTCAAATTTGTGGAATGTTCATAGCATAAACTAGTAAGTAGATAAATAATAATAAAAGCAACAATTTGTAATAATTATAGATTATTATTAATAAATATAATGATAGCTATAAAAAATGATAAATAATTAATAATAATAATAAATAAATTATTTCCAAATAATAAAAATTAATTTTTTTTGCAAGTATAAAAATAATAATAATTTAGTTTGCCCATTTATGAAACAGAGCTATGATTCAGTTTTCCAAACAAATAGTAAATAATTTATAACTAAGCTGTTGTTAAACTTGCACAGGATTATTATAATATGAATGTAAAAACTGCAGTTGAAAAATACGCAAAAACTGATTTACTGCCAAATCGCCAGTTTAATGCCTTTTTTTTCAAAAGAGCAACCCGAACGAATTCGAATTCATCAACACAAACGATTCCCATTATCCTACTCAGTGCTCAACCTGAACGAATTCGGATTGAGGAACCGCACTGAGCCAACACTAACGAACCCGAACGAACTCCTACGAGTCACAATTCCCATGACCCGAATGGACGATTTGTGAGTTCAACCCGAACGAATTCGCACCATGAGAACATAGTGAACGTATGCTAACCATAGACCTAGTGTTACTGTAATAATACTAGGTCTATGGTTAGCATACATAGTGAAGTGGAATTGCATAGCATGACTTCTATTTTGCAGCCACATTGTGCTCTTTTCTTCGTACCTACTAAAAATGACCCTTGATACTGCTTGCTGTGAGTAGTTTGATACATTTTTGTCTGACTACAAAATGAGTTATCTGTAATGCACAAGCAAGCTCCAGATCAACCTTGTTGATAGGCTACTAGTTAGTGGTGGCTAGATTGTATGCTCTGAAGAAGATCAAAAGGATTTATCCCCCAACCAGCAACTATTGCTCTACTCCTAATTATTTATGTTGTAGTGGATTTTACTGTACACTAACAGTGACCACTACCTTTCAGAGATCCCCCTGGTGGTTGTTATCATACGCATGCCTCCCAGATATACAATAGAAAAAGACCGGGCTCTATTGCAGCAATAATGGTAATAACTAATCATACCAGCACAGGGCACTTTTTACTCCGGCCTTGGGTAGCTATCCTGGTGGGCATCAATATGGCTGCCAAAGCTTGAGGAGGCAAAAATAGCCCAAGAACCTCTAGGATCCATATCCAGGTGCTTTCCTCACAAATCGGAAAATTTGGACTGAAGGCTCTCAAATACGAAGGACTATAACAAGAAAAGATACTAACCTGTTACTGGTGAAATAGCTACAGACTCCTCCCTCACTTCTGGGCACCAGTCCCTTTTAACACATTTGTTTTCATCTTCTTGGAAAACATTATCATACTCATTTGTATTGGCTAGCTATCATGCTCTCTATGCATGATGGAAATCTTTTGAGCATTTAATGTCACTTCCTGTGACTCAGCCTATGAAAGCTGGAGCTTTATCATACTTCATTGCATCACCTGACAGTCTTGTATTGGATTGCCACCTTTGTGTTTTGCTATGAATGAAAATTATCACTCAAAAGCGCCAAGTATATACGTTTGAGCCAAGGGCTCAGCAAAGTTGGTAAAGAAGTTAACTTTCTTTCCAAGCAGTTGTTACTGCCATCCAGGCACTGGGTCACCTCTGGGGAGAGGTTGAATGTTTTCAGGCCTAGGAAGGTTGACTGTTTAGTTGTGCCGGCAGACAAACAGTCTGTGTGGTGACAACCCGTAGCAGAAAGCAGTAGGACATAAAAATTTGCTACAATGTAACTGGTCCACCTAATTTACTTTTTTCCTATGAACTGATCGTATATTCAATTGTTCATTTGCATATTTTGACACTTTCTACCCTAAAATATAGCTGCATTGTTAGTGTTAGCAGAACTGGTTGTGTGCTATCACAGTGTAGTTTAATTAGCAATTTATTGTATTGTGTTATAGCAGTTTACTGTGATGTAGTTCTGTATAGGCAAATACACTTATATCTCCGTAACTATGAACTTTAGTAGTCTGGCAGGCTATCTTGATAATTGCTTCAGTGCTATACCGAATCCATCATAGCTCGGTACTGCTCCCAGTACGTTGTAGTTGACAGTAAAGTGGACACTACTTTCAATAGTGCTCTCACTGGTGAGATCCAGCTCGGTACAGCTCGGTACAGCTCGGTACAGCTCGGTGCAGCTCGGTGCAGCTCGGTACAGCTCGGTACAGCTCGGTACAGCTCGGTACAGCTCGGTACAGCTTGTTACAGCTTGGATTGTGACTGCAACACTGTGGGTTAGTGTTGGACAGGCAGCTGTCTCAACCCGCTGTCTTTAGCTCTCTCTTTTGTAGTTGGTCAGTAAAGGTGTGGCAAAACCCTTTACATTGGCATGTTTTTCATTTTATTATGCTTGCATTGCCATTTATTAAGCACTCACACCAATACTACTCAATCACTGCTTCTGCTATTTAACCACCACGATAATATCAACTGCTTACCATAGTCTTCCAGTACAACAGCTATTCTCTGCCCCACGTAGATTCGTGTCTTTCTACTGCTGACTACCGTATCAAAGTGATCCTTTACCATTGTTCCTACACTGTCAGGCATCCTGGTATGAAAAATGAACATGTTTTGGCAACCGGCTTGTGTATCAAAATCTAACAACTCTACTGCAAGTAATTATTTATGATTAGGGAGTTGAATTGCATTGTGTGTTAAACAATTCGAATCTCTTCTTATTTATCAGCAAATTGTCCAAAAAATAATCTAATAGTACCACTGACTCCATAGTCACTAGTATAACAACATATAGGATGCTATGGGGTAATAATGGCTATCGATTGGATAATTACTGTTTCAATAATAACTGATAACAACAATGAAAAATATTTGTTTGACAATTCGGAGAAGAGATTTGTAAATCGGACCAATAGCAGAAGCTCTATTTGTAAATGAATTACACTAACAGCTGATCCATTTATTTAAACATTTGTGTTCAATACAAATTGGTTCATAATTCAGATAGAAAATGAGCGCTTAAAGTAAAATTCAGATATTGCGTAAAATATTTTTGAAAGCATTTAAGATGTCGAAAGTTTTATATTGAAATGAATGCCCTTGTTAAACCAGATTTTTTATAAGCCTGTGGACCTGCTTTGGCCTGCGGGCCATATAAGCCTGTGGACCTGCTTTGGCCTGCGGGCCATATAAGCCTGTGGACCTGCTTTGGCCTGCAGGCCGTATATTACTAGCCTATTTGGTACATGGGTTAGTAGTATCAGTTGTTAGTGCAGTTTTGTTACGTTGTAAATTGCTACATCATGCACCTTAGTTTTATATAGGTTCTCACAATATCTACAGGACACAGTGTATTACCCACTGTAAATCTGTAATCAGGTACGGTGATACGCAAATCCAAATCAAGATCTGGGAGTGGAACCCGTGCCATTTTCAAAAACTTTTAACTTATCTACAATTATTTATGCTGTAAGGAATGTGAACTATTTCCCTTTCCATTATCAAACATTTAACAGCCAAATCAGACGAATTAGTTAATCAAAACTGTGTAAAGTTCAAGATCTAGCCACACACACCAGATGCTCTTACCTGACCGCTACGCTTTGCGTGCCACCAGCGCTGGTACAGCTCTGGTCAGACAATGGTGTCTCACATTTGCTGTTAGTAAAAACTATTGTGGGTGCAGCGTGGGCGCAGCTTAAAAGGCTAATGAGTGCTATTGGCTAAATCTACTGCACCGTCTGCATCAACACATCAACATGAACACAGTGCCTAAAGAGTTGACTAGCTGTACTAGTTGCACAGCACTGATGTGTGTGGTAATGCCAGGGGTGTATGCACACTTCACTCTAGTGATCAGGAGTAGTAATATATGAGCAGATCTCCCTCCTGGAGATAAGGTTTTCCTGGTCCCAAGAGGCCTTTTAATGTGCACCAGTTACAGGTTTTTGATGTGTGCGTGCGTGCGGGCGGGCGTGCGTGCGTGCGTGTGTTTTGATTGGTGTGAGTGTACATAATAATTGTTTGTAGTTATTATTGTGTTTGATTGTTATGTTCGTTATTTGATAATTGTTATGGATTATAAGGTTTTCCTGGTTGTCAATATGTAAAAGATGCCCTTGTTCCCAGTGAACTCGACGAGGTGGCTTTTTGTGTGCACCAGTTGTTTGAATGGATGTTAATACTACGGTTTTTACATTGTATAAAAATGAAGCGTTGTATGATTGTATACCTTTATTATATAATGAGTATTACAAAAATTATTGAAATACTTGATTTCGAATGAAAAAAATAGAGGAACCTAGACATTTGTCAGTTTTTATGTATCTGCATTCATGGGGATAGATTTGATATAACATTTTCAGTCCATTTCATTTTGATTAATTTTTGAGTCAAGGTTTTATCCCATACCTTTCTTTCAACTTTGTTTAAATAACCGTTTATATTTACAGTTTTCATCATTTTTAAAACGGTTTTAAAAATGGTTTTCAGTCATAATATGAAATATCTCATGTAAAGTCTATCTTGAATAGGGGAAGTCTCTCCATATCATGCCGCTAGATTCAGCAAATGTTGTGTTATGCATAATATTATGGCTTGAAATGTAGGTCATTAGATTGCCTTGTCCTATACAGTAACATCTTCTTTGATATACTGATGATATATTTCCGACAGAAAGTCTTTTACTCGTACTGGTTTCGACTCCATAATGAACTAAAATAAAAAAGCTATGTATTAGTATAGCATGATTAAACAGTGATGTAAAACAAGTATAAACTTTTTATTTTTTAACTCCTACTGAATAGTATTTTTTATTAATTCTTACCTTATCACCAATAAGTCCGCTGTTAGCTGTACATTGAATGCTGTACTAGTTAATCCTTCAGAAGCTATTGCTGGAGAGAATGGTTTCTATGCGGAGAGAGCTCTTCTTAAATACTATAAGTCAAACCTACTCATTTAGCTTACATCCAATAAGAATGCTCACGCAAAAACCATTTTATAATAGTGTTATTCACGCGGAAACCCTCTATAACACATATAGGTTATTCACGCGAAGAATGGAATTATTTTACGTTGAAAAAAGTGTTTTTTCGTTTGTTTTATTGACGCGGAAAAAATTGTTGTTATTCGCGTAAAAAAGGGGCTTTTATTCACCGTTATTCGCGGGGAGAAAGTCAGTTTATTTTTTGGGTTTTCTTCGCACAAAAAAGAGAGTTTTATTTGCGAGAAAAATTTGTTTATTTTTTATGTCGTATTCGCATAAAAAAATTTATTTTAAACCCGCGAAAGCATTGGTTTTGTTCACGTGAAAACATGATGTTTTATTCCGGAAAAAAGTGTGTTTTATCCGCATGAAAAATTTGTTTCATTCGCGCGGAAAAACTTGTTTTTATTTGCGGGAAAACAGAGACTGCTACTTGCGGAAAAATTGGGTTTATTTTTCATGTTTTGTTCGAGTAAAAAAAATAAATTTTTGTCCTGCGAAAGCATTAGTTTTCTTCACGTGAAAACATCATGTTTTTTTTCAGTAAAAAAAGTTTTCCTCGTGGGAAAACCTATTGATGACATATACACGGGTTTTAACATTTTTATTGGACTCAACCTGTGTCAATCGGAGCAAGTTTAGCTATTTGAGAAGCAAGGGTTTTACACAGAAATCATCCAGTTCAACAACGGCAACTCAGGGAACAAAATCTACTACATCATCCATTGCAACTACTAGGAGCTCTCTCTTCATAAAGGTAAGAATAAAAAAACAATTATTTCTACTAGCTAACACAGGCAACTCAAGACTTTGTGTTATCTATCTTTAACTGAATTACAAAGAATTAAACAGAAATTTTAATTTTTTTTAATCGATCTTTTTCAGAATGAACACTCAAGACGAAAAACGCCAAGCAATGAATGTAGAAGCAGAATCTCAGCAATTCCTTTTCAGACCATCTTTTCAGACCATCTTCTCCTCCTATCTTCATTATCCCAGGGAGACGTTGCTCAACTGTACAATTTTCCACCATGAAGTGTTATAGCTTTTGAGAATCCTGGAATGCTGAGAAAATATGATACTCGTTGGAACAAGACTGCTGAGAGTCTAGTGGCTAATGACAGATGTATGGTAAATGGAGAGCTACTGATTGGAGATATCAACATTCCTTTTCAAATAGCTTCAGCAGTGGTATCAGAAAAAAGCGGTGTTATCGTATTCAAAGGACTAACACAAACTGCGGACAACACAACTTTTTACGACATCATTCTGCTCTCAGTCCTCCAAGCTTTCATTCAAGCCTCTGAACTGTTTGATACTTTGGAACAACACAACTTCTTCTCCTACTTTGATGAGAATGAAAAAAAAGGTTGTTCAAGACAGCACATTGGCACCCTAATCGATAACACAAAGGATGCATCTAACCGTCTATGATGGTAAGCTTTATTCTATTTACCATAGGATCCAAAGTAATTTCCAAATTAATTCATACACCTATGTATGATAGAGTCATTAGTTACTATGTCTTTTAAATCTAACTAAAAATCGCTTCCTGAGGAAGAGATGAGAGAATCTTATTCGCGACTTGCAAGAGATGAACTCCTCAACATTAGCTTTGAACATTACAAAAAATAGTTTTGTAGGTTTTGTAGTATTTAGTACAAATACTGAGTCACTTTGTTTTTTATATACGTTTTACTTGTTATAAAAAAAGTCAATTATAGTAATTTATTTTAACAATTTACTTGCAAATCGATTCCTTGTATATGCACTCCATCTATTCCTTCTAGTGTATTGTCTCGTGTAAACTCGTAGCTAGGATAAGTCTGTAAGATAAATCTTCATATTGAGTGATCTCTCATCTCACTGTCTCCTATATCTCGTAATCTTCTAACAATCTCATCCATACTCCAACCTTTACTTCTCAGTAAACAAAAGTATACGCAGTAATCCCCACATACAGTTGACAAAAAGCTTTGTAGTTGCGTTTCATTAATTTGTATTGTTTCGTATCCTCCGTGAAAACTTAGTAATTTGCTTACATCAGGGTAGAAGGAAACGGAACGCCCGAATTAGTCGAAAAAATCCACTTCTGAATCATTAGCGTACACAGCCAACCAATGCTCTCCGGGTAGGTGAGAATAATGAGTGTAGAATATGAAACATCTTGTTGGAAAATTACAAATTTGCTTCCAAAATTGATCTCTAGCTCCAACGTGAATCCCTACACTTTGACATAAATCATCTGAAGATAAGATCGAACAAATCTGTGTGGTATTCATCTCTAGCTCACCGTTTAGAGCACTACGTCTCCCGCAATAGCTAATTGAAGAATGCTATCCATCTCCAATATACCATATTTTACAAAGTAGGCTACCAGGGATAAACCTTCAGTTGTGTTGGCACTAAAGCAAATTTCCATACTCGTTGTGACATTTTTCATAGAGTGAAATCCTTCTTTAAGAAAATCATCAGTCAAATCGAATCCGGAGAGCGTAGTACCATCAAGGTATTGTTCTTTTGTAATACCAAGACTGTCACCATCAAGCAAAGTTCCGGTAGCATGTAGGAACTGATGACATTCTCTTCCAAAAACTCCTCTAGCATATTCCGGCTCAAATCTCCTTCCGATTGGACAATCACCGACTCTCAATACAATACTGTCGACATTGGCGTGTTGCATCCTATACGTGTTCTTGGCAAAACGTCCGCTCAAAGCGTTGTGATCAACCAAACCCAAATAGATTTGTTCGGGTTTCTGTTTGTTTTCTTCCAAAGTGATGTCAATCTGTGCAACACCAGCATGGATTCCATATAGCTTTACCCATTTTCGATCAACTGGATGAATGTAGTTGTGACCTTCCAACGCCAAACTGAGTTGAGAATTCTGCATCGTAGAATTTACCGTAACTTTGCAAAGATGAAGTTCAAATTTATCAATTCTAATCTTTGTTCCTCCTGCCGATGCCTCATTGGGAGCTAACAAGACCAGTTTGCTGGAAGCGTGTTCAAACTCTAGCTGCATACTAGGACCGGGAATTATTAGCTTTTTGTGCTGAAATAACCCGAGATGAGGTTTCCCGGTTAATTCTATTGTCTTCCCAGCTCTGATTAGAGCTCTCCTCTTTTTCTTGTCTGCGGATTTGTGCTTATCAGCGTCTATGCTAGTTGCATCATCATACAGCCAACCCTCCATCCCGCCTTGATATTTCTTTCTATCTGCACTGTTTCCGAGCAGTTGTGAAAAGTAGGAGCGTAAATCGTAATTGTTAGCGTATTCAACATTAGTTTCTTCTATCAACATTTTCAACTCCCTGAACATTGCATGAGTTGAATTCCCCATCCACACAGGTGCATTATCATCGGTACCACCAATAATGGTTCCATCATCTGGAACAACTGTGGCTTCGACATGCAGAAACGAGTTGTAAAGATCCATGTAATGCTAAGTACTCCCTGACAAGGTTAACTCAATACTACCATAAGCAACTAACCTGTCAGGTCTGATGACAACGTATTCCGATCTCTCTACCGATATATTTGTTGGTTCCGTAGCAAACACATCCAACAAAGGGTTTATGTTGTAGGAAGAACCTTCCATCTTATTGCCCGTTGTTCCATTTAGACTAGCCATCTTTTGTGAGTGATGTTTGCTCGAAGCGCTATCGCTTGATAAACACAAATATCACCCTCTGATGTCTTTATACCCGAATATGTCGGTATTAAAATATGGAACGTCTGCGTTTACCAGCTCCTCTCTTGTTAACAGATCCTGCTTTTCTTCTCCTTTTCACGCGATCTGGGCAAACTGCGCTGAGTTCATCTCCCCCTAGATCATTCAACTCTTCCAATCCTCTCTGCTGCAAAGCTATGACCGTCGATGACATCTCGCGCTGTGTTACCTACAGAGAGCGCTCCCTTACCCAGAATTATTGCCCCTCTTTTTCAGCAGTGGTGTTGCCGATATGAGTATACTTGAAAAAGTACTACCGAATCTATTACCTCTCATACTAGGCATCACTCGTCGTCCAGTATACACTCCAATTTCATTTCCAGCTTGCATTTTGTAGTGCTCATCAAAAAACTCTTTTGAGTCTTCTGGGTTGAATCGCACCAATCTCATTATGATTTTTTTTCTCTAAAGTTAGCCCTCAACACGACCTTTCCACCGTCAAATGGTATTCGCTCACCGTCGTCACTCGTTATAAGCACTTGGATCAGATCACTATTCAGCGATGAAGCGTTGACGTAGTGTGGGTTTTTAATTACTTGATACACAACACTATTCTTCTTTCCTTGAATCGGAACCACTCTTAGCAAAGGTACATTCGTATCTCCTACCATTCTGTTATCAACAATGTTGGAATAGACATACAAAAAAGGTTGGTCCGAAATTTATATCAGGAGGTGTAACATTATTGTATCTACCACGAGGATGCATAGTTTTCCTGCTCGGTTCGAATCCAAAGATATATGCCAAGTCTCTGGAAAAGCTCACCGTTTTATCAGGATCACCGTTAGTTGGTAAAATGGTGTTGATTACTTTTTTGTAGGAGATGGCAAACTTTTTGTCTAAACTCATTTCACGCATTCTCTTTCGTATAACCTCCTCCAACTCCTCCACACTATCATCTTTTCCATTACCGATTAACATGAAGGACTTTTCGCTTCTACCAGAGACATTAATCTTTTCTAGATATATTTTCCCTTCAGTAACATTTTTCCAATTATTAGAATAACATATATCTAGCAGAGCTATCTCCCGTTTACCATCGATGATATCTAAATATCAGTCTCACAGTCTCACTGTGAAATCGGAATTGGTGTTATCAGGAAACTCTTCGGCGCTGGAGTTAGAGGGTAAAGTTATCAGCATCGACATTTTACCAGCGTATGATGATTATATCAAACATCCATTCCTTATAAACTATTCGTCTACCCACTCGTTGAACTTTTTTCCGTATCCCAACCACTTAACCAGAATCTGTCTTTTACTTCTCCTCGTTCTTTTTCCCAATATCTTTTCGATTTTGAAACTTGTAGGTTTTTTACTTTTTGCAGCTCGTTTTCAGAAAAAGTACCATCAATCATCTCCTCAGCCAAATCTTTTACCTATATACAACAGGTTTTTCATTGGTGAGTACATCGGTGATTATAAAGATCTCAATTGTCCAATTCGGGGTGTATCCTCTCTCAAACGCTCCCCTTGACTTGCTAATTCTCACATAATCTCCAATCTTCAACTTTGGTTATTTAGTTAAATTGTGCTCTCCCCTTCATACACACTATTCCATACAAGTTCCTGATTTTGAAACTTCACATCATTCGGTCTCATACCTATAGCACTTTGAACAGCGTTGTTGTACGTGCTAACCATATCTGGTAAAACATCAATGTATCTGTCATCATCTTTGTACAACAGATATCTGTAAACCTTTTCTTTTAAAGTTCTGTTAAAACGCTCCACCATCGATGCCATTATCGTCTCATTTTCGGTTGTAAAGCGTTTGATTTTTTTTCCGCCAGGAGAGTCTTGACATTGACATTGTCAAACTCTTTACCTTTATCAGATTGTAAAGCGTTGTAGTTTTCCCTGTCTAGTATTCTTCTCAATCCTCTGGCTACAACATGTACGGATTTGGGGATGAGTGGTACAGCCCAACTTTTTCTAGATAGAGAATCAACAGCTGTTAGTGAAAATGCTGTGTTATTGTTTTCTTCTTTTCGAGAACGAACATCCATCAAATCTACCTGAATCTGCTCTCCTATTCGAGCCACAATTGTAGGACGACGCTTAAACTTAGTTATGACTTTTTTATGTAGCGTGTAGGCATCCTCTCCACTCAACCATTCACAAATTATTTTTTCTCCCTCTCGTTTTCTATGAGCTTTTAGTAAAGTTCTAGCTTCTCGTAGAGATGCATGTAATGCGGGATTGTAATCCAGTTTTCTTAGCGCGTCCATGACTTAGTACCCAGGATGACAAAGTTTTTCTTCTGGCGTGTTTTTTGGAGGGATTTTCTGACAGTTATGATTCCTTGATCTGCTAGCAAGCTTTTAAATTTACTGTAGTTGGTTTTTCCCGATTTTACGCCACCTCCTTTGGTTAAAACATCTCGTAGTAAAGTTTTGAAAGTCCTAGGATTCAGCCATTTATCTCCGAATTTCAACTTGTTCTTATCCTAGTCGAAGCCACCAATTTTACTCAAATCATTCAACAATCTGACACCGATCGTTTGATCAGCCTTTTTTCTTGTTAAACTAGCTACCTTTTTTTCAAACTCTTTTAAACATTTGTTCTCACTATCATGTTCATCTTCTCCATCAGCGACAAGCATATTTTCAAGTAGGGTTGAGTATTTGCTATCAAACAGTTTCCTTTTTATTGATTCTAACGCGCTGCCATCATCATCGTTATTTGGTGAAGCAGTGTCAGACTTATCATCAATAATTGTGCTTTTGGCCAAAGGAGAAATAGGTTCAATTTTTGCTTTCTTAATAGGACTCCAGCGAATCGCTCTTCTCTGTTTATGTTTAATTTGTTTGATATTGGTCAAATACCTACGTAGGTTTTGAACATTTTCATCTAACTTTTCATGCGAGGATAAGTCAGAATCATGAGCTGTCTCCAGTAGAGCATTTCGCTTTCTCTTCATATCCTTCACCGTTATATCTTCCATAGGGTTATAATACAACGGGGGCGTGTTCTTCTTTTCCTCTATCATTTTTTTATTCTCGGTTTTTTCCATTAATCTACTGTATTCGTTTTCAGACAGTATAAAAAAGCGTCTGGAGAATGTTAAAGGTTGAAGATTCATCACTTTATTGATGATAAAACAGATACAATAGGAGTTATAATAGCCTCCAAAAGATTACCTCTACCAGTCTGAGTCAGAAGTTTACACTTATCATAAACTGTTCCGTTAGCAGTTAGTTTATGTAGTTCCTTCTTGTAACGCTGGAACTCAATAAACTGTTCAGAATCAAGAGGAACATTACCTAACATAATATTTTTAACACTTTCTATCAATGATTGAAACAGATCGGAGTTGGCCTTTTTGACTATAGCAATTTTTCCTCTCTTACTCAGATCATCCAGAGCTAAAATAGCCATTCTGTTCCGCATCATTCGTGTTGAGAGATTCATCTTAGTCCCCGTAGTCCTCCTATTACACTTTTCAGTATTCCGGGAACTACAGTGCTGATAATAGGTCCTAGTAGAGAAGCTAGAAATCCTCCTTTTTGCAACACAGCTTTTTTACCATCTAAAGTTGATTTTCTAACTAAGGCGCTAATGTCCTTTGTGTTTCGCTGCAACTGATTATACTGAGAAGTTGTCAATGGTATTGTTCCATTTATGATAGCTTTAGCGCATTCCATTAGAGTCATAATAAGCTCTTTTTTAGCTTTAGCTATAACAGACTTTTTAATAGCGGAGGATGCATTGTTGAGCAATAACAACACCGCAGCATTTCTCTTTAATTTTTGCTCCAAAGCGTTAGTGATTATATTACTATCGTGTTGAGTCGTTGAACAACAAAATACGTGTGAGGTGAAACGAATAGTAATTGTATTTATATTTTTTTACTTGGGTACATATAATATCATAGGAAGATCCCATGTAAAGTTTCCCAATAGTCTGTGTTGATCATTCGTTTGCTGAGTCATATCTATTGGTAGACAAGAGTACGGTTTCTTTGGCGCGTCTTAAAAAGCCTCTTGTACATATTTTACTCTTGAGGGAAAACATTGTCGTGCCAAATCGGAAATCGAAGAAGCATCTCTAAAGTTTTTAAAAAGAAAAAATAATGACTATTCAAGGAAATTGTACGATTCCCTTTTAAAAATAGATTCTGAACAATGAAAAAGACACTTACGTTCAAATGATGACTATGTTTTGTATACAGAGCATTGGCATCGGCTTTACCAGAAACTTCTTCCATGAGATCATCAATTATCAACCATCGGTTTTGTCCATCTCTGGGAAAACTCACTGTTATATCTATCATTCCTTCATGAAAAATCACTCCGCGTACATCATTAAAGGCTTTTTGATAGGCTCCATAACAGTAGTGAATTTTTACCGTTGGAGGATGAGCTATAGTCTGACTAGCTTCAATCATTTGTAAAATCGCTTGCGTCTTCCCCGATCCAGTTGGTCCTGCAATCATTGCGGTAAAAGGAAAGTGCATCCTAGGGTCATAATCTTGAGGTTTCCCATTCATCATAAAGAGACGGTCCCCATCCATAGTAGTTTCATTTATGATTCCAACAGGAAATTTTCTCACTTTTTGTATTTCCTCTATTGCATTTTCATACATTCTAAACTCAGTAACACCTCCAAAAGCAGAAAATTCTATGACAAATACCAAAATCATCATAACTATCAACGCTTTACACTTCATACTAGGTAAAACATCTAGCATATCACTCGTAGGAACCATCGACAGTATCAGTTTCATTCATCGGTCTCATCTCAACATCTTCCTCTGTCGACATCTTAGCTTTCAATAGCAATACAATCATACAACGCTTCATTTTTATACAATGTTAAAATCGTAGTCTTAACACCCATTCAAACAACTGGTGCACACAAAAAGCCACCTCATTTGGTTCACCGGGAACAGGGGCATCTTTTACATAGTGAAAACCAGGAAAACCTCATAATCCATAATAATTATCAAATAACATAACAATCAAACACAATAATAACTACAAGCAGTTATTATGTACACTCACACCGATCAACACACACAGGCACACATCAAACACTTTTAACTGGTGCACAATAAAAGGCACTTTGGGTCCAGGAGAACCTTATCTCCAGGAGGGAGATCTGCTCATATATTACTACTGACAGTTGAAAAAACTTCTGATGTGTGAGGAAAGGCCTTAAGATTTGCTTGTTTAACCACATTGCACAGCCTATAGGAGGCAATTTCTGTGAGATTAGCTTGTATGACAGAAATATGTGTTATTGCATAGTCACAGGCTGTACCTAATCTAATTAAATGTTGATAGGACTGTTGATGCTGGTGGAAACTTCGGTTTATTATTTACGGAGATGATTTATCACAGAATTCTCTAAAATTATCAGCTTTTTGTGAGATTTATTGGGAATTAACTGGAAATTGATAGTTTCTTTCCTTTTCAGCATTGCAATGTTTCACCAGACTGAATGTTTAGTTAAAAATATACATATACAATTGGTTTATAATAAACAGGCTGAACAGAATGTAAAAATATAAAAGACGCATTAATAACTAATATGTTAACTGTAAGAACTGGATGGTCCAATCAGTTCCAGTCGAAGGGAAATTTCCCTGTTCATTTGCTTTACTGTAGACCACCTGCTACAGACAGTAGAACTACCAATAAGCTTGCCCAAGCTTGCCCAAGCTTGCCCAAGCTTGCCCAAGCTTGCCCAAGCTTGCCCAAGCTTGCCCAAGCTTGCCCAAGCTTGCCCAAGCTTGCCCAAGCTTGCCCAAGCTTGCCCAAGCTTGCCCAAGCTTGCCCAAGCTTGCCCAAGCTTGCCCAAGCTTGCCCAAGCTTGCCCAAGCTTGCCCAAGCTTGCCCAAGCTTGACCAAGCTTGACCAAGCTTGCCCAAGCTTGACCAAGCTTGACCAAGCTTGCCCAAGGTTCCCCAAGCTTATCCAAGCTTATCCAAGCTTGCCCTCGCTTGCCAAAGCTTGCCCAAGCTTGCCCAAGCCTGCCCAAGCTTGCCCAAGCCTGCCCAAGCTTACCCAAGCTTGCCTTAGCTTGCCCTAGCTTGCTAGCGCATCCATATGGCTCACTCTGTAGTTGTCAACAAATTGTAACGAAATAAAATAGCTAGCAGCAGGGTCACTTACTGTAATGAAATTTAGCGAGCAATTGCCAGTGATTTGATGTGCCAGAAGTTGTCCTACCTTGTACCTGACGCTAGCTGGATGCCTAGCAACGAGAGCCAGCCTCTGTACCTACGATGATGGAAGACGATCTACCCAAATGACTCGATAGAATCTCATACTAGGAATTGTAACTAACTACTAACTATCGCTATTGCAAGGCTCGTAATCCGAGCGGTTATCTTTACGTCTATTAACTATTATAATTGCATGGCTCGTAATCCGAGCGTTTATCTTCATCTATCTTATATGTCTGTGAACTGACGCTTCAGAATGTGTACTTGTTTGCGCTTGTTTTCTTGTCATATGTCACACTTGAATTAACCAATAGTATTGCTGTATTTTTATCCTATCATATACCTTTATTTCAACTGCATACATTTTCTGTATATACAGGGGCAAATTGCCCACTGCTTCAGAGCTCTGGAGTAGTCGTGCAAGAGAAGAACTGAGTAACGTAGTGTAGCATTTTTTTCTCATATCAGTAGCTGGAATTTGTTATAAGTCGTTGTTAAATGTGTCAGTATTGTTGCAAAGCGCCTCGAAACATCTCTCACCACTATTGTAAGTTTGGTCTCTTTCCCACAAATAACTATTATTATTATAATTGGAAACTATCTCCTTTGCTGAACAACTCGTGAAGTGGAATGAAGCTTGAGATCGCAATATCCTTGATAGTAACTGAATGCTTAGATATTGTCCAAGTCTACTAAATTTGAGTGCCGAAGAAGTTAATCAAGTCAAGTCTAAACAATAAAGTCTGTCAATTGTTGCAGTAATACATGCACATGGCTGTTCAGCTAAACTGATAGACAAAGGGATCTCCTTATAACATGTAATTGATCCCAGTACTACTAGTGTAAATATCCTGTGCTTTGAAGGACCGACTAAGCAATTAATTATAATACCGGTTGCCGGCAGAGTTATACTGCGTTCAGTAGACGCCGCAACACGGATCATGTTAGTGCCTCAGGCTACCCGTACGCTACCAACATACCAAAAGTCCTCAGTAGGTACCCCGGCTATAGTAGACAGTGGTCCAGTGAAGGTCGTTCACACTAGTGCACATAAAACCTTTACACTATATGCTACGGCAGCATAGTGGCCACCTATGTAAAATGTAATATATTATTCTAGAACAGATAGCATGTGTGTGCACTCATTCTATTTGGTTAGAATAAATCAATGGATATTTTATTACAAAGTACGGAATGAGATATCAAAACGTGTTTTCAGCAGGTAAACAAAGGTGAAGATTTATATCGCGTCTCCAATCAGCTACAACTGCTCTGAGCATCATAAGTTCAGTTGTAGCCTCAGTCATAAACTGACTCGACTATTTAGTCACTCTCATCCATGTACCTCAGAAATTCCGCATCCTCTTCTGTATCAAGTCTAACTTGTTCTTCTGCAGCCCTTCTCTCTGCCTGAGCCAGTTCTTCCGCAGCCCTTCTCTCTGCTTGATCTTGTTCTTCTGCAGCCCTTCTCACTGCTTGAGCTTGTTCTTCTGCCTCCCTCTCTGTTTGTTCTTGCTCTTCTATGCTCGTTTGTTCTTCAATCAAATCTGTTATATCTAGTTGACCAACTACACCTGGGTTTTTCATAACTGGTTCTAAGTCTTGCAGTTCTCCACTTTGAATCATCTCATTCAACTCATTTAATAGACTCATAGTTTCCTCATCATCAGTTGGTTGGTCCAATCCAGCTAGAGCCACTGCTGTCCCACCTCTACCACTGGAGCTAGCTGGTCGTTGTAGCTCAGTCTTTTGTTTCTTTGGTGGTGCAACAGCAGAGGTTTGGGATAAACCAATCAGGGCAGTTGTTTCGCCTTGAGACAATGAAACGGTAGCGCTTGCAGCTACACGCTTATTACCAGAAGTTGATAAAGACATTGCTACTTTGGTAGAGGTCTGATCTGCGGAATATAGAAGCTTTACATATGTAGAGGGCTTAGAAGAGGAAGTAGGTGCTGGCGAGGATGCTGCCTTTGCTACTGTACCTTTACCTGCATCGGCAAGAACCATAGTAGTAGGACTGTCTCCCACACATATCAGAGGTAGTGTCTGTTCTGGAGCCGGTACAGCAGAACCTGTTGGTGGTTGTCCACCAATCAGTGAATGATCGTAAAGTAGGTCAAACTTCCCTCTTCTTTTTATCTCTGGATAGTAGTGAGCTAGCCGAAACTAAAAAGGTAAAGAGTTGTACAAATAATCTCAACAAAGAATGTGATCATATTCCCCATTTTCTATGAAGATGAATGCATAAAAGTTTTATTTAGCTGCATGTTTTTCTGCATTTTATGGAAGAAATTAGTGAAATAGGGTTTTTTCACTCACATCAGATTCTCAGACTAGTTGAAAAGGTTATCAAAATTCTGATAATTGTGATTGGTTGGCAATCCTATAGTCTTGATCAAACAATCTTGAGTGTTTGCTATCACTAACTCTGCTACGGTAGGCTTAGTTTACAACAACAGGTTTACAACATTTTGGTTCAAAATTTTTATTCAATGTCGCCAGTAAAAGATTTTTAATCATTGGCCATTTCACTTGGTCTGTTGATCGTTGCTTACTTACTAGTCCTTGCTGAACAATGTTGGATACTTTTTTGTTCACTAGCAATGCATTGGAAGCTCCTCCAATAATCCATTTGTAATGCAGCCCGAGTGTCTCGACTGGAAGGGCATTTATTAGATCGCTGGTCAACAAACAGACCTAAATTGAGCCAAAAGTATGTTCAATATTAAACAGTGTGGTTATGTCCGGTTTTAGAAGCATGAAAAGACTTTTTAAACTGATAAACCAGGATACGAAAAATGAATATTGATGATTTTTTTTGTTTTCACATATTCCATCTATCTTTAGATGCCCATTGCCAAATAAATATGATAAATCATTTGAGGAGCAGCAATCCTAAGTTTCACCCTTGAGTTTTTTGAACTGCATCAAAATGGGAAACTTTGTGGTGCAGCAGTAAAAGTATTTGGGCTTTTTCTCGAGAATTTCTCTCAGAGATAACTGCAGGTTCTGCTTAGATGTTAGTAATGTGAGGGACGCCAACATTTACACTGTGTGAGACACCATTTTTTATTATTATTTATCTACCCACATGGCTACTTACGAACATTTACACTTCTATTTCTTCTCTTGCATATTGTACTCCTGTCAACTACGAGATTCTATTTGTAAGCATAAATAAGTATTTAATTAGTTATTATTATTGTGCGCATTTTCCACAAAGAATATTTAAACTACATTTTGGGTGCTGTAAGTGTACGGCGTGGCTTACATACATTTTCTCCTGTTCTATCTTGTATAAATATTTGTGTCAGTTGATAATAAAGTCAGAGTTAGCCTAGCTCTCAGAAGATTCCCACCTACATTGGATAGAAGCACTCACTGCTGCAAGAATAACTACTAGCGCAATAAGCCAACTATCGGTAAGCACAAGGCTTGATGGAAAGCGAGAGTCAGATTCGACCCTTGCTGCGTGCGTATTCTCTTCGTAGTAAGAAGTACGACACGAAGCACCTTGTTGCCACTATAGTTCGGCCACAAAGTGGTTCGCCCGAATTAGTACGGAATATAGTGGACGATAATTACTGAGTAGTTATCGTCACTTGGACACTAATTATTCCACACTAAGTTCGGCTATACTGATAAGCAAACAATCTCACGGAACAATTGCAGAATTGTTACCAGAAACACATGCACTGCCTTGGCTAAGAAATAGAGTAGATTCGGGAGGTGTACAGGTGAATACCACCCAGACACAAATTCCTGTACAATAATTTAGACTATCAAAAAATACCATCACTTTGCCTGCTTATTCTCATTCTTTTCTCTTTATATTTACAAAGTTTCCATTTTTTCTTTAAAAAGTCTGCAATTAGTAAAAAGGCAAAAACATTTGTTACAAAAGCGGGGAAACCATTCTGATGAATAGTTTGAAGAGAGTAAGATTTAAATTTTTCTGAATCGCAGCTATTAAAGTTTTGAAAAAAATTATCTATGATAGTGTTACAGCTTATAAATATCTAAAGAAAGCCAGTTGACACAAAATAATTAATTTTGGCTGAGATGAATATTGTCTATTTTTTTGCGTCTTTTGATGAACACACAGTTCAAGTCAGTTCATTGGCAGGGACCATCTAAAGCCTTGAGGTACAACTTGAGGTAGGAAATTGCAGCTCAGCCCCTGGATGTAAACCACACAATAGCACTTTGTTATAAGGCTGGCTCAAGGTTGCCTTATGTAATCATAAGGAGAGTACAGACTAGTTGGAAACTAAGACTATGTAGCATACAGTAACAGTGATTCTCCCACTCTTCAAAAACATTTTTTGCCTTAGCGTTACCCCGCTCTGTGATAATTCACAAAACTACTTCCGAGAACAGCTAGACAACCTGAAAATCTCTAGTGATACTGTAATGGATTCCGGTCTGTTTACCGTGGACATCCACTAATCTCGAGTATTATACCTCTCCCCAGAGGGGACACTGAGCTGATTGACAGTGACAACTGTGTTCAGGCAACCGAATTACTTTGTATGGCAAGAGCCCATGGCTCAGACAAATAATACAGCGTAGTCCTTGTGTAAGTGGCTATATTCTCAAGACAAAGTCTTAGAGGGTAATGATTCATCTAGGGTGTTTGTGGCAAGACATGAGAATGAATGCAAAGAGTAAGGCAAAAGTCTCTCCTTTTATAGGAGAGCTCACAGGAACTAATTAGCATAAAGTATATAACAACAATAGCACAGGAAGTAATCAGTTCAATCCAATCAATTATATAAATAGTAATCCAACCATGTGAGACAAATGAGTTAAATGATAAAGGCACCAAGTTGCTAAGGGCAGATTCCTATCTCCTACTGCCCAATCAGCGGTCCTGCAGGGCTCCCAGGCTGTAGATAGAGTATGGTCCACTAAGTCGGTAATCCAAGGAAGGGTAGTTCCGGTTCCTGGCTTTGACTAAGTTCCTAGATGGTTTTGAACTTCCTTGGCTATGTCGGCCATCTTATGCCGGCCCCGTATAGCTATACCGGGTCAGTAAGGGGTCAATACCGGCCCTGCAGGGGTCATTACCGGCCCGTCACACTATGCCACTGGCACAGTATGACTTTTCCCCTGTACAGCAGTTGATTGAATACTGTCGGTTAAAGTCTAACGCATTATCTCGCAAGGCTGGATAGTAAAATGCCCGTTTACTAGTAACTTCCACCAAAATCTACCACAATACCTTTACTTATACAAACTACATATAATTTCAAAATATCTGGCTTTATTGCTATAAAGTTTGTTTACAATGAACTAAAGTCATGCAAAAGGCTAAGAAGATACTAGTTAAGCGCTTGAGAGGCTTAATAAGGAAAACACATATCTTGAGTATGGAAAACATTGATAGCAAGTAATCAACATAAAATTGCATCCAATGGTACGTGAGAAGACCTAAAATCAATCAGGAACACAAGAGAGACAATTTTTAATACACGTGCGTTATCCAACTACCCATGCCATGGCTGCTCGTCTCTCTTTTGCATCCGAGCTCTGGGACGTGTCACAAACTTTCAGATCTCACAACAGCTGGGCAGCTCATACCTTTGAAGGCAATGTCTGTTATCAATTAGGCTTTATTAGGTTGGTGAAAATAGCATTCGGGGTTGGTGTAAGAGTAAATGGGGCTGAGATCTAAACCGTTACTTTCGCAATTAACGCTATCAATTTCCCCAAAAGATTAAAGCGATTGAAAAAAATTATCTAAATAACCTGAGTTAGTAGCAATATTATTTTTCTTCGTACTGACTTCTTTTTTTTCACTTTTTTTAACTTCGCAATCATATTTTTGTTTGATTAACAGCATTTTTTCATTATTATTGTTTGTAATGTGTAAATAAAACACTGCTACGTATTTACCTACTTTGCTATCGCAAGTAGTTAGTAATGGCTTGCAAGCACTGAGCATGCTTGGTGAGTCAATTATTAGAGTTAATTGACGATAAAGAAGAACTGAAATGTGTGCTCAGGGATGCATTTGTGAGTGCACCTAAACAAAGAGCTCTTGCTCACAAGCTCGACCTTATTGGATGGAGTAGTGCAGTGGATGGCTCCTACTACTGTCCACTAACAACAGCCATTCACAGCGCGCAGGTAGTGAAACAGCAAGGCAACACCTCTCTCCTAGAGGTAACGCAGGGTCGGTCAGACCTGCAGGGTGCAACAGAGAAGTCGGTAGCAACTTCACAACTAGTGAGCCCTCGGCTCAAACTAGGTATAGTTTTAGGTAATAAAATATATTTATTGTCATTTATATTACCACTCTAGGGAGGCTACCTATAAAAGGGATGGAATTGTGCATGCTCTTTCATTCATTCATTCACTCATGTCTTGCCAATCACCCTAGTGGATAGCCACCCTAGGACTTTGGTGTTGATGAATAAAGCCACTATTCAAACCACACTCTGTTTAGTTTGTGTGAGCTTTGGGTTATGTGCTTAATCCTGCAATTACTGATCATAGCTGTCACTGTCATACCAGCACAGTTTCCCCTCTGGAGAAAGGTGTAATACTTGAGATTCGTGGACTTTTATGGTAACTACACCAAAATCCATAACAATATTGCATTGTTGTTTCTTTGTATTAGTGCTTTTACATAAGTATTTTTATATAGATATGCAAAGGCATGTTTGAAAGGTAATGTAAATACTAGTTGACAGTTGCACAGACCTGTCAGTTGTTTATTGGTTTATGGTGGAGGTTTTCCTCCCGATTTAGATCCCAGTTGACACGTTCCCTTTCTTTTCTGACTCATTTGTTTTGGTAGCGGGTTAGGTGCTATGTTTATTTGATTAAACTTGTGGATATAATTGTAGCGAGTTTAATAAAGTGTAACATAATAGCATAAAAAGTGTAGGTAAAATGGATAACATTTGTAACATAAAGTATGTAATATTATGTTATAGAGCATATAAAAGCTTTTCTAATTTGTAAAATATTCAATGACATCGCAAGAAATATTTTTTATATTTGGAATGAATGATAATGAGAAAGAAGACTTTTCCCATTTGTCAAATTGCTATTTTATGACACGTACAGACTCGTTCATGAAAAATCTTCCGTCTCGTCACAGCTAAGGACTCTATAGAAAGGTAGTGGAGTTGTAATCACTATCGAATTGTTTTCGCATACGGTGTACTTTCTCTCTCTAGTACAATCATTAGTTGTCTTTGGAGTTGCGATGGTTGTTCTTGGAGTAGAATTTGTAGTTGGAACTGGAGTTGTTGTTGGAGTAGTAGTTGGAGGATTTTTATTTCTTTTGAGACATTCGATAGTCTCATTGATTTTGCATACGGTATTGTAAACACCAGATGTGAGACCGCATTCCCCGTCGATAGGATTCACGATGCACGAAAAGCTGAAGAAGTTGGTTTTTAAAGATCGATTTAAAATACGCGTTAGTAGTCGGATGTCCGCCTGATGGAGAGCTACTTCAGAGCATTTATCTGTTGTTGGAGAAAAAATGAAGGGGGTTGATGCATCAGTAATTGGTGGTGGCAGTGTTGTTGCTGTTGTTGTTGGAGTCATTGTTGTTGTCTTCCGAGTCATAGTTCTCCAGACTGCAAAGTCATTGGGCATCTTCAAAATTGTTTTTTTTGTCGGAGAGACAAAAACTGGGTTCTAATTATTTATTATTAATTGTACTTATGTAGTTCTCCCTTTAGAAAAGGTGTAATTCAAAAATCTAACAAGTTGGCTATCTCAAGACTAGATTGCCATTTACGATGATAAAAAAAATTGTCACTGAGAGCTAATTAGATTATGTTTATCAGATAAAATTATCTGTGTAACTAACCATTTTTCTACATTTTAATATCGATTAAGCCAGAAATCTACCATTATCTAACTCGTTTTGGCTTTAGTCGAACTTCTCGCTCAACGAGATGGCAAAGTCTAATGACAGCAAATTAAACAAACTCCCAGCTTTTGAACCATATCCTGATGAGAACGAAAACCATCCGCCTTAGTCGTCTGTGACGAAGAAGAAATTGAGAAATATTACACCAAAACCATGGAGTTGCGATGAAAGGAAAACGCATGAATGCGAGTAGTTTGCTTTAGAAAATTGGTCTAGTTCAAACATTTCCTGCTTGGCTAAAACAGTCGCAATTATGCTGAACTCTTGTCAATTAAATTAAAAACTGATGATTGGAAGGTTTCAACCACTTCATTTGGATCACAAACTTTTGCTTTGGGAGTTAACTCACATTGAAACACTAACCAAAGAAACCTATAAAGACTTGTCCGTGGTTGCTATTATATCCACCATTTTATTCAAATAAATACAACACCTAACCCGCTACCAAAACAAATGAGTCAGAAAACAAAGCGAACATGTCGACTGGGATCTAAATCGGGAGGAAAACTTCCAACATAATCAAATAACAAATCATTAAACATCTTACAAATCTGTGCAACTGTTACAATTATCATTTACTCTACCTTTAAGACATAGGTTTTACATACCTGTATCAATACGCAGTTGCAGGTCTGTAGAAGTATTCATACACAAAAACAATGTCATATTTTGACAGGTCTGTTTTCTCATGCAGATGCATATACTAATAAAATTCATATGAAAACTAACAAATACATGTAAGACAGCTATGTAAACAATCCAACAGATCTAACACGCATAAATAAAAAATTGATATGTTGGTAGGTCTGTGTTTGATGCAGATCTGCTCGGTATATACTACTATCGTATTGTCATTATTTATTACCTGTATGGAGTGGCAGCTATGTAGCTTAGAATAATATAGAGAAACTGGGTGTGGGAGGGGTGTGACCTGCAAAGATGGTTTTGAGAAAGATTCACTAAAATACTTACAGTCATTATACGATCGTACAGAATATTTTCATTTCTTGAAATTATCTGGTTAACTATGATGCTAATGTAGTCTAATTCGCTCATATTGCCTTTGGCTTTGATCGCATTAAACAGCCTCTTGTAGAGTGCAGTCTGAGATATCGTGTTACCTGTTCAAAAATTCACTCAACTTTCAACTAAGTGTCAAATCAACTGGCATTTCATCCAGCTAGTATGCTCCACAGTTAGTATACTGTAGACTTATTATATTACATGGAACAGTTGTTTTTGGCTAAGTGAATGCGGAGTCACAATCATTTGCGAAAATGGGAATTGTTTTTGTATGCATGCATTGCGATTAAAATCATGGCAATCAAAATTTTGGTTTTTGATACCAGTAGCAATATAGGAGCAGATCTCCGGCTTGGAGTCCAAAGACAAGAGGTTCTCCTGATTACAAATGTCTTTTTGTTGGCACCAGTTACTATGAGAGCCTGAGAGGTACCTTTTTGTGTGCACAAAGTGTTATAATTCAACTTTTGCTATTTTCGTTTGAACAAAGTATTTATTGGGTGATTTAGGTGTGCTCAACGTTTGCAGTTAATCCTCTACGGCAGTTTTTGGTCGAGGGATTATCAGCCCCTTTGTAGCAAGTTTTTTCAACGTGCATCAACGCTAAATTTGGCGTTTGTCAACGAGTTTACCATACAAGTTGGCCAGCGAATGCCTACAAAATTCAGCGCGTTGGTTTTCCAAAGGAATCGTCCTATCACTAAGTACGGCACTGTACCCTTTTGCAGCGTTATATTAACAACAACGTGCTACCAAAATTTATGATTTTTTCTTGTTTTTAATGAATGTATTGTTAATTATTATTAATGTCGTAGATTATTATTTTTAATATTTTCATTATTGTTAATGCTATCATTATTGCCAACAATAACAATAATATAACTTTCCTTAATTCTATTTAATTGTTATCCGATAAATATATTATTTTTTATAACAGTGAATCAGCACATTACTATTAATTAATAATTTAAGTTTTTGTTTGTTGCTGTCATTATTATTTATCATAGTCATCATTATTCTCATCACCATAATTATCAACAACAATACAATTTGTACTTGGTGATTTGCTGAGTTTTAATAACATAACGTATAAATAGCAGATGATGCAGTTGTTGCCAGGGTAACAAATCTTGCAATGATAAACAGTTACTTTTTGACCCGAGATTTTAGGCTATCAAACTTATGATTGCTAGCTATAACTATAGCTAACTGTGTAAAAAGAAAGAAGATAACTCTTCCAAAATTTTGTAAAATGTTTGCACTCGCCTACTCCTATAAGTTATCGTTCAAGGGATAAACGCGTTGATCAAACCTTCTCAAATCAACGGGTTGAGACACCGAAAATGCCTATTGCGCAGGGGTTGCTTATATTGTGATTTGCATGCTGATTTAGATCATGGGGTTGAATTCTTTATAAACATGGTATGAAAACCTGAAAGGGTAATTTTTTTGTACACCAGTTTTTATTGTTATTAATTTTATTTTTAATTATATGATCAACTAAGTATTTATTGTGCAGTGGTTGCTTTTATCATGGTTTTTATAATGATTTAGATTGGCGGGATTGATTATTATATAAAAAATGAAGTGTTTTGCCAATTTTTCGGCACCAGGTACCACAGAAACATGAAAGGTACCTTTTTATTGCATCAGGTGTTATCGGTGTTTTTTTATTTTTTGTGTAATGTTTTTAATTAAGCATTTATTATCCGGAGGATTTATATTGGAATTTGTAAGGTGAATAAAATCATGGTGTTGACTAGTTTATAAACATAGTATGTAGATTTACACTGAGGTTTGTATTGTCAATATGATTCTTGGATTAACATCGCATAGTTATTAGTATATTTTAATTACAAGAAATAGTTTTGAGCGATTTGTTTCCATACATGTCCATGTACGTATCTATGTCTATATTCATGTCTATTTATGGACATGTCCATGTCCATTTATATACATTTATGACTATATCCACATTCATATCAATATATATGTTCATATCAAGTCCATGTCCATATTGTGGTAGATTTTGGTGAAAGTTCAAAGTAAACAGGTGGTTTATTCTTCACCCTTTGAACATAATGCGCGAGACTTCTACCTACAGGTTTTGGTAAACTACTGGCTAGGTGGGAAGTTGTACTGTGCCGGTGGCATAGTATGCAGGGCCGGTAGTGACCCCTGCAGGGCCGGTATTGACCTTTTAACAACTCGGAATAGCTATACTGGGCCGGCACAAAATGGCCGCCATAGAGAAGGAACCTTAAACTTGGCTAGGAACTTGACAAGGCCAAGAACCGAAAGTACCCTTCCTCAGATTACCAGAGAAGTGGACCATAAGCTAACTATAGCCTGGGAGCCCTGTAGGACGTGTGATTGGACAATGGAGATAAGACTCCACCCTTTAGCCACTTGGTACGCTTTACCTTTAAATATTTACCTTACCTGATTCGTTGAATATTTATATATCTATTTGCGTGGTTGATTCACTTCCTGTGCTGTTGTCCTTATATATATTATGCTAATTATTTGCTGTCAGTTCAACAATAAAAGAGCTGACTTTACCTCTATTCATTGCATTCATTCTCATGTCTTGCCAATAACCCTAGTGGATTGCCCCCCCCCCCCAGAACTTTGTCTTGTGAGAATAAAAACAGTATTAAAACTTCACTCTATGTTGTTTGTGTGAGCCATGGGCTCTAACTATACCGGCTAATGCGGTTGCACAGTTGTCACTATAGAGCAGTACAGTGTGCCATCCGGAGAGAGGTATAATACTTGAAGATAGTGGATATCCGTGGAACCGGACTGGAATCCATTACAATATTCATGTCCATGTATATCTTCATGTCCATGTCCATATTCACTATCAGTTATCTACATGTACAGTTACATATTGCTATTGTATTGATTTGGAGAGTATTCATCACATAACTCTCCGATATTCAAGATTGTTTGTGCGACGCAGAATATCAGTGCTTGAAATGTTACTAGTTTGATTGAGCCTTAAGAACAAGCACATTGTATTTTATATACTCATGTTAGACTTCGGGAATGCAATCTTTAAGCTGTAGTGCTTTTCTTTTGACACGATAGTCTAAAATAAAAGGAAGAAAAAAGAACTTATTAGTAAACGATAATAAACATGGAAGCAAAATAGTGATAATAATTATCTAAATAAATCATGTCGGCAATTGATAGGGATGTTTGTGTGACAAAAACATCATATTAGAATTTTTTATTCATTACGAAACAGTCTAGCAAGTAGCAGCGAGTCAAAAAGGAGCTACAAAAAACTGATTGGCACGCAACAAACAATTGCTGACAAACAAAGGATTTTAATGCAGACTGGTAGAGATGGTTTTTTAGGCGCTATAATCACTCCGGTTGCACCAGTTTTAATGTCGATACAAAGTGACTCTTCAGACTTTGAAATACTTACCGTATCTTTCTTGTACCAGAAGAGGAGTGTCCCAGACTGATGGGAAAGATAGCTGATGCTAAACCAACAATCCAAGACAAATTTGCATCATCATTGTATGACAACACAACAAAAGACAAAATAGTGAAAGACATGTAGAGGATCCAGAATTCTTTGTTTGGAATGGCAATGGAAATTGAAAACGATCTGTTCCAGCACAAAAAGTCATAGGAAAATGTTCAAAGCACAGAAAACTATTGAGGCAATGTGGGAAATATTGTTGTGGATTTCAATGTTATACACTCTTGCGCACACTGCTGTTACAAAGTCTAGCACCTTATATTAATCGCTAGACAGTGAGAACGGTCACAGTCAATCATACCGCATTGACCGACCCTGTGTCTAAACTAGTACCGACCCTGTATCAGACAATACCGACCCTGTATAGGGCAATGCCGACCCTGTATGACTCCTTACCGACCTTGCAGGGCCGGCAGGAAATGACTCAGCATAGGTTGAGAACCATGAAGTATTCTGGAAGACTCAGGAGGACGAATCTGGGATATAACCACCCCTAACCTAGATGGAGAGACAATACAAAGGCTGCAGAGGCGGGACAACCAGGACAGGAAGTGCTTAGGACACTGATTGGACAATTACCTGATGACTCCACCTACCTTTGCTGGCACCATACCTATTCTAGCCACTTGATTTGCCACCTATTAATATAAGACTGTCTATTCGTTGATTATGTATTATTCTCTTATGATTGGTTATGTGCAAAGATTACTTCCTGTGAATTGCCTATAAAAGGCAGAGCTTGTACCATATGTGTTCAGTTGTAAAGCTGTATTGTGCCTTTTACTAACACGTTTTATTCAGGAGGAATAAATGCATACTTACTCAAAGTAATGTGTCTGAGCCGAGGGCTCCTCACTGGTTGTAGAGTTCGGATACTTTATCTAATTTCTCTTTGGTATACTACCGACCCTGCTGCTGTAGCAGGTAAAAATAACAACTGGTGGCAGCAAGCTACCGACCTCAGTTAGTGGGTTTACAGCCCCCAAAATCCACTACAATATTAATGGTTTGGTTTGGGGGTGGTCTGACATCGAATAGCTAACACAACTATCAGATTTTCCAAAGTCTTTTGTGTGCCCACCACGAATTTTAAGTCAAGACAAGACGCTCAGACAGCAGAGGACTCAGGCGTGACTAGTAAGTGAACTGCATGTTGAGTTTTCACTCAATCCTTGCTTATAGTTACTAACCGTTCTTTATTCTGTACTTGTGCCAAGCATAAACTTCTGTGCGTACCATTAGACATTGTTTGTTTGTACTTGTGCCAAGCATACATTTCTGTGCGTACAATTAGACATTGTTTGTTTGTACTTGTGCCAAGCATACATTTCTGTGCGTACAATTAGACATTGTTTGTTTCGTTAGTGGTAATAAACCATTGTTACTCTAAATCTTGTAATATCTGTGAGGCCGGTTGCCTGAACACAGTTGTGCCTGCTTTATTAGCAGCATCCGGGTCTATCAAGCGCAGGGTAAACCAGCCTAGCCTAGTGACCCTGTATAGAGAGATACGCCAATCATTGCGCAGTATAAAACGCACGTGCAACGGCTGTTGGGTTACAAACAAAACTGTTTCCGGTCAAAATTTTATATAAAATATCATTACTCCAAAATACTAGGGTTTAGAAAATAAATCATAACTTTTTACTGCAAAATCATATCTCAATAGTTCATTGGGGAAAATAAAGAAGACATTCTGCTACAAGCAGTGATATTTTTTTGTATGACAAAGTTGCTCTAAATTTGGACTAATGAAGGGTCAAAGTCCAGGGATCCAGATTGACACCATTATTATTACCGTAACTTTCGTACAGAATTTGCTACGATAAATCTGATTATCCCCCATTGTAAAGTTTTATGATCAGAAATGCTTATAAAACACCTGGAATGTAATAAATAAAAAATAATTGAAGCTCCTTAATAAAATGATGGTTGTTGTTGTTGATTATAATTAAAAACTGAAATAATAAATGTCTAAAGGTCGGTGACCAATAATAATAATTAATAATTATTATCCCATCTTGTAAAATTACATGTAATACGATGTAATATGACCTATACTTTAAAACAATTTTAATATAATTTGCATTATTCATCTAATAATAAATAATTACATTTTTTTTAAATTGCAGTTTTTTGTTGCTATTTATTATTATTATTCAGCACAAACAATACAATTAATTCCATATTATAATTATTATTGTTCAAAAAATTGAAATTTACCAGGCATATCAATTTTTCTAGTATAGGTATCTATTTATTTTAACAATAATATTGAATAACAACAATAAACAAATATTTGCTACTAGATTTCGCGGTTTTATTTATTATCGTAAACAAAGCTATATTCTGTATATAAACAATAAAGCTGCGCTGCCAAAAGATATTACGATCAATTAATCAGGTTATCAAAAATACCTAAACCAAGTTGATTTGTGACGTTTTTATTATTTTTCCTGGTAGATAACCATAATTTTTTTTAAGATTAACAATGTTGTGAGAAATGAAAAAATTATTTGTTGGAGCATGTACTTCAACCGCAATGATAGCATATATAAGCGTAATCGCGGTAATTCAATGTTTGGATCCCTAGCCGATTGCACGTGGCTCATTAGCGTATCTCTCCCTACAGGGTCACTAGCCTAGCCTTGTCATTCTGCTGCCACGCTACCACGTTAAGTAGAGACAGGCCAGACAAATATAGCACTCTGGCAAGTACCAGTGACAGTTAACCCTATACACGGGGAAAACCGTTACAGTATTACTAACCAGATTATCTAATGAAACTGTTATTGTAGATTGATGAACTGTATCAAGGTATTAGGGCTTTATTCACTAATTCCAGTCCTTCAATTGCATCAATGAGTAATAAATAGTAAATTATTCTCAATTAGGCAACACTATGTTCACTAGGCATTTCTGAAGTTCAACAAATCACGGCCCAGTAGCTAAATGCTGATTGGCTAATAACAGAAATTTTAGTAGTACACAGGAAAAACGCACTTCACAATATCACTGCAATAAATAAAAATGTTTTTCAACCAGCTATCAAATGCTGGTGTACAAAACAAGCTGCCACATGGCTTGTGATGGATGGATTGACTTAAAATTTGTGGTGCGCACACAAAAGACATTGGAGAATCCGATGGTTGTGTTAGGTATTTGATGTCAGACCACCCCCAAACCGAACCTTTAAGGGTTAGTACAAACAACCAGAGAGCTGATGTTCTGTTAAAAAGACTCAAACTCTGACCATCATCACCATTTTCTAGAAACACAATTACCAATAATGAGGATGCATCTCTTTTACCAGAACGTACAGAAGTTCCTAGTAGATTTGATAAAAAAAATTATGACACCTGTGAAAAGGAGGTTGTTTGACACCAATGACTGGGAACAGAATAAAATCAAAGTATTGGCGATGATAGTGATAAAGATTCGGAGAGAATGACGCAAAGATTGGAAGAGTTTAAAAAAAAGTATCCAACATGACAGCTAGCAAATACAATCAATCATTAGGTGCGAAAATGGTGATGAATTGAGTGACTCTGGAAAATACAATCCGGATACTGACACGATGAAACTCAAGGGGAGATGGCTTAGCACTAAGGTTTCCAAATATTTTTTGCAAGATAAACCAATAAAGACTCGGCAAGATCAACAAAAAATAACTTCAGCAGATTTAAAAGTCTGCTCATCACTCAAAGAATCAAAACTTTAAGGAAATCCTTATGAAAAACTTCTTTGGTACTAACTTGTTAGCTCAAACGTGTCTTTTTATACTATGTACAATTTTCTGAGCACTTTTTGTTTAGTGACAATGTTTAGAAGCATATTTTGATGGCTAGTGCTTGTTAGTATACTATCATTTATATACTAACACTACCTTTGAGCCTTACTGAGTAAATGCTGTATGATAACAATAATAATGTCAAAATTTTACTATTACTGTGAAGCAAGAGTAAGGTATTACTGTAACAAAATAACATTGACATTTTATACTAGCTATTTGTTAATACCATACAATTATTGATAGCCATAATAGTGTAATAATGTACAGGAATTTATGGTGTGACTGTGGTAGCCGCCACCTGTACAACCTCCCGTCATGTAGTGATGCAGTTATTGTTTGGTGCTTTATTTATTCTGTAGGTAACAGGGTTGACAGTTTAATCCAACCAATCAAAATTTGCAGTGTTGTACGCTCGTGGCGATACACAATGAGGAGTCAAGTTGACTGCCACACTTTCCACTGATTTTCCCTCCAAAGGGCAAACTGTGCATAGTCGGAATGTCAATGGAGAACGAGGATTTAGTACCGTATGCCGAATTGGTCGTGCGCAGTGATGGCTGCTCACTTTCTACTAGTTCGTTGCTCGCACTGATAGTCGACTAGACCAAGTTGTTGTTATTGTATGCTATCTTTCACTTGTGTTTAGTCTTCTTTGTCTGTGTAGGGTGAGAATCATCCAAAGCTTCTGAGAGTCAGGTTAACTCTGATTTTATTTGTACATTACATCCATTTAAATACAAAGAAAGGACAAAGAAAAGTGTAAGCCACGCCTTACTGTTGACAACCAAAATATTATTTACACTTCGTGGAAACTGTACAGTAACTAATATTTAAATAAATCTAGAACTGTTAGAAGGTGTAAAATAAATTTGATAAAATATTCTAGTCAGTGTTTGTGATAGTTGTGTACTATGTGCGTTGTCATGGTGATCGAGATGATTTTCAATGGAGTCCCCGACAATAAAACTGGGTAATGATCTACACACACATTGTTCAGTCCGTATGCTGCTGTAGTAGATCTTATTCCTTGGTTATCTGCTATCACTTTGATTTGATCTTATCCAAATTTTTTTGGTCCTAAAGAGCAGGGATCATGTCTACAAAGCACAAAAAAATTGATCGTTACAATTTATTTGTTTATTTTCATTGATTTTATCTACATAAGTAAAATGATAATTATTCATTAATGCTCATCTTATCATTTTCAAGAGTCTTAGTGCCTGCTGTATTAGATGTTGTTCCTTTAGTCATCTGCAATCACTTTGATTTAAACTTGTGCAGATTCTTTAGAGTCTTTATTACCACTGCATTGTGATTGTATGAAGTGTAAGGGACTGTTGAAAGGTAGACTTTATTGAAGATGAATCTTCAGCATCGGTTAATGGAGCTGTATGAGTTTTCAGGTTGAGCCAGGAAGTTTTGAGTCATTCATTGTGATATCCGCTCTAAAATAGATAGCAAAAAGTTACCTATTTGTCTTTTAGTTATTGTTGAAATTGTTGAAATGTGGTTGTTGCAAATGATATCAAAATAATAATTATTTACTAATGCTCATCTTATCATTTCCAAGAGCGCTAGTTGCTGATGTAATAGAGGTTGTGACTTTAGCCATCTGCAATTACGTTGGTACGGTTTTGCCGAGATATTTTAGATACTTTACTGCTGCTGTGTTTTGATTCAAACAGGAGTTCAAAGGCGGCACCGTGTCTAGCATATTTTCAAGAGTCCTGGTTGCTGCTGTGGTATATGTTGTTCCTGCAGTTACTTCTATTTGATCTTGTCAATCATTGTTTTTTTCATTCTTATCGCCGATATCATCAAATAGAAAAAGCTTCAAAGTTTTTCCCTCTTTTACAGCCGAGTCACTCGACAACAGCGAATGAATCTGTAGATGATCATGTGAGCAATGAGTAGGGGTGTCATCCACTCTCTTATCTTCTGATTCTTTCAAGCGCAGAGTTTTCTGAATGTCAGGATTGTGTTGCTAGGGAGATTATCAAAAGTAATGATTGCAAAATAAGTATCCATTTGATTACGGGTCTTTTTTGAGAGTATTGGTTAAAACTTGCTGTTGTTTCATAATATGGTTTTGAGCGTTGTTGATAATGTAGAGTTTGAGTTGAACTTGTTATTGCACTGTCTTGTAGGTGAGTTTTTTCGTAATACTCATCATTATTCCTGTCAGCTAGTTTTTTCGAATCTCTTCACATTGAATAGTTTGAATCTCTTCATTTTCACTGTCAATCACAAGGAGGAGGATTGATTCATGAATCAATGACCTGGATTTGATATTGTCATTATTGGGTGTACATCGGATTGTCATTATTGGGTGTACATCACATCAAATCATCACGAAATTCATCGGTAAAGACCATCTCGTACTCTTGGTGCTCTTGTGGATTAGGGCGCGCAGGTTGTAGATATTAATATCCTGAAATGGAGTCTTGGTGTGTCGGAGAAGTGTGTTGTCTTCAAAACCTTTCACAACTCGTCTTTTGCAGTTTGTGTCTTCATCATTATTCATTGATTCATCTTCTTGTCCTTGCTCTTTTGAGATGACAGCATATCGTTTGCTTCGTCGGAGAAGTGTGTCGTCTTCATCATCTCTCATAATCTTCTTTTGCAGTTTGACTCTTTTTCACTATCCATAGTTTCATCATCTTGCCTTTGCTCTTTTAAATCAACAGTATGTCGTTTCATCACTTGAGATCGCTGAGTTTTTTTTGGCTGGATTCAAATTATTTTTTTTGCAGATGGGAGATAGTGGTGGAGAAAAAAAGTTCCTGGGTCTCTGACTCCTCAATCATCAATTGACTTTCAACATTGCAATTATTTTCAGAGTTTTTTGAAGTGCTTTAGTTGAGTCAAAATTTTAGTTTATTATTATTGATAATTTTGCTATTAGGTACACAACTGTCCATGCGTGATAAATGAAATGTCCAATATCTCAAAAACTAAAGCAATATTACGATTAAAAATCTTATTGTTACTTCAAATGTTATCAAGAGATTTAAATTGTCAAAATATAGCATTTGTTTATTAAAAAAAAGCGTCAGAGTTTTTGTTTCTGGCGTTGTTGTTGTCATCACTAACCACAATAATTTTCAAAGTTGGTTTACAAGTTTTTTTGACCAGAAAAAAATTCATAGCATATAGATTGTAAAGAAACAATGATTCCCAAATGCAATGAAAAGAAAATAAATAGCTACTAACTTTAGCACTAATTCACGCTAAAAAAGACAACTACAGCTCGAGAATGGTGATTCAATTGCTGACATGATACCTTCAATTAATTATTACAACCATTTTTTTTATGTTTATTATCATTTACTAATAGCTTTTTTCCTTTTATTTTAGACTATCATGTCAACAGAAAAGCACTACAGCTTAAATATTGCATTCCTGAAGTCTATCATGAGTGTATAAAAGACAAGATGTTCGACCCGAAGATTCAATCAAACTAGTTAACATTTCAAGGTTTGCTATTTTACGTCACACAACATAAATGTCTGTTAAATGTGAAAGAGTTATATTGTAATAGATTTGTGTCCTCTATTATCTAACACAACGGATTCTCCATTTCTCTCCTTCCACTCGCTTCAATGCCAATCTCCACCGACGCTAACAACTGCACAGAGTCCTCGACTCAAACGTATTAGTAGTGTTCTATCAATGAGTATACTTTATTATATCACAAACAAAAGAGGTGCTTACACTATATCAACTGCCTGCCCAAGGCTCAGCAGCTCTATTTATAGAGTAAAAGGTACAATTTCGTTACCTTATAAGGCACAACGAATGATAAAACATGATACAAGGAAATTGCCTATTATAATACAAAATACAACACACAATAACCAAGTAATCCAATCACGTAGAGAGCACATGGTAGCTTGGGGCTGGACTCCAGTTCCCGCTCTTTTCTGCAAGCACAACTTTCCACTCCTTATAAGGGTAGACAACATCCTAGGCTGGGCTCCTGAGAGAAGGTCTCCATTTTGCGAAGAGTATCAATTTCAGGGAGGCACAGGCTATTGGAATCACTGTAGTTGGATCCCGATTCGGGGTAGGCTCGGGGTAGGTTCGGGGTGGTTCGGGGTAGGTTCGGGATAGCTTAAATTCATGTATACAGGGGGATATGGACCCGAGGTAGCCGGTATCCCGTTTTCAGGGGATTCGGAGTAGCTACGGGGGAGGTAGGGCTCTGGCGGGGTAGTAACTCATGTTAAGGGCGCCAGGGGGTACAAAGGGGGGGGTGGATAGAGGAGGGGAAGGTGGGGAGGTGCTGACACCACTTACTCACCATGCAAATCTCCCACAATATGAGGAAACCTCTCCTCATCAGTAAAATTGCAATATGTAACTTCAAGATAATGCAACAGAATAATTATAAGATACAATGAATAACAATTTTCAAACCATTTGATGCGTGTCAAACATTGTAGATATTTGTATTTATTTAAAAAACTAAAAAGATTGCTTTGGATAACAGATTTTTTTTTAACACCCAACTCAAAATAAGTAAAATAAACAGTATTGGTGTACAACCAATCCTCCTGTCAACAGATACTTTCAAACAAATTGTCAAGTAGAAGCTTAAGTACATTTGTTTGACAGGACTGTGGAAAAAATTAAAAGGTATGGACGATGATTTTTTCTCCGATGTACATGTTCGTACTCATGACCATTTTCATGTTCACATCTTTTCCTTATCTTGTACAGTTTAAACATGCGCGTAGAGTATACAGTCTGTACCAACATTTCGATTAAATTATATTTCTTGTGTATATAGTCATAAATGGTCCTGGATACGGACATGGACAAGTACATAAATGGACATAAATACGGCATGGATATGTACATAGATATTTACATGGACATGTATGGAAACAAATCGCTCAAAATTACTTCTAGTAATAAAACGATACCAATAACTATACAATTTTAGTCCAACAATCAAACTCACAATACAAACCTTAGTGTAAATATATATACTATGTCTATAAACTAGCCAACCTCATGATCTAAATCACCATACAAATCCCAATATAAACCATCTGCACAATAAATGCTTAATTCAAACAAATACACGAAAACACCAGTAGTAATATATGAGCAGATCTCCCTACCAAGTGTTTTTTTGTGGATTAGACCTTGGAGTTGAGACAATGGGTTACGGCGTTGGATGAATTCGCCGAGTTTATATTGTATTTTACTTGAGGGGTATTTGAGTGGCATTTGAATGGCATTTAAGTGGCATTTGAGTTTTGATTAGTTTTTTACTTAATTTGAACTTATATGGCATATAGATTTTGAATGTATGGCATTCAAGTTTTGATAACTTTTTTACATAACTCGAACTCATATGGTATCTTGAGAGAGAGGGGAGAGGAGAGAGGAGAGAGGAGAGATGGGAGATGAGAGAGGAGAGAGAGAGAGAGAGGAGAGAGATTTTTTAGTTTTCTATACATTCATGTATATATGGTTAGTTATGTACATATTTATGGCTATATTTATATCTACATAGAGAGAGGAGATATATCTACATTGAACAAATATATTGATCAAAAATGAAAATTATATGATTATATACCTGATTACATAATAAGTAGGGAAAATCTTCTGGAGAGAGGGGAGAGGAGAGATGAGAGAGGAGAGAAGAGAGAGGAGAGAGAGGAGAGATTTTTTTTAGTTTTTTATACATTTATGTATATATGGATAATTATGTACATATTTATGGATATATTTACATTTACATCATTGAATAATATACATTTATTACATAATAAGTATATTAAATGCTATAAAATATGTTGGAAAATTACCAAATTAGACCTCTAGATGGTTAAAATCTACAGTATTTGGGAAATAACTGCAAGAGAGGAGAGAGGAGTATTTGGTAGAGGAGAGAGTATGTTGAGAGAGAGGAGAGATAAAAAGAGGAGAGAGGAGAGAGGAGATATATCTACATTGAATAAATACAGTGATTAAAAATGAAACAATATGTGAATATATACATTTATTGTGTAATAAGTAGGGAAAATCTCATACAATATAGCTAGAGTCAGTAAATATTAAATAATACAAACTTAGGAAGGAAGACTTCTGTTCTATGTACTTTTGATTCCATAATGAACTAAAATAAAAAGTTAGGAGAGAAGAGAGAGGAGAGAGGAGAAAGAGGAGAGAGACTTTTTAGTTTTCTATACATTCATGTATATATGGATAATTATGTACATATTTATGGTTATATTTACATTTACACTGCATAATATACATTTATTACATAATAAGTATATTAAATGCTATAAAATATGTTGGAAAATCACCAAATTAGACCTCTAGATGGTTAAAATCTACAGTATTTGGGAAATAATATGATTATATACATTGATTACATAATAAGTAGGGAAAATCTTCCTATATAATATAGCTAGAGTCAGTAAATACTAAGTAATACAAAGCACTACAACTTGTAATGACAATCAATGCATACATACATACATATGGTATCTTGAGAGAAAGAGAGAGAGGAGAGAGAGAGGAGAGAGATTTTTTTAGTTTTCTATACATTCATGTATATATGGTTAATTATGTACATATTTATGGCTATATTTATATCTACATAGAGAGAGGAGAGAGGAGAGAGGAGATATATCTACATTGAATTTTAGTTATTTACATAATAAGTATATTGAATACTATAAAATATCTTGGAAAATTGTCAAATTAGACCTCTAGATGGTTAAAATTTACAGTTTGATAATTTTTTTACATAATTCGAATTCATATGGTTACTTGAGAGAGAGAGAGGAGAGAGGGGAGAGGGGAGAGGAGAGATGAGAGAGGAGAGAAGAGAGAGGAGAGAAGAGAGAGGAGAGAGAGGAGAGAGACTTTTTAGTTTTCTACACATTCATGTATATATGGATAATATGTACATATTTATGGATATATTTACATTTACATTGCATAATATACATTTATTACATAATAAGTATATTAAATGCTATAAAATATGTTGGAAAATCAGCAAATTAGACCTCTAGATGGTTAAAATCTACAGTTACAGTATTTGGGAAATAACTGCAAGAGAGGAGAGAGGAGTATTTGGTAGAGGAGGGAGGAGAGAGGAGAGAGAGGGGGCTTGAGCATAAATATCTTGGAAAATTGTCAAATTAGACCTCTAGATGGTTAAAATTTACAGTATTTGGGAAATAACTACAATAGAAAACATTATGAATGTATGGCATTTAAGTATTACTAGTTTCTTACATAATTTGAACTCATATGGTATCTTGAGAAAAAGGAGACAGGAAAAGAGGAGAGAGGAGGGAAATAATTGCACTCAAATGAAAAAAATAGATGAAGCTAGATATTCATCTATTTGTATATATCCACAAGAAAACTAGGGTATTTGGTGAAGTATTCTTTTATTCCATTCAATTTTCATTAATTTTATTTGAATTGAAGTATTATTTACAATGGTTAGAATTTATTAAAATTGCTGCTCAATCCTTTATCCAACACCTACAACAATTCTTAGTAATAGTAGTGTATTTTTTAGTTTTTTATACAACCATGTATATATGGATAATTATGTACATATTTATGGATATATTTATATCTAGATTGAATAATATACATTTATGACATAATAACTATATTGAATGCTATAAAATATGTTGGAAAATCACCAAATTAGCCCTCTAGATGGTTAAAATTTACAGTATTTGGGAAATAACTGCAAGAGAGGAGAGAGGAGTATTTGGTAGAGGAGAGAGGAGAGAGGAGAGAGAGGAGGCTTGAGCGTAAATATTTCTTTTAGTTATTTACATAATAAGTATATTGAATACTATAAAATATCTTGGAAAATCGTCAAATTAGACCTCTAGATGGTTAAAATTTACAGTATTTGGGAAATAACTACAATAGAAAACATTATGAATGTATGTTTCTCAGTATGGTGGTTTAAGCTTGTTGGCAACTTTATTGATAGTACCCTGAACAGACAATGGTAAACAGAGTAATTATAAAAAGCTTTCGGATTAGAGAATCTTCACAGAATGTGACAAAATTTTACATGTAAGATGAAAAACTGACACGCAAATTCAAGATGTTGCCATTTATGAGTGAATGTAAAATAACAGTGAAAACAGAATGAAAAGAACATAACAAAGATAAACTCACAATTATTAAAGGTATACACCACCAAATGAGAATATGTTAAAGTGCAGGCGAGCCCCTCAATGCTCCTGTAAATTAATTAATGACATAAATAAGATACATGTTTTCCTACATGGTATTTCTAATAATATAACATCAAAAAACTGTCACTACATCAAATTCAAAGCACAAAGTATTGCATTACATGTGTGAATATTATCATGTTGGTGCACAGCGAAGAATTTTCTGCAAAATAATGTCTTACCACGGAAACGTAGAGACTTTGCCCAGTAATCTAAACATAAAATGGCGTTGAAATACTAACTCCTCTGGTTACTGAAGAGTTAGTATGATAAATAGAAATAGTAGAGGAGTGATGACGGTATAGTAGGGAGAGAGAGCTCCTAATAGATGCTTCCTTGTTGACTGTTGGTCCTGCACTGATAGCATTGCACACTAGCCCTTTGCTCTGATTGGTTAAGGTGTGTGTGGAGGTGAGACAATTCCAAAAGATGCATGTAATACCAAAACACCGGAGGGACCGGGTTGACAGAATTTGTTAAAAAATTTCTGGCAATATTATATTCATTATGTTTTGATAAGCTAGCTAGGTTACACTAGGATAATATTACCTATGAGGGGCCATCCAGGTCAGATACACGGCCAAGCATAACAAAAAATTAGTATGTCATAAAAAAGTTGTGAGTGGTGCAGAGGAAGATGAGGAAATGAAAGAGCAAAGTGATTCACACCTTCCAGTAACTGAGTTGTGATTCACACCTGTGGCCACCACACTCAATGAGAGCCCTCGCAAACCGGTACTAGGAGAGCCAACCTCTGGACACTCCTGTAAACTATCACATCCTTACCCCCATGATATTCATGAATTTTTTCTCCAACCCTGAAATTCTTATACTTGAGTGCTACCCTCCTAACGCAGCCATCCTTACCAGGGAATACATCTTTGACCTGAGCTATGAAATACTGACCTCGTAAAGCATTTGAATCTGCCACAGCAACAATGTCTCCTGACCTGAGGTTACGACTACGGGTTTTCCACTTACCTTGTCTAATAAGGGAGGGGGCGTAAAGCTCAGACCATTTAGTCCAGAACTCCTCTGATATTCTATCCACAAGGTGGATCCTAGTCTTGGGGCAGCTAACGTATTTCCATCCTCCTGGGTTGCGGTTGAAAGGCCGCCCAATCAACTGACAGTTTGGTGTGAGTATGTTGATATTTGAGTCCATGGAGGGAAGAGTTCCTAGGGGTCTCTCGTTGAGTACTTTACCAATTTCGGTGCAAAGAGTTATGAACTCTGTTGGGCTCAATCGGGAGTCATTGATAGACATCTTGATCGCTCTCTTAGCCGCTCCGACCAGAGCCTCCACCGCTCCCTGTCGCCAGGGACTATCAGCAGGGCTAAACCTCCATTCGGTTCCATTCTCTGAAGACATCCTGTAGGCAGAGGTTTTGTCTAACTCATCCCACATAATAATAAGCTCCTTCTCTGCTCCTATGAGTTGAGATCCAGGGTCTGAGAAAATTACCTCGGGCCAACCTCTTATGTTTGTGAACCTCTGGAGAGCTAGAAGAAATGATTCTGTATCATAGGCAAAAGCAGGTTCTATATGGACTGCTCGTGATGCTAGATCAGTAAAAAGTACACCGTAAACTTTTCCTGATGTTCTCTTCTGGACTTCACCACAAACTCGATATGGTCCGAACAAGTCTACCATGGTGTGATTGAAAGGGGGTCCGGGAGAAACTCTTTCTGCGGGGAGAGTTCCCATCTCTTGTTCCAACAGTTTAGCTTCTCTCACTCGACATAGTTGGCAGTTTGAGGTGATTGATCTGGCTACTTTAGCTCCTTGAGTTATCCAGTAGTCATATCGGAAGCGTGCTAATGTGCCGTCTCTTCCCCGATGTCCGCTATCTTCGTGTGATTGTTTCATAAGCAGCTTCGTGACGTGATGAGTAGTAGGTAGAAGAACTTGCAAGTTGTGGGAGGTGATTGTCATTGGGTTGCCTCCCCTGAGTCTCTTTCCTACTCTCCAAATTCCATTTTCATCCTTCATGAGACCTAGTTTGGAGTACTTACCGTTTTTGAGGTTGATCTCCTGTAGAGAATGTTGTTGTACATCCTTGATCATGAGTAATCGGGCGGTCTCCAGAGTAGCAGCATGTATATTTGCAGTTTGTCCACCCCTGAAAGTTTTTTTTCTGAATATGCCGTAGAGTCTTGCGATAGTCCACAGCAGCTTTTTAGCGGAGTTGAAATGTGTGTAGTTCAGGATTTCTTGTGGGATCACCTTCATTATGTCTGGTATAGTGGTGAAGCATGACTGCATGGCATTGCACTGGGGGTAGGATTTAATCGTCCACTCGGAGTTCGGTCTATACAGGAAGCTGGGGCCGAGCCACCATTCTGAATGCAGACCGAGCTCGCTAGGCTTCTTGCCCCGGGTGAGCCAATCAGCTGTGTTCATGGATCCTTGTACCCAGTACCAATCCCTCATGTCACCTTCCGTGGCGGACTGTATCTCAGCGATCCTTACACCTTCAAATATCTTGAATCTCGTTGAGGTCTTGTTGATGGCACACAGTATGGTTTCTGAATCCACCAGCTGGTATACATTCCTAAAGGTAAAGTTGCTCTCGGCTTCTAACACCCTCCGACCTCTTTTAGATAAGACCGCTCCACAGAGCTCCATCCGCGGAGTTGACAGTTTTCTCATGGGTGCTATCCGACACTTGGCCATGATGAAGCGGCACCAGAATTGACCATTGTCAAGTTGCCATCTGATGTAAGACACGAATCCATAAGCCACATCACTCGTGTCTGATAGAATGATCAGATCCGGATCACCTACAGCATTGGGGGGCTTGAGTGCCCTGTCATATTCCCATTGCGTCAGCTCGAAGAGCTCTGTGAAGTATGAAATCCACTTCTCCACGAGACCAGGCGGTAATTGATCATCCCAACCAAGATTGAGAACCCAGGTGTCTCGAAGTAGACATTTTGCTCGAAGTGAGAAGGCACAGTAGAGTCCGAGTGGATCATATAACTTCATGGTCTGCTCTAGGACCGATCTACGAGTCATTATAGTAGGAAGTTCGGAAGGAATTTGATCTGCATTGAGGTCTGGCAGGCTATAGACTCCTTTTTTCTTTGCGGAGAAGTTTAATTTGGCCTCCATAACCATCTTATCCGAGCATGGTTTCCAGTGGATACCCAGTACTTGTGTCTTATATGCTAGGTCAGATGACACATCTGCTTCTTCGTCTAGCTTGATTCGCGGTTTACACTCTCCACTGAATAACCAGTGCTTGATGATAAACCCTGCTGCTTTTAGAGATTGTGTGGTTGATTGTGCTAACGAGAGTGCTTCCTCCTTGGTTGAGACTGAATGAACTATGTCATCCACATAAGTAGAGCGCTTGAGTAACTCTGCTACCTCAGGAAAGTTTAGTTCAACCATCTCGGCTGTCTTGTATATAGCTTCAGCACTGATGGCAGCTGCGGGACGGTCTCCCATGTTAACTCTCGTGATGATGTAGATGTCAGGTTCCCTGTCTTCCAAGCTCCGCCATAAGAATCTATGACAATGTTGTTCAACCTCTCCGATACGGATGGAATTATACATCTTCTTAATGTCCGCTATCATGGCTATGCCCGCTTCTCTCCATCGCAAGATGATGCCTAGCAGGTTGTTGATATACGCGTCTGGGCCCTTCGCAAGACATTTATTGAGTGACATTCCTTGTGTGATTTGGCTCGAGTTGAAAACTATCCTCACGGGAGTGGATGTAGACTTGGGGTTTTGCACAGCAAGGTGCGCGATGTAGAACTTTGGGCCATTCCACTGGCTTAGTTCTTCTTGGTCCAGTTTTCTAGCTACTCCTCTGTCGACCATGTCCTGGATCTGATAGGCATACACCTTTCCCCACTGTGGATCTTTCTTCAATGTTCGCTCGGTACTTCTAAGTGTGGCAAACGCAGCAAAGTAGTTGTCCGGGAGCTTGTCAGGGTCAACAATCCATGGGTAGGTTGTCGTCCAGAACTGTTGTTCTTTGTCATACGTTAGATTTCTACGAATTAACTGCAGTTCCTGCTCCTCCACGAATGAGTACGAGTGACCAGGCAAAGGACACCTATTGCACTTACAGCCTCCACACTTGATCTCCAATTCTGTACCCATTTGTTCGCCTTGTATATACTGTGCTACTTGAGACTCTGTCGTTTTGCTGAGATGTGTGCGTACAACAGCTGATGAGAACTCACAGTGTGTTGGTCTGATAACATTTTTAGCGGGAACAGACATGTGGACGCATGCGAACTGGCTAGACACAGAACTTGAAAGGGGGAGGTCGTGATGGGCACCTTGCAGACATCTTCCGAGTGGTCCTTCAAGTACATAGAGGTGATCCCCAGCTCTTGCTATGTCTTTCCTTGGGTGTAATCCTGCGTAGTCACTTCCAATTAGTAGATCGACACTCTCACCATGCTGAAGCTTGCTGACGTTCACTTTGGGAAACAACTTACGAATCACACTTTCATTCAACTTACTTACTTTACCTGTTATCTCCGGTAGACCGTAGGCTAAGATAGCAATGGGTCCATTGGAGATTGATTTGAGGGTGATTTCATAGATGTGCGTCTTGTGCTGGCTTTCTATGTTTCCGGTTGTCGTTAGATCCAAGTTCAGGGAGTGGATTCGTCTGGCCTTGCACCGCCTGGCAGCATAGTGAGTTATCAGTGAAGCATTGGAGCCTCCGTCAAAGAATGTAGTGACTGTGTCTATGCTGTAGTAAAGGTTGACTTCCTGGATGGGTAGTAATGATGACCCAGAGTGTGTATGATTGCTTAGTGCAGCTTCATTCGGCTTGGAGTAAGCCTGAGTACTAGCACTGATTTGGGCCGACTTAGACTGAGCCTTGGGTCTTGAATCCACAGACTGAGTGCCACGGCAGAGCAGCGTGTGATGATTATTCTTCTTACACGTACTACACTTGTCCCACTTGCACTTGTACCTGACATGTTTTTTCAAACACTTGAAGCAGGCATGATTAGACTTGAGAAGGTCGTACTTGTCATCTATGGACATTGCCTGGAATGACCGGCAAGCCTCCGTCGGATGGGCACTTTCCATGTGGATGTAGCAAGTTGCTGGTTTACCACTTGACGTCCGAGTTGTGGAAGGAAGACCACGGTCCTCTAGGCTGAGGGCATGACTACTTGCTGCAGTTCTCCTCGATCTAGCAGTGGGGTTCATCGAATTTACACAGCCAGATGTTGGGGACCTGTCCACTAGTCTCTCTGCTGTGTCGCGCTTAGATTCGAGAAACCTCATGAAGCTAGAGAAAGGGTGCAACTGATCTTGCACACTGGCCTGTCTGAACCTTTCAGTCCACTCCCACCTGAAACGTACTGGTAATAAATCACATAAATCATCGATCTGGCACATAGTAATGCTATCTACTTGACCTACCTCTCCTAATTGCCCATAGCACATTTCCACCTTGTTGATAAATTTGACTAAACCCTTTATGTCCTTCTCTTGTACAGCATGGAGAGAGGACAACTCATTGTACACAGCTTGAACGTTGAGGCTTACATTACAGTACTTGTTATCTAACCGCTGCCACATAATGTCATAAGCTCTAGGGTGATTAGTCATGATAGCTTTTACACACTCAAAAGCCTCGCCTGAAAGACACTGTTTTAATTCCCAAGCACGCTCTTGGTCACAAGTGAACTCCCTAGCAGCATGGATGCGCCAGATTGATCTAAACTCTGCCCATGATTTCCTATCCCCATCAAACTTGGGTAATGGTGATTTATTGAATTTGAATCTAGACACATGGTTTGACATTAATTCCGGTTCTAATGGGGCAGATAATGACTGATTAGCTTGACCCTGATACATAGATACAATGGACAAATCACTAGGGAGAGGGGCAGGGATATAGGTATGTGACTGGTCTGCTACCCTGAGGTCAGTAGGTGCACTCCCACCACCCGGTCTGAAACAAGTGCTCTCATGAGATGGGAGACCACTAGGAGCTGAAGCCGCAAGGTTAGACTCAGAACTGGCAGATGTGCTTGCGACAGAGTGTGGCGAACTAGGTGGTGATGGCTCAGTTAGACTGGGAGATGTAGTGTTAGTAGGGTGTGGCAGAGAAGTTAGTGTAAGATTTGACATACTGTGCTTATCGGATGTAGTGTGCTGGCTTGTGCATCGGACCTGGATGCACTCTAATGATAAAACAAGATCATCTAGTTTAGTAACAAGTGGTGCCGTGTGACTTGTCGGAGCAGATTCCAACTGGTCACACAACTCCCGCATCCTATTTACATGAGCAACTACTTGATTAGAAAAATCATTAGTCTGATTATGAGTTATTTTATCAACCTGACTGACAATAAATTCTGCCTTCTTGATGGCTAAATTAGCATCACGAGAAAAAAATTTGAATGCATTAGTGGAGTAGGAAATGAAGGCTTCATCATATGACTTATTAGCCTGGGCTAGATAATCATCAAGTGAGAGGCTAGACACTACTCTATGATGTGCATATTCCTCGTCGGCTACCAATTCAGCATACTCATGGTGCAGGTTCGAAAAGCTAGCATAAGCCGCCTCTAATTGCTCACGTAATTGTTGTAGCTGGTGAGGTTGAAAGGCTGTTGGTCTTGAAAGCTGATTAGCAACAGTAGTCAGTTTGGTTTTGGCTCGGCTACGTTTCTCCTTTGTCTCGATTATAGCTTGTTCTTGACTCATCCTTTAATTGGTACTTTCTCAGTATGGTGGTTTAAGCTTGTTGGCAACTTTATTGATAGTACCCTGAACAGACAATGGTAAACAGAGTAATTATAAAAAGCTTTCGGATTAGAGAATCTTCACAGAATGTGACAAAATTTTACATGTAAGATGAAAAACTGACACGCAAATTCAAGATGTTGCCATTTATGAGTGAATGTAAAATAACAGTGAAAACAGAATGAAAAGAACATAACAAAGATAAACTCACAATTATTAAAGGTATACACCACCAAATGAGAATATGTTAAAGTGCAGGCGAGCCCCTCAATGCTCCTGTAAATTAATTAATGACATAAATAAGATACATGTTTTCCTACATGGTATTTCTAATAATATAACATCAAAAAACTGTCACTACATCAAATTCAAAGCACAAAGTATTGCATTACATGTGTGAATATTATCATGTTGGTGCACAGCGAAGAATTTTCTGCAAAATAATGTCTTACCATGGAAACGTAGAGACTTTGCCCAGTAATCTAAACATAAAATGGCGTTGAAATACTAACTCCTCTGGTTACTGAAGAGTTAGTATGATAAATAGAAATAGTAGAGGAGTGATGACGGTATAGTAGGGAGAGAGAGCTCCTAATAGATGCTTCCTTGTTGACTGTTGGTCCTGCACTGATAGCATTGCACACTAGCCCTTTGCTCTGATTGGTTAAGGTGTGTGTGGAGGTGAGACAATTCCAAAAGATGCATGTAATACCAAAACAGTATGGCATTTAAGTATTGATAGTTTTTTACATAATTCGAACTCATATGGTATCTTGAGAGAAAGGAGAGAGGAAAAGAGGACAGAGGAGGGGAAATAATTGCACTCAAATGAAAAAATAGATGAAGCTAGATATTCATCTATTTGTATATATCCAAAAGAAAACAGGGGTATTTGGTGAAATGTTCTTTTATTCCATTCAATTTTCATTAATTTTATTTGAGTTGAAGTATTATTTACAATGGTTAGAATTTATTAACATTACTGCTCAATCCTTTATCCAACACCTACAATAATTCTTAGTAATAGTAGTGTAATGAGACTGAGTAATAATCTACACACAACTTGTTCACTCTGTATGCTGTAGCACATGTTTTTCCTTTAGTTATCTGCAGTTACTTCAATTGGATCTTATCCAGATGTTTTATAGTCTTTGCTGCTGCTGTGTTTTGTCTCAAACAGAAGTCCAAAGTAGGCATTGTGTCTACAAAATACAAAAAAATTGATTGTTACAATTGATTCATTTATTTTCATTGACTTTATCTACATATACATAAAGTAGCGAACAAACAGTTTGTGTGAGTATGAAACTATCTAGAGCATAAATACTTCTTTTAGTTATATATATTTACACTTATTATGTTTACCATACATGTAATCAGCGTTAATTTTTGATTTTTGTTTAAAAACTATTATTATTTCTGGTAAAAAACTACATTAGTTAAGTTTTAGAATCATATAAATGAAGTTTGTGTCAATTTAGCATCTACTGCATTATATATTTACAATATTACTTTGTAAATATTAGTGAAAGAAATTATGAAATACCTGCGAGTAATTAAGTAATTCAGTAAGGAAATTGATTGGAATCGTAGTAATATTTTTCAAATACAACATTGCTTTGCAACGACTATTAATGAAAGCGATTATGAAATGTTGATGAGTAACTAAGTAATCTAGTAAGGAAAACTGATCGAAATCACGGTAATATTTGTTAATAGATACTTGCGACAGGTTTTATCAACGAAAAAGTCAAGCGATTTTCAAATGTTTACGAGTAACTAAGCGATTCAGTAGAAAGAACTAACAGAAATCACGCGATATCCGTTTTTGAAATATTTACGATAAACCAAATTGGGACATTGCTGTTATCAACCAAAAGATCAAGCGAGTATCAAATGTTTACGAGTAACTAAGTGATTCAGTTGGCAAAAACCGATTGAGATCATGTGACATCCGTTACAAATATTTACGTCAAGTTAGCAACGGAAAAAACAAAATATTTCTTAGAATATTCGCTATAGCAAGTTACGATAATTTTGTACTCGCTCTAAAGGTAAAGGTTTTCAGTCCATTTTTGGTCAGACCAAAATTTATGTGAGACGTTTTAGGCATTATTTCAGTCAACGTAATGTTACCAGTTCATTTTCACGAGTTTTTATTATTTATTTTAAAAATAAATAATTAGAGCTTTCTACTGGTGTTAAATTATTATTGATTGTTTTTTACCTTATCACCACTTAGAGCCAGATGATTTAATTAACTAAAGACAAATAATTATTTTAGCATTTCTTACCTTGATGCTCTCCTAGTAGCTGTAGTAGATGATGCTTCTCCGCTTGCTGTTGAAGAACTGGATGCTTTCTATGTGAAAACAGTGGCTCTTAAATAGCTAAAGTTGCACTGATTAAACCCTATGAATCAGCATTTTTTCCAATGCTTTCGCGGGAATAAAAACTGTTTATTCCCGCGAAAGCAACGGTTTCCATTCGCGTGAAAATAAATTATTTATTCCCGCGAAAGCAACGGTTTCTATTCGTGTGAAAATAAATTATTTATTCCCGCGAAAGCAACGGTTTGTATTCGCCTGAAAATAAAATGTTTATTCCCGCGAAAGCAACGGTTTCCATTCGTGTGAAAATAAATTATTTATTCCCGCGAAAGCAACGGTTTGTATTCGCCTGAAAATAAATTATTTATTCCCGCGAAAGCAACGGTTTGTATTCGCCTGAAAATAAAATGTTTATTCCCGCGAAAGCAATGGTTTCCATTCGCGTGAAAATGAAGTATTGATTCCCGCGAAAGCTTTGGTTTGTATTCGTGGGAAAATAAAATTTCTATTCCCGCGAAAGCAACGGTTTCTATCCGTGTGAAAATAAATTATTTATTCCCGCGAAAACATTGGTTTGTATTCGCGTGAAAATAAAATATTTATTCCCGCGAAAGCAACGGTTTCCATTCGCGTGAAAATAAAGTATTGATTCCCGCGAAAGCAACGGTTTCCATTCGCGTGAAAATAAAGTATTGATTCCCGCGAAAGCTTTGGTTTGTATTCGCGGGAAAATAAAATTTCTATTCCCGCGAAAGCAAGGGTTTCCATCCGTGTGAAAATAAATTATTTATTCCCGCGAAAACATTGGTTTGTATTCGCCTGAAAATAAATTATTTATTCCCGCGAAAGCAACGGTTTGTATTTGCCTGAAAATAAAATGTTTACTCCCGCGAAAGCAACGGTTTGTTTTCGTCTGAACATAAAATGTTTATTCCCGCGAAAGCAACGGTTTGTATTCGCCTGAAAATAAATTATTTATTCCCGCGAAAGCAACGGTTTGTATTCGCCTGAAAATAAAATGTTTATTCCCGCGAAAGCAACGGTTTCCATTCGTGTGAAAATAAATTATTTATTCCCGCGAAAGCAACGGTTTGTATTCGCCTGAAAATAAATTATTTATTCCCGCGAAAGCAACGGTTTGTATTCGCCTGAAAATAAAATGTTTATTCCCGCGAAAGCAACGGTTTCCATTCGTGTGAAAATAAATTATTTATTCCCGCGAAAGCAACGGTTTGTATTCGCCTGAAAATAAATTATTTATTCCCGCGAAAGCAACGGTTTGTATTTGCCTGAAAATAAAATGTTTATTCCCGCGAAAGCAACGGTTTGTATTCGTCTGAACATAAAATGTTTATTCCCGCGAAAGCAACGGTTTGTATTCGCCTGAAAATAAATTATTTATTCCCGCAAAAGCAATGGTTTGTATTCGCCTGAAAATAAAATGTTTATTCCCGCGAAAGCAACGGTTTCGATTCGCGTGAAAATAAAGTATTTATTCCCGCGAAAGCAACAGTTTCCATTCGTGTGAAAATAAAATATTTATTCCCGCGAAAGCAACGGTTTTTATTCGCCTGAAAATAAATTATTTATTCCCGCGAAAACATTGGTTTGTATTTGTGTGAAAAGAAAATTTGTATTCCCGCGAAAGCAACGGTTTCCATTCGCGTGAAAATAAATTATTTATTCCCGCGAAAACACTGTTTTTTATTCACGCGAAAAAACAGTTTATATTCCCGCGAAAGCATTGGAAAAAATGCTGATTCATAGGGTTTTATCAGCGCAACCTTAGCTATTTAAGAGCCACTGTTTTCACACAGAAAGCATCCAGTTCTTCAACAGCAAGCGGAGAAGCATCATCTACTACAGCTACTAGGAGACCATCAAGGTAAGAGATGCTAAAATAATTATTTGTCTTTAGTTAATTAAATCATCTGGCTCTAAGCGGTGATAAGGTAAAAACTAATCAATACCAATAATTATTTAACACTAGTAGAAAGCTCTAATTATTTATTTTTAAATTTTATGCTAGTTTGAGACAAAACGCTGTATATAAAGACAATGAAAATAAATGAATCAATTGTAACAATCAACTTTTTGTATTTTGTAGACACAATGTGTACTTTGGACTCTTGTTTGAGACGAAATGCATCAGTAGCAAAGACTATAAAACATCTGGTTAAGATCTACCAACAGCACACTTCTCCAACACAGCAAGAATTTCTTTCAAGATCTACCACCTACTTAGATGATACCAAACCAATGAAGACTCAAACTACATGAGTTTTGAAAACCAGTGAAGACTCAAACTACATGAATTTTGAAGACAGCATACTTCTCCAACACAGCAAGAATTCCTTTCAAGATCTACCACCTACTTAGATGATACCAAACCAATGAAGACTCAAACTACATGAGTTTTGAAAACCAATGATGACTCAAACTACATGAATTTTGAAGACAGCATACCTCTCCAACACAGCAAGAATTCCTTTCAAGATCTACCACCTATTTAGATGATACCAAACCAATGAAGACTCAAACTACATGAGTTTTGAAAACCAATGAAGACTCAAACTACATTAATTTTGAAGACAGCATACTTCTCCAACACAACAAGAATTCCTTTCAAGATCTACCACCTACTTAGATGATGCCAAACCAATGAAGACTCAAACTACATCAATTTTGCAGACAGCACACTTCTCCAACACAGCAAGAATTCCTTTCAAGATCTACCACCTACTTAGATCATATCAAACCAATGAAGACTCAAACTACATGAATTTTGAAGACAGCATACTTCTCCAACACAGCAAGAATTCCTTTCAAGATCTACCACCTACTTAGATGATACCAAACCAATGAAGACTCAAACTACATGAGTTTTGAAAACCAATGAAGACTCAAACTACATGAATTTTGAAGACAGCATACTTCTCCAACACAGCAAGAATTCCTTTCAAGATCTACCACCTACTTAGATGATACCAAACCAATGAAGACTCAAACTACATGAGTTTTGAAGACAGCATACTTCTCCAACACAGCAAGAATTCCTTTCAAGATCTACCACCTACTTAGATGATGCCAAACCAATGAAGACTCAAACTACATCAATTTTGAAGACAGCATACTTCTCCAACACAGCAAGAATTCCTTTCAAGATCTACCACCTACTTAGATCATATCAAACCAATGAAGACTCAAACTACATGAATTTTGAAGACAGCATACTTCTCCAACACAGCAAGAATTCCTTTTAAGATCTACCACCTACTTAGATGATGCCAGTAGTAATATATGAGCAGATCTCCCTACCAAGTGTTTTTTTGTGGATTGGATCTTGGAGTTGAGACAATGGGTTACGGCGTTGGATGAATTCGCCGAGTTTATATTGTATTTTACTTGAGGGGTACTTGAGTGGCATTTGAGTGGCATTTGAGTGGCATTTGAGTTTTGATTAGTTTTTTACTTAATTTGAACTTATATGGCATATAGATTTTGAATGTATGGCATTCAAGTTTTGATAACTTTTTTACATAACTCGAACTCATATGGTATCTTGAGAGAGAGGGGAGAGGAGAGAGGAGAGAGGAGAGATGGGAGATGAGAGAGGAGAGAGATTTTTTAGTTTTCTATACATTCATATATATATGGTTAGTTATGTACATATTTATGGCTATATTTATATCTACATAGAGAGAGGAGATATATCTACATTGAACAAATATATTGATCAAAAATGAAAATTATATGATTATATACCTGATTACATAATAAGTAGGGAGTAACTGTATACATAATTATAACTCATAGGGTATCTAGATTTTGAATGTAAGGCATTTAAGGTTTGATAATTTTCTGTAATTCCGACTCATATGATATCTTGAGAGAGAGGAGATATATCTACATTGAATAAATACAGTGATTAAAAATGAAAGAATATGTGAATATATACATTTATTATGTAATAAGTAGGGAAAATCTCATATAATATAGCTAGAGTCAGTAAATACTAAGTAATAACAATTAATACATAGTCTTTTTTTCATTTCATTCAATTTTCATAAATTTTTTGCAAAAAGAAATCATTCTCTAAATGGTTAAATTTCATCTAATTGTACAAATTTACAAAAGAGGAGAATGTGATAAAATAGATATCATAATAGAGTGTAATAAGTTGAATATATAGAGTTAAAGTCTATAAAAACTTTTTAATTTGTAAAGTATTTGATGACTTTACAAGAAATATCATCACATTCAGGTTCAATGATGATGAGAAGATTTTCTTCAAGCTTAAGTTTACTATTTTCCGATATAGACAGAGAAAGTTTTGAAAAACCCTCCAAATCATTATAAATAAAAACTCTATAAATCGACGGTGTTGAATTTGTAATTGATACTGAATTGTAATCGCATATGATGTATCTATCACACACACAATCAGAATTGTATATAGTAGAGTTTGTAGGGCTTGGTTGTTCCAAAATTAAATCGACTAAACCCAGAGCTCGTGGAAGAGATGGAATTGATGGTGATAAAGCCGGAACTACTGGCTTGTTTGTAGTGGTTGTCGCCGGGGTTGTTGTCGTCGTTGTCTGTGGAGTTGTGGTGATTGTTGTCGTTGTATGTGGAGTTGCAGTGGTTGTTGTTGGAGTTGTTCTTCGAGTCGTAGTTAGTAATCCTTCATCGTATAAACGAATGTAATTTAAAGCTTCGTCGGTTTTGCAAACAAAGTAGTGTTGAGGCCACATATCATAAGTGTCACAGCTTCTACGTAGGTGAGTAGGTTCCATGAAACATGTGAGTCTACGCATACGATATTTTAAGTTTTTTCTTAAAATACGAGTTACTGAATCAACTGCTTCCATATTAAGAATTCCCCGAAAACATCCAGACGCTCTATGAGATAAAGTGAATGGTGTAAACTCTGTTACAAGGCAATAACCGCTTAGGATTGGGAATAATAGGAGATAGATGCAATATCTCATTTTTTTTTATTCAGAGAGAGAGACTTTTAACCTAGTTTATGCTTTCATCATCTAGAGTTAACTGTCTTGCATTTCGGTGGTCTTTGGTTAATATGCTTCAACTAAAGCTCTATATTTATAACCTTGGGATTGCATTTGTCTTTGGTATCTCCTTGACATGTGATACTGATGATAATCTTGTTTTGAACAGACTTCAAACTTTCAAAACTCGAAAATGACAAATTTACACCTTCAATACCATTGATGTTAGTGATGATAGTAGCTATTTTCGACTCCTTGTTGGTCAAACGATTGCATTCCACACATGCAAAGTTGGTTGTCTCAAACTCTTCTGTTGGTGGACAAATCAAACGTGAGGTGTTGTATTCAAATACACATAATTCATCATTCCAAAATAGTTTTGTATTTTGAGTAAGACCTTCCGTATTATTTTTAACCCCTATTGCGCATTCCTCCTGATTCAGAGTGTATTTTGTTGGTGTATCACAAGACACAGAATCTGTAGAAGTTATTTCCTTGCAGATCCAAGAAGCGCTTGGAGGGATGAAAAAACCACAATATAATAAGTCGGGAGGGTAGAGTCGCACACAGTTTTTTCCATTTTCATCTTTATATCGTATAGTCCTTTTGAAAGGTGAAAAAAACAAGACATCATTTTTATCCATAGCTCCGGCTATACAATCATCAATTTCGTTGGTATAGAATACTCCACTAACATTGGGAAATGTTAGTGCCAGTAGCAAGATAAATACGCAGCTCATTTTTTTAAATGTTTTCGCTTTCAGTGTTGAAAGTTGAATACTTTCTTTCTTGATGTTTTTTTCTATTTATATGTAAGAGGCTAGCGGCTTGTTCAGCTCTCTCAACCGATTTTGAAGATGTGAAACAATCTCATCAAAGTGGTTACCAAAATGTAAGTATGGTTCCAATCGAGATTGAGACAAAAGAACATGTGTTTCTGTCCAGCGAAATGAAGTCAAACCTCTTAAATTCGAAATATCTATCAAATCACCCAGTTCAGCATCTTTCAAACATTGCTTTATATCAATCAGTTCGATCGCTCTTTTGAGATCTTCAAAATCTATCAACTTGTCTTGCGGACAGCATACTTTTGGATCAAAGCTCCTAGAACAGTTTAAGCATTCGAGAGGATTTGCTCTTGAAATACAATTACAGCTCAAAAGCATGCTTTGTATTGATTTACGAACTAGATTGAATCCTAACACAAAATAAAATACTTCTTCGGTGATGAGTTGAACAAGAAGAGGATTCGAACGCTCTAAAGGAATGTGTTCAAAATGACTCCTTATGAACTTAGGAACAAAATCAGCCAATGTACCAATTGACTTGAATCCTTGAGTTTTTCCACTCATGTTTCTGCTGTAGTTCAGAGATAAATGAAGCAACTTTTTTTGTAGCAGTTCTTTTATGAGTCTTCAGATATATTTGTCGAATCAATAGTTATTATCGGGTTGACTGAGTCTTCTTTTTCATCAAGAGTGTAAGCGTATGGATATCCTTCTGCTATCGCAAGTAATTTATCCTTTAGTCGTTGATAAGCCAGTTTGCTCTGACTAGTAGGTAATAGGTAGGGATTTAATCGTGCTCTCAAATTTGTTAACAAAAAGGGAGACTTCAAATCATCAGTGGAAAGATCCAAAAAAGCATTAATCCATTCATCATGCACCAAAAAACCCATTTTAGCATTTTTCAAAACTTGTCTTTTATCAATCCAGTCGATAGCATCACCCAATTCTTTTTTGGTAGGTGTAGCGCCTTCAACCATTTCAGCATATCTTTTACAAGTGATACATTTGTCATCAACGTGTGAACAGTAACAGTTTAGTAACGATAGATTGGTTGCTTGCTTGTAAAAACTTCCTCCTAGTACACAGTATACACATTCCTCCGTAAAATAAATCCTCAACATTTCATCAGAAACCTCAGCCAAAAAAGTCTTAGGACCTATAGCATCGGAAGCTTCTTGGTGAGCAAAGTCTTCAACACGTAGCATATTTGTTGTTATTCCGTTAAATTACAAAACGCGAATGATACGTTTTCAAATTGAAACATCTATTTAATCATTCATTACTTTTTCTTTTTTTTGAGGTTAATTGTTATGCTAGCTCATGTAGATCTTCATAAATGCTTTAATTTCAACCTGACAACCATCGATTGGGCAAGGTTTTACTTCTGATGAGCATTCAGTAAGCGCTTTTTCCTTACACTCACTACAGTAAATGAGATGACCACACGGAAGAGAGATATGATTTGCAATTACTTTTTTTTCATGCGTCTCAGACACACATTGAGCGAGTTTGCTTTGCTTAGTCTGATCTTTATCTTTTTTTAACGAATCAATTGATTTAGCATCATTTTTTAACAGCGGATCTTTATCTTTTTTTAACGAATCAATTGATTTAGCATCATTTTTTAACAGTGTTGACGAATTCTCAACAGTTGTAAAATCATTTTCAAAAATATGTAGGGCTTCAATCATAAAACCTATTCGCTCAAAAGGTTTTCCATTTAACACTAAAACTTGTTCGATATCGTTTTGACTGTATCCTAGTTTTTTGCAAATAAGTTTCATTTCTTCGGTGTCATTGTTGCGCGTTATTTGTTTTAATTTTTCTCGATATTTTTCAACCCGTCGCTTACACCTTTTGCCTTTTTCCGTTCGCATGTAAACATCCTCAACATACTCTTCACCTTTACTCCCGAGTAAAAAATAACAGTCTGGGAACCATCGACAGTGTTCCTCCCATGGTAGATCACTCTCTTTCCATTCTTTAAGTTCACCTGAGCAAAAGAAGCATTTCACACTATCCCCGAACTTAGTATAGTAGAAACCTGCATTGGAAAGGAGTTTCATGGAGACTTTACCCTTCCATTGTTTGAAACTGTCTTCTCTAGATGTTTCAGTAGCAAAACGTGGTGTATCAGCACGATCAATTGATATACCTAGAGGTAATACTTCTGCAGTTAAATCTCCTCTTCTGATCTTTTGTTCTTCCATCGTATAACTTTTGACAATTGAGATGTTTTTCATTTCATCTGCAAGTAGTTTCCTAGGTCTATACGGACGATTGTGAGTGTTAAATCCTCTAACAAATCGACAAAACGGAAAACTTTTAGCGTGTTCTTTCATCGGATGTTCATCTTCATCCTTCCAGTTTAGTAATACCCCTTGGCAAAAAACACATCGAACAGCGTTGTCTTTTTCAAGGTTATAGAAACCAGCTGCAGCCATGTTTTCACCACAATGTTTACCTACTCGTCTCCAATTTGTAAGAAATGATTTTCTTCGATAACTTTCATCAAGCATTAAAGCCTCTCTTTCATAAAAAGAGAGTTCATTGTAAATGAACTTGAAAAAGTCCGATGGGGAAAGTTGCGCAATAGTTTTTTGTAATTTTAATGACAAAAGACTACAGTGATTATCCGGATAAGTTGCGACGACATAAGTTATTGCAGTGGTATCAGGAAAAGTTCGTTGTAAAAACAACGATGAAGTAACGAGTAAACTATCATCTATCCATTCAGCGCAGTCTTTAGTATTTTCAAAACAATTTCGAGTTTTTTGCATTTCTCTTTTTTCATTATAAATAGTGTTTGCTACATATCTGTTGTTTGTTACTCGACACATTATTTATATATAATATAAGTAGTAGCTTCAGTTATTACTCAAGTTGAAGTTTTGTTGGAAAGTTCTTTTCCTTTGATCTAGTTCGTTGTTATTCTAAAAAAAATGATAATGCTTTATAGCAAAAAAATAAAAAAAAGACTAAGGTTTCAATTTTTTTTCAATATACTTGAATTGATTACTATTATAATAGAACGTAAATACTTACATCAGAAATGAAGACTTGTCTTTTTCTTTTGAATTAAAATGAATGATATTCCTAGTAGTTTGAACTTGAGAGCTGCTTTCTATAAAATTCGGATGAAGAAGGAGTACATTTTTCATTTTGAAGTCCTGAAATAATAAGAATAAACATAATTAAAACGTACATACAACATTTTTTTGATATCTTAAATAGTGAATAATCTTGTTTTTTATTCAGAAAATGTCTTCACGCTTAAATCGATTACAATTAAAACAAAATATAAATACTTACATTACAAATGAAGACTTGTTTTTCTTTAATGAATTATATACATAGTTGTTTGGACTTCATCTGTTTCCTATGTAACTCAAATGATGAAGAAGGAGGGTTGTAGTAGATGATGATGTAGTAGATCTTCTTCCTTCAGTTACTAACGATGAAGTGAATGCTTTCTGTATGAAAACAGTGCTTCTTATATAGCTTAAGTTGCACTGCTATGAATCAGCATTATTTTCACATGAATGGAAACCGTTGCTTTCGCGGGAATAAATATTTTATTTTCACGCGAATACAAACCAATGTTTTCGCGGGAATAGATAATTTATTTTCACGCGAATGGAAAGCGTTGCTTTCGCGGGAATAAAAATTTTATTTTCACGCGAATACAAAGCAATGCTTTCGCGGGAATCAATATTTTATTTTCACGCGAATGGGAACCGATGCTTTCGCGGGAATAAATAATTTATTTTCACGCGAATAGAAACCGTTGCTTTCGCGGGAATAAGAATTTTATTTTCACGCGAATACAAAGCAATGCTTTCGCGGGAATAAATATTTTATTTTCACGCGAATACAAACCAATGTTTTCGCGGGAATAAATAATTTATTTTCACGCGAATAGAAACCGTTGCTTTCGCGGGAATAAAAATTTTATTTTCATGCGAATACAAAGCAATGCTTTCGCGGGAATAAATATTTTATTTTCACGCGAATACAAACCAATGTTTTCGCGGGAATAAATAATTTATTTTCGCACGGATGGAAACCCTTGCTTTCGCGGGAATAGAAATTTTATTTTCCCGCGAATACAAACCAAAGCTTTCGCGGGAATCAAAACTTTATTTTCACGCGAATGGAAACCGTTGCTTTCGCGGGAATCAATACTTTATTTTCACGCGAATGGAAACCGTTGCTTTCGCGGGAATAAATATTTTATTTTCACGCGAATACAAACCAATGTTTTCGCGGGAATAAATAATTTATTTTCACACGGATAGAAACCGTTGTTTTCGCGGGAATAGAAATTTTATTTTCCCGCGAATACAAACCAAAGCTTTCGCGGGAATCAATACTTCATTTTCACGCGAATGGAAACCGTTGCTTTCGCGGGAATAAATATTTTATTTTCACGCGAATACAAACCAATGTTTTCGCGGGAATAAATAGTTTATTTTCACGCGAATGGAAACCGTTGCTTTCGCGGGAATAAATATTTTATTTTCACGCGAATACAAACCAATGTTTTCGCGGGAATAAATAGTTTATTTTCACGCGAATAGAAACCATTGCTTTCGCGGGAGTAAAAAAATAATTTTCACGCGAATAAAAACCAAAGCTTTCGCGGGAATATCGCGTGAAAAAACTGCTGAGTCATAGATATATTATAAAGGTTTCATAGGGTTAATTAGTACAGCTTTAGCTATTTAAGAACCAGTGTTTTCACACAGAAAGCATCCAGTTCTACAATAGCTAGCAAGGAAGCAACATCTACACACCAACTACTACATTTACTTGAAACTCAATAAGGTAAGAATCACTAAATAATTCTTTAACATATACTGATAAAAAACTTCAACTAGTTTTGCTATAATACTTCAGAAAGTTAATTTTATGTTTTAATATTTTGTTCTTATTAATAAAAGATCAAATAGTTTCACCATAACGCATCAGAAAAATTATTATGGTTTTGATTATGTGTTTATTTTATAAATATCTAGTTAGTTTATTCTTTTCAAAATATTTTTCAAATTCCAGCCATTTGTTACATATTTTTTACTCTCTTTTCAGTTCCAACTTCCGACTGAACGCTCTGAATATGAATGAAGACCGTAATACCTCATTTCTCTCAACATTCGAACCATACTCTGATGATAAAGAAAATATCCCTCCTGATTCACATCTAATAAGAAGGAAACTGAACACAATTCGACCAAAGCCATGGGATTCGGATAGAAATAAAACGATTGACTATACTTGGACTTTGAAAGCGCCATCTCCTTCTCATCTTTCCTGCTTGTCAAAAAATGCTGCTAGTTTGCTCAATTCTTGCGATACCAATGACAGAGTAATGATTGGAAGGTTTCAACCACTTCACTTAAATCAAACGCCATCACTTCTCGAGATAGTCTCCATCGAACGACCAACTGAGGATGTATATAAAAACTTATGCATTATCCGCTACAATATCGAAACATTTGGCAACAGACGACAAGTGAGGTCTATGGTGAGAAATGAGGATTACAACAAATTAGCTCCAACACAACCGGATGTTCCAAAACTGGTGGTTTTTATGGGATTCGATTCAGACAAGCATCCAATCTTTCACCCTATCAACTTCCCATCCAATATTTCCCTTGAGGAAGCTAAACAGCTAAGTAGATTAATAAAAAAAAAAACACCTACTCAGTTGATCAGTATGGTTCGTATCGCAACGCTCTCACAATTTGCTGTTGGAAGTGTAATCAGTTTTGAATCTCCTCAAATATCAACTCAGTTAACATTACCTAATGGAGATGTGGTGATGAACGCGCTACTGGTAAACTACAGATGTTTGCAATATGATGGTTTGATGATGGGAGTTCTATATATACCTGAAAAACACGCTAGCAACATCAAACAAATTGGAACAGGAGTCATACTTGTAAGAAATCGTGAAGTTAGTAGATTTGGTTATCATCGACATGATATAATCACATTCACAGCATTACAAGCGATAGAAACGGCTCAAAACCTATCCAACAAACTTGATGATTCCAACCAGATGAAGTACTTTACTACAGATGAGGTTGTTGAGAACAAGGTCTTAGTGCTTTCAATGGGAGTGGGAAACACATCTTCTACATCTTTGAGAGAACCAGCGCCCCCTGGTGAAAACTATATTCAAAAAGAGCATGTCAGACAAGACAACATAGTGAGTATTTTTTATTCAATGTAAACTAACTGATATAAGTAATACTTCCAATTAGATAATATTTATATATAAAGCAATTATTTTTTGTTTTGCTTTAGATAGAAGAGAGAGAATCAAAAACACTTGATGAAAATTATGCTCAAGAAAAAACAAACTGAACAATATAACTTGGTGAGTTACTTCCCTTTACTATATAATGTTAACTAACCAATGTAAAAAGAACTATAATTCAAATTTATGTAATTATTTTACATTTTTGTTTAATCATCCTATACTAATACATAACTTTTGATTTTAGTTCATTATGGAATCAAAAGTACATAGAACAGAAGTCTTCCTTCCTAGTTATAACATCAGTACAACAATGACAACATTGTAAAGAAAAAGACTATCAACCATTGATTGTCATTACAAGTTGTAGTGCTTTGAATTACTTAGTATTTACTAACTCTAGCTATATTATACAAGAATATTTTGCTACTTATTATGTAATAAATGTATATAATCATATATTGATTCAATGTAGTCTCCTCATTCTTCTCTTCTCTCTCAAAATATCATATGAGTTCGAGTTATGTAAAAAAATTATCAAAACTTGAATGTCATGCATTCAAAATGTATATGCCATAAGTTCAAATTAAGTAAAAAAATAATCAAAACTCAAATGCCACTTAAATACCACTCAAATGCCACTCAAGTACCCCTCATTATGTAATCAGGTATATAAACATATAATTTTCATTTTTGATCAATATATTTGTTCAATGTAGATATATCTCCTCTCTCTATGTAGATATAAATATAGCCATAAATATGTACATAACTAACCATATATACATGAATGTATAGAAAACTAAAAAATCTCTCTCCTCTCTCTCCTCTCTCATCTCCCATCTCTCCTCTCTCCTCTCTCCTCTCTCCTCTCCCCTCTCTCTCAAGATACCATATGAGTTCGAGTTATGTAAAAAAGTTATCAAAACTTGAATGCCATACATTCAAAATCTATATGCCATATAAGTTCAAATTAAGTAAAAAACTAATCAAAACTCAAATGCCACTTAAATGCCACTCAAATGCCACTCAAGTACCCCTCAAGTAAAATACAATATAAACTCGGCGAATTCATCCAACGCCGTAACCCATTGTCTCAACTCCAAGATCAGATCCACAAAAAAACACTTGGTAGGGAGATCTGCTCATATATTACTACTGATGCCAAACCAATGAAGACTCAAACTACATCAATTTTGAAGACAGCACACTTCTCCAACACAGCAAGAATTCCTTTCAAGATCTACCACCTACTTAGATCATATCAAACCAATGAAGACTCAAACTACATGAATTTTGAAGACAGCATACTTCTCCAACACAGCAAGAATTCCTTTCAAGATCTACCACCTACTTAGATGATACCAAACCAATGAAGACTCAAACTACATGAGTTTTGAAAACCAATGAAGACTCAAACTACATGAATTTTGAAGACAGCATACTTCTCCAACACAGCAAGAATTCCTTTCAAGATCTACCACCTACTTAGATGATACCAAACCAATGAAGACTCAAACTACATGAGTTTTGAAGACAGCATACTTCTCCAACACATCAAGAATTCCTTTCAAGATCTACCACCTACTTAGATGATGCCAAACCAATGAAGACTCAAACTACATCAATTTTGAAGACAGCACACTTCTCCAACACAGCAAGAATTCCTTTCAAGATCTACCACCTACTTAGATCATATCAAACCAATGAAGACTCAAACTACATGAATTTTAAAGACAGCATACTTCTCCAACACAGCAAAAATTCCTTTCACAAGAATTCCTTTCAAGATCTACCACCTACTTAGATCATATCAAACCAATGAAGACTCAAACTACATGAATTTTGAAGACAGCATACTTCTCCAACACAGCAAGAATTCCTTTCAAGATCTACCACCTACTTAGATGATACCAAACCAATGAAGACTCAAACTACATAGATTTTGAAGACAGCATACTTCTCCAACACAGCAAAAATTTCTTTCAAGATCTACCACCTACTTAGATGATGGCAAACCAATGAAGACTCAAATAACATGGATTTTGAAGATAAGATGATAGCAAACCAATGAAGACTCAATGTTACACAACATTACTTTCTCTCCTGCTTAGATGATACCAAACCAATGAAGACTCAAACTACATGGATTCTACTTCGATGATGCTGAAAAAGAAAACTGTCCAGAACAAGAGCTCAAGAAGCTAATCTATAACTCAAGGCTATCATATCACTATAGGTGAGTTTTACTAATTTTTACCATAAATTAAACAAAATGCTGAATATATACATTTTACAAGTGAAAAAAAGACTTTTTTGGTGAAATTAGTGTATTTTTTACAACAAAATGCTGAATATATACATTTTTCAGGGAAAAAAAGGACTTTTTTTGGTGTAAATAGTGTATTTTTTACAACAAAAATGCTGAACATATACATTTTCTAGGTGAAAAAAGGACTTTTTTGATGTAATTAGTGAATTTTTACAACAAAATGCTGAATATATACATTTTCATGGTAATTGTTTTAGATAGATGAAAGAGAATCAAAAACACTTGGTGAAAATAATGCTCAAGAAAGAACAAGTTGAACAATGTAACTTGGTGAGTTATTTCCCTTTTCTAATAATGTAAACTATCCAATGTAACTAGAACTATAATTCAAATTCATGTAATTATTTTACATTTTCGCTTAATCATTCTATACTAATGCATAACTTTTTTATTTTAGTTCATTACGAAATTAAAAGCACATAGAACAGAAGTCTTCCTTCCTAAGATATAACATCACTACATCAAAGACATCATTGTAAAGGAACAAACTATGCATTAACTGTTACTACTTTGTATTTATTACAAGTTGTAGTGCTTTGTATTACTTAGTATTTACTGACTCTAGCTATATTATATGGGGAGATTTTCCTTACTTATTATGTAATAAATGTATATAATCATATGATGATTCATTTTTAATCAATGTATTAATTCAATTTAGATATATCTCCTCTCTTCTCTCTCTCTATGTAGATATAAATATACCCATAAATATGCACATAATTGACCATATATACATTAATTGCTAGAAAACTAAAAGATTTCTCTCTCCTCTCTCTCTTTCTCTCTCAAGATACCATATGTATGTATGTATGTATGTATGTATGTATGTATGAATGCATTGATTGTCATTACAAGTTGTATTGCTTTGTATAACTTAGTATTTACTGACTCTAGCTATATTATATAGGAAGATTTTCCCTACTTATTATGTAATCAGGTATATAATCATATAATGTTTCATTTTTGATCAAAATATTTATTCAATGTAGATATATCTCCTCTCTCTATGTAGATATAAATATACCCATAAATACGTACATAATTAACCATATATACATGAATGTATAGAAAACTAAAAAATCTCTCTCTCCTCTCTCTCTCCCTCTCTCCTCCCTCTCTCTCTTCTATCTCTTTCTTTCTCTCAAGTATGTATATAGTTATGTAAAAAAATTATCAAAACTTGAATGCCATACATTCAAAATCTATATGTCATATAAGTTCAAATCAAGTAAAAAAATAATCAAAACTCAAATGCCACTTAAATGCCACTCAAATGCCATTCAAATGCCCCTCAAATAAAATACAATATAAACTCGGCGAATTCATTCAACGCCATAACCCATTGCCCCACTCCAAGATCAGATCCACAAAAAAACACTTGGTAGGGAGATCTGCTCATATATTACTACTAACACCAATAACACCTGGTGCAACAAAGAGGTATCTTTCAGGTTCCCGTGGCACCTGGCGCCAACAAAAAGGCACAACACTTCATTTTTTTACAGGACTCAATCCTACTAATCTAAGTTATCATGTAAACCCTAATAAAGACAACCCCGGTACAATAAATACTTAGTTAATCATACAATTACAACCAAAATTAAAAACGATAAAAACTGGTGGACAAAAAAGTAATCTTTCAGGTTCTCATACCGTTTTTATAAACTACTCAGCCCCATGATTTAAATCAGCATACAAATCACAATGTAAACGACCCCTGCACAATAAATGCTTAGTTCCAACAAAAATATGCAAAATTAAATTATCACACCTGATGCACACAAAAAGGTACCTCTCAGGTTCTCATGGTAGCTGGTGCCAACAAAAAGACACTGGAAACCAGGAGAACTTTCTTGTTCTTAGACCCCATTCCAGAAATCTGCTCTTACATTACTACTGATACAGCAGCAAAAACAACGGTGGTTATACTGCAAGCAACGATCGCTGATGCAAGGCCATAAAATTGCAATAACTTATTATGTTGAATATATGTGTGTCACAATATCAATACACAGGCGATGCTAAAATTAGTGGTTTATTTGTTTGCATTTGGGTTTGTAGAAGTAATTATTTTTCATAAAAACAATACAAAACATTATGTTATAATTATTGAAGTTACATTTTCTAGCCGGTAGGTTTTGTAAGAGAAGACAACTCAATACATTTATTTTTCTTTATGGCTACCTGTTTTTTCCAGCTTTGCATGCATCCAGCATTGAGAATGATTAGATGTTTACATATTTTTTTCTAGTTCCCTTAGCTGGAAGAGCCTATTATGGTAGATTTTAGTGAATGAAAATAGTAGAGTGGCTGTTCGCTACACTTATCCCTACACCAAGTGCGCTAGAACTTCATCCACCGCTATTGGAGAGATACTGTGCTGGTAAAATTTCTTACTGTGCCAATGGCACAGTGTGCAAGGCAGGGTTGGTATTGACCCCTACCGACCCGTTATGGTGACTCAGGGCTGGTCAAAGATGGCCGCCATAGCAGAGGGCCTTCAAAACCAGCTGGGGCCCTGCTCTAGAACAGGAACAGGAAATATCCTTCCTCGTATCCACAGATATCAACACCACAAGCTAATCAGAGCCTTGGGACCCTGTAGGATACTCTGATTGAATCATAGGAGATAGGACTTGGCCTTTAGACATTTGGCGCCTATTAAGTTTAAACCTTATTCATCGCATGATTGGTTAGTTATTTATATATGTAATCGCATTGGTCTAATTACTTCCTGTGCCTTTACTCTTATACAATTTTATGCTAATTAGTTCCTGCCAGCTACCTACAAAAGAGCTCAACGAATGGGTTTGCTCCTGCCACAACTCATGCGGGCATTCAGGGCTGCCCCCCATACAATAACCGGAGAAACGGCAAAATTTCTCATGCTATGTCGAGAACTCCGCCTACCAGATAAAATCACTTATCATCCCCCTCCCCCCATTGCTAGATCAACTCCCCGTATACGCCTATGCTCAGGCGCTCAAAGAAAGATTAGAGGAGGTGCACCAAACTCTGCAAGAGGAACAGACCCTAATAAGGACGGAAGAAGGCAAAAAACCTACTACATTTGCCCCAGGAGATCAAGTGTGGTTCGTAAACCAAAGACGACGGAAAGGGGAAAATTTCAAACTCAGCCCAAGTTTTTCGGGCCATTCAAGATTGGGGATGACTACCATAACCATACTGACTTGATTATGAGCCATGGACAGAGCTCCGTACAGAACGGATGCAACCCAAAGCTCTACTACCCGTGTACTGACCCCCAGGGTCAGGCACCAGCAGCTATTGAACCTAACCGTCGACCCTACAGGAGGGGTGCCACACGAAAGAAGCAAAGGCCACAAGAACCCAGAAAGCCTAAATTTTTTCCACTCCCGGTTCCACGGACGCCACCGGACCACCAGACCAACACCCACAGAGGAAGATCCGACCAAATTACTCGGATCGACTCGGGCGCCCCCCCCCTCCTACAAGCAACCACTCTAGCTCAAGCAATCCTATGGCGGATGCCAGGAGCCGAACACAAAGGAACGTGCCCCCCCCCTACCATATTTAGAGAAGCTTATTGTCACCAAATCACCACCACTAGAGATCCGGGCTCATGGTAGGAGGAACACTTCCCTGCCCTTCCCCGCATAATCAAGCAGAACGGAGAGTTTTTCCTCATCCCACCTGTCTCAGTCAACTACAGGGAAGACAAGGCCCAAAGTTACCCAAATCCGGGTAATCAAATAGCTTTCCCAAAGAGACCCTGCGGACCAGCCCTTCAAGACGTCAGCTCAATCCTTTCTAATCAATTACATATTTAATCTGGGTACAAGAGATATCCCCACACATATTATGCTTGATATGTTGTAATTAAAGAACGGGTGTTTCTTTAATGGAGGAAAGTATGTGGTAGATTTTAGTGAATGACAATAGTAAACTGGCCATTCGCTACACTTATCTTCACACCAAGTGCACTAGATCTTCACCCACAGCTATCGGAAAGACACTGTGCCGGTAGAAAGTCCTACTGTGCCAGTAGCATAGTGTGTAGGGCTGGTATTGATCCCTGCAGGGCCGGTATTGACAACTACCGACCCGGTATGTTGACTCAAGGCTGGTCAAAGATGCCCGCCACAGTAGAGGACCTTCAAAGCCAGCTAGAATCCTTCAAAACTAGCTAGACAGGAACAGGAATCATATCCGCAAATCCGTATCCTCATATCGGCAGATGTCAAAACCACAAGCTAACCAGAGCCTTGGGACCCTGTAGGACACTCTAATTGGACCGTAGGAGATAGGACTCCGCCTCTAGCCACTTGGCACCTATTGCGTTTAAACCTTATTCGTTGCATGATTTGTCAGTTATTTATATATGTAATCGCCTTGGTCTAATTACTTCCTGTGCCTTTACTCTTATACGATTTTATGCTAACTACTTCCTGCCCGCCACCAGTAAAAGAGATGGATCTGTTCATATTCTTTGCATTCATTTCTCATGTCTTGCCAAAAACTCTAGTAGATTGCCACCCTAAGACTTTGGTTGTTGAGGAAAAAAGCCAATCTTCAAACTGCACACTGTGATGTTTGTGTGAGCCATGGGCTCTGCCTATACCGAATGATTCGGTTGATTTTTACCTAGTTGTCACTGTCAGCAGCACAGTGTCCCCTCTGAAGAGAGGCGTGTCACTCGAGAATAGTGGATATCCGCAGAAACCAGACCGAAATCAATTACACTATTATATGCTGTAGAGTTACCATATTCAGTCATCGCTCTCCCAAGAGGTCTCTGAGAGAAGTCTGTGTAGCAACCTTGTGCAATCAATCTGGAAAGCATTTCTCGGATGTTAGGCTTGCCTGCAGTAGGACTGATTCTATAACAAAAACTTATGTGATTCATAGAAGCAACATATTTGAAATACCAAGCCCCTCTCCCCTTTCCGTCTCAGGCTGTATAGCAATGAAACTGATATTTTTTGCGAGATTTTTATATACACAACAGAAATTGCAGTAAAGCGGTATTGCAAACTCAAATCTAATCTTGTTCAGCTTTCATATTTGAAAAATGTGTTAAATAAAAATCAAATAAACCTTTACTACTTCAAACCTTTATGTCAAAGAATTATTATTTTTGTCAATTTTTAGCATAGATTTCTACAAAGGCCTACAAAGACTACATATTCCGACTGTTTATATTCTGGCAGCCCTATTACTTAATAAAATCTTTGTCTCCCTCTTACCTGCTCAGCACATAGGAGAGTATTATCTCCTTTATCACATAGTCTGTTTTTGTTAACGTTCTTCGCCATTTAGGGGCCGCTTCCTGGGCTGAACCATATATCTCTGGAGGTGCTTCGTCAGGGCAGATGGTGGTACCAAGTTTACTGCTCGGAAACAAATATACTTGTTGAGTTTCAGGTTTCCGAGGCACATCAATAAGTTGATTGATTTGAGCGGGAGTCAGTAAAAGGATGGTAGGATCTATTATCAGATTACACGCTCTAGAAGGGTCCTTCAGAATACTGTACTTTTGCAACCATCGAAGCTGAAACAATTTTGTTTTACTGACCTGATTACAAACAAAAATACAAAGCACATCTCAATGTTGAACTCAAGTTTTCTATATTAAAAATTTGAGCGTTTTTGAAAAAAAATTTATTCTTATAGTTTGACAGCAAACATTTACTTAAGTTTTAAAGTTCAGTTTTTTTTATTTTAAGTAAACATTATCATTCACATTCAATATGCACCCTATATCACCGTTTAAATGATACACAAAAGCTAGTGGCGATGCATATATATGTACATTGCATCAATCTCATGAGTTTGCACATTCTCATTTCTCTTTTTTACAACTGCAATATTCTATATAATTTTGTGATGCAAAACTTTGAATTACAAGCCCTTTGGGCTTAGTCTGCGACGCAATCCCATTGTAGTATTTGCTCGATTTGTTCCTAATCAGAGTCACACACCGTGTGCATGACCTCTGTTAGTGAAGTCATGTTTGGGAATTCCATCAGGAGTCGTGCTCTCTTGTATTGAGGGGACAACTCCAGGTAGCAATCCCAATGCAATGTAGACCGAGTTCTGACACCAGTCGGGCGGGGCAGGGTGGTTTATGTACCCTCCCCGCCTCAGTTTCAAAATTGAGAATCTGAAGCTACGGCCCTGCCGACATAGCCCGAGTTCCAACGCTCGTCAATTGGGGCAGGGCGGGTCGAGTACCCACCCACCCAGGGGTCTGGAGGGCGAGGACCTCAGGCTACGGCCCCGCCTCGGCAGCGATGTTGGGTGACCCGCCGCCGGAGCCCCGGGACCACCTGGGGTCGAGATTCGTACTGTCAGAGTTGTATCATATATACCGTATGTTCGACCTTTTGACCCCGCTCCTACCGGAAGTCCGACACGCCCGTCTCTTACAGGAAGTGGGCGACGCCGTGATAGGCGGAAGGACGGACAGAACTACGGACACTCCTTTGTCTTTTGTAATATGATACAATATACTTTAATCATATTACAAAAGACGAAGGAGTGTCTGTACTTCCGTCCGTCACGGGCATTGCCCACTTCCTGCAGGAGACGGGCGTGTCGCACTTCCGGTAGGAAACGGGGTCAAAAAGTCGAACGGCCGGTATATATGATACAATGCTGACGGTACGCATCTCGGCCTCAGGTGGTTCCGGGGCTCCGGATGGCGGGTTCCCCGGCATCGCTGCCAATGCTGGGCTGTAGCCTCAGGTCCTCGCCCCCCCCCCTTACCCTGGGTGGGTACTCGACCCGCCCTGCACCAATTGGCGGATGTTGGAACTCGGGCTATGTTGACGGGGCTGTAGCCTCAGACTTTCACTTTGAAACTGAGGCAGGGTGGATACCTAAACCACCCCGCCCCGCCCGACGGGTGTCAGAACTCGGGCTACAATGCATTGGGATTGCTTCCTGGACCTGGAGTTGTCCCCTCAATACAAGGGAGCATGAATCCTGATGGAATTCCCAAACATAATTTCACTAACAGACATGATGCATGGTGCATGACCCTGATTCATTAAATCATGATTTCTGGCACCCTATATAAGACACGCGTGACCGTGGTTAATCAAAAATTCGAAATGTCGCGCAATAGAAATGTGCAACTTTTACCAGCAAACAAAGCTACTATTGATCAACCTATTGCTAGCCATCACTCATATACTACGGGCATGACTGATGTTCAACCTATTGCTAGCCATCACTCATATACTACAGGCATGACTGATGTTCCTAATAAATTGTGTTCGAATTATTATTATAACAAGCCCTACGGGCTTGGTCTGCGACGCAAGTCTCATTGCAGTATTTGCTCGATTTTTTTGTAACATGGTTATTATCCATATGGGGATGGAGTTGGTATTGTATTGAATATCTTATAGTTGCACATCTTGGAGATGTTTGTGAGACAGTTTTTGCAAGTGTTTGAACATTATCTCTTTCATTAAAATGTTTGGAAAAAGAACAAACTTTATTTGACAATAGGAGTCCAAAGTTGAATGACATAAGATTTGCTAGGTATATGATGAATAACCATAACTATGCAGAATGAAAACATGCTGCATGTAATTCTATGTATTCTTCTTAGAATTGGTGGGATTTTGATTGATTGCCCGTCTTAAGTTGATTAGCTCTTGGATTATAAGGGAAAACTGTTTAAGACGTACTGATTTGAATGGTAGTAACATTCAATCTGATATAATGCATAGACTTTTTTATACATGTAAATGTTATATGTTATGCCTTTTTTTCTTGCTAGCTTTTATTGTATGATAATGATGGTTAGCATTATGGGCTTTAAATTTTTAAGGTATGCTAAATGCAGGATATATAACGCATTATCAATGAACAGTAAAGTGCAATATAAATGTAGTAATAGATGCGTTGTTGGCTTTACAGAATTTCTTTGAAGACAACGTTCTGAGTTTTATTATTTTGGCATAGTATTGACAGTTGGTGACTATTGCTGACCCGAGATATGGCAACATATAGCTGGCTATGAGTGAACACTGGGTTGATGAGATCAATTCCCACAGAATGAAAATTTTGCCCTTGGCTTTTGTTTATGGTTATAGCAAAACTTAAAGTTAAGGGAAACTGAAGACGACGCAATGTGAAAGGGATTTTTGGTTCTAAGGAAAGAACCGGTACTTTTAGAATTGTCATATTCTCCACCAGCAAAAGGTCCTGTTGATATGCAGCATTCAATTACATTTAAGAACATTTGCTGTACAACACATCGTGTGCCATTTACAATCCTTAGAGGATCCAGCGTTTTTAGAATGATTACTGGACAGCCAACTCTTAGGTATAGCATATGTGGTGGCATACCTGACAGTAGGAAAGTAGGAAAGTTTCTATTATATTCATTATTGGCTATGCTGTCTATCGAGCTGTAAAATTGTGGATCTCCAGGAAATCGTTCTATAAGGGTTTTGTGTATTTTTTGCAATTGTCGTTTAGTGGTGTTAATAATGCACGTTCTGCAAGGCATTGTCGATTCATGCAATGAGCTAGTAAATCTCCATAAACTTGGTTGATGAGATCATGCTCATTTCTAACCAGTTGACATTTCTCGGGAGGGATATTGACCGTCAAGTAGTTGGTGGCATCTGGGGCAAGAGGAAGCATACCATTACCACGTTGCAGCAACCAAGCAGCAAGCTCAGTTACGCGTTCATCGCTGTAGAGACGAACTGCATGTTTGTTGTTAGGTTAAAGACTTTTACATGTTGCCAGAGATGGGATTTTTTTCATGATGCGTTTACTATATCTGCTTTTGTCTTTCAAGACTTTGCTTATTGCTTTAATTCTACATAAAGCTGCTTTACTTTACAGCACTTTCTGAGGTAGCCTTAGTATCTCTCCCAGTAGCCTCAGTGTCTCTCCCAGTAGCCTCAGCACCTCTCCCAGTAGCCTTAGTACTTCTCCCAGTAGCCTTAGTATCTCTCCCAGTAGCCTTAGTGTCTCTCCCATTAGCCTCAGTACCTCTCCCAGTAGCCTTAGTACTTCTCCCAGTAGCCTTAGTATCTCTCCCAGTAGCCTCAGTGTCTCTCCCAGTAGCCTTAGTATCTCTCCCAGTAGCCTTAGTATCTCTCCCAGTAGCCTCAGTACCTCTCCCAGTAGCCTTAGTACTTCTCCCAGTAGCCTTAGTATCTCTCCCAGTAGCCTCAGTGTCTCTCCCAGTAGCCTTAGTATCTCTCCCAGTAGCCTTAGTATCTCTCCCAGTAGCCTCAGTGTCTCTCCCAGTAGCCTTAGTGTCTCTCCCATTAGCCTTAGTATCTCTTCCAGTAGCCTCAGTATCTCTCCCAGTAGCCTTAGTACCTCTCCCAGTAGCCTCAGTACCTCTTCCAGTAGCCTTAGTGTCTCTCCCAGTAGCCTTAGTATCTCTCCCAGTAGTCTTAGTATCTCTCGCAGTAGCCTCAGTACCTCTCCTATTAGCCTTAGTATCTCTTCCAGTAGCCTCAGTATCTCTCCCAGTAGCCTTAGTACCTCTCCCAGTAGCCTCAGTACCTCTTCCAGTAGCCTTAGTGTCTCTCCCAGTAGCCTTAGTATCTCTCCCAGTAGCCTTAGTATCTCTCCCAGTAGCCTTAATAAGAGTATTCGCGACCTGTTCGTAGAGCAAAATACAAAAAATAACAGGTGCTCGTAATTCAATATGTCGCGTATGCAACGGAACATTAGTTTAGAACAACATAATATTCAATGAAATGTTATAGTTTACCAAACAAATTATAAAGAAGATAACTCCCAATTTTCTTAGATAGTCAAGCAAATAATAAACTTATAAACTGGGATTGCTTGTCAAGCTGCCCTTCAATTTAGTAAATTCTGACAACTTGCAATTATTTTGAATTATTTTTCAAGGAGCTACTTTTTGTTGACTCACGAGTTCCGAACAAAATGATTGTTTACTGATTAAATTTATTGCCAATCTGATTATTTTTACTGCAATGTGTTCAGCGAACAGAGGTCGCGAATACTCTTAGTATCTATTCCAGTAGCCTTAGTACCTCTCAAAGGATACTAAAACTTTCTGGAGGTCCACCCCTTTGTTTACATTCCGTTAAAAGCTTTTGGGTTAACCTGATAACTAAGAAGAAACTTTGACTAACTTACAAATAAACTAGAGCTCTCGGAAGTGACCTAAACAAAAACTTCTCACTAGTATTCTGTCACATCTTGTCACTGACTAACTGTACATGGAGTTATCTTTCCCTCACCAATCACTGCTAATGGGAAACTACCTCACCACCCAAGAACTCTCAATGTGCTAACGCCTCCACTGCTATATAATAGTTAACACCCTTACTCCATAGCATTCTTTATAAAATATAAGTAGCTGTGTAGTCTGGCACGGGCTCAATGCAGAAGTTTATGTTTTGAAGTTTTCCAGCACATCATAAGTTTATTTGTAAACTATAACAATCAGGACTGTTGCAGCTGTTCACTAGGCCTATGCTGGGTACTTCAAAAGGTCCGAGTATTGCAGTGTTTGGGCTAGCCTTCATAGTTTATATTGTAGCTTGTTTCAGTTGCTGGTTGAAGGTAGTTAAATGATTGTAAACAACAAAGTATAGTATGGTATCTTGTGTTAGAAACAGCAGGGCAGTTATGCTTGGGGTCAAGGTGAGAAAAACTTCGTTATTAATGGAGATCCATTACTGCAGCATACCTTACAATGTAATATTATGGTAAACCAGACATTTGGGTATTTGTAAAGGAGCTCAGAGCTGTAGAGAGAAGGGGAGACTGCACTGGTTTCATTTTTCATTGGGTTGCATGATTTTTTTTTTGCAATGACAATGTCCATGATCAACTGGGTATGGGGTTTTCAAAGGCTTTCTGGTCAGTTTACAACCACAGAGCCCATGGCTGAGACAAAAAACACCAAGTGTGGCTTTATTCACATATATGAAATCCTAGGGGGACAATCCTCTAGGGTGATTGGTAGTACATAAATGAATACGAAGATGGTAAGTAAAATCAGTCTTTATATAGGCAGGCTGACAGGATGTACTTAGCAGTGTACATATAGGTATACATTCGCAGAAAGTAAGTAGACAATGAGAAACGAGATATAAATAGTTAACAAATCATGCAGCAGAATACAGTTAAATGAAAATGGTGCTAAGTGGCTAAAGGGTGGGGTTATGTCTCCATAGTTCACTCAGAGGCTCTCCAGGGTTCTGAAGTTGCGCTTCGCCTTCAGTAGATACATCTGGTAATCCAAGTAAGGGCATTTCTGGCTCCAGAGTTAGTGTAATATCCTAGATGGTTTTGAAGATACTCGGCTAAGGAGTCCATCTTGTGCCGGTTCAGTATCGGCATACCGGGTCAGCCAGGGGTCACTACCAGAACTGCAGGGGTTAGACCAACCCTGCTAGCTGTGTCACCAGCACACCAACCTATTCTATCAACACAGCACCTTCTAAAGGGCTGGGAGTGAAATTCCAGTGCATCTCTGATTGGTGGCTGATAGCAAACAAACTATTTACTAATGGCCTGCACCGTATTCTACCACAATAATGGCCTGCACCATATTCTACCACAATATTGGCCTGCACCATATTCTACCACAATAATGGCCTGCACCGTATTCTACCACAATAATGGCCTGCACCATATTCTACCACAATAATGGCCTGCACCGTATTCTACCACAATAATGGCCTGCACCATATTCTACCACAATAATGGCCTGCACCGTATTCTACCACAATAATGGCCTGCACCGTATTCTACCACAGTAATGGCCTGCACCATATTCTACCACAATAATGGCCTGCACCGTATTCTACCACAATAATGGCCTGCACCGTATTCTACCACAATATCGGCCTGCACCGTATTCTACCACAATATTGGCCTGCACCGTATTCTACCACAATAATGGCCTGCACCATATTCTACCACAATAATGGCCTGCACCCTATTCTACCACAATAATGGCCTGCACCATATTCTACCACAATAATGGCCTGCACCGTATTCTACCACAATAATGGCCTGCACCGTATTCTACCACAGTAATGGCCTGCACCATATTCTACCACAATAATGGCCTGCACCATATTCTACCACAATATTTGCCTGCACCATATTCTACCACAGTAATGGCCTGCACCGTATTCTACCACAATATTGGCCTGCACCGTATTCTACCACAATATTGGCCTGCACCATATTCTACCACAATAATGGCCTGCACCGTATTCTACCACAATAATGGCCTGCACCGTATTCTACCACAGTAATGGCCTGCACCATATTCTACCACAATAATGGCCTGCACCATATTCTACCACAATATTGGCCTGCACCATATTCTACCACAATAATGGCCTGCACCGTATTCTACCACAATATTGGCCTGCACCGTATTCTACCACAATATTGGCCTGCACCATATTCTACCACAATAATGGCCTGCACCATATTCTACCACAATAATGGCCTGCACCCTATTCTACCACAATAATGGCCTGCACCATATTCTACCACAATAATGGCCTGCACCGTATTCTACCACAATAATGGCCTGCACCGTATTCTACCACAGTAATGGCCTGCACCATATTCTACCACAATAATGGCCTGCACCATATTCTACCACAATATTGGCCTGCACCGTATTCTACCACAATATTGGCCTGCACCATATTCTACCACAATAATGGCCTGCACCGTATTCTACCACAATAATGGCCTGCACCGTATTCTACCACAGTAATGGCCTGCACCATATTCTACCACAATAATGGCCTGCACCATATTCTACCACAATATTGGCCTGCACCGTATTCTACCACAATATTGGCCTGCACCATATTCTACCACAATAATGGCCTGCACCATATTCTACCACAATAATGGCCTGCACCGTATTCTACCACAATAATGGCCTGCACCGTATTCTACCACAGTAATGGCCTGCACCATATTATACCACAATAATGGCCTGCACCATATTCTACCACAATATTGGCCTGCACCGTATTCTACCACAATATTGGCCTGCACCATATTCTACCACAATAATGGCCTGCACCATATTCTACCACAATAATGGCCTGCACCGTATTCTACCACAATATTGGCCTGCACCGTATTATACCACAATAATGGCCTGCACCGTATTCTACCACAATATTGGCCTGCACCGTATTCTACCACAATAATGGCCTGCACCATATTCTACCAAAATAATGGCCTGCACCGTATTCTACCACAATATTGGCCTGCACCATATTCTACCACAATATTGGCCTGCACCGTATTCTACCACAATATTGGCCTGCACCGTATTATACCACAATAATGGCCTGCACCGTATTCTACCACAATATTGGCCTGCACCGTATTCTACCACAATAATGGCCTGCACCATATTCTACCAAAATAATGGCCTGCACCGTATTCTACCACAATATTGGCCTGCACCGTATTCTACCACAATATTGGCCTGCACCGTATTCTACCACAATAATGGCCTGCACCGTATTATACCACAATATTGGCCTGCACCATATTCTACCACAATATTGGCCTGCACCATATTCTACCACAATAATGGCCTGCACCATATTCTACCACAATAATGGCCTGCACCATATTCTACCACAATAATGGCCTGCACCATATTCTACCACAATATTGGCCTGCACCGTATTCTACCACAATAATGGCCTGCACCGTATTCTACCACAATAATGGCCTGCACCGTATTCTACCACAATAATGGCCTGCACCATACTCTACCACAATAATGGCCTGCACCGTATTCTACCACAATAATGGCCTGCACCGTATTCTACCACAGTAATGGCCTGCACCATATTCTACCACAATAATGGCCTGCACCGTATTCTACCACAATAATGGCCTGCACCGTATTCTACCACAATATCGGCCTGCACCGTATTCTACCACAATATTGGCCTGCACCGTATTCTACCACAATAATGGCCTGCACCATATTCTACCACAATAATGGCCTGCACCCTATTCTACCACAATAATGGCCTGCACCATATTCTACCACAATAATGGCCTGCACCGTATTCTACCACAATAATGGCCTGCACCGTATTCTACCACAGTAATGGCCTGCACCATATTCTACCACAATAATGGCCTGCACCATATTCTACCACAATATTTGCCTGCACCATATTCTACCACAGTAATGGCCTGCACCGTATTCTACCACAATATTGGCCTGCACCGTATTCTACCACAATATTGGCCTGCACCATATTCTACCACAATAATGGCCTGCACCGTATTCTACCACAATAATGGCCTGCACCGTATTCTACCACAGTAATGGCCTGCACCATATTCTACCACAATAATGGCCTGCACCATATTCTACCACAATATTGGCCTGCACCATATTCTACCACAATAATGGCCTGCACCGTATTCTACCACAATATTGGCCTGCACCGTATTCTACCACAATATTGGCCTGCACCATATTCTACCACAATAATGGCCTGCACCATATTCTACCACAATAATGGCCTGCACCCTATTCTACCACAATAATGGCCTGCACCATATTCTACCACAATAATGGCCTGCACCGTATTCTACCACAATAATGGCCTGCACCGTATTCTACCACAGTAATGGCCTGCACCATATTCTACCACAATAATGGCCTGCACCATATTCTACCACAATATTGGCCTGCACCGTATTCTACCACAATATTGGCCTGCACCATATTCTACCACAATAATGGCCTGCACCGTATTCTACCACAATAATGGCCTGCACCGTATTCTACCACAGTAATGGCCTGCACCATATTCTACCACAATAATGGCCTGCACCATATTCTACCACAATATTGGCCTGCACCGTATTCTACCACAATATTGGCCTGCACCATATTCTACCACAATAATGGCCTGCACCATATTCTACCAAAATAATGGCCTGCACCGTATTCTACCACAATAATGGCCTGCACCGTATTCTACCACAGTAATGGCCTGCACCATATTATACCACAATAATGGCCTGCACCATATTCTACCACAATATTGGCCTGCACCGTATTCTACCACAATATTGGCCTGCACCATATTCTACCACAATAATGGCCTGCACCATATTCTACCACAATAATGGCCTGCACCGTATTCTACCACAATATTGGCCTGCACCGTATTATACCACAATAATGGCCTGCACCGTATTCTACCACAATATTGGCCTGCACCGTATTCTACCACAATAATGGCCTGCACCATATTCTACCAAAATAATGGCCTGCACCGTATTCTACCACAATAATGGCCTGCACCATATTCTACCACAATATTGGCCTGCACCGTATTCTACCACAATATTGGCCTGCACCGTATTATACCACAATAATGGCCTGCACCGTATTCTACCACAATATTGGCCTGCACCGTATTCTACCACAATAATGGCCTGCACCATATTCTACCAAAATAATGGCCTGCACCGTATTCTACCACAATATTGGCCTGCACCGTATTCTACCACAATATTGGCCTGCACCGTATTCTACCACAATAATGGCCTGCACCGTATTATACCACAATATTGGCCTGCACCATATTCTACCACAATATTGGCCTGCACCATATTCTACCACAATAATGGCCTGCACCATATTCTACCACAATAATGGCCTGCACCATATTCTACCACAATAATGGCCTGCACCATATTCTACCACAATATTGGCCTGCACCGTATTCTACCACAATAATGGCCTGCACCATATTCTACCACAATAATGGCCTGCACCATATTCTACCACAATATTGGCCTGCACCGTATTCTACCACAATAATGGCCTGCACCGTATTCTACCACAATAATGGCCTGCACCGTATTCTACCACAATAATGGCCTGCACCATACTCTACCACAATAATGGCCTGCACCATATTCTACCACAATAATGGCCTGCACCATATTCTACCACAATATTGGCCTGCACCGTATTCTACCACAATATTGGCCTGCACCATATTCTACCACAATAATGGCCTGCACCGTATTCTACCACAATAATGGCCTGCACCGTATTCTACCACAGTAATGGCCTGCACCATATTCTACCACAATAATGGCCTGCACCATATTCTACCACAATATTGGCCTGCACCGTATTCTACCACAATATTGGCCTGCACCATATTCTACCACAATAATGGCCTGCACCATATTCTACCAAAATAATGGCCTGCACCGTATTCTACCACAATAATGGCCTGCACCGTATTCTACCACAGTAATGGCCTGCACCATATTATACCACAATAATGGCCTGCACCATATTCTACCACAATATTGGCCTGCACCGTATTCTACCACAATATTGGCCTGCACCATATTCTACCACAATAATGGCCTGCACCATATTCTACCACAATAATGGCCTGCACCGTATTCTACCACAATATTGGCCTGCACCGTATTATACCACAATAATGGCCTGCACCGTATTCTACCACAATATTGGCCTGCACCGTATTCTACCACAATAATGGCCTGCACCATATTCTACCAAAATAATGGCCTGCACCGTATTCTACCACAATATTGGCCTGCACCATATTCTACCACAATATTGGCCTGCACCGTATTCTACCACAATATTGGCCTGCACCGTATTATACCACAATAATGGCCTGCACCGTATTCTACCACAATATTGGCCTGCACCGTATTCTACCACAATAATGGCCTGCACCGTATTCTACCACAGTAATGGCCTGCACCATATTATACCACAATAATGGCCTGCACCATATTCTACCACAATATTGGCCTGCACCGTATTCTACCACAATATTGGCCTGCACCATATTCTACCACAATAATGGCCTGCACCATATTCTACCACAATAATGGCCTGCACCGTATTCTACCACTATATTGGCCTGCACCGTATTATACCACAATAATGGCCTGCACCGTATTCTACCACAATATTGGCCTGCACCGTATTCTACCACAATAATGGCCTGCACCATATTCTACCAAAATAATGGCCTGCACCGTATTCTACCACAATATTGGCCTGCACCATATTCTACCACAATATTGGCCTGCACCGTATTCTACCACAATATTGGCCTGCACCGTATTATACCACAATAATGGCCTGCACCGTATTCTACCACAATATTGGCCTGCACCGTATTCTACCACAATAATGGCCTGCACCATATTCTACCAAAATAATGGCCTGCACCGTATTCTACCACAATATTGGCCTGCACCGTATTCTACCACAATATTGGCCTGCACCGTATTCTACCACAATAATGGCCTGCACCGTATTATACCACAATATTGGCCTGCACCATATTCTACCACAATATTGGCCTGCACCATATTCTACCACAATAATGGCCTGCACCATATTCTACCACAATAATGGCCTGCACCATATTCTACCACAATAATGGCCTGCACCATATTCTACCACAATATTGGCCTGCACCGTATTCTACCACAATAATGGCCTGCACCATATTCTACCACAATAATGGCCTGCACCATATTCTACCACAATATTGGCCTGCACCGTATTCTACCACAATAATGGCCTGCACCGTATTCTACCACAATAATGGCCTGCACCGTATTCTACCACAATAATGGCCTGCACCATACTCTACCACAATAATGGCCTGCACCATATTCTACCACAATAATGGCCTGCACCATATTCTACCACAATATTGGCCTGCACCGTATTCTACCACAATATTGGCCTGCACCATATTCTACCACAATAATGGCCTGCACCGTATTCTACCACAATAATGGCCTGCACCGTATTCTACCACAGTAATGGCCTGCACCATATTCTACCACAATAATGGCCTGCACCATATTCTACCACAATATTGGCCTGCACCGTATTCTACCACAATATTGGCCTGCACCATATTCTACCACAATAATGGCCTGCACCATATTCTACCAAAATAATGGCCTGCACCGTATTCTACCACAATAATGGCCTGCACCGTATTCTACCACAGTAATGGCCTGCACCATATTATACCACAATAATGGCCTGCACCATATTCTACCACAATATTGGCCTGCACCGTATTCTACCACAATATTGGCCTGCACCATATTCTACCACAATAATGGCCTGCACCATATTCTACCACAATAATGGCCTGCACCGTATTCTACCACAATATTGGCCTGCACCGTATTATACCACAATAATGGCCTGCACCGTATTCTACCACAATATTGGCCTGCACCGTATTCTACCACAATAATGGCCTGCACCATATTCTACCAAAATAATGGCCTGCACCGTATTCTACCACAATATTGGCCTGCACCATATTCTACCACAATATTGGCCTGCACCGTATTCTACCACAATATTGGCCTGCACCGTATTATACCACAATAATGGCCTGCACCGTATTCTACCACAATATTGGCCTGCACCGTATTCTACCACAATAATGGCCTGCACCATATTCTACCAAAATAATGGCCTGCACCGTATTCTACCACAATATTGGCCTGCACCGTATTCTACCACAATATTGGCCTGCACCGTATTCTACCACAATAATGGCCTGCACCGTATTATACCACAATATTGGCCTGCACCATATTCTACCACAATATTGGCCTGCACCATATTCTACCACAATAATGGCCTGCACCATATTCTACCACAATAATGGCCTGCACCATATTCTACCACAATAATGGCCTGCACCATATTCTACCACAATATTGGCCTGCACCGTATTCTACCACAATAATGGCCTGCACCGTATTCTACCACAATAATGGCCTGCACCGTATTCTACCACAATAATGGCCTGCACCATACTCTACCACAATAATGGCCTGCACCATATTCTACCACAATAATGGCCTGCACCATATTCTACCACAATATTGGCCTGCACCATATTCTACCACAATAATGGCCTGCACCATATTCTACCACAATATTGGCCTGCACCGTATTCTACCACAATAATGGCCTGCACCGTATTCTACCACAATAATGGCCTGCACCGTATTCTACCACAATATTGGCCTGCACCATATTCTACCACAATATTGGCCTGCACCATATTCTACCACAATAATGGCCTGCACCATATTCTACCACAATAATGGCCTGCACCATATTCTACCACAATAATGGCCTGCACCGTATTCTACCACAGTAATGGCCTGCACCATATTCTACCACAATATTGGCCTGCACCATATTCTACCACAATATTGGCCTGCACCGTATTCTACCACAATATTGGCCTGCACCGTATTCTACCACAGTAATGGCCTGCACCATATTCTACCACAATAATGGCCTGCACCGTATTCTACCACAATATTGGCCTGCACCGTATTCTACCACAGTAATGGCCTGCACCATATTCTACCACAATAATGGCCTGCACCGTATTCTACCACAATATTGGCCTGCACCATATTCTACCACAATAATGGCCTGCACCATATTCTACCACAATAATGGCCTGCACCATATTCTACCACAATATTGGCCTGCACCATATTCTACCACAATATTGGCCTGCACCATATTCTACCACAATATTGGTCTGCACCGTATTCTACCACAATAATGGCCTGCACCGTATTCTACCACAATAATGGCCTGCACCGTATTCTACCACAGTATTGGCCTGCACCATATTCTACCACAATATTGGCCTGCACCATATTCTACCACAATATTGGCCTGCACCATATTCTACCACAATATTGGTCTGCACCGTATTCTACCACAATAATGGCCTGCACCGTATTCTACCACAATAATGGCCTGCACCGTATTCTACCACAATATTGGCCTGCACCGTATTCTACCACAGTAATGGCCTGCACCATATTCTACCACAATAATGGCCTGCACCGTATTCTACCACAATATTGGCCTGCACCGTATTCTACCACAGTAATGGCCTGCACCATATTCTACCACAATAATGGCCTGCACCGTATTCTACCACAATATTGGCCTGCACCATATTCTACCACAATAATGGCCTGCACCATATTCTACCACAATAATGGCCTGCACCATATTCTACCACAATAATGGCCTGCACCATATTCTACCACAATAATGGCCTGCACCGTATTCTACCACAATATTGGCCTGCACCGTATTCTACCACAATATTGGCCTGCACCGTATTCTACCACAATATTGGCCTGCACCGTATTCTACCACAGTAATAGCCTGCACCATATTCTACCACAATAATGGCCTGAACCGTATTCTACCACAATATTGGCCTGCACCATATTCTACCACAATAATGGCCTGCACCATATTCTACCTCAATAATGGCCTGCACCGTATTCTACCACAATAATGGCCTGCACCATATTCTACCACAATATTGGCCTGCACCATATTCTACCACAATAATGGCCTGCACCGTATTCTACCACAATAATGGCCTGCACCATATTCTACCACAATATTGGCCTGCACCGTATTCTACCACAATAATGGCCTGCACCGTATTCTACCACAATAATGGCCTGCACCGTATTCTACCACAATAATGGCCAGCACCGTATTCTACCACAATAATGGCCTGCACCGTATTCTACCACAATAATGGCCTGCACCATATTCTACCACAATATTGGCCTACACCGTATTCTACCACAATAATGGCCTGCACCGTATTCTACCACAATAATGGCCTGCACCGTATTCTACCACAATAATGGCCTGCACCGTATTCTACCACAATAATGGCCTGCACCGTATTCTACCACAATAATGGCCTGCACCATATTCTACCACAATAATGGCCTGCACCGTATTCTACCACAATATTGGCCTGCACCATATTCTACCACAATAATGGCCTGCACCGTATTCTACCACAATAATGGCCTGCACCATATTCTACCACAATATTGGCCTGCACCGTATTCTACCACAATATTTGCAAAACTTGTTAGACTGGATACTTACAAACAGCCATTTAGACACACGGAATTTATCTTTAGCCAATGGTTTAATTGCCTCATCCATCCAAATAGCAAAATTGTCAGCATCAGCAGCATTCCCAGAGGACAGCAGTACTTCTATGGCAAGCTCAGCAGTTATGGCAATTGCCTAAATAACATTAGATGTGGTGGCATACATTTGTTTGTATCAAACACATTCAAGGCTTCAAAGTTGGCTTAAGCAACCGCACCGGCTCGACCAACTAAAAACAATTTAGTGAAGCAGATTCCATCACAAAACTATTGCAGACCCATGTACTCTTCCTTTTTAAGTGGACACACTTGATTCCCGTCTTTCATACAGTTTTGTGTGAGACAGATGGCAATAAATGTAAATGTTTGAATGGATTCCGGTCTGGTTACCACGGATATCCACTATTCTCAAGTATTATGCCTCTCTCCAGAGAGGACACTGTGCTGCTCGACAGCGAAAACTGTGTTCACGCAACCGAATTATCTGGTATAGCCAGAGCCCATGGCTCGTACACAAACACCATAGAGTGCAGTTTGAGCACTGGCTTTATTCTTAACAACCAAAGTCCTACTAGGGTGGCAACCCACTAGGGTTATCAGCAAGACATGAGAATGAATGCAATAAATATAGACAATGCTAGCCTTTATATGGGTAACTGGCAGGAAATAGCATAAAATCATATAACAGTAACGGCACAGGAAGTAATTAGACCAATGCCTTTACATATATAAATAACTAGCCAATCATGCAATGTACAAGGATTAAATAGAATAAGCGTCAAGTAGCTAGAGGCGGAGTCCTATCTTCTACTGTCCAATCAGAGTGTCCTACCGGGTAATGAGGCTATGACTAGCTTGTGGTCTTGGTCACTTCGGATAGAAGGAAGGGTATCTTCGGTTCTTGACTTAGAGCAGGAATACTGACTGGTTTTAGAAGTCCTCTGAAATCGCAGCCATCTTTAACTGGCCCTGAGTCACCATACCGGGTCGGCAGGGGTCAATACCGACCCTGCAAGGGTCACTACCGGCCCTGCACACTGTGCTACTGGCACAGTAAGGCTTTACTACCGGCACAGCATCTTACCAATGGCTGTAGGTGAAGCTCTAGTGCATTTGGTGTGGAGTTTACTATTAATAATCACCAAAATCTACCACAATATTAGTTTTTCTTATCCTAATGCAGGTAATATACAAAATAAGTGCTAATCTCCGATATTGCGTTGGTGCTACTGTTAGAGGAGATGTTACAGATGGTTTAGAGTATTGTCTGTGGCACTGGCCATGTCTATTGTACAATATAGGTCAGAGGTATCCACATCCTCTCTAGTCTCTTCTTTACGAGTAAAAATGGCTCTAAATAATCGGCAAGTTTTAATGTTTATCAGGCCAGATTCTCTCTACAGAGGGTTTTTTGGGGGTTTTTTGGTTGTTGTGAACATTTTTTTGAAACAGATTTTTATATTTATGCTTGAATTTCGGTTTTGTTCCCTACTTCACAGTACCTGTAAACTAAGGACCAATTTGTTAAATGAACCTGAAAATAAAGTCAAGGCATTTTTTTAGAAAATAGGTCAACTGATCCCTGCTTGATGACAAAAAAATGATATTTAGTAAATGCTACTTGTGCACATGTCACTTATTAGCTGCTGCCTGTGTATTTTTTGTAGCAAACAAAAGCTAAGCAAGTGAAACAAATCAACTCAGCACTGAGGCAGCTGTGAAACATTGGGCTATTTGCGTGGAAAAATAACGATAAGAAAGTTTAAAGAACTGGAGAAACTAAAATATTCTGACTAGAATCACAGGTGGTATATCTTACCATCATTGTCCAATCATCATGAGGTTTCTGGTTGTCAGTGATACTTGATACAAAGCATTTGCTCAACAAATTTTTAAACCTTCTCCCTTCCTGATGACCCAATAAACCGTGGATATTGATGCTCCTTAGAAACAAATCTTTTATCGTTTGATACTGGGGCTCTGCCATTAGTCGTTTACCTTTTAAAAGACAGAGATTGAGATTCAATGTCCCGCACAGCAACCACAGGTACAAAAAAAAACACAAAATGCAATATTTCTGGTTACTCGGTATTAAGTCACCGTCTAAGGGGAGGTTGAACTGCTATTTCGTATGCCATTCCCTCCTTGTCTCAGTATTATGGTTATGTGGCTCGGGGTTATCGTTAATTTGTGCAGCTTTAAACTATCTTGAAAGGCTTGCAAGGTTGATTAAGCTTTCATGTAGGAACAGTACCCCAATCGGTTGAAGCACTAGTTAATCAGATTTTTTCCAGAGTTTATAATGATTTTGGAAAGCTTAACAATATTTGTGATCAACTGCGCTGACTGAGTTATAGTAGTGGCTGAGGGCCACCCAGTATGTACGGTGTGGATGGAACCCTGACAGGTGGCATCATTTATCTGGGGCCTAAAAGACTTCAAGGTGTGCAAATAATTGGGCAGCAAAGTCTATAACTTGGGGAAAGTCAACTGATCGAGCTCTAGGGCTAATTTTTCATTGCAGCTAGTAATGATTTGGGGTCCAATGAGCACCTCTTTGGGGTAAAGGAGCTTGATCTTAAGATACGTTACGAAAGGATTGAAAACTATTTTTGTTACCAACTCTCACATCAACAGCATAAATTCGAGCACTTCAGTTTTTCTACATTTATTGCAATGTTCTGCTAAAGTCCATATAGAAATGCAATTAATCTGTCTAAGAAACATAACAAAGATAAATCTAAGACACTAAGGGTTAGCATACATAGTGTGGTAAAATTGCATAGCATGGCCTCTATTTTGCAGCCGCACTATGCCCTTATTTTAGTACCTACTAATTATCACCCTTGCTACTGCTCCATGAATGTAGTTTGATACATTTTTGTCTGACTACGAATCGAGCTATCTGGAAGGCACTAACAAGCTTGGGACTAAGCTTGTTGATATGTTACTAGCTTGCGGTGGCTAGGTTAAATTCACTGAAGAGGATATACAGGGATTCTTCCTCAGCCAGCAACGAGTGCTCTACTCAGTGGCAGATTCAGGGGGATAGCCATGGAAGCCATGGTGGCACCCTACAGGAGAATAAGTGAACAAATTTTCTAAGCTTGGCGCCATGTTTTTTGGTTCCCATAGCAACAGCTCTCGATTGCCCGTCTGTTAGTAAGTGCCCATTGAAAATTGTCATCATAAAACACCTTGTAAAAGATGACCCGCCAAAGTACGGCCGTGGAGAAGTGCAAGGCCGCAACAAGCATTCTAGATTTTCTCAATGCACCTCCAAAGTAATAATTATTATCGTTTGTTTTTTATGTGAATAACTAATTGTTAGATAGATAACAAACAATAATATTATTAAATAAATACAATAATAGTAATAATTATAATAATTAACATATTTAATATGTCTAATCTATTATTTTCTTGCCTTTTTCTTCAATGCAATAGCAACAATGCATGGAAGTAATGCACTATTATTACTACTACTAATTTATTAATAAATCATTGAACTCATTTATTATTAGTATTCATGCTATTGGTGAATGAATATGCGCACAACACTACTAAAAAAGAATCGATTCTACTTCTAAATAACAACTAAATTTTTATTATTACTTACTTTATTATTACTGCTTACTACTCCTTCTGCTACTACCACTACTTACTACTGCTACTGCTATTATACTGCTACATACTAAAGCTAAACTATTATTAATTATTACACTTTTTAAAAAATTATTATTATTTATTATTATTTCTCATTATTATTATTTTATTCAATAGTCTTTTCTTTAGAATAATACTGTAATAGAATTTAGCTAGCAAGTGCATTGATTCGATGTTCCAGAAGTTGTCTTATTTTGTTCCTGACAATAGTTGGATGCCTAGCAACGAGAGCCCAGCCTCTGTACCTACAATGATGGAAGATGACCTACCCGGATGACTCGACAGAAGCTCATACTAGGAATTGTTCCGGTGACGTCAACTAACTACTAACTCTCGTTATTATAGGGCTCATAATCCGAGCGGTTATCTTGATGTCTGTTAATTATTATAATTGCATGGCTCGTAATCCGAGCGTATATTTTTATATCTAATATATAAATGTAAGTCGGTTTTTGCGATGTTAGCTTAAAACTCCGGCACTAATGAATCAATCTTAATAAAAAATACATATTCAGAGTCGTCATTACATTCTCTAGGTTATAACACTCTTGAATTTCTATTTTGCTAGAGGATCGCAGCAATCTTTCCAATAGAAACCTCATTCTCATCAGTTATGCCAAGTTATATCCGGCCATATTTTTCTGCCTTTCATAACATGTTCGGTTTATTTCGATTATATTCCGACATGCTGCAGCCTTTTGATTGGTCGGCAGTGCTACAGCGAATCAAGTATTGATATCTGTTCGCCAAACAGAATAGTTTTGCTAGCTTTTTCGGTCTTATAATTGCTTCTCCACCGACTCACCTATCTATCAACTGTACTTGCCTTTCACATTCCAACAACATTACTTCATTGCTTATGCCTGGCTGATATTGTTGTTTAGCAATTTTCTTGAAGCCCGTGGCTATATTATTAAAATGATTATTATAATGATAACAAGAATAATATATAACAACAATAAATAATTGTTAGTTTTAATAATAATCAAAATAATAATTAATAAACACCATCTCCTCCTGCATTGTTATTTTTATGCTTGAGTAACTGTTATTATTTTTATTGTTATCAGTGTAATTTTTTTTATTATTTCTATTATTATTTTCATTATTAATATTTTTAATATTATTTTTAATGTTTTATGAATGGTTATTTTTTTGTTTTTTTCATTTCTTTTATTAATTATTATTATGACTATATAGAGTAACAGTAAAAGTAATAATAATAATAATCAAAGTATTGTGCAGGATTTCAATGTGTGAGTTGGTAGCTCGGCCTACCTGCACAACTTCCCGAACTGAGTTGGCAACTGTGTCTATCGCTGAGCAATACAGCCCTCCCACAGGTCGACTAGTATCCTTGGGAATGGTGTGTAACCATTCCTATTTTACTAGTCTAACTGCCGGCTGCGTTAGCTTGTTTCAATGTGCAAGGCAGAGGTCGAACTTTGAAGGCGAACTAGGCAAGCTAGGTTCGGCCAGCAGAGGTTCGAACTGTTCTGCTGAGTGCAAGTCAGTGACCGAACTTTGAAGGCGAACTAGTCAGAGCTAGGTTCGGCCAGCAGAGGTTCAGGCTGATCTGCTTATGTATTACTACTCGAGTAATAGAGCATTCGGTGTACGAGCATGTACTACCGCTGTGAAGTTATTATTGCTAAAGAACAAAGAAACTTCTGAGAGTGGGGCAAGCTGACTCTGATTTATTGTTGCCTTAACACGGCTATTTATAAAAGGAGTTACATAACCAGTAAATATGTAAACAAGACATGACAAAAGAAAGTTGTAAGACACGCCTGTTAAGAAAGGCTTAGACAAATAGAAATTGAGTGTACATAAAATAGGCTGGCTTCGCAGCTACGGCTGGGTGCATCCACATGTGTTACGTATAAGATTGCATGCAAGGTAAATGAATAAAATAAATGAATAGTGTGCATAGAGTGAATAGTCATTGAGTGTATGCATAGAATGTCATACTAGTTAAATATGGCCGCCGTCCGTCACACACTCCGCCCCATTGGCGATGGTGGCCAATAAAATAAGGTCGGCGGTGTTGATGTGTTACCTTAGGGGTGTTCTCTTCTCATCTTCTCTTTTATAGCCTCCGCTCATCTTAATAGCTTGAGGGCGTCGTACGTCCTGCGGTGGAACTCCCTCCGGTACTCCTCTAGCTGTCTAGCTCGATCTCTCTGTTTCCTGCTCTCTCGTATCTTCATCGACCTCCCTTGGCTAGTCCTCCTCCCTTCGATTCTCCTTCTTGTGGGGGTAGCTTGTCTTCGTCTAGGTGGTGTTAGACGTCTCTGTAGTTTTATCTCTACTTGGGGGGTCGGTATGCCGAATGGTGGGGGTGTCGACCATTCCATGGTGCTGCAGAACTCCTCATATCTGGCAGCGTCGACTTCGTATATGGGCCTGTTCTTCCCTCCATGCTCGACTGCTCTGTTTTGGGCGTGGACATGTTGGCGGATGATGTCTATACATGAGTCCCTCTGGCCACACAGGCAGAAAAAGAATGTGTAGTGTTGCCGAACGTGGGCCGCTACCTTCTTCCTGTTCTCCTCATATCCGCACTCTTTGCATCGCCATTTTCCTTCATCTCTCTCTTCTATTGCTGCTTTAATCTTCCAGTGTGTTGTCCCGCTGACCCAGATTTCTCTCGACTTGGCGGTTATTGGCTCGGTCGGTTCGTCTGCGATGTCGACTTGGTTTAGTCTAATGGTGTCCTCGAGTGCCTGTGTCAGCGTCTGCATTGAACTCTCTGGTAGCTCATCTTCCGTGGTGGATACAACGTCGAACTGGTTGTACTGTTCGGCTAGCATTGCCATCCTTTCGAATAATAATTCCAGCTGTTCGTTGTTTGTTGCGTGTTGCTCTTCTTGCGGCTGGTTGAGTAATGAATGATGGCGGGTCCTGTCCTCAACTTTATGTCTCTGCTTCCCACGTGTTCTCTCAGTATTGCCTCCCACGTGACGAGTTCTGGGTGACGTAACTCCGCGGTTACTTTGGAGTTTTCATCGACGGTTTTCTTAGGGGTTGTTTCCTCCTGCGTCGTTTCTGCTGTTGGTACTCCGTGACGTGGTATGGCGGGGTTGCTGGGTGAAGCGTCAGTAGGGTTTATCTCCCCATGTGTTTTGTTGATTTTCTCGTTTGCACTCTTTTGTTGTTTTGGATCGTGACTCCTCCATTTTTTCTTTCTCTCTACCAGTACCCAACCGTTTTCCTCGCAATTTTTTGCAGTCTTGATGGTTGGGTTGGTGTCTCCTGGTGTCTTGCCTCCCTCTCCTCCCTGGGTTTGGCCAGTTGGTGTTTTCGGGCTGGGATGACTTCCTGCTTGATAACACTGGTAGTCATCGAATCTCTTCGGTCGATTCCTTTCCCTTGTAGGCCGGTTTAATGGGGAGGCTGTGGTTCCTGTGGGGTTGAGTGGTGGCCACTCGTTGACATCCAGGTTAGGGGTCACTGTTGACCTTCCAGTGACCTCGGGGGGAGGCGTCTCGTTCCTTCTCTCTTCTGCTGGCTGTTGCTCCTCTTCTACTGGCAACGTTTCTTCCTCTATAGTGTCGGTGCTCTCTGGAACCCTTCTCTCTTCGGTGACTACCGCTGGGGATTCCTCTTCATTGTTGGGTGGTGGTGTCGGCGCACGTTCTTCATACGTGGGTAGAGGTGTTGGCGCACGCTCTTCATGGGCGGGTGGCCGCTCTAGCCAGTGTAGTGGCATTGGCAATGGAGCGACGGCTTCTTCTGGTCCTGCTGGGGAGTGCTTCTTTTTGGGTGGTCGACCTCTCCGGGCTCCTTTCATGTTTGGCATCAGAGCTGGCTCCCGACACGTGGGTGCCCGCCCTACAGGCTCCTCACAGGTACGGTAGGACCGTAGCCGTTGGCCGTTCTGGATTGACCATTGTCCATTTCTCTCCAGCTTATATGTATGATTCGGAAATACCTCGGCGACTTGGTATGGTCCGACGAATCGTGGCTGGAGCTTGGGGTTGCTTCCCTTGACTCTGCGCTTGTTTTCCAGCACCACTAATTCTCCTTTCTGGAACACGGGGGGTTCCTCGCTCTCCTGGCTCCTTATTTCTTGCTGGCGCTCTCTGAGGTAGTTGTGCGCCTTCTGTAGGTTCTCTTGTATTTCGGCCGTGTACTCGGTGATGTTCTGGGGGGTCAGCGAGGGGGGTGTCCCTGTCAGCTGGTTGGGAAGGCGTACTTCTCGTCCCATCATCATCATATTGGCCGTCTCTCCTGTGGCAGAGTGGGGGGTGCCTCGGCATACTCGCATGATCTGGGGGAGCAGGCTGTCCCACTCGTCCTGTCCCTTTGTTAGAATTAGTGTGCGAAGGGCGTCTCCCAGGGTGCGATTCTGCCTCTCCACGACTCCGTTTCCTTGCGGATGGTATGGTGTGGTGCGAGTCTTCTTTACTCCCCAGAGACTACACAGTTCCTCCAAGAGCACCGACTCGAACTGCGCACCCTGATCTGAGTGCAGCTGTTCGGGCAGTCCCCAGTATGCGAATACCCTCTCGTCAAGTGCTGTGGCAACTGTCGGGGCCGTGGCGTCTGGTAGAGCGATGGCATCCTGCCAACGGGTGAAGTGGTCGGTCAAGACCAGGGCCCAGCGGTTCTTTCTCTTCGTCAGTGGCAAGGGGCCGACCAGGTCGACCGCCAACTTCTGAAACGGGCGTCCTGCGTACATCCGCTGTCTCCCGGGGTTCTCTGTCCTTCTACCATTCTTCGCCACCTGACACACCTCACAGTCTTTGATGAGTCTCCTCACCAACGGAGAGATACCCGGCCAGTACCAATCCAAAAGGATTCGTTGTCTGGTTCGGTGTATCCCTGTGTGAGCCATCTTGTGTGTATCCAGACAACCTGTGTTCTCCTGCTGGGGGGGCAGATCATGCACTGCTTTGGCTTGGTGGGGTGGGCGAGCTTGATGGTGAGTATGCCATCTGGCCGAATACTCATGGCCTCTCGTCTCTCGTACAGAGTCCTCAACTCCAGCTCCCCTTCTGTCAGCTCTCTCTCGGATATGCTCCCAGGCCGTTTCACTTCGGCGTAGATCCGAGCCACTGGTCCTCCTCCTTCTTGCTGCTCTTTAGCCAAGTCCCTGGTGGTCTGCATTGGGTTGGTCACCGCAATGTTGACTCTCTCCTTCTTCGGCGGGGCCGACTGGACTTCCTGAGCGAGCTCTGCGTGTGAGGGTCCTCCGTCTCTCCGTTCAATGGAACTGCATTGCCGACAGTCCGTGCACACACCTTGGCGACTGAGCCCATCAGCGTTCCCGTGGCGTACTCCTGCTCTGTGTTCCAGTTTATAACGAAACTCAGCTAGCGTTTCCAGCCAACGGGCGATCTGATTCGACGGCTCCTTCCGTCGACACAGCCAGCGTAGGGAGGCGTGGTCGGTCCTGAGCTTGAACTCCCGTCCGTAGAGATAGGGGCGGAAGTGCTTGACCGCTCTGATCACTGCCAACAGTTCTTTCCGAGTGACGCAGTAATTTCTTTCAGCAGGTGCTAGGGTCTTGCTGAAATAGGCTATCACTCTCTCCTTTCCCTCCTGGACCTGCGACAACACCGCGCCGACTCCTACTGCACTGGCGTCCGTGTCGAGAGTGTAGGGTAGACTGGGGTCGGGGTATCCTAGCACAGGGGCCTGCGTTAGTCGTGCCTTGAGCTGGTCGAACGCTGCCTGTTCCTCTCCTCCCCATTTCCAGGGTATCTCCTTCCCGGTGAGTACCGTCAACGGCTTGGCTATTGTCGCATAGTCTGGAAGATACTGTCGATAGTATCCGGCCGTCCCGAGGAATGCCTGCAGTTCCTTCACCTCTCTAGGTGCCTCCCACTTCCTTACTGCTTCGACCTTGCTTGGGTCGGTGGCTACTCCTTGGGCGCTCACCACGTGGCCCAGATACTTCACTTCCTTCTGAAGCAACTCTCACTTGGAGGGTTTCACTTTCAGGTTGGCTTGCTGTAGGCGTCCCAATACTTCTCCGAGCCTTTGCAGGTGTGTCTCGAAGTCCGGGGCGATGATGATGACATCATCGAGGTACAGCAGCAGCGTCTTCCAGTGTAGGCCCTTCAACACTTTCTCCATCAGCCTTTGGAAGGTGGCGGGGGCCGACGTCAATCCAAAGGGGAGCACCTTCCACTTCCACAGTCCACTGCGTGTAGTGAAGGCTGACTTGTCCCGAGCGTCTGCGTCCAGAGGCACCTGCCAGTACCCGCTGGTCAGGTCCAGCGTTGTGAAGTACTTGCTGCCGGCCAAGGCGTCCAGAGACTCGTCTATGCGGGGAATAGGGTAAGCGTCTTGCTTAGTAATGTCGTTCAGTCGCCTGTAATCGACACAGAACCGCCACGAGTCATCCTTCTTCCTGACCAAAACAACGGGGGAACTCCACGCTCCATCTGCTGGCTCTATCAAGTCTTTCTCCAGAAGGTCCTTGATTTGCCTTTCCGCCTCTGCTTCCTTTTCGGGTCCCAGCCGATGGGGGGGGCACCTGATTGGTCGAGCTCCTTCTATGGTGGGAATGGAGTGTTCGGCCAGTGTGGTTCGGCCCAGGTCTCCGTTGTGGCTGCTGAACACCGTCTGGTACTGGAGCAGTAACCCTTTGAGCTGTCTTTCCTGCTGGGGTGTCTGACACCCTCTCTTGGCCTTGTCAAAGAGTTCTTGCAGGTGGGGGGGTATTCTCCCTCCTGCCGTTGCTCGCTCGTCTGTCTCCCTGGGCTCGTTCAGCGTCTGGATTCCACCTTCATCTACTCCGGTGAAGGTGCCAATCACTTCTCCTGCCGACAGCCTCAGCCTGTCCTGTGTTGGGTTTAAGCATCGTACCAACACTCTTCCTCTTGCGTCCGGCCTGTTGACACTCGTGGCAATCGGTAACCCACCCTGCAGGCTCTCTATCACTCCCTGAGGACAGGTTTCCCTGGCACTCAGGTGGCAGGGTATGGTGACCTCCGTCTGTGGGGGCAGACTGGTGTCTTGCCGAACTTGTACTTTGGAGACAAGGCTCCTTCCATGCCGATCTGTGCAGGCCAGCTCTCTCCCCTGTATCATCAATACAGGTCGGTCGAACCCTAGCTGGCATTCCTGGCTCGTCAGAAATGGCATCCCGAGAATGACATCCTCGTTAATTTGACTCACCACGAAGGTCTCGGTGAACTTGACATGCCGTATTCGTCCTTTCAGGGTTAGCAATCCGTAAAAGGGTAGCCTCGTTCCATCCGCCATGAGACCGTGGGAGTCGTACGGCTGTAGAGCCTGCTGTAGGTGAGAGGGTAGTCGGTCAAAGACGCGTTTTGCCAACAGGTTAGTGTTGCATCCCGTGTCGATGAGGTGCGTGACTGTTTCTCCCTCTATCCGTCCTGGCAGGTAGTAGCTGGAGCTGTAAGGTCGCTCCACTTGGTTTGACTGAAGGTTTACAGGCTTGGGTGTGAACCGTTCCTCCTTGGGTGGTGGCGTCTGGGTTTGTTTGTCCTTCTTTTTGGGCCTTGTTGAGTCCTGCTGCTTGAAAGTCTCCTCGCTCTCCGATTCCAGTGTGACAGGGCTGTCGAGTGTCGACAGACTGGAGAATCGGTTGTGTAAAGCGATCGGAGGACTGGTCAGGAGGTCCAAAGTAGGAGTCACCCGTCGTGCTTGGTCCCGCTTCCTCGGAGGTGCCTGCGCCTTCTCTTGAGGTGCCCGTACGCAGCCAGTAGGCCTCCCTACTGCTGCGGGCGGTAGTCGTTTCCCTGGTGGCTGGGCCATGGAGCAGTCTTGCATGCCTTCCGATGGTGTCCAACCTGCTGGCAACCCCAGCATCTCTTGGGAATCTCTTCCTTCTTCCTTGTTCTGAGGTCCGCTACCTCCTTGCTTAGTCCTTCCACCGTGCGGAGGAGCTGCGTAAGAGGGTCTTGCACCTCTTGTGAACGAGCAGTCTCTCCAGAGGGGGTCGGTGCCAAGTCGTAGAGGTCGGTCTCCACTGTCCGAACGTGTGGTCCTCCTAGTGGCTGGTGTGGAACCTGCAGAAACTCGTTGCCTGCTTGTATTGCTTCCTCCAAGCTCTGGGGGCGAACGGCTAACAGATGTCGCTGTAGGTAAGTGTGTCCCAGCGTGCTGTGGAACGTCTGAAGCACCAGCTCCTCTTGGTTCTGTCTGGGGAGGTTGTTGTGGGCAGCCTTGATGAGGCGTTCCACGGTGTTTGCATGATCTCTCAAGCTGTCCCTGGTCGTTCGTCTGTAGCTCAGTAGTTTCGCCTGTGCTTCGGAACGTGTGAGCCCAAAGGTAGCTCTCAGCTTCATGGTCACCTCCTCCACTGTCTCTCCTCTTCCACACTGTTCGGCCTTGCCTATCAAGGCTTGCCTTAAGTGTATCACTCGGTCATCTGGTTGCCACTGGTTGGCGTTGGCCACTTCCCCGAACCGCTGCAAGAAGTAGTCTACTTCTCCTGTGCCGTCGAACTGCGGTACCTTGAACTTGCTTCTGGTCGAGGTCATGGTCATCCTGTCCAAGATGTGAGTGAGGGTGTTCATCATCTGCATGCCGGATGGCTCATCTAGGTCGATGCTGAGCGCTCTCCTTCTCTGTGCCATCGCTCAGTTGGGTTCTGCTTGTGGGTGTCTCCAATCCCACTGCTGCCACCAATGTGCAGGATTTCACTGTGTGAGTTGGTAGCTCGGCCTACCTGCACAACTTCCCGAACTGAGTTGGCAACTGTGTCTATCGCTGAGCAATACAGCCCTCCCACAGGTCGACTAGTATCCTTGGGAATGGTGTGTAACCATTCCTATTTTACTAGTCTAACTGCCGGCTGCGTTAGCTTGTTTCAATGTGCAAGGCAGAGGTCGAACTTTGAAGGCGAACTAGGCAAGCTAGGTTCGGCCAGCAGAGGTTCGAACTGTTCTGCTGAGTGCAAGTCAGTGACCGAACTTTGAAGGCGAACTAGTCAGAGCTAGGTTCGGCCAGCAGAGGTTCAGGCTGATCTGCTTATGTATTACTACTCGAGTAATAGAGCATTCGGTGTACGAGAGTAGTAATATATGAGCAGATCTCCCTACCAAGTGTTTTTTTGTGGATCTGGTCTTGGGGGTTATGCAATGAGTTACGACGTTGGGTGAATTCGCCGAGTTTATATTGTATTTCATTTGAGAGGTATTTGAGTGGCATTTGAGTGGCATTTAAGTGGCATTTGAGTTTTGATTATTTTTTTACTTGATTTGAACTCATATGGCAGCTAGATTTTGAATGTATGGCATTTAAGTTTTGATACTTTTTTCACATAATTTGAATTCATATGGCATCTTGAGAGAGAGGAGAGAGAAGACAGAGAGGAGAGAGGCGAGTGGATATATTTATATCTACATAGAGAGAGGAGATATATCTACATTGAATAAATATATTCATCAAAAATGAAAATGATATGATTATATACCTGATTACATAATAAGTAGGGAAAATCTTCCTATATAATATAGCTAGAGTCAGTAAATACTAAGTTATACAAAGCAATACAACTTGTAATGACAATCAATGCATTCATACATACATACATATGGTATCTTGAGAGAGAGAAAGAGAGAGAGGAGAGAGATCTTTTAGTTTTCTAGCAATTAATGTATATATGGTCAATTATGTACATATTTATGGGTATATTTATATCTACATAGAGAGAGAAGAGAGGAGATATATCTAAATTGAATAAATACATTGATTAAAAATGAATCATTATATGATTATATACATTTATTACATAATAAGTAAGGAAAATCTCCCCACATAATATAGCTAGAGTCAGTAAATACTACGTAATACAAAGCACTACAACTTGTAATAAATACAAAGTAATAACAGTTAATGCATAGTTTGTTCCTTTATAATGATGTCTTTGATGTAGTGATGTTACATCTTAGGAAGGAAGACTTCTGTTCTATGTGCTTTTAATTTCGTAATGAACTAAAATAAAAAAATTATGTATTAGTATAGAATGATTAAGCAAAAATGTAAAATAATTACATGAATTTGAATTATAGTTCTAGTTACATTGGATAGTTTACATTATTAGAAAAGGGAAATAACTCACCAAGTTACATTGTTCAACTTGTTCTTTCTTGAGCATTATTTTCACCAAGTGCTTTTGATTCTCTTTCATCTATCTAAAACAAAACAAAAAATACTTGCTTTATAAATATGTTGTAAAAAAATACACTAATTACACCAAAAAAGTGCTTTTTTTTTACCTGAAAAAATGTATATGTTCAACATTTTGTTGTAAAAACTACGCTAATTACACCCAAAAAGTCCTTTTCTTTACCATGAAAATGTATATATTCAGCATTTTGTTGTAAAAAATACACTAATTACATCAAAAAAGTCCTTTTTTCACCTAGAAAATGTATATATTCAGCATTTTGTTTAATTTATGGTAAAAATTAGTAAAACTCACCTATAGTGATATGATTGCCTTGAGTTATAGATTAGCTTTCTGAACTCTTGTTCTGGACAGTTTTTTTTCAGCATCATCGAAATATAATATAAGTAATTTTTAGAGTCTTCATTGGTTTGGTATCATCTAAGTAGGTGATAGATCTTGAAAGAAATTCTTGCTGTGTTGGAGAAGTGTGCTGTCTTCAGAATCCATGTAGTTTGAGTCTTCATTGATTTGGTATCATCTAAGTAAGTCGTAGATCTTAAAAGGAATTCTTGCTGTGTTGGAGAAGTAGATTGTCTTCAAAATTCATGTAGTTTGAGTGTTCATTGGTTTGGTATCATCTAAGTAGGTGGTAGATCTTGAAAGAAATTCTTGCTGTGTTGGAGAAGTGTGCTGTCTTCATCTTCATTGGTTTGGTATCATCTAAGTAGGTGGTAGATCTTGAAATGAATTTTTGCTGTGTTGGGGAAGTATGCTGTCTTCAAAATCTATGTAGTTTGAGTCTTCATTGGTTTGGTATCATCTAAGTAGGTGGTAGATCTTGAAAGGAATTCTTGCTGTGTTGTAGACTGTCTTCAAAATTCATGTAGTTTGAGTCTTCATTGGTTTGGTATCATTTAAGTAGGTGGTAGATCTTGAAATGAATTTTTGCTGTGTTGGAGAAGTATGCTGTCTTCAAAATTCATGTAGTTTGAGTCTTCATTGGTTTGGTATCATCTAAGTAGGTGGTAGAGCTTGAAAGGAATTCTTTCTGTGTTGGAGAAGTATGCTGTCTTCAGAATCCATGTAGTTTGAGTCTTCATTGATTTGGTGTCATCTAAGTAAGTCGTAGATCTTGAAAGGAATTCTTGCTGTGTTGGAGGAGTCGACTGTCTTCAAAATTCATGTAGTTTGAGTCTTCATTGGTTTGGTATCATCTAAGTAGGTGGTAGATCTTGAAATGAATTCTTGCTGTGTTGGAGAACTAAGTAGGTGATAGATCTTGAAAGAAATTCTTGCTGTGTTGGAGAAGTGTGCTGTCTTCAGAATCCATGTAGTTTGAGTCTTCATTGATTTGGTATCATCTAAGTAAGTCGTAGATCTTGAAAGGAATTCTTGCTGTGTTGGAGAAGTAGACTGTCTTCAAAATTCATGTAGTTTGAGTCTTCATCGGTTTGGTATCATTTAAGTAGGTGGTAGATCTTGAAATGAATTTTTGCTGTGTTGGAGAAGTATGCTGTCTTCAAAATTCATGTAGTTTGAGTCTTCATTGGTTTGGTATCATCTAAGTAGGTGGTAGATCTTGAAATGAATTCTTGCTGTGTTGGAGAAGTGCGCTGTCTTCAAAATCGATGTAGTTTGAGTCTTCATTGATTTGGTATCATCTAATTAAGTCGTAGATCTTGAAAGGAATTCTTGCTGTGTTGGAGAAGTATGCTGTCTTCAAAATTCATGTAGTTTGGGTCTTCATTGGTTTGGTATCATCTAAGTAGGTGGTAGATCTTGAAAGGAATTCTTTCTGTGTTGGAGAAGTATGCTGTCTTCAAAATTCATGTAGTTTGAGTCTTCATTGGTTTGGTATCATCTAAGTAGGTGGTAGATCTTGAAATGAATTCTTGCTGTGTTGGAGAAGTGCGCTGTCTTCAAAATCGATGTAGTTTGAGTCTTCATTGATTTGGTATCATCTAATTAAGTCGTAGATCTTGAAAGGAATTCTTGCTGTGTTGGAGAAGTATGCTGTCTTCAAAATTCATGTAGTTTGAGTCTTCATTGGTTTGGTATCATTTAAGTAGGTGGTAGATCTTGAAATGAATTTTTGCTGTGTTGGAGAAGTATGCTGTCTTCAAAATTCATGTAGTTTGAGTCTTCATTGGTTTGGTATCATCTAAGTAGGTGGTAGATCTTGAAATGAATTCTTGCTGTGTTGGAGAAGTGCACTGTCTTCAAAATCGATGTAGTTTGAGTCTTCATTGATTTGGTATCATCTAATTAAGTCGTAGATCTTGAAAGGAATTCTTGCTGTGTTGGAGAAGTATGCTGTCTTCAAAATTCACGTAGTTTGAGTCTTCATTGGTTTGGTATCATTTAAGTAGGTGGTAGATCTTGAAATGAATTTTTGCTGTGTTGGAGAAGTATGCTGTCTTCAAAATTCATGTAGTTTGAGTCTTCATTGGTTTGGTATCATCTAAGTAGGTGGTAGATCTTGTGTAGTAGATGATGCTTCTCCGCTTGCTATTGAAGAACTGGATGCTTTCTGTGTGAAAACAGTGGCTCTTAAATAGCTAAAGTCGCACTGGTTAAACCTTATGAATCAGCATTTTTTCCAATGCTTTCGCGGGAATAAAAACTGTTTGTTCCCGCGAAAGCAAGGGTTTCCATTCGCGTGAAAATAAATTATTTATTCCCGCGAAAGCAACGGTTTCTATTCGCGTGAAAATAAACTATTTATTCCCGCGAAAGCAACAGTTTCTATTCGCGTGAAAATAAACTATTTATTCCCGCGAAAGCAACAGTTTCCATTCGCGTGAAAATAAATTATTTATTCCCGCGAAAGCAACAGTTTCTATTCGCGTGAAAATAAACTATTTACTCCCGCGAAAGCAACAGTTTCTATTCGCGTGAAAATAAATTATTTATTCCCGCGAAAGCAACGGTTTCCATTCGCGTGAAAATAATTTATTTTTTCCCGCGAAAGCAACAGTTTCTATTCGCGTGAAAATAAACTATTTATTCCCGCGAAAGCAACAGTTTCCATTCGCGTGAAAATAAACTATTTATTCCCGCGAAAGCAACAGTTTCCATTCGCGTGAAAATAAATTATTTATTCCCGCGAAAGCAACAGTTTCTATTCGCGTGAAAATAAACTATTTACTCCCGCGAAAGCAACAGTTTCTATTCGCGTGAAAATAAATTATTTATTCCCGCGAAAGCAACGGTTTCCATTCGCATGAAAATAATTTATTTTTTCCCGCGAAAGCAACAGTTTCTATTCGCGTGAAAATAAACTATTTATTCCCGCGAAAGCAACAGTTTCCATTCGCGTGAAAATAAATTATTTATTCCTGCGAAAGCAACGGTTTCCATTCGCGTGAAAATAAATTATTTATTCCCGCGAAAGCATTGGTTTGTATTCGCGTGAAAATAAAATTTTTATTCCCGCGAAAGCAACGGTTTCCATTCGCGTGAAAATAAAGTATTTATTCCCGCGAATGGAAACCGTTGCTTTCGCGGGAATAAACAGTTTTTATTCCTGCGAAAGCATTGGAAAAAATGCTGATTCATAGGGTTTAATCAGTGCAACTTTAGCTATTTAAGAGCCACTGTTTTCACACAGAAAGCATCCAGTTCTTCAACAGCAAGCGGAGAAGCATCATCTACTACAGCTACTAGGAGACCATCCAGCATCAAGGTAAGAAATGCTAAAATAATTATTTGTCTTTAGTTAATTAAATCATCTGGCTCTAAGTGGTGATAAGGTAAAAAATAATCAATAATTATTTAACACTAGTAGAAAGCTCTAATTATTTATTTTTAAAATAAATAGTAAATAATTATTTAACACTATAATAATTTCAGTATATTCACATCATTAAAAAACTAAGTTCTTTTACCATTTTGCAGGTATGATGACATCACACTCCAAAGCACTTCTTAAGCTCCATATTGAACCAACTACAACTACCAACAACATCGACACTATCTCCACTACAACCACCAATTCCACCACCAACGGCATTCACATTGATGATAGAAGACCCAATCCTAACACCTTTAATGATACATCTTCCTGCTCAAACATCAACACTCCTGCTGCTATAGCAATGAAACACCATGTAAGCAACCAGCATCGAGGTAAGAAGTGCTAAAATAATTATTTGTCTATAGTCAATTAAATCATCTAGTTCTTTGGAACTAGCTTTTTATTATTATTTTATTATTTAGATCACTACAACCACTAAGAGGACTCTAAGTAGAGTTAAGGTAAAAAATAATAAATAATTATTTAACACTAGTAAAAGGCTCTAATTATTTATTTTTACAATGAATGATAACTGTTTTATGTTGATAATGAAGTAAAATAATACAATATTGAAAGTTTTAATCATTTTTTGGTTGTAAAGTTCAAAATCGACCTGTAGTTCAAGGCATCATTTAATAAGCTAACCTATTTTTTCTCTCGGACATACGACAATTCTGTCTAGCAATGTTAAAATACTGCGATCTTGAGAGGAAACAGGGTAGGTTCTATGAGCATAAAATTATCTAGGAGAGATACTTCTATGGTCAAGAGAACGACTCCATATCGTAATAGGAGGATAACTCCATAGTGCAACTAGTTGAGTTCTTCAACTAGTGTTAAATAATTATTTATTATTTCTTACCTTAATACAGAAAGTCTCCTAGTAGTTGTAGTAGATGTTGATCCTTCAGTCACTGTTGTTGAAGTGGATGCTTTCTGTGTAAAAACGGTGCTCCTTATATAGCTAGGTTGTACGAGGTACTAGGTACCGATTGACACGAGTTGATTTCAATGAAAAGCCTTTATAATATATAAGCAGGAAAATTCACGCGAAAACTAAAAAAATAAAAAACATTCTTCGCGGGAGTTTTCCGTCTTATATGTTATAAAGGCTGTACGCAAAAAACTCACGCGAAAACCGAAACTCAATAAAAACTTCTTCGCGGGAGTTTTCCTTCTTATGTGTTATAACAGCTTGATGCAAAAACTCACGCGAAAACAAAAAGAATAAAAAAAACTTCTTCGCGGGAGTTTTCCTTCTATGTACTATAAAGGCCTTACGCGGAAAACTTACGGTAAAAAAAATTGCGTGAACTTTCTGCATAAAGCCTTCATAACATAAAAGAAGGAAAACTCCCGCGAAAGAATTGTTTTCTATTTTCCGTTTTCGCGTGAGTTTTCCGTGTAAAGCCTTTATAGTATATAGAAGGAAAACTCCCGCGAAGAGAATTTTTTGACTGTTTCACTTTTCGCGTGAGTTTTCCGTGTAAAACCTTTATGACTTATAAGAAGGAAAACTCCCGCGAAGAATTTTGTTTTTAGTTTCGGTTTTCGCGTGAGTTTTTGCGTAAAGCCTTTATAACATATAAGACGGAAAACTCCCGCGAAGAATGTTTTTTATTTTTTTTAGTTTTCGCGTGAGTTTTCTGCGTAAAGACCTGCTTATATATCATAAAGGCTTTTCATTGGAATCAACTCGTGTCAATCGGTACCTAGTACCTAGTACAACCTAGTACAACCTAGCTATATAAGAAGCACCGCTTTTCCACAGAAAGCATCCACTTCAACAACAGTGACTGAAGGATCAACATCTACTACAACTACTAGGAGATTTTCTGTATTAAGGTGAGAAATAATAAATAATTATTCAACACTGGTTGAAAAACTCAACTAGTTGCACTCTGGAGTTATCCTCCTATTACGATATGGTCTGACCATAGAAGTATCTCTCCTAAATAATTTCATGCTCATAGAACCTATCCTGTTTCCGCTCAAGATCGCAGTCTTTTGGCATTGATTGACAGAATTATCGTAGGTCCGAGAGAAAAAATAGGTTAGCCTTAAATGACATCTTGAACGACAGGTTGATTTTGAACTTTACAGCCAAAAAAACGATTACAACTTTCATTATTGTATTGTTTTACTTCATTATCAGCATAAAACAGTTATTATTCATTGTATTTAATATGAAAAATAATTTTTACTGATGATGATTATTATTATTATTCTTATTATTGTTAATATTATTGTGATTTCATTTGGTTTTCATTGTTACTTTATTGAATTTTGTTCGTCTTGTGATCTAAATAATAAAATAATAATAAATATTTATTTACCACTAGTTGAAAAACTCACCTACTTGCACTATGGAGAAAATAGCCTCCTACAACCAAATCCGTTTGTGTTACAAACCCTGTCTTTGGATATTGATAAATCGAACCTCAACTAGAATTCACTCCTAGGTAATTTATCTTTACTAGATAATTTTATGCTAATAGTATCTAAGTTATTTCTTTGTAAGATCACAGACTTTGACATTAACAAAATTGTGTGTTTGTCCGAGCACTAGTAAAGTACCTGACTCTAATTATTTATTATTAACAAAATAATAAGTAATTAATATTTAATGCTAGTTGAACCTAGATATAAATTTATCTCTACTAGATAGTTTCATACTCACACAAACTGTTTCTTCGCTACTTTATGTATATGTAGATAAAGCCAATGAAAATAAATGAATCAATTGTAACAATCAATTTTTTTGTATTTTGTAGACACAATGCCTACTTTGGACTCTTGTTTGAGACAAAACGCAGTAGCAGCAAAGACTATAAAACATCTGGATAAGATCCAATTGAAGTAACTGCAGATAACTAAAGGAAAAACATGTGCTACAGCATACAGAGTGAACAAGGTGTGTGTAGATTATTACTCAGTCTCATTACACTACTATTACTAAGAATTATTGTAGGTGTTGGATAAAAGATTGAGCAGTAATTTTAATAAATTCTAACCATTGTAAATAATACTTCAACTCAAATAAAATTAAGGAAAATTGAATGGAATAAAAGAATATTTCACCAAATACCCCAGTTTTCTTGTGGATATATACAAATAGATGAATATCTAGCTTCATCTATTTTTTTCATTTGAGTGCGATTATTTCCCCTCCTCTCTCCTCTTTTCCTCTCTTCTTTCTCTCAAGATACCATATGAGTTCGAATTATGTAAAAAACTATCAATACTTAAATGCCATACATTCATAATGTTTTTTATTGTAGTTATTTCCCAAATACTGTAAATTTTAACCATTTAAAGGTCTAATTTGACGATTTTCCAAGATATTTTATAGTATTCAATATACTTATTATGTAAATAACTAAAAGAAATATTTACGCTCAAGCCTCCTCTCTCTCCTCTCTCCTCTCTCCTCAACCAAATACTCCTCTCTCCTCTCTTGCAGTCATTTCCCAAATACTGTAAATTTTAACCATCTAGAGGACTAACTTGGTGATTTTCCAACATATTTTATAGCATTCAATATAGTTATTATGTCATAAAAGTATATTATTCAATCTAGATATAAATATATCCATAAATATGTACATAATTATCCATATATACATGGTTGTATAAAAAACTAAAAAATCTCTCTCTCTCTCTCCTCTCTTCTCTCTCCTCTGTACATAGCTATAAAATGTTAATATGGACATGAATTTGGACATGCACATGTACATAAATATGAACATAGGTATGTACGTAAATGGACATGAATATGGACATGTACATAAATGGACATGAATATGGACATGAATATGGACATGAATATGGACATGAATATGGACATGTACCTATTCATGTCCATTTATGCACATGTACATGAATATGGACATGTGCGTATTTACTGACTCTAGCTATATTATATAGGAAGATTTTCCCTACTTATTATGTAATAAATGTATATAATCATACAATGATTCATTTTTGATCAATATATTTATTCAATGTAGATATATCTCTCTCCTCTCTCTATGTAGATATAAATATACCCATAAATATGTACATAATTAACCATATATACATGAATGTATAGAAACAAAAAATCTCTCTCCTCTCTCTCTCCTCTCTCTCTTTCTTTCTCTCAAGATACCATATGTATGTATGTATGCATTGATTGTCATTACGAGTTGTGGTGCTTTGTATTACTTAGTATTTACTGACTCTAGCTATATTATATAGGAAGATTTTACCTACTTATTATGTAATCAGGTATATAATCATATAATGTTTCATTTTTGATCAATATAGTTATTCAATGTAGATATATCTCCTCTCTCTCTATGTAGATATAAATATACCCATAAATATGTACATAATTAACCATATATATATATATGAATGTACAGAAAACTAAAGAATCTCTCTCTCCCTCTCTCCTCTCTCTCCCTCTCTCCTCTATCTCTTTCTTTCTCTCAAGATACCATATGTATGTATGTATGTATTGATTGTTTGTTACAAGTTGTAGTGCTTTGTATTACTTAGTATTTACTGACTCTAGCTATATTATATAGGAAGATTTTCCCTACTTATTATGTAATCAATGTATATAATCTTATAATGTTTCATTTTTTATCAATATATTTATTCAATGTAGATAAAACTCCTCTCTCCTCTCTCTCTTCTTTCTCCTCTCTCTCAAGATGCCATATGAGTTCGAATTATGTAAAAAAATTATCAAAACTTAAATGCCATACATTCAAAATCTAGCTGCCATATGAGTTCAAATTAAGTAAAAAAATAATCAAAACTCAAATGCCACTTAAATGCCACTCAAATGCCACTCAAATGTCTCTCAAATGAAATACAATATAAACTCGGCGAATCCATCCAACGCCGTAACTCATTGCATAACCCCCAAGGTCTAATCCACAAAAAAACACTTGGTAGGGAGATCTGCTCATATATTACTACTTACGAGCATGTACTAGCGCTGTGAAGTTATTATTGCTAAAGAACAAAGAAACTTCTGAGAGTGGGGCAAGCTGACTCTGATTTATTGTTGCCTTAACACGGCTATTTATAAAAGGAGTTACATAACCAGTAAATATGTAAACAAGACATGACAAAAGAAAGTTGTAAGACACGCCTGTTAAGAAAGGCTTAGACAAATAGAAATTGAGTGTACATAAAATAGGCTGGCTTCGCAGCTACGGCTGGGTGCATCCACATGTGTTACATATAAGATTGCATGCAAGGTAAATGAATAAAATAAATGAATAGTGTGCATAGAGTGAATAGTCATTGAGTGTATGCATAGAATGTCATACTAGTTAAATATGGCCGCCGTCCGTCAGTATTTCTTATTTATTTAGTAAAATTAAAAGTGACAGAAATATTAATTATTAGTCATTGATTATTATTAATGTTATTATTATTACTGTTATTACTATTTTTATTAGTATTATTTTTATCATTGTTTCATAAAAGTAGTTGTTTTTCTTTTTGTTTAAAAATCATTTTTATTTAATAACACTGTGGTTGAATACTGCTCATTATCATTAGTACTGCTATATACTCTCATCTCTTCCATATCATTATATTCCTTAATTTAAACACAAACAACTTTGATACAAATAAATATCATAAGAATTGAAACTTATGAACAAAAACCATGGTGTACCATAACAATAATAACAACAATGAATGAGCAATACTGGTAATGCATACAAAATGATGATAAACGCCACAATAAAAGAAAAGTAATCAAAAGGAACCCAATGTATCAGAGTTGTTCTCAATTTCTCTGGCTTTGTTCAGCAGTAGTACTATTTCTTATTTGTTTTTTTTTGCTTTTTAATGTTGTTTACCATGACAAAAAATACTTGATAATTATGAGTAGGTCTACAACAGCAGCGCAAAGCGAGTCTAGGTTTAAAGACTTGCAATATTTTTGGCTAAAGGCTTATAATTAATTTTCATTATTATTACTACTCTTGCCTTTAATAATAATTAATCAACCTGTCTCTCCACAACATTGGCAATAATCATCATAGTTGAAATATCGATGGTAAACGGTTGATAAAAGGTACAAAATATTATACAATATTATACAAAAATTGCATAAAAAGAGTGACAAAAATAGTCATATGAGGAACTTAATTCGTAATTTGTGCAAAATTTGTACACATTTTGTTTATTTTAATGATATTTGACTTTACCTGCTGCTCAGCATGTCATGAAAAAGAACTGGCGCAATTATTCCAAACAGCTTTTCTCCAACTCCACAAGGTTTACGAAAATTCAGAGAAAATAAAAATTATTGTGAGTTTTTGTTACAATTGCGTTGTGATTGCCACACTGTGAACAGCGCATGTTTAGCTGATTTACTTGCACAGTTGATGCAGCATTCTAAAATACGTTTTCGAAATATTGACCAATGGGTTGCACAATGCACAGTCACTAAGCATATGCTTTGATATGGAAATTTAAAATACAAATACTCGAATATCCACCAGATTCTTTGAGTTGGTTTTTCACTAAATGTGAAACTACAGAAAAGCCTTGAGTTGACTTTTTGCAAATATAATCCATGCATTATGACGATCTCCTTTGGTGGGAAAAAAAACTTAAAAAGATGCTTTTCACCCCCTGGAATATCTAGACTTGAGCTATTACGAAAGAGTTGCAAGCTCAACTCTTCAAAAAGAAAAGTCAACGTTTTTGCAAGTTGTTGTTATCGGTGGTGGTGTGCAATAGGGAGAGCAATGTGTTGCATGGAACAACCGTTACACTTCTTCAGATGTTGTGTGATTATGTTCAAAGATTCAATTATGTTATGAAGCAAGAGGGAAGTTGGCACACCCATGCGGCTATAAAGTTATAATTAGTGCAGACAAAAATTTTCCAAGACCTATCAGATGCTCTGACAGCACAATTTGTAAAATATATAACCAGTTACATAACGATTGAAACATGTAGACAAATTGAGCGTCCTCAAGCCAACTGGCAAGTCAAAACTGAAGACAAACTCCATAACACTGGCCCTTCATGATCTCCCTAACATCGTTTTCGCACTATTTATGTAATCTCCACGGGCAACGCCGGGTATTTCTGCTAGTACCTTATATGTCTGTGAACTGTCACTTCAGAATGTATACTTGTTTGAGCTTGTTTTCCTGTCAGTTGTCACATTTGAATTAGCCAATGGTATTACTGTATTTTTATCCTATCATATGCCTTTATTTCAACTACACGCATTTTCTTTAAATACTGGGGCAAATCGCCCACTGCTTCAGAGCTCTGCAGTAGTCGTGCAAGAGAAGAACTGAGTAACGTAGTGTAGCGTTTTGTTCTCACATCAGTAGCTGGAATTTGTTATAAGTCGTTGTTAAGCGTGCCAGTATTGTTGCAAAGCGCCTCGAAACATCTCTCACCACTGTTGTAAGTTTTGTCTCTTTCTCGAAATAAATATTGTTATTATAATTAGAAACTATCTCCTTTGTTGAACAACTTGTGAAGTAGAATAAAGCTTGAGAATCACAATATCCTTGATAGTAACTGAATGCTTAGATATTGTCCCAGTCCCCTACATTTGAGTGCCGAAGAAGTTAGCCAAGTTAAGTCTAAACAACAAGGTCTGTCAATTGTTGCCGTAATACACGCACGTGGCTGTTAAGTTAAACTGATATACAAAGGGATCTCCTTATAACGTGTAATTGATCCCCGTACTACTTGTGTAATTATCCCGTGCTTGGAGGGATTGACTAAATAATTAATTTTAATACCGGTTGCCGGCTGAGTTATACTGCGTTCAGTAACGTCGCAACACGGTTCCGATTAGTGCCTGAGGCTACCGGTACGCTACCAACATACCAAAAGCTCTCAGTAGGTTCTCCAGCTATAGTAGACAGTAGTCCGGTGAAAGTCGTTCACACTAATGAACGTAGAACCTTTACAATACTTTATTTCACAAAAGTATGATGATCTTGTGGTGCGATCGGATATAGAGAGCCCTTGAGCTGGGGCGGCTCCGGGGTGCGGAGGAGGAACTCGGAAATGAGGGATGCCATCTCGCGAAAAGCAATAGCTGGAGAGATGGGCTCAACTCGAGCTGATACAGAAGTATAGGAGGCACTACCACAACTTGCATGTAAATTGAAACACTACATGCTGTCAGAAGTAAAACAGGGAAGTATTAGTGACAATTTGTGACTTGCAATAGAGATACCCCGCTGTTTATATTGAAGGTGTTGTATTTTCCGGTGGTAGTTTGTGATCACGGGACAAAATGGACAATAAATCAGGAAAAGGTGTTAAAACTCCGGCCTTCATTATGGAGAATGGTGCTGAGTTTGAATGCCGGAGGAAGTTTATTAGACGCTTTGAGATAGCCGTCATCGGTGCGGGTCTGAAGTTTAGAGAGAGGGAAGGAGCCAAATCAAAAAGTAAAACAGTTGAAAGCGAATTAGAGAAGTTTGAGATGAGCAAAGGAAGGCAGCGCTGTTATTAGATAGCATGAGGGAATATGGGATGAACATTTTTGAGACATGGCACATAGACATAGATATCACGCAATATGGGCGACCGAAAATGGCCTTTAACGATCACTTTGCCAGCAAGGAGAATATAGTCGCCACAAGACATAGATTTCTGTGTATGGAACAGACGGCAGGTGAAAGGTTAGACAAGTTCATTGAAAAAGTTAAGAGGAGCGGTAGCACCTGCAGATGGGGTGGATTAGAGGGGGAAATGGACATCCAGATAGTTATCAAAGGGATGCATGTGGATAAGATAAGGAGTGAAAGACTTCTGAAAAAGGAGTTGTCACTAGGCAAGGTGAAAGAGATGTGTAGCCGTTATGAGTCGGCTCAAGCGACCTCAAAAATTATCAAGACAGGGGATTTTAAAGAACCTAAACCCATTTCGGAGGTTTATGCCGTAGATGAAGACAGGAATGCCAGCTAATGGGACATGACTTCGCAAACGTCGACCGAGTTGGAGCTAGCAACTATAATTCAGGGTTTAGAGGAAGAGGAAACCATAGAGGTAGAGGTCGCGGTAGAGATTGTGGATGTTGGACTTGTGGCCGTTATGGGGGCCACGATTACAGAACGTGTGTTGAGAAATACGAGGATGGAAAAGGTGGAATGGATATCCAAAGAGAAGCCCTAAAGTGCTATGTCTGTGGAGAGTCATCACACATAGCGAGGAACTGTCCTAATAGATTCGTCGGTAAAGGAGCAAGCAAAGGAAATATAAATGCTGTGGCAGGCTAATCCAGTGATGAATCGTTATGACTAAAAAAGAAGAAAATGGACAATGAATTTGAGATAAAGCTGAATCTACAAAGAAAATGGTTACATTCATAGTGGACACTGGGGCTGATGTCACAGTGATAAACGATGAGACAGCGCAGAGGCTAGAGTTATATATGCGCCCGACAAAGAGGAAATTTAGATGAGCAGATGAAAGTAATCTACAAATTCATTTCAAGGCTTATATGTCCTTGTTGTCATCATGGGGACAAGAAGTTAGAGGGAAGGCATGTATACTTGAAGGAGAACAAAACAATCTGCTAGGTAAGCCAGAGATTCGAGAATTTAATCTTGTCAAGATTATACGGAGTATTAGTGAGGACGTGGTTGTGCAGCACCCGAGATTATTCCGCAAGTTAGGCATGCTACCTGATGTATTCAAAATAAACATTAAGGATGGAGCTAAGCCGTTGTGCCTGAACGTCCCTAGAAGACTACCAATCGGTCTGAGAAAAGCGACAAAGGATGAATTGGATAGGATGGAGGACTTGGGAGTGATAGAGAAAGTAGAGAAACCAAGGTCCTGGTGTTTGGGATAGTTGTAGTTCCCGAGTCCAATGGAAAAGTCAGAATTTGCATGGACTTGACTCAGCTTGACAAGAGTGTCATGCAAGAGACTTATCCGTTGCCTCATCTGGAGGACACTCTTGCGTCATTAAAAAGTAGTCGCTATTTTAGTAAAATGAATGCAAATTCTGGATTTTGGAAAATCGATTTGGCAGAGGAGTCTAAAGAATACACCACCTTTATTAAAAAACTTTGGTAGATATCAATACCTGAAAATGCCTTTTGGCGTTTCAGCTGCTTCTGAGTTCTTTCAGAGACAGATGAATAAGATATTGGCGGGATTAGATGGTGCAGTATGTATGATGGACGACATCTGGTGATGGACAAAGACAAGAGGAACACGATTCCAGATCTTTGGAGGTGTTAAAGAAAATAAAAGAGGCAGGCATGACATTGAACAAAAAAAATGTCTCTTTGGTGTTAGAGAAGTAAAGTTTCTAGGACACATACTAAATGAAGATTGAATAGGAATTGACCCTGAAAAAGAAAGAGCAATACGAGAAATGCCAGCACCGATGGACAGGAGGAGCTTACAAAGGTTATTGGCTATTATAAACTATCTGAGCCGGTTTAGTCCACTCATATCCAAAGCAGACGTGCCATTACGAGAGTTAGACCGAAAGAATAGTGGTTGGATATGGATGGATGTACATCAAAGGAGTTTTGAGAAGGTTAAAGAGTTGATTACCTCTTCATCACTCTGGCCTTATTCGACTACAATAAAAGCCACCGTGTTACAGCAGACGCCAATTGTCATTCTCTAGGAGTTGCTTTGTTGCAAGACCAAGGAGATGGTGAATGGAAGCCAGTTGCATATGCTTCGAGGAAGCTTTCAGACGCCAAGAAGAGATACGACCAGATAGAGGAGGCTTTGGCAATTGCCTGGACATGGGGAAAGTTTGACTATTACCTGGTCGAAAAACATTTTGAAATAGAAACAGACCACAAGCCTCTGATTCCTTTATTTTGATCTAAAGATCTTTCTGAGTTACCTCTGAGGGTACAGAGGTTTAAGATGAAGTTGATCAGATATAGCTATGAGATATTTCACACCCTAGGGAGCAAAGTTTTTAATACGGATTTGCTCTCGAGGCCACCAACTGAACATGAAGTGGAGAAAATATAAAGAGTGGAGATGCATATCTCGTCAGTGATATCAGCTGAAGAGGATGCATTGGTGGAAGAAATCAAGAGGCAAGCTGAGGATGACGAAGAGTGCCAGGTGATATTGAAATCAATAAGAGAAAGGTGGCCGAAGGTCGTCAAAGGTGAGCTAATGAAGGTCAAAGGTAATGCAGATCTGTTGAGCAAGAAAAATGGGCTGATCATGATGAATTCAAGACTGTTTATTCCTGGTCCTATGAGAGAAGATATGTTAAATTGCCTACACACAGGTCATCAGGGCATAGTAAAAACATGTCGCTGAAGCCAGGACTCAGTTTGGAGGCCCTTTATTAGAAAAGAAATTACAGACAGGGTAGAAGAATGCTGTAAATGCATAAAGTTCAGATGTATGCAAAATCTACCACTGCAACAGACTAAACTGCTTGAGTTACCTTGGAATTATGTTGCGTCAGATTTGCTTGAATTCCAAGGGCAACACTACGCACTCTTTGTTGACTATTACTCAAGATGGATAGAGGTATTAGGCACAAAATGACAAACCGGGGCAGATCTGGTGAAGAAGTTTAGACCAGTCATCACAAGGTTTGGTGCCCCGGCCAAGATAAGAACCGACAATGGGCCATGTTACATTTCAAAAGAATGGAGAGACTTGATGGAGGAATATAGCATAGTTCACGTAACAAGCAGCCCATATCACCATGAAGCAAATAGCCTAGCAGAGCAGAGTGAGGAAACGGTAAAGGGACTACGAAACAAGGAAATAGACAAGAATAAAGCTCTCATGGCTTATAGAACAACGCCGCTAGAGAGCGGCTACAGACCAGATGAGTTGCTTTTTGAGAGGAGGCTGAGAAATGAGTTACCGCTGCAATGTGAAAGAGAAGAAGGGTTAGAGGAGTTCCGATTGAGAGATGACAGCCTGAAGAAGAGACAGAAAAGCAACTTTGATAAGTTGAGGAGGGCTAGGGAAGCTTCAGAATTAGATAAAGGTCAGACAGTGTGAATTGAGACAAGTCATACGGACAGGGGTAAAAGAGACCTAGTGAAATATAAAACAGAAGACCCAGACAGTTACTGGGTGGAGACTGACAAACGCCTGGTGAGGAGGACTCGAAAACATCTGGGGGCTTTGCCGAGAGAGGATACCGGTATACCGGTGGAAATTAGACAGGGCGAAAGTCAGAGGGACGATCGAAGTGAAGTTGAGGTGAGAACGGAACAACGACTTAGGGTATCTAGGCCTCCCAGTTCGAGGAACGTTAAGAAAACCCTTAATCCTGCATATGTATGGTATTAGACAGAAGTGTTAATCCTTCTGGTTTGTTTTGTAGATTTGAGAGAAATTAGTTAGACAAGGAGAGTGTAAGAGAGGGATCAAAACAGGAGTAAAGATGGAAGGACATACGGACCGGATTGTCATCGGAAACATCGTTGTTAGATACCTGGATTTAGAACCGTACACTGTCTTTGTCACGCCAGGAACACCCCTGTCAGGAATAAGAAGGGAGTTGGCTTGGAACGCGGAAGTGAAGATCCTGATTTCGGGTATTCCGGATATAATCGCACAAAGAGGTGATAGATTTGTTTTGGGAAGAATGGTATCAGAGTTTGAGAGAGAATTAGACAGGGTCGCTGCTATCCCCGGGGTTTTTTCATGCCCCTTCTACACTCCGAGAAATCTAGTGGCCAGCCAGTGGGGGGTAGTGCAGCGTTTGAATCAAAGAATCTGTGACCTCAATGCTAGAAGTGGAAAATGGACTCCTGCTACCATCCGGGAAGTTTTTGGCCAAGAGCTCGGCACGAGACTTCTCTACTTTTAAACAGAGAAGCTGAGGGAGATAGCACACCCTAATCAGGAACTTGCTGGAACTAAGTCAGAAACCATCAAGAACTTTATCGGGAATAGAAGTCAACAGAGAGGCATTAGGCAAGGTTAGTCAACTTGAGGGATAGATTGGGTGCAAGACCAAGACCGGAAGAATCACAACCAGTCCAAATTGAGGTGGTTAGACAAGGACAGGTAGAGGAGCCGGACCACTACGATAGGAGAGAACAATTAAGGAGAGACAGAGACAGGAGAGAAGAGGAGATAAGGGATAACAACAAGAGAGAAATGGAGAGGGAGTTAGAAGATGTTAGAGTCAGATTTAGAGAAGAAAAGGCTGGGCGGTTGGAGGAAAATGACCTTAGATATAGGCGAGAGGTGGAACACCTAGAGGATGAGCGAAGCCAGGGGGAGCCCCAACACCACGGTAGAAATCGGTGGAGAAGAAAAAATGATGAGGAGTTTAGGGGACAAGACATTCGGGGAGATGTCTCCCGAAGTGTTCATCTCCAGTAGAAGGGGAGGATGGGATGTTAGATAGGGAGAAGGAACGGCATTAATAAGGTGTTAGTGAAGGACCATGTAAATAGTATGTATATTAGTAATAGATTAAATTGACAATCGGATTAGAACAATCACATTACATTCATATCAAAGACGTTGTATCGCACTATCTACTCCAGTTCAGTAATTCAGGATCTCAGACAATAGATCAGTTACTTACGTTATGTTCGTTTCAAAGACATTAATAATAACAATACTGAACTCATTTAACTCAGACTGGTATCACTTAACAACATGGAAAGAGGAGAGGACGTGGTGCGACCGGATATAGAGAGCGCTTGAGCTGGGGCAGCATCCGGGATGCGCAGGAGGAACTCATAAATGAGGGACGCCATCTTGTGAAAAGCGATAGCTGGAGAGAGGGGCTCAACTCGAGTTAATACAGAAGTCTAGGACTCACTACCACAACTTGTATGTAAGTTGAATACACTACAGATCTGTTGATTTTTTAGTAATTGATAACAATAATAATGACAACAACAATGCAATGAAAAATAATGAATAAAATTTATTGTTGTGGTTGGTGGTGATACAACCAAATAGTCTGACAGTAACTAATTAATCAATGACCACACACCACATCATTTATTATGGTTTTGGCGTGGGTGCCAAGGAACACAAAGAGGGAAGCCGTCGAAAAAAAATTTCGCGGCTCCACCCCGAACCCCGGTGGGCTCACCCTTTGTGCTTTTCTGAATCCTCCTCTGGCTATACTCCTATTAGATGGCTTGAATTTTGCTAACTACTACTAATTATTAATTTGTAGGCAATGAACTAGTCGTATATTTTTCAACTGCTCATTTGCATATTTTGCCACTTTCTACTCTATAAGTATAGCTGCATTGTTAGTGTGGGCAGAACTGGTTGTCTGCTATCACAGTGTAGTTAAACAGGCAATTTGTTGTATTTTGTTATATAGCACTTTACTGTGATTTACTTCTGTACAGGCAAATATACCTATGTCTTGGTAACTATGAACTTTATTTATTTGGCATGTTATCTTGCTAATTGCTACGGTGCTAGACCAAATCCGGCATAGCTCGGTGCTGCTATTAGTACGTTGTATTTGATAGCAAAGTGGACACTACTTTTGGCACTGCCCTAAGTACGTTGTACTTAATAACAAAGTGGACACTACTTTCGGCAGTGCTCTCACTGATGAGATCCAGCTCGGTACAGCTCGGTACAGCTCAGCACAGCTCGGTACAGCTCGGTACAGCTCGGTACAGATCGGTACAGCTCGGTACAGCTCGCTACAGCTTGGATTGTGACTGCAACATTGTGGGTTAGTGTTGGACAGGCAGCAGTCTTAACCTGCTGTCTCTAGCTCTCTCTCTCCCTCTCCCTCTCCCTCCCCCAGACCCCTAACATTAGGGGTTCAAACTCCCAACCCTCTACTGTTAGGGGGTCCAAACTTGCCGGGCACTGTTTTGGTTTGCGAAGATTGATGTTTTTTCCTGGTAATTTTTTGAAAAAATTTAGCATTGCAACAGGAAACAGAGACCTAGCCCAAATACTTGTTGTCACTTATTTTGTGGATTGACATTGACCCACCCTTGTGATGAGACAATAAAGTTCTCAATAAACTAAAGAGGCACATCATTAGCTCATAAACATGAATCATGAATCAGTCATTGTTCGGGAATCTGGCTCTTCTGGTCTTGCCCACAGGCTCACTGAATGGACATTGGCTTGGTTAGAATTATTATCATTACTAACATAATTATTATAATAGTAATAATTGGATTCTCCCTCACTTCACTACTATTATTTATAATTGTTGACCTTACGACCTTGGTGACCTGGCAACAATCGTTCATTTCTACCTCCACCATTACGAGAAGGGAGTTTCCGAGAAGGTGAGTTGATATAAAAATAAGCTTACATGGTGTCAGAAGTCAGGAGCTTTAGGACCCGAAAAGCACTTTGCTCATAGAAATGGGCCAGTTACTGGCATCTGAGCAGCTGAAAGATGGAAATTTGGCTGAGGAATGAAAAAGGTTCAGAAAGGAATTTGAACAGTTTATTGTGGCAACCAGCAAGACTAAAGCTGCAAAAGAGGTCAAGACTGCTATTATATTGAAAACTATTGGCCCAAGAGGGGAGGATATTTATGAAAATTTTGACTAAAATGATACTTACACAAATGATTATGACAACGTGATACAGGATTTTGATAATTTTCGCAAACCACAAGTTGAGACATTCATAGTCAGATACAGGCTGTTGAATATGAAACAGGATGGCATTCCCATTGAGGAATTCGAAGCAAAACTCAGGAAGCAAGTGAGGCTATGCAACTTTGATACGCTGACCGATGACCTCACATGCCATGCATTCGTGCAAGAAATAGACGATATGCAACTTAGGGACAAGTTGCTGTTGAAGGCTTGTGAGGGTTCGCTGACCTTTTAAACAGCAGTCAAGATGGCAAGAAAAAGCTCTGTGGTTGTATCCCATAGGAGAGAGTTAGGAGCAGGAACGCAACAAGAGCCAGTCCACAATGTGGGAGTGTATGAGCGCAGGAAGCAGAAGGCAGACAGAAGACACAAGGAATATGATAAAAATGGCAGAGACTGTAAATTCTGTGCGACCAAGCACAAAAGAGGGGCCATGAACTGCCCTGCATATGCAACTGTTTGCCACTACTGCCAAAAGAAGAATCACTTTGAGAGATCGTGCAAGAAGAAAAAGTCGGGGTTGACGAGAGCAGAAGTACAGATGACGTTGACTAACACAGACAGTGAACGAGTGCATGAGGAGCTGTTAACTGTAGAACAGTTATCAGTAAGCAGGATTGGTAAGATATTATTGGTGCCCCTGACCTACAATAATCTCAAGATGGACTACCAACTTGACACAACAACAGCCAGGAATTTGATGGCATTCGACAACTATAAGAGAGTGGGAGAGCCTAGGTTGAAGCCAAGTGAAGTAGTAATGACAACATGCAATGGGGCCGTTATGCCAAGCTGTGGCAAGACATTGGTACATTTTGAAGAACTCCGCAAGTTCATAGAATTTGAAGTAATGGCAACAGGCAACCACCCCTTCCCACTGATTAGAGTGGATGCATGTCTTAACACAGGAATCTTTAAGATAGACAAAACGGTAAATGCTATACAGATCAAACCCAAAGTAACAAGAAAATGGCTCACTGAGAACTATGATTATGTGTTTAGAGGCTTTGGACTCATGCCAGGAGAATATGAAATTAAGGTGGATAAGGCCAAATCACCGGACCAGCATCGACTGAGAAGAACTCCAGTCTTTATGAAGGATGATGTGATCAAAAAGGTCAGAGAGCTAGAAGACGCAAATGTACTATCAAGAGTCGATAAACCAACTGACTGGATATCATCACAGGTAGCACTGAGAAAGCTTAAGGGATCTATTCGTCTAAGCACCAACCCAAAAAAAACCTAAATAGAGTCATCATTTGAAACCATTACCCAATCCCAACACTAGAGGATATACTGCTCAAACTGACAAAAGCTAAATGCTTCTCGCTCTTTGATGCCAAAGACGGTTTTTTCCTAGTTAACAGAAAGCTGCGGAAAGCTGACTACCTTCTAGATACCACCAGGAAGAGACTGCTGGGATTGCCTACCATTTGGATTGTCGTCAAGTGGAGAAGAATACCATAGGCATCTAGGTGGGCTAAATGGAGTAGAGGTGATTGCTGATGACATTCTGGTAATGGAGTTGGTGAAACGGAAGAAGAGGCAAGATGCGATCATGACGAAAAGACATTACGTTTAATGGACCGAATCAGAGAGAAAGGAGTGGAAATCAACAGGGAGAAAATGAAGTTACACCTAACTGAGATTAAGTACATGAGACATGTGCTCACGACTAGCGGCATCAAACCAGATCCAAAAAGGTACAGGGTCTCAAAGACATGCCTGCGCCGACAGACCACACAGAAGCCAAACGGTTTCTCTGAACTGTCAATTATCTAGCAATATTTATTCCACACCTGTCATCAACAGCAGAAAAACTAAGAGACACAGGGAAAGAGCCAAAAGCGGACACAAAGTTTCAGTTCGGAGAGGAGAAAAGGAAGGCGTACAACAAAATGAAAGCAGCCGTTAGTGAAGATGCACTCTTGAGATCCTATGACCCAAACAAGTCAGCAGTTATTGAATTCAATGCAAGTACAAAAGAACCGAATGCGGCACTCACACAAGAAGGGAGACCCATCAGCTACGCATCGAGAACACTCACTAACACAGAGAAGAAGTATCACCCCCTAGGGTTAGAATGCCTTGCAATGATATTGGCATGCAGCAAGTTTGACCGATATATCTATAGCAAGAAGAATCTACATACTTTCTCAGATCACCAGCCCTTGGAATCGATATTTAAAAAGGAGATGGTGAAATTGCCTGTAGAACATGCTGCTATCTCTACAGAGATATAAGTTTGATCTAAACTACAAGCCGGGCAAGGAGCAAATAATCTCTGATATGTTATTTAGAGCCCCGATAACAGAAACCAACCCAACCACAGACTAACAATGATCTAAGATAGAAATATTCATGAACGACAGATATAGACAACAATTGGCCAACGGAATTCATCGACGTATCTGATAAGTGACTGATGAAAATAAAAACTGATGGAGAGAAGGATGAAGGATTACTGCCTATTGAAGAAACTAATAACGGAAGAATGGCCAAGCAAGGGAAAAAGTTGTCCAAAAGAGGCCAGAGATTACTGGACATTTAGAGATGAACTAACAGAAGGGGACAACTGGTGTATAAAGGACAGCGATTGGTTATACCAGCAGACATGACAGCAGAGGCAGCTCCAGTGCTCCATGGAGCCCACCAAGCAGCAGAGAACATGATGATTCAAGCAAGAAAAATCGTCTATTGGCCAAAGATGCAGGAAGAGCTACAGAAGACGGCTGACCAATGCGTAGCATGCCAACTGAACAAACCTGCCAACAAATAGGAGCCAATGCTCGCACACGATGTTCCCACTCAGCAATTCATGGAGGTAGGGACAGACGTCATGTACTTCAAGCAATCACCATATTTCATAATGGTGGACTGCATGTCTGACTTAATTGAGGTATCTAAGTTGCAGGATGAAGTGACAAGCACCATGATCGAAGCCTGTAAGGAAATATTTGCCTGGCACGGCATCCCACAGATACTACACAGTGACAATGCACTCTACTATCTAAGCAATCGATTTAAAGCTTTCGCCAGGACTGGAGATTTGAACTGACGACGTCATCACCATACCACTCACAAAGCAACAATAAGGCTGAATGTGCAGTCAAGATAGTCGAAAACATTCAAAACAGCAGAAGACCCATTGAAGGCTTCGTTAGAATGGCGCCCCCCCCCCCTCAAAGTGTAACTTTAGAAGTCCAGCAGAGCGCCTATATTTGAGAAGGTTGCGGAAAATGGTACCACAACCAGCAGAAGCAATGAGAGTGCAGACTCCAGACCTAAATGAGATAGCAGCAGCCCGCAGAGAGAGAGACAACAATGGATGGCCAATGGATACGACAAAGAGACTAGAGAGATGTCGCAGTTGAGGCATGGACAGCCAGTGTTGTGGCCCCAGATGAATGACAGAGCAGCAAAGTCGAGGCTAGCGCAGATACTAAAGCCATTGACAAACAAATCGTACCTCGTACTAAACAACCAAGGTAACATAATCAGAAGGAATCGAGCAGACACATAAGCACTACCACCACCAATGAGAAAAGAGATAGAGTGCCAGGTAAACCCAGTTCAAACAACCGGCAGATGAGAAGGAGAGGTTCACATGACAATCCAGTGCAGAGCAGCAAAATGGAGCGTCACCAGACCCCTCAGCAGATAATTGTGAGCAGGAGCGGACGCCTTATCAGGCAGCCAAACCAGCCTGACTACAAATACTACTAGATGAAAGTAACAGGGGTAGCCCATGCTCACATTCCCCTGCCCCACCAATCCTACAAGATCACTGAGCATAAGTTGCGTTACAAGGAGAGGTCGTTGTGTAGCCTGCGATGTCCACTTCACCTCTAAAGAAAGGGAGGCTGAGCATAAGTGCCTCTTCCGAAACGGCCTTTTTCAGAGCCACCAATCATTGCTAAAGAGTTGAATTGTTCTTGTCTTTGGTTTGTATCAACATTCCACAGCAGGTTTACTTCATATATTATAATAATAATAATAATAATAATAATAATGATAATGATAATGATAATGATAATGATAATGATAATGATAATGATAATGATAATGATAATGATAATGATAATGATAATGATAATGATAATGATAATGATAATGATAATGATAATGATAATGATAATGATAATGATAATGATAATGATAATGATAATGATAATGATAATGATAATGATAATGATAATGATAATGATAATGATAATGATAATGATAATGATAATGATAATGATAATGATAATGATAATGATAATGATAATGATAATGATAATGATAATGATAATGATAATGATAATGATAATGATAATGATAATGATAATGATAATGATAATGATAATGATAATGATAATGATAATGATAATGATAATGATAATGATAATGATAATGATAATGATAATGATAATGATAATGATAATGATAATGATAATGATAATGATAATGATAATGATAATGATAATGATAATGATAATGATAATGATAATGATAATGATAATGATAATGATAATGATAATGATAATGATAATGATAATGATAATGATAATGATAATGATAATGATAATGATAATGATAATGATAATGATAATGATAATGATAATGATAATGATAATGATAATGATAATGATAATGATAATGATAATGATAATGATAATGATAATGATAATGATAATGATAATGATAATGATAATGATAATGATAATGATAATGATAATAATAATAATAATAAGTTTATATTTCTAGGATCTGACACGGACTCCCAATGACTAGAAGCGGTGACATCCGTCACAGATGCAGGCGGAGCTTGGTATGTTCAGTTGCAAGTTAATAGTCACTTAATTAAATTTAAAATTGACACAGGGGCAGCAGTGATAGCAGTGCCTTCAACTCTGTCAAACCGTTTTGACAGAGTCACACATTCCGTTAAATCATTAAGAGGTGCAGGCAACCATAAATTGGACACTGAAGGAAGTGCTGAAGTTAAACTGACCTTGGGAGATAAATGTGTGACGGAAACTGTGTATATTGTAAAGGGTTTGGTTGAACCACTACTAGGAAAACCGGCTATCTCGGCGTTAGGGTTAATCCAATTTGTGCATGACTTGAAAATAGAGGCTGGGAGAGAGTGGCGTGGTAGGTTCTCTAAATTGTTCTGCGGTCTAGGGATGATGGAGAATCAAGTTCGGATAGTGTGCCAATTTATAACCAGTTTACATTTCATGCAACGAATGAAGGGGAGACAAAAACCTTAGCCAACGTGTTGGCCATGTTCGACAGACATTTCGAGCCTGTCAAGAATGTTATTTACGAGCGTGTGAAATTCAACAGTTTGAGGCAGGAAGGCAAGCCAACTCATCAGTTTATAACCGAGTTACAGCAACAGGCGAGCCTCTGCGACTATGGTGAAGTAAGCAATGATTTGATTAGGGACAGGATAGTGGTGGGAGTGGATAATAGCAAGCTCAGAGAGTATCTTATTGATTCGGAGGACGCTGTAGGGATGACATTAGTACTTTACATTGTGAATGGGTGGCCCTCGCAGGTACAAGTGGAGGAGGCAGTAAAACCGTTCTACTCATTTCGAGATTACCTTACATTTGTGAAGGGCATCGTATTCTACAATGACAGGATCTTTATTCCAGAATTGGAGAGAAGAAAAGTTATGGAAGATATTCATAACGGGCATCAGGGGGAGACAAAATGTATCCAACGAGCAGTAGAGGTGGTGTGGTGGCCAGGGCTCACACGTGAGATTAGAGATATGGTTAAGGCATGCCCAACCTGTGAAGAGTTCCGTAGAAAACCAAAAGAGCCATTGATTTCGACGCCATTACCTGAAAGACCATGGTGGAGATTGGCGTCAGACTTATTTGTGAAGGATGGGAAGACCTATCTAATAGTTGTTGACTACTACAGTCGGTACATAACCGTTGACGAGCTTAAGGAATCCACAGATGCAGCGGCCATAATAAAAAAACTAGAGAAAACATTCTGTCTTCTTGGAGTGCCCAATACGTTAGTAAGTGATTGTGGGCCACAATTTATGTCCGAGCTATTCCAGGCATTCCTCCTAAAGTGGAAGATTCAACATGTCACGAGTTCCCCACGATATCCACAGAGTAATGGAGAAGCGGAGCGGGCAGTCCAGACCGTTAAAGGGCTAATGGATAGAAATGTAAACCTGCAGGCAGCGCTATGTGCATACAGAGACACTCCGTTGGGCAATGGGTACTCTCCAGCAAAATTGATGTTTGGAAGAGGGCTCAACTCGCTTGGACTGATGAATGACAGCAAGATTGATGTGCAGCGCTTAAGGTCTCATGAGGAAGTCAGAAGGGTGAAACAGTCAGTGTGGTACAATTCAAGGCATAGGACAAGAGAGAGGAGTCCAGTGGAGGTCAGTCGTCAAATTGTCATTCGGGAGGAGGGCAAAGCCCCGCGGGACGCAACAGTTGTTGCCACTAAAGGCCGGGAGATTGTAGCAACAGGTGGACACCAACTGATCAGAAGAAACCGCTGTCAAATATCAAGGAAGTCAGTCCCGGTGCATCTGGGCCAAGAGAATATGGAGAGTCCAAATCGCGCGACATCCACAGACGGGGGACGGGTATGGTCAGATGTGGTTGCATCTCGATCCCCGGCAACAGTAACCTCTCCGGGTGCGGTCGCACCGGAGGCAACATCACAGTCGGAGCAAAGGTCACCGGAGGTGGTTGTATCAGAGAGCCCACCAGAGCAAACCAGAATTGTACAATCCAGGGCCAAACTACACAGGCCACCACAAGAAAAGTCACAGATCATGGAACCCGCAACAGGTTACCTCACCAGAGCGGGTAGGGTGACCAAACCTCCAAGTCGGCTTGATATGTAAAATTATTTGTATTATTTTTAATTCACTAATAGTCGTTTATCATTGATGTTCTTTAGATGAATACTTACGTAATTGGAAACTCTATAGTCGAAAGCCTCACAGACCCCCGTTGGAGTACGATTTGTTTACCTGGAGCTGATTGGAGAGAAGTGATAGATTTCGTGTATGAGAGGAGAGCGGAGATGCGGGACTCATTTGTCTATATCCATGTGGGCCCTGTGCGGTTCACATACCTTGTTCGGGCACCGGGTCGCCGTGAGTGCCAGCTATACACAGACAATGTCTCTGATGTCTATCAAATCTTTCGTCGTTGGAGAGTCTTATACTCTGACTATCACATCGTTCCGGTAATGTGTCCAGTATACCCAATGGACTTTGCAGTCTACAACGAGAGCTTACGCGATGTGGTGAGGCGAAGAAGTGGTGTTATGGGAACTCTCGGTGAAGCTGCAAACTATAGTGCATGGAATCGTCGACTCCGGGGGATGGTGGTGGTAGAAAATCGAGACATCATCGATTTTAATGAGTCACATCGAGTACATACACCATTCCTGCATAGATTTGTATTTCGACGAAGGCATGGACGATATGTGGACCGGCGAGATAGCTTGTCTGACGGACTTCACCCCACCAGAACTACAAGAGCTGCTTGGCGGAGGGAAATTGCTCGTGTCAGACGACTGAACATCGCCAGATGGAATGCGCGAGGGCAGTGATTACTCATCTAGAGAATAGCACTGTGATTTTATGTTCAATTACTGTTTGCAAATAAAGAGAAAAAATACAAAAAAAAAAATAGATGTGTGTTGGTGAGAAAACAGGTGATTGCCCACATGGGTACTGCGGGTTGGGTAATGATGCTGTGGGTTTTGAGGTGTGGTCGCGCCTATCGCATGATGCAAACTGATTGTGTTTCCTGACATGTAAACCGTCGCTGCTGCTGGTGGTGTGATGTTGTAGGTTTTGGGGTGTGGTCGCACCTGCTCCAGTGTTGTCTACACCTGCAGTGCGGTCTTGGAGGGGAGATGTGAGAGATCCGGGACTACGTCACATGACCAACCCGTGACAAGGCTTTCGGCAACGCTTTCAGATAATCTGCTACTGCTTGTCTTGACGTGAAGCCGAGAGGACGCTAGGCGAGAGAGCTAAAAGCAAACAAGGTACAAGTAGTGACTCCTTCCTACTAGTTATATTGGATCCTGTTACAATAATAATAATAATAATAATAATAATAATAATAATAATAATAATAATAATAATAATAATAATAATAATAATAATAATAATAATAATAATGATAACGATAACGATAACGATAACGATAACGATAACGATAACGATAACGATAACGATAACGATAACGATAACGATAACGATAACGATAACGATAACGATAGCGATAGCGATAGCGACAGCGACAGCGACAGCGACAGCGACAGCGACAGCGACAGCGACAGCGACAGCGACAGCGACAGCGACAGCGACAGCGATAGCGATAGCAATAGTAATAGTAATAGTAATAATATTAATAGTAATAGTAATAGTAATAGTAATAATAATAATAATGACGGTGACGGTGACGGTGACGGTGACGGTGACGGTGACGGTGACGGTGACGGTGGCGGTGACGGTGACGGTGACGGTGACGTTGACAATGACAATGACAATGATAATGATAATAATAATAATGATAATAATAATGACGACGACGACGACGACGACGACGACGACGACGACGACGACGACGACGACGACGACGACGATAATAATGACAATGACAATAATAGTGACAATGACAATAATAATGACAATGACAATAATAATGACAATAACAATGATAATAACCATTATAATAATAATGATAATAATAATAATAATAACAATAACAATAACAACAACAACAGCAACAATAACAATAACAATAATGGTAAGGGTAACAGTTACGGTTACGGTAACGGTAACTGTAGCAGTCGTGTTAGCAGTAGGAGTAGCGGTAGTGGTACCAGTAGCGACAATAATATTAATATGCCAGAGTAGCGAACACCGGGACGAACCGTTTTGATACCGAAGACGAATGACCTCCCACCGGAGAAAGATTCCAGACCAATGACATGCCTGACCACTGTATACGATCTTGACTGGGTTACTTGGGAATTACATGAAAGAACATGCAGAGGAAAACAACATCTGGGGCTCAAACCAGATGGTAAAATGCACAGCGTTGCTAGGTATTATTGATCAACTGGTGATAGATAGGTGCATAATGGATGAGGTTAAAACACTTAAGAGGAATTTAGCAGCAATGTACTATGACTATCAGAAAGGTTAAGGCAAATTTACCATAATTGGATGCTCCTGTTGTATGGTTGGATGGGATACCCAAAGAGCGTACTAACTCTTGTTACCACGATTATGGAAAATTGGAGGACCAGGTTAGAAGTTGGTATAAAAGGATACAAAGGGAGAAGCCCTTGGATTAATATTCGAAGAGGTTTTCTACAGGATGACAGTTTTTAACCAGTCGTATTCTGTCTCATGGAGGTTCCAGTGTCTATGGTTTTGTAGCACTCTGAAGGGTATAACATGGCACAACCAGGCAAAAGAGATTTGAAAAGAACACATAGTCTATTTATAGATAATCTAAAAGTTCATCGGCCCAATCACGAAAAAAACTAAAAGCAGTGAATGATACAACTGTGAAAGCCAGTTTGGATACTGGTGCTTGTTATGGTGTGAAGAAATGTGCAGAGATTGTATTCTGCAGAGGAAAAATGGTAAAAGTTGAAGTGTTAGCAGTACTAGAAGAACAGATGGAGGCTTTGGACCTTGGCATAAATGAGATATACAATTTTTTGGGATGTGAACAAACTGGTAAGATAGACAATCAAAAGGTTTTCAAAAGGGTCAGAGATGAGGTTGAGAAAAGGATCAAGGCAGTGACAGGCAAAGATCTACATGAGAGAAAGTTGATCAAAGCAATTTATACTCGCATAATACTGTTTACAAGATATTTCATGAATGTTTGTGAGTTCACTACAAAGCAGCTTGATGAACTAGACAAGGTGAACAAGAAAGAACTTTGAGAACTAAAAATGCATGGAAAACAGGTCAGCAGCGAGAGATGATATATGCCTACAGAGGATGTTGGTAGAGGACTAAAGAGCTGCAAAGATGTGTATGAAGACACCAAAGTTAGAGTAGCATTCAACATGTGCGTGGATGAAGGCAGCTAGGAGAAATGAGTGTTTGCAGGAGTGAAAATCTATGGAGCGAGAGATGGAAAATATACTAGAAGCTTATGGCATTAATGCAAAATTTGAAAGAGAGAAGTTCAAGGTCAACGAAACGCAAGTACTAGGTACTTGGAGAGATGTCTGGCTGAGAATAAAAACGGATATGCAAACAAACCAAAATGAGAACAGAAAAGCAAGGTGTGGTCAGAAGAAAATGCAAAGTGAAGTGTACAAGAGGCAAGATCCACAGAGACATAGATGATTAAATGTAACATCAACCCAGAAAAAGTAGCTGCAATCATAAACATGCAAGAACAAATGGTGGAAACAAGAGCTTTGAAGAAGAAGAAGAAGGAGGAGGAGGAGGAGGAGGAGGAGGAGGAGGAGGAGGAGGAGGAGGAGGAGAAGAAGAAGAAGAAGAAGAATCGTTGACTGGAGAGCATGGACTTGTGCAGACTCTGTGGAGATGCAAGTGAAGGTGTAATGCACCTGGCATCTGGATGTAAGATGTTGGCTGGTACAGAGTATCTCTACAGAAATAGCAACTAACTGAAAATACTACTGGTAGCATGGGGCAAAGAGCATGGGCTCATACAACCAGATACAGCATGGTATAAAAGGAACTGGAAGCAAGGAGCTGTGTTGGAGAATAAGGAGGTAAAGATGAGCTGGGACTTTGAGTATAGGATGAGGAAGACTACAACCGTCAGAAGGTCAGATGCCACAATAGAGTATAAAGAAAGAAAGATGATACAAATAGTAGATATGGCATGCCCAAGTGAAAACAACATTGAAAACAAATCCTTGGAAAAGACTCAGAAGTATCAGCAATTAGCTAATGAAATTAAATAGTGAAGGCCAGGATATAAGGTGGAAATAATACCAGTGATTGTTGGATGTTTGGGAGGTGGAATGAGTCAATCAATGGAACAAGCAAGTAAAGAAAATACTGATGAGTGAGAACAAAGAGAAGCACAGGGTGGTGGCAGTCGAGATGCTGAGTGGTTCAACCAAGTTGAAGGGTTCCACGCCATCAACAAACTTTGATGATGGTGATAAACTACGGCCAAAATTAGGCTGAAACTTTTATAATAATAACAATAATAATAAAAATAGTAACGACAAAAATAGTAATAATAATAAGAGTAATGGTAGTAGATGGTAATAGTAATATGAATAGCAATAATAATAATAATAATGCTTGTTATTATTGTTATTATTATAATTGTTATTATTTCTGGGACCCTTTAACAAATTTCTCCAAATCCCTATCAGAGGAGTTTTCCGCGCTCAGCACGGTTTTGTTTTGTTTTGGGGAAGGATTTTTAACTCACTACGCCTCTGAGTAAAGGTGTGGCAAAACCCTTTACATTGGCATGTTTTTTCATTTTATTATGCTTGCATTGCCATTTATTACGCACTCACACCAATGCTACACAATCACTGCTTCTGCTATTTAACCAACACGATATTATCAACTGCTTACCATAGTCTTCCAGTACAACAGCTATTCTCTGCCCCACGTATTTGAGTGCCTTTCTACTGCTGATTACCGAATCAAAGTGATGTTTTACCATTGTTCCTACACTGCCAGGTATCCTGGTATGGAAAATAAACATGTTTTTTTAATCGGCAAGTGATTTGTGTGTCAAAATCTAAAGACTCTACCAGGAGTAATTGCTTACGATCCGACAGTTAAATTGTATTGTACGTTGAACAATCCAAACGTCTTTGCTTATTAGTAAACTATTAAAACAAATATCTTATATTACTATCGACTTGCTAGTCACCACTATAACTACAAATAGGGTGCTATGAGGCAACAATGACTACTGACTGAATAATAACGGTATCAATAATAAAAAATAGCAATGGAAAAAGATTTGTTTGACAAATCAGGGAAGGGATTTGTCACTCGGACCAAAAGCAGAAACACTATTTGTGAATGGGTTACACTAAAAGCGTATCTATGTATTTAAACATATGTTCTCAATGCAAATCTGTCCATAATTCAGATAGAAGAGAATTATTAAAAGTAAATGTTATATACGTGCATAGTGTAGCTGTTGGGTTAGTGTAAGGTTAAGGGTAGCTAGAGGATTATAAATAGCTAGAGGGGATTAAGAAGCTGAAGGGACTTTTGGAGAGACCACACTGGGAAGTGGTTGTGCTGTGCTAGAGCTATATTATACCTAGTGAGTGATACAACATGGTGTCGTAGGCAAAAAGAAAGGAGGATTACCATATACTATTGTGTTACATCATCTTGTGAAAGGAGTGGTATTGAAGGGTTTGTGGTTGTAGTGAAGGTTGGTGTGGATTTATTATTTGTTAACGCCGTTGTTGTAGGACTGGTGCCAGTTGGTAGTGGTGAAGGTGAGTGTTTATTGTTTGTTTGTGGTGGTGTATTACAACTGTTGTTGTTGAAGGATACAGTCAAGGCTATTTGTTATTATTATAAGATTTGGAAAGGAGTTGGCATTTATTTCACCAGTTTTTAAGGCCAGTGTTGCCCAACACTTCAGGTTAGTGAAGAATGGCCTTAGGATTTGATTTTAATGATTTTCCTAAGTAATTCATCAATCCTGATGACACTTATGGTTCATGGAAGGCATGGTTAGATGAATTTGAGTTTGGTGTGGAAATGGTTACCTTTAAACTAGGGAAGGAAACAGTAAATAGGAGAAAACAAAATGTTTTCAAGGGGAGAATGAAACTGTTGGCTTTATTGCATGCCATTGGTCAAGGGGGTAGAGATGCTTTAGAGTATTTTGGATTTGATATGAGAAGTGAGGCAAGTAGCTATGAACAAGCGATGGCTCATTTGAAAAATGTTTATGGTTGCGAGAAAACAGTTTATGTGAAAACATTCAAGTTTGTCACTGCTAATCAGGCCGTGGGGGAGAATGAAATTGATTATCTGCTAAGTGTTGAAAAACTTAGCAGGTCATTAAACTTTGGAAATAATGATAATGTTAGGCAAGAATTTGCATTAGCTATAGCTGTGAATGGTTTGAGAGAATCTTCACTGCGTCTTCAGCTGATGCAACAAGGCAATTTAAACTGGAAAGGACTGACTGGCACTCTGGGGGCAAGAAAATTGGCTCGAGATTCAGAGAACATCATGGAGCTGGGTAAGGCAAATCAGTTAAACTCCACACGGGTAACTGATATGAAAAGGAATATGCATGGTGGTGAGAGTTACAGCAGTATGAAGGTATGTAGTATTTGCAATGGTCAATCTGCTGCGAAATATGGTAGATATGCTGAGAAATATGCCGGCAAAATAAAAGGTGAGGACAGCCATAGCTGTGATGATTATAGGTCTACTAGGCATTCTAACAATGAAAGGTTCATGCCTGAATGGCGTAGAAAAGACTCGAGTAGGAGCAGGGTTGAAAGTGTTAGAAGAAATAATAGGATCAAGTCCAGAGGTTATTTGGCTTTCAATGATGCTGGAGCATGTTTTTGCTGTGGCAAAGGTGACCACCAGATCAGGTTTTGCCCAGCTGTACACTGCTGGGTTTGTGAAGGTATAGGTCATACTTCCCAGGACTGCCCTAATAAAAGGTACAAGCATACTGGCATACTGGCATAGTTATCGAGGTAGTAGTAGTGAAGGAAGTTGTGCGAGTAAATTGAGTGAGGGTTACATTGGTTGTGTAAGGGTTGTTGATTCTGATGAGCCGTCTTATGAGGCCCAGAATATAGAGTCCTGTGCACCTCTATCTGTGAGAGGTTTACCTCTTCCAGAAAACAAGGACTGCATGCGTAGTAAGGTTAAAGAGTCACCTGTGGCCCTGCTTGCATGTGCTGCCATTGCTGGGGTAAAGGATGAAAGTATTCACTTCGGTGAGTCAAAGGTTAAGGAATCCGACAATAGGGAAGACCAGTCAGGCTCTGGTTCCGAACTTGCGTCTGGGATTGGCAATGGAGAAGACCAGTCAGGTTCTGGTTCTAATCCGGCGCCCTTGAAAGTGATTGAGGTAGTGAGAAATGTGGTGTGGCCTGAGAGTCTTGAGTGTATAGCTTTAGGCCTGGAGAAAGAGGAGAAAGGTTGTTCTGAGAGGTTGAATAGTAAAGATATGGGCGGCTAGCCAATCTGTGGAGCAAATGGAGTGATGTGATTCAGTATGAGTAAAGTTTCAGTTTTGGTTTTGGTTGTATACTTTATGTAATGTTCATGTATGATGACATGTCAACTATCTATATTGAGGTTTACATGCTTGTGAGTTATGTCAGGATTCTAGGGTTAGTATTATGCTATACTAGCTTGGAAAAGGACATGTTATATACCTGCATAGTGTAGCTGTTGGGTTAGTGTAAGGTTAAGGGTAGCTAGAGGATTATGAATAGCTAGAGGGGATTAAGAAGCTGAAGGGACTTTTGGAGAGACCACACTGGGAGGTGGTTGTGCTGTGCTAGAGCTATATTATACCTAGTGAGTGATACAACAGTAAAAATCAGAAATTGCACAAAACATAATTGAAAGCATTTAATTTGTAGAAAATTTGTATTGGAATGAATGGTCTTGTTAAACCAAGTTTTAATATAGGCCTGTGGACCTGCTTTGGCCTGCGGGCCGTATGTTACTAGCCTATTGGGTCTGCATTGGATTGTTAGCTATGTACTACTGTTAGCCATGCACTACTGTTAACCATGTTCTACGGTTAGCCATGTACTACTGTTAGCCATGTACTACTGTTAGCCATGTACTACTGTTAGCCATGTACTACTGTTAGCCATGTACTACTGTTAGCCATGTACTACTGTTAGCCATGTGCTACTGTTAGCCATGTACTACTGTTAGCCATGTACTACTGTTAGCTATGTACTACTGTTAGCCATGCACTACTGTTAGCCATGTACTACTGTTAGCCATGTACTACTGTTAGCCATATACTACTGTTAGCCATGTACTATTGTTAGCCATGTACTATTGTTAGCCATGTACTATTGTTAGTCATGTACTATTAACATATTTAGTACATGGGTTACGTGTATCAGCTGTTAGCACAGTTCTGTTACGGTGTAATTGGCTACAACATGTACCTTAGTGTTATATAGGTTCTCACAACATCTACAGGAATCAGTGCCCTAACCACTGAAACTCTGTAATCAGGTGCGGTGATTCGTTCATCCGTATCAAGATCTGGGAGTGGCACCCGTGCCATTTTTAAACTCTCATAAATGTTCTACAAACTATTAATTCTGTAAGGAATGCAAACTATTTCCTTTCTCCCATCAAACATTTAACAACCATATGAAACCAAATACTTGATTAAAGCCGAGTAACACTTAAGGCCTGGCCACACACAGCAGATTTTCACACCTCAACACTACAGTGAGCATGCCAACAGTGCTAGTATAGCACTGGTGATGCACAGGTAAACTACGCCAACGTGAGTGCAGCTTTAAGGACTAATGTATGTTATTGGCTACAGCAACTGCATCGTCTGAATCAACACATCAACATGCACCCAGTGCCTAAAAAGTTAGCCAGTAGTGCTAGTGGCACAGCACTGCTGTGTGTATATATTTCACGAGTGCATGCACACTTCACCCTAGCGATGAAGTGAAAAACTTCTGACGTGTGTGGCCAGGCCTTAAAACTCGTTCAGTATTGGCTGCTTTATGTCTGAGCGCATCGTATTGTCTCAAGTACTTTGGAGAAAAGATCTTAGCTTTCAATATTTTTTTCAAAATCAACTTTTAATGATACAGAGTAACAAAGAATGTTATAGGGTTTACCAAGACCTGTTCTATTGGTAGATTTTTAAATAAAGCTAATTTTGTAATAGTGAATAGGAAAATTATTTTTTTATTCAGACACCTCTTTTACACTTTTTAAAAATTGACAACTATACTTCACAAAAGTCACCAAAATTAAGGCTCAAAACAAAAAAACTAACCCTACAGATAGAAAGAAGGTTAAATTTTGATATGTGTACATACTTGTTAAGAATAATTGACACCAACCTCGGCCAGAACACGACAATGAAAATTGGTGATAATCGAGAAAATCCCGGAAGATTTTTCAAAGAATAATATTATTTATTGTTTTAATAATCAAAGTACAGCCGGAATTTTTACACCAACGAATAGAAAGTTTTAAGTGCTATCTTCTGATATAAAGGACCATAATAATAAGCAACTTGGAAGAAACAACTGTAAATAACTAAAAAAAAATACTAGTTGCAATTATCGTTGTTGTATAAAGAATTAATTCATAGCTAATATTTTGTCATATTTAGTTATATTTAGTTATATTATTACTAACAATGTAATGTGAAAATGAACTGCCAGTCATACAGTCTGCTCATGATTCAGCTCTTTGGTGTGATGATCCTCCGTGTAATCACGGGTGAGGGAAGTTGGCTCTTTATATATGACATTGCCGTTTCCTTAAAACATATTCCATGCTTTGCTATCTTTACTTTTCTGGACATACAGATGGGTTTGAGGATCATAGGGCGTTAGGCTTTCTTCTACAAGGTTTTCCAGCTAATTGAGTCAGGGTGCTGGTCTGGGAAAAGCGCACTATATATTTTATGGATAATACAGATTTAAGGATTGACAAGTATAGCCCGACATAGGTTATATAGTCTACAATGAAATGATGCCGGGTCCATGGTAAAGTCATATGTGGGCACTGGGAAAGGGGTGCAGAGGGAATTATAACAAGATATGGAAGGTGCTGGCTATTCTAACCAACTTTACCGCAAAAATTCTGCTGAACTTATCATAGTTCTCAGTATTTAGTTACATCCGGTGCATGGCCAGTACTATTTAAAGGTGTCATGTCCTGGTTTAGTCCCTTTGATTTGTTTTAGGCTAGTTGAGAGCCTTTGGCTATGATGGCCATGTTTTTCTCGACCCACTATGGCACTGCAGTGCTGGTAAGGAAGATTTCGTGATAAGTAAAGGTCACTGAAGGGCTGGTAGAGCGTACTGAAGGGCTGGTAGAGCTTAGTGAAGGGCTGGTAAGGTACTTATGCACACTTCTATGGTAGTGAAACTTTGTGCCTGCACTAAGGAAGCATGTGTGACTGAAGCCATCAGTCAAAGTCTTCTCTCTAATAATATGCAAGTGCAGAGCACAACTGTCACTGGAATCCACCACAATATGGCAATTCAATAGTAGTTCAATAATTTGTTTAACAACAAAAATCCACCAAAATGATATTCATCAATAGTACCAACTGGTAACCTGCCTTCTATCGTACTTTATGACTTTAACTAGAAGTAGTCTCACACAGTCCACAACTAGCACTATTATATCACCACACCAATCACCTCACAATTAGTTGTTACTCCTAGCTAATTTATGCTGCGACGTATAATGTATCTAGATAAAACAATAAACTGAATCAACCAGCGACATTTATTTAAAAGTGGTAAAGTTTTACGAGTCTTTAAAGATTACTCATTCAGACTAATTTTTTATCAGGTTTGTTGGTCATAAAAACAGGAACTTCGGTAAAAAAACCAAAATAAAATTTAAAACAAACTTCCAACTAACTATATTACGGCGCTTTCATCGTTTCAGCTGATGAATATAATGGTTCTTTCTTCAAGAGTCTATTATAAAAAGCCAGAATAACTTCCAACAAGCATCACTTCTACAGATGAATGCACTTGCAAACCAAAGGTAATCTAGTAGCTGGTATTAGGCATCTAAAGGTAGTAATGTAGGAGCAGAATTCTTGCATGGAGTCTAAGGATCAGAGGTCCTCCTGGTTCCGAAAGTCTTTTTGTTGGCCCCCCCAGCTGTTATGAGAACCAGGTGCTATAATTTGATTTTTAAAATTTTTGTTTGAACTAAGTATTTATTGTGCAGGGGTTATTCATATTGTGATTTGTATTGTGATTTAGATCATGGGGTTGATGAGTTTATAAACAGGGTAATGCATGTTTTGTTTATACCAGTAGATTTTATTGTGTTTGATTGTTGGATTAACATTGTATAGCTATTGGTAAAGTTTTGTTACAAGAAAAACTTTAAGCTATTTGTTTTCATACACATCCGTGAGCATAATCACACCTATACTCATATCCATTCATGTTCAAAACTGTGTATGCTTATAACCATATTCATGTTCATATCCATGTGAGCATATAAATATGAATTTGATTAATGATTATCATAATGAAAATATGTATGTAATAACTATTGTAAGAAAGCTGAAGTTTAAGACAAAGGGTTCTTTCTTTACTGAGCACTGCTAGGCTCGGTTGATACTTAATCGGAACACACTCGACTTGTAGAGTAAGAATATGTGATACCTCGTTTGCCTGTATGTCAACGTTTTCTGTTTTTTATTATGAAACAACCATTATTTTGCTTTACCCAATACCCAATACATTCAGATAACTGTGTTTGTTTAAGTCATTACTTCGTTTGTTTAAGCCTTTGGAACTAAACTTTTCCCCAACAGTGGTAGGATTAAGAGCTGAGGGAAGCCATTCCATTTCCAGTAAAGTCCTCTTTGAACAACCCAGGTGCTCTGCTTTTTTTTAGCACTTTTTTGCACCAATCATACATTTTCTGTTCTGAACACACTGTTTTAATCCTCAAGAACTTATATCTATGTTCATCACAGTGTGGTTGTGGAAACCGATTGGGATAATCATTATCAAACTCTCTTTTCATATCCGTTTTACCAATGTTTCTAATGATCCGCTCAAAGCCATGTATGCACTATCTGTATCCATTTCAACAGACTGAAAATCACTTCTCTCAATGTATCTATAAATACACAGGGTGATTGTTTTATTTACAGTTATATACACTGTTTAAGTTAACTACTGGATTAATAGAAAAAAGCTTAAGTTTTACTTACTTTTCCATGAAGTCATAGGAAAACTGTAACATTCTCAGCTTGGCATATTGTAGTACGGAGAAACGCAAGTGCACTGGAACATTTGGAGTGAGCTGCAAGGATTGACATAATGACTGAAGGGGTAGTATTTGAGAACGTAACAGTTTTTTGTATTGAATTCAATTAGATTTAGAGCGTACCAGTTGTTTAGCACTTATGAATTTTGTAGAAATCTTGTGCTATCACCTCCAAAGAAGCAAATTTGTTCCTTATGATACAAAATGAAGTTTTTCTGGCACCATTGATGTACTAGGCATTTGTATTTTTTTCCTTGTCAGTGATGGGTTCTTTTCCATAGGCAGGATTTCCTACCGGCTTCCTGGTAGTGGCACGCAAATCTTGACCAGGATCCAAATCTCCAGATTTCATAGCATCTGAAACCAATGTTTGTAAAGCCTCAAAAGCCTTTCTATGTATCTATTCTATCAGCTGATAGACTGCGGTGATTTGTAATCTCTTTAGCAATGACTCATTAGCAATATCTTCTCTCCAAACATACTTCTTTCTAGCGAGCATTGGGGGGGTTTGGGACTCCTTTGGTTTCAGCAAGAACTCTCATCTCATCGCTCAGGTGCTCTCTGCTCATCATCGTCGTTTCAGAAGTTGGAGGCATTTCAGACAATTTATCTTTTATTTCCTCGGGAACTTTCATGTCACATTCGACAAATCCGAAAAAACTTTTCTAGATGAACTCTCTCCACCACTTACTTTTGTTTTAGTTTTTTGTCAAAACATTTTAGAATAGAAAGATTCGTAAAATGCGTCGACAAATTTTTGTAGATTTGTATGAGCTTTTACATGAGGCAACCAATCCGACCGACCAATTTCAGATGATGGTGTAACCTAGAGTTAGACGATACTTTTCATTTTCCGTCGTATCCCTAAACAATTCCATCATTAGTTTTTCTCTAGTGGGCTAAAACTTTTGACGTGTAGTGTTGTTAAAAGAGCAGTCGTGCCCATGCCAAATAGACCCGTGAAACTGAAAGACAAGTCGGTTTTTAACAGAAAATCCCTAAACTGGCAGTCCTCATTGTTGAATAGAGAGACTTCTGCTCTGTTGAGCTGATGTCTGTTGTTGATTTTTTTGCAAACATTTGGTACTGCTGCCAGTTGTGTGCTAACTTGCTAAATTTTATTGGATTGGGGACGAAGGAATTCTCCATTTTTCTTCTTTGAGGATATCTGGTAGGCATTGAATGCATCATACACCACAGATAAAGAGTGTTTGCAACAACTCCATAGTTCCTGTCGCAAGTTTTTGCTTTATTTCCGAGCCAATTTTTTCTAACTTTAGTAACACTTTTTTCGCGATATCCCGGGATCACCAGTCTGTTTCACTCAATGATGTTTTTCTTTATCAAGGAATCAAAATCTGTATTGCATTAGTCAATCAGACAAATTGAGAGAGTCTGCCAAAAGAATTTACGGAGTTCCCAAAAATTCAAATAGTGAGAGCTCTGCGAAGAAGATGGTTGGGGAGCTTTGTTAAACATCCATCGAATTGCTAACCCTGGTAAGGATATACCATATTTCAACATATCAATCCCGTGTTCTCTGTAGATTGTCTTTTTTTCTTTCCACAGCTTAAGCGAATGGTGCTGTATCAAAATTTTTGTTCCACTTTAAAAAATCTCCTACAGTGCTCATGATTTTATCTTTCCATGCTTTTTTGACAATTGGTTAACTTTTTTTCGGTGATGCTTTGTTGCTTTAATGTACTGCAAAACGCTTGTCTCGGTGGTAGATTTTTTGGTACAGTTGGCTCGAAAGATCCTTTTGTGGCTTCACATTTGTATGCTTTGAGACACATTAGTAGTAATATATGAGCAGATCTCCCTACCAAGTGTTTTTTTGTGGATTAGACCTTGGGGTGAAAACAATGGGTTACGGCGTTGGATGGATTCGCCGAGTTTATATTGTATTTCATTTGAGATGTACTTGAGTGGCATTTGAGTGGCATTTAAGTGGCATTTGAGTTTTGATTATTTTTTTTACTTGATTTGAACTTATATGACATATAGATTTTGAATGTATGGCATTCAAGTTTTGATAATTTTTTTACATAATTATATACATACTTGAGAGAAAGAAAGAGATAGAGGAGAGAGAGGGAGGGGAGAGGGAGAGAGAGAGGAGAGAGAGATTTTTTAGTTTTCTATACATTCATGTATATATGGTTTATTATGGATGTATTTATGGCTATATTTATATCTACATAGAGAGAGGAGATATATCTACATTGAACAAATATATTGATCAAAAATGAAAACTATATGATTATATACCTGATTACATAATAAGTAGGGAAAATCTTCCTATATAATATAGCTATCCTATATAATATAGCTAGAGTCAGTAAATACTAAGTAATACAAAGCACTACAACCTGTAACGAAAATCAATACATACATACATACATACATACATATGGTATCTTGAGAGAAAGAAAGAGATAGAGGAGAGAGGGAGAGAGAGGAGAGAGAGGAGAGGGAGATTCTTTAGTTTTCTATACATTCCTATATATATATATATATATATATATATATATATATATATATATATATATATATATATATATATATATATATATATATATATATATATATATATATATATATATATATATATATATATATATATGGTTAATTATGTACATATTTATGGATATATTTATATCTACATAGAGAGAGAGGAGATATATCTACATTGAATAAATATATTGATCAAAAATGAAACATTATCTGATTATATACCTGATTACATAATAAGTAGGGAAAATCTTCCTATATAACATAGCTAGAGTCAGTAAATACTAAGTAATACAAAGCACCACAACTCGTAATGACAATCAATGCATACATACATACATATGGTATCATGAGAGAAAGAAAGAGAGAGAGGAGAGAGAGGAGAGAGATTTTTTAGTTTTCTATACATTCATGTATATATGGTTGATTATGTACATATTTATTAGTATATTTATATCTACATAGAGAGATGAGAGAGGAGATATATCTAAATTGAATAAATATATTGATCGAAAATGAATCATTGTATGATTATATACATTTATTACATAATAAGTAGGGAAAATCTTCCTATATAATATAGCTAGAGTCAGTAAATACGCACATGTCCATATTCATGTACATGTGCATAAATGGACATGAATAGGTACATGTCCATATTCATGTCCATATTCATCTCCATATTCATGTCCATATTCATGTCCATATTCATGTCCATATTCATGTCCATTTATGTACATGTCCATATTCATGTCCATTTATGTACATACCTATGTCCATATTCATGTCCACATTCATGTCCATATTCATGTCCATTTATGTACATGTCCATATTCATGTCCATTTATGTACATACCTATGTCCATATTTATGTACATGCGCATGTCCAAATTCATGTCCATATTAACATTTTATAGCTATGTACAGAGGAGAGAGAGGAGAGAGAGAGAGAGATTTTTTAGTTTTTTATACAACCATGTATATATGGATAATTATGTACATATTTACGGATATATTTATATCTAGAATGAATAATATACATCTATGACATAATAACTATATCGGATATATTTATATCTAGATTGAATAATATACATCTATGACATAATAACTATATTGAATGCTATAAAATATGTTGGAAAATCACCAAATTAGTCCTCTAGATGGTTAAAATTTACAGTATTTGGGAAATAACTGCAAGAGAGGAGAGAGGAGTATTTGGTAGAGGAGAGAGGAGGCTTCAAAAAAGAGCTACAAAAAACTAATCAGTACACAACTCAGTTTATTAGGTAGTAGCGCTTCAAGGAGGTACAAACACTGATTGCTGACAAACAACAAATTTTAATGCAGATTGGGAGAGGTAGCTTTTTTAGACCCTATAATCATCCTGATTGCACAGGTTTTAATATCAATACAAAATAAATCTTCCTCCTTTAAAATATGGTGAATGTTATTTTGTTAAACCAGAAGAGGAGTATCATAGTTTGATGGAAAAGAACAGTGGGGCTAAATCAACAGACCAAGACAAGTTTGCGTCATCATTGTATGACAACTCGACAAAAGACAAAATGGTGAGAGATATCGAGAAAATCCAGAATATTTTGGTTGAAACGAATGAAATAGTAATGGGAATCAAAAACGAGTTGCTTGAGCGCAAAAGGACAAATGAAAATGTTCAAAGCACAAAAACCTATCGGAGTGATGTTGGAAAGATTAGGGGAGAGTACAAGCAACCAAAGAGCTGGAGCTCTGCTAAAACACCAAAGCTCTCACCATCATCGTTTGATAGAAACACAATTGACGATGATAGCAATAGAGATTCGGAGAGAATGATGCAACAATTAGAAGAGTTTAAAAAGAAAGTATCCGACATGACAGCTAGTAAAGACAATCAAGCGTTAGGTGTAAAAATATTGTATCAATTGAGAGATTCTGGAAAATACGATCTGGATACTGACAGGATAAAACTCAAGGGAAGATGGCTTAGCGCTAAGCTATCAAAGAATTTGTTGCAAGATGTACTAACTGATAAAGACTCAATAAGATCAACAAAAGATAACTACAGTAGATTTAAAAGTCTGCTCACCACTCAAGGAATCACAACTGTCAGGAGATCCTCATGAAAAACTTATTTTAGCTACCTAGTTGTTAATTCAAACATCTTAGCAACAACTTATTAGCTCAAACATGACTTTGTTATACTCAATCCTTTATCCAACACCTACAATAATTCTTAGTAATAGTAGTGTAATGAGACTGAGTAATAATCTACACACACCTTGTTCACTCTGTATGCTGTAGCACATGTTTTTCCTTTAGTTATCTGCAGTTACTTCAATTGGATCTTATCCAGATGTTTTATAGTCTTTGCTGCTACTGCGTTTTGTCTCAAACAAGAGTCCAAAGTAGGCATTGTGTCTACAAAATACAATTAAATTGATTGTTACAATTGTTTCATTTATTTTCATTGGTTTTATCTTCATATACATAAAGTAGCGAAGAAACAGTTTGTGTGAGTATGAAACTATCTAGTAGAGATAAATTAATATCTAGGTTCAACTAGCATTAAATATTAATTACTTTGTTAACAATAAATAATTAGAGTCAGTTACTTTACTAGTGCTCGGACAAACACACAATTTTGTTAATGTCAAAGTCTGCGATCTTACAAAGAAATAACTTAGATACTATTACTATTAGCATAAAATTATCTAGTAAAGATAAATTACCTAGGAGTGAATTCTAGTTGAGGTTCGATTATTTTAAATATAAATAATTAAAACCAAATTGATTGGAATCGTAGTAATATTTTTAAATACAACATTGCTTTGCAACGACTATTAATGAAAGCGATTATGAAATGTTGATGAGTAACTAAGTAATCTAGTAAGGAAAACTGATTGAAATCACGGTAATATTTGTTAATAGATACTTGCGACATGTTTTATCAACGAAAAAATCAAGCGATTTTCAAATGTTTACGAGTAACTAAGCGATTTGGTAGAAAATACTAACAGAAATCACTCGATATCCGTTTTTGAGATATTTACAATAAACCAAATTGGGATATTGCTGTTATCAACCAAAAAATCAAGCGAGTAACAAATGTTTACGAGTAACTAAGTGTTTCAGGTGACAAAAACCGATTGAGATCATGTGACATCCGTTACAAATATTTACGTTAAGTTAGCAACGGAAAAAACAAATATTTCTTAGAATATTCGCTATAGCAAGTTATGATAATTTTGTACTCGCTCTAAAGGTAAAGGTTTTCAGTCCGTTTTTGGTCAGACCAAAATTTATGCGAGTCGTTTTAGGCATTATTTCAGTCGACGTAATGTTACCAGTTCATTTTCACAAGTTTTTAATATTTATTTTAAAAATAAATAATTAGAGCTTTCTACTAGTGTTAAATGATTGTTGATTATTTTTTACCTTATCACCACTTAGAGCCAGATGATTTAATTAACTAAAGACAAATAATTATTTTAGCATTTCTTACCTTGATGCTCTCCTAGTAGCTGTAGTAGATGATGCTTCTCCGCTTGCTGTTGAAGAACTGGATGCTTTCTAAGTGAAAACAGTGGCTCTTAAATAGCTAAAGTTGCACTGATTAAACCCTATGAATCAGCATTTTTTCCAATGCTTTCGCGGGAATAAAAACTGTTTATTCCCGCGAAAGCAACTGTTTCTATTCGCGTGAAAATAAACTATTTATTCCCGCGAAAGCAACTGTTTCTATTCGCGTGAAAATAAACTATTTATTCCCGCGAAAGCAATTGTTTCTATTCGCGTGAAAATAAATTATTTATTCCCGCGAAAGCAACTGTTTCTATTCGCGTGAAAATAAACTATTTATTCCCGCGAAAGCAACAGTTTCTATTCGCGTGAAAATAAACTATTTATTCCCGCGAAAGCAACTGTTTCTATTCGCGTGAAAATAAACTATTTATTCCCGCGAAAGCAACTGTTTCTATTCGCGTGAAAATAAACTATTTATTCCCGCGAAAGCAACTGTTTCTATCCGCGTGAAAATAAACTATTTATTCCCGCGAAAGCAACTGTTTCTATTCGTGTGAAAATAAATTATTTATTCCCGCGAAAGCAACTGTTTCTATTCGTGTGAAAATAAATTATTTATTCCCGCGAAAGCAACTGTTTCTATCCGCGTGAAAATAAACTATTTATTCCCGCGAAAGCAACTGTTTCTATTCGTGTGAAAATAAATTATTTATTCCCGCGAAAGCAACTGTTTCTATTCGCGTGAAAATAAACTATTTATTCCCGCGAAAGCAACTGTTTCTATCCGCGTGAAAATAAACTGTTTATTCCGGCGAAAGCAACTGTTTCTATTCGTGTGAAAATAAATTATTTATTCCCGCGAAAGCAACTGTTTCTATTCGTGTGAAAATAAATTATTTATTCCCGCGAAAGCAACTGTTTCTATCCGCGTGAAAATAAACTATTTATTCCCGCGAAAGCAACTGTTTCTATTCGTGTGAAAATAACTTATTTATTCCCGCGAAAGCAACTGTTTCTATTCGCGTGAAAATAAACTATTTATTCCCGCGAAAGCAACTGTTTCTATTCGTGTGAAAATAAATTATTTATTCCCGCGAAAGCAACTGTTTCTATTCGCGTGAAAATAAACTATTTATTCCCGCGAAAGCAACAGTTTCTATTCGCGTGAAAATAAACTATTTATTCCCGCGAAAGCAACTGTTTCTATTCGCGTGAAAATAAATTATTTATTCCCGCGAAAGCATTGGAAAAAATGCTGATTCATAGGGTTTAATCAGTGCAATTTTAGCTATTTAAGAGCCACTGTTTTCACACAGAAAGCATCCAGTTCTTCAACAGCAAGCGGAGAACCATCATCTACTACAGCTACTAGGAGAACATCCAGCATCAAGGTAAGAAACGCTAAAATAATTATTTGTCTTTAGTTAATTAAATCATCTGGCTCTAAGTGGTGATAAGGTAAATTATTATCAATAATTATTTAACACTAGTAGAAAGCTCTAATTATTCATTTTTAAAATAAGTGTTTGTCCAAGCTCTAGTAAAGTAGCAGACTCTACTCATTTATTATTAACAAAATAATAATAATTATTCAATGCTAGTTGAACCTAGATATAAATTTATCTCTACTAGATAGTTTTATACTCACAAAAACTTTTTCTTCGCTACTCTATGTAGATAAAGCTAAAGCCAATGAAAATAAATGAATCAATTGTAACAATCAATTTTTTTGTATTTTGTAGTTATGATGTCTACTTTGGAGTCTTGTTTGAGACGAAATGCAGCAGTAGCAAAGACTATAAACATGTGGTCAAGATCTACCAACACCAATGATAGATGTAAAACAACATGAATTTCTCTCCTACTTATGTGACACAGCAAGAATTCCTTTCAAGATCCACCTACTTAGATGATACCAAACCAATGAAGACTCAAACTACATCAAGTTTCAAGACAGCACACTTCTCCAACACAGCAAGAGCAAGAATTCCTTTCAAGATCTACCACCTACTTAGATGATACCAAACCAATGAAGACTCAAACTACATAGATTTTGAAGACAGCATACTTCCCCAACACAACAAGAATTCATTTCAAGATCTACCACCTACTTAGATGATACCAAGCCAATGAAGATGAAGACATCACACTTCTCCAACACAGCAAGAATTTCTTTCAAGATCTACCACCTACTTAGATGATACCAAACCAATGAAGACTCAAACTACATCAATTTTGAAGACAGCACACTTCTCCAACACAGCAAGAATTCATTTCAAGATCTACCACCTACTTAGATGATACCAAACCAATGAAGACTCAAACTTACATGAATTTTGAAGACAGTCGACTTCTCCAACACAGCAAGAACTCCTTTCAAGATCTACCACCTACTTAGATGATACCAAACCAATGAAGACTCAAACTACATGAATTTTGAAGACAGCATACTTCTCCAACACAGCAAATATTTATTCATTTCAAGATCTACCACCTACTTAAATGATACCAAACCAATGAAGACTCAAACTACATGAATTTTGAAGACAGCATACTTCTCCAACACAGCAAGAATTCCTTTCAAGATCTACGACTTAATTAGATGATACCTGATACCAAATCAATGAAGACTCAAACTACATCGATTTTGAAGACAGCGCACTTCTCCAACACAGCAAGAATTCATTTCAAGATCTACCACCTGCTTAAATGATACCAAACCAATGAAGACTCAAACTACATGAATTTTGAAGACACTCGACTTCTCCAACACAGCAAGAACTCCTTTCAAGATCTACCACCTGCTTAGATGATACCAAACCAATGAAGACTCAAACTACATGAATTTTGAAGACAGCACACTTCTCCAACACAGCAAGAGTTCATTTCAAGATCTACCACCTACTTAGATGATACCAAACCAATGAAGACTCAAACTACATGAATTTTGAAGACAGCCGACTTCTCCAACACAGCAAGAACTCCTTTCAAGATCTACCACCTACTTAGATGATACCAAACCAATGAAGACTCAAACTACATGAATTTTGAAGACAGCACACTTCTCCAACACAGCAAAAATTCATTTCAAGATCTACCACCTACTTAAATGATACCAAACCAATGAAGACTGAAACTACATGAATTTTGAAGACAGTATACTTCTCCAACACAGCAAGAATTCCTTTCAAGATCTACAACTTAATTAGATGATACCAAATCAATGAAGACTCAAACTACATTGATTTTGAAGACAGCGCACTTCTCCAACACAGCAAGAATTCATTTCAAGATCTACCACCTACTTAGATGATACCAAACCAATGAAGACTCAAACTACATGAATTTTGAAGACAGCATACTTCTCCAACACAGAAAGAATTCCTTTCAAGCTCTATCACCTACTTATATGATACCAAACCAATGAAGACTCAAACTACATGAATTTTGAAGACAGCATACTTCTCCAACACAGCAAAAATTCATTTCAAGATCTACCACCTACTTAAATAATACCAAACCAATGAAGACTCAAACTACATGAATTTTGAAGACAGTCTACTTCTCCAACACAGCAAGAATTCCTTTCAAGATCTACGACTTACTTAGATGATACCAAATCAATGAAGACTCAAACTACATGGATTCTGAAGACAGCACACTTCTCCAACACAGCAAGAATTTCTTTCAAGATCTATCACCTACTTAGATGATACCAAACCAATGAAGACTCAAACTACATGAATTTTGAAGACAGCATACTTCTCCAACACAGCAAAAATTCATTTCAAGATCTACCACCTACTTAAATGATACCAAACCAATGAAGACTCAAACTACATGAATTTTGAAGACAGTCTACTTCTCCAACACAGCAAGAATTCCTTTCAAGATCTACGACTTACTTAGATGATACCAAATCAATGAAGACTCCAACTACATGGATTCTGAAGACAGCACACTTCTCCAACACAGCAAAAATTTCTTTCAAGATCTATCACCTACTTAGATGATACCAAACCAATGAAGACTCTAAAAATTACTTATATTATATTTCGATGATGCTGAAAAAACTGTCCAGAACAAGAGTTCAAAAAGCTAATCTATAACTCAAGGCAATCATATCACTATTGGTGAGTTTTACTAATTTTTACCATAAATTAAACAAAATGCTGAATATATACATTTTCTAGGTGAAAAAAGGACTTTTTTGATGTAATTAGTGTATTTTTTACAACAAAATGCTGAATATATACATTTTCATGGTAAAGAAAAGGACTTTTTGGGTGTAATTAACGTAGTTTTTACAACAAAAATGTTGAACATATACATTTTTTTCAGGTAAAAAAAAGCACTTTTTTGGTGTAATTAGTGTATTTTTTTACAACATATTTATAAAGCAAGTATTTTTTGTTTTGTTTTAGATAGATGAAAGAGAATCAAAAGCACTTGGTGAAAATAATGCTCAAGAAAGAACAAGTTGAACAATGTAACTTGGTGAGTTATTTCCCTTTTCTAATAATGTAAACTATCTAATGTAACTAGAACTATAATTCAAATTCATGTAATTATTTTACATTTTTGCTTAATCATTCTATACTAATACATAATTTTTTTATTTTAGTTCATTACGAAATTAAAAGCACATAGAACAGAAGTCTTCCTTCCTAAGATATAACATCAGTACATCAAAGACAACATTGTAAAGGAACAAACTATGCATTAACTGTTATTACTTTGTATTTATTACAAGTTGTAGCGCTTTGTATTACGTAGTATTTACTGACTCTAGCTATATTATGTGGGGAGATTTTCCTTACTTATTATGTAATAAATGTATATAATCATATAATGATTCATTTTTAATCAATGTATTTATTCAATTTAGATATAACTCCTCTCTTCTCTCTCTATGTAGATATAAATATACCCATAAATATGTACATAATTGACCATATATACATTAATTGCTAGAAAACTAAAAAATCTCTCTCCTCTCTCTCTTTCTCTCTCTCAAGATACCATATGTATGTATGTATGAATGCATTGAATGTCATTACAAGTTGTATTGCTTTGTATAACTTAGTATTTACTGACTCTAGCTATATTATATAGGAAGATTTTCCCTACTTATTATGTAATCAGGTATATAATCATATAATTTTCATTTTTGATCAATATATTTATTCAATGTAGATATATCTCCTCTCTCTATCTAGATATAAATATATCCATAAATACGTCCATAATTAACCATATATACATGACTGTATAGAAAACTAAAAGATCTCTCTCTCCCTCTCTATATAGATATAAATATAGCCATAAATATGTACATAATTAACCATATATACATGAATGTATAGAAAACTAAAAAATCTCTCTCCTCTCTCTCTCTCTCCTCTCTCATCTCCCATCTCTCCTCTCTCCTCTCCCCTCTCTCTCAAGATACCATATGAGTTCGAGTTATGTAAAAAAGTTATTAAAACTTGAAAGCCATACATTCAAAATCTATATGCCATATAAGTTCAAATTAAGTAAAAAAAGAATCAAAACTCAAATGCCACTTAAATGCCACTCAAATGCCACTCAAGTACCCCTCAAATGAAATACAATATAAACTCGGCGAACTCATCCAACGTCGTAACCCATTGCATAACCTCCAAGATCTAATCCACAAAAAAACACTTGGTAGGGAGATCTGCTCATATATTACTACTCACATTTTGTAGCTGTATCCGGGAGCAACAAAGTTTGTACAATCCAAAAGCAAAACAGATCCTGTACCGTTCACAGGTATCTTGTTTTCTTTTTAACAACAAAATTCAAATCTTTGTCTGAGATATCTTTTAAGTGTTGCAGAATAATCTCTTTCATCATGTTGATGTCGTAGCTCTGCAAATTGAATCCTAAAACAGGAAGCTTTTTTATGTACTCTATTAAGTCATCTAGAACTTTGGACGCCCCTAATGTTTTTCTGACCATTATTTGTTCGAGAGGCTCTTCACCACGAAAGTTTTGTTTGGCTTTTTCCAATCCATGCAAATCGTCTTGTACTCATTTTATGATTCATGAAAAAAATTTTCCATTTGGTTGTATGTTCCTTAGCTGATGTTTTCCAAGGGTGGAATAATTTTTTCTACACACTGCCTCTTGTCATTATTGTTTATAATACATCGAGGCATTTTAAAATCTGGCACATTTGAACAAATGGAAATGCTCAAAAGTTTATGTTCGCTAGTGTAAAGGATGGTGTTCGTATCTCAATTGTCAAAGCATTCGGTAAGCAAGCACTTGCGGCAAATTGTGGATAGTATCTGAAAAGATCATCCATCCTGGTATTTATTCCGAATTGTTCCTTCAGCTTATTTAAAATTCTAGCTCTAGGTTTGTGTTCACCTCCAAAAAATTGCATGGTCAACGCATCTGAGTTCGAGCACCTGTGTCTTTTCAGATTACCAAACCTGTCCAACCAAGTAGAACACATTAGATGAAGTCTTGTCTTCATTTAGATCAAACAGCGTTATCTTGAGTTGAAATACTTTTTCTAAATCAAGCTAGTCTGACTCTTCCACCCCTTTTTGCATTTCATCTTTTATGCAACCACTTCCTGTAGGCTCGTTCTTGATGTCATAACCAGGGAATCTTGGATATTGCTTGTGGTAATCTTTTGCAAACCATTTTTGAATCTTTAAATCTTTAATTTTTTGCAGCTTGTTATGCGATGTTAAACATCTAAATAACAAAGATTGTCGGTGGTTCATTTCTCACTCCGCCTTTTTTCGATTTGGTTCGTACGTGTCTGTTGTTGATTCATTATACTTGCATTACACTTCGATCCAACTTGCTGCTTGCCAGTAAGAGCTGTGTTCAACAACTGACTAATACACGGAAGTACACAGAAAGCAATAACATGAGACTGTTGCAAGGCTATGCATACAGCTAAAAACAGGTTAAACAACAAAGCATGTCAAATGAGTAATAACAAGTAAAGGTACATGTAAACTTGTACAAGGCAGTAGTTAATATGACTCACATCTCCAACATCTGTTGTTGAGAATGGAAGAGGGTAGAGTCGTTTGAAGTCAACCCACTCCGGCAGCAACATCTGAAGGAGCAACATCTACTACAACATCTACTACTAATGCTAGGCGACTCTCAGCAATAACGTAAAAGTTATTATTAAATAACCAATATTTAACACCAGTTGGTAAAAATCAACTGGTTACATTACAAAGTGGCAGATAGTTAACATCAAAATTTTGATTATTTACTTTTAATTGTTCCTAGAAAGGGCAAACTCTAAAAAAAGAGTGCTCATAAAACCTAGTTGGCACGCTCTCAAGTCTACAAAGTCATTGACGATTGCAAATTTTTCCTCTTTTGTCAGATAAAAAACAGCTTGGCTTTAGTTATTTTATTGTTTTGATTATGCCTACAAAAAAGTCTCTAAAGAGAAAGATGGTCAGAATACGTTCTCCAACGCGGATAAATTTTTTAAGATAGCTAAGACTCTTGAAGGGTGGAAAGCAAGCAAATTGCAAAAGACTTGAACTTTTCAAACGCTAGCAAAACTTGATGTTCCAACTATTATAGAGGTGGTTGCTGTCGATTGCAATACTGGTGTATATGGTGATTACTTTGTTCTCACTTACTATGGCAAGACGGATGTGAAAGAACTTCAGAGGGTAGTTTGTCTAAGCAGAATAGTTGAGAACTTCAATCTTCCCAACTATCCCTTACCTTGCAACGTTGTCTACTTGGATGAGTTGCAAAATCCTAAAAATAAGAATACCACTTGCTACGATGTCAAACGCATCAGAAAAATTGCTGCTAAAGCCAAGCGACTGAGAATGATGACCAAGGATGAGCTCAAACTCAGCTCCAATATCGAATATCTCGCTAATTTCAAACAGTGTGCAGTTTTTCCTTTTATCGGCGCTTGCCTCATCAATTTAATGGAGAAGAATCTGTTTCAACTTGCATTAATTATGTATTGGAAAAATAATGAAGAGAGAAAGATAAGATAGCTTCTCTTACCAAGCAGACACATCGAACATGCTAGAAAATGTGCTCAGGGTGTGATGATTTACAAAGGGAAAGAAGCAGCAGAAATGCAAGCATACCACAATGTTGTCTTTCTCCCTACATCCAGCAGTGCTGATTATAAACAAAACCGTTATCCAACAAAATATGATGAGGAGTTGTCAAAATCAGATGCTGATAGGGATATTGCTGTTCTTTTTCATGAGGAATTTATGAGTTTGTAGGGGAGCTCAGCGCTGATGATAAGTAGTGGACTATTTCTATTATTCATTATGGAATTATCTTTGCTGTTACAAATACTGTATTAAATTCTTATATTATTTTTTCTCTTACTACTACAAACCTCTTATCAAAACCCGAACGTTGTAATAAATATTATATACATTGTATCCATTGTATCTTACCTATTATACAAATAATCTACAAACCTTTAACATTTTTTTTTATATAACAAACACAATGTATGTTCCTGGTATGAACAAAGCATGCATAACCATTTTTATATACTTGTCAAATCCATGGTCTAAATCGCCATGCAAATCACTATATAAACAACCCCTGCACGATAAATACTTAGTTTGAACAAAAATATTAAAAAAATTAATTTTTCACACCTGGTGCGCACAAAAAGGTACCTTGTAGGTTGTCATGTTAACTGGTGCCAACAAAAAGGCACTTGGGACCAGGAAGATTTTTTCCTTAGACTCCATGCCAGAGATGTGCTTATACACTACTACTTCTAGATATTCTGAAAGTAATAACATGCTCCAATCTCCTGAGATGAGTATCATTCGAAGAGCGGATTTCAGGGTCTTACTATAATGACAGATCGCATTATCTTGGCCTCCTTGCACTTGAGATGGAACAGATTCAATGTCGTCATTATTAACCTCAGTGTCCAATATGTAGGAACTTTGGTGTTTAGATTATCCCAAAAGGGAGGTGGGAATCAAACAGTTTTTCAACTGCACAAAGAAGTTTTTTTTTGTTCAGGTCCCAATTGCTTACTCAGTCAATTTGGTAAGAGGTTTTATTATAGTGGAGAAAGTGGGCAGGTATTGTGATTATTAGTCGACAGTACTGATAAATGCGTCGAGATCTTTAAGATCCTTGATTACAACCCACTCTTTTACGGTGGCAACCTTGCTGGAATCAGTGGCTATTCCATTTTCAGTAACCATGTAACCCAAGTAGAACACGCTTGTCTTTGCAACAGCTCACAGTTGTGGGATTCTAACTTCAGGCTGCTTCTTGTAGCTGTCCAAACCTTTCTGCCAGCCTTTCAAGGTGGGTGGAGAATCATTTACATACAGGAGCAACATCTGTCATTGTAGCTTCCATTGAGTCTATGAAAGGTGGCCGAGTTGGGAGTTAGGCCAAATGGTAAAACCTTCCATTTGAACAATCTGACCCAGGTAGAGAAAGCGGGTTTCTCACTGGTGTCTGCATCAAATAACAATAGCCAGAAAACACTAATGGGGTCCAATGTGCTGGATTAATTGCTTCTTGCTAAGCCATCCAGACTGTTGTTGATAAAAGATAGGGGATGGGCAATAAGGTGAGCAATGGCATTGTGTAGTCAGTAATCGGTAAAGAAACACCATGACACGTCTTTCCTTGTCACGAGGACAACCGGAGAACTCCATGCTCCAGAGGCAGGTTTCTATCAAGCCTTTCTCTAGCAATATTGCAACTTGTTTTCAAGCCTCTTCTTTTTTTGGTGGCCCAGCCTATGTAGTACCGGACATGTAGGTTTGGTTCTGGATATGGGAGGAATGCCTGCTCTATGATGTTAGTGCATCCTATGTCTTGATCTCCTGTACTGAATGTTGTTCTGTATCATCCAATCAACTGTCTCAGTTGTTATGTCTCCAGGAGATCTTTACAATTCAACAAAGTCTTTTGATAGAGTTTTTGGAAGTGCTCAGATACTGGGTAAACTTAGGGTCTTTTGGGTTTATGTGTTAAGGGAGGGGGTAGCTGCACCTTTGTGAAAAAGCCCTGTGTCCAAGGTCCGCCTATGGTCGGACCAGTTTTCAATTCCAAATGTTGGTTGGTGGGTGTAAGCACCATATTTCTAGATAGCCTTGTGCATCTGGGTGATTGACACCGATTGCTGTTAGAGCCGCATCAGTTTGACCTTCTACCAAGTCTCAAGGTCGGTTAGTTTTAGCATTAAACCTACAAGCTAAAGCAACTTCTGAGCTGGGAGGTATGTGTTCAAAGTAACTGTCTAACACCTGTGTTAGTGTTCCTTTTCTTTGTCAAACACCTGTGGTCTGAGTCATGCCTATATTTTTTTTAGTTAGTTCCTGTTCGTAGTGTGGCATAGCCATGTTTGTATGGATATGCACTGTGTATTTTCATTTGGCATTAGATAGATATTATGTTAAGTATTTAGCTTTATCTCTCTGCTTCTGGCATTATCTCTCTCTGTGTGCTCAGCTTTCAGCAGTAGTCTTAAGCGCTTTGACAATACAGGTTGTCTTTTTTTGTTTCATCAATAAAGGAATATACAACCCGTATTCTAACAGTATGGTGATGTCCCTTATTACTTGCATCTAGTTTGTCAGTAACCTTCCTCTACAATCAGTGCATTGGAGCTGTTGGCTGTCTGTAATTACAGCAGCCTCATCAGTTCTCAAGCCAGAAACAGACTGGCAATTTTCAGAGCGATTATGCCCTCGGGTGCTGCAGCGCCCAAGGCGTTGAGCGACTTGGGGCCAAACGCCCAGTATCCAGCCAGCCAGATATTTTGCGACGCTCAGCCATAACGCTGTGCTCTGATTGGCCAGACTTCCTACAGCTGCCCAACTACTTTGATTTCTTCATCCACTTGAGCAGATTCTTTCACTTTTATCTGTGATTTTGATTAATTTAATCACTCAGTGATTTTAATTAAACCTTAATTAGTTATTAATATTATTTACAATATTTGTTGTTATCTAGTTTTTGATGTTGTTGTTGTAATGTATATAGATTATGAATTATAGTTCAATAATAATAAAAGTTTAAATAATAATTTATGATTGTTTGTTTATAAATAATAATTATAATAATTTATATAAACTTGTGTTAATTAATCAGATTGCCAGTGGTAGTATTTTTTTTTATCTTCGTTCAGTTCACAATTATTAATTAATAATAGTAATGGTTTGTTTTCTTAATGTAACTAAAAAAAATAATTAAGAAAAAATTTGATTTTCATTGAGTTGACATGACAATGTCATCGTCCTGTGCGCTTTGGCCAGCGCCGCGATAAGCCAATTCGCGACACTACCCCCTTGGAAATCGCCCTCAAATATCGCCAGTCTGTTTTTGGCTTTAATTGGCATTTGTGGGTGTGGCAGAAGAGCTTGCCAGTAAGGTATTCTCCCAGATAGTTCCAATGGTGAAACTAACCTCTGCTATAAAATTCCTCAGCTGGAGGGGTGATTGCCCGTAGAAGCGTATATTGGAACTACCAGTCATGGTAACATTAGGAGACAATATTTTTCAGGGTAACCTTAACAGATGGAGTCAATCACTGGTATACATGGTACGACAGCAAATATTTTGTACAGCAGCTATTATTGAGCACCGATTTAGGTCTTATATCAATCTTCCCAAAGATTAAGTGACTGATTGATGGCTGAGGGTCAGAAGATGACTCCAGGTGGTAAGCTATTCCGGTGGAGTGTTTTTTTGGTTTTTCTGATGCTTCCATGGGGTTGGGAGTAAGAGGGAGTGGTTCCAGCTCCTTTTTCTGTGGTAAAATTGAAAATTGTGCTTGTACGTTTGTCTTTGACTCCAGGAAGCTCCATAGTTGTCTCGTCCAAGATTGAGAATTTCTGACATATAAGGTTACCAATTGGGCATAAGTAGACTCTGGCTTATCTTTTCAAGCTTGTTAAGAGTCTAAACTGTTTTTCGTAAAGATGGAGATTTAGTTTATCCTTGTATCTTGCATTGAAGTTCCAAATAACTATTAAAATCTTGTCTTCGTGTGGAGCGAACACAGTTATCTTGATTCAAAACTATTTTTCTTAATTCAGCAAGCACACTTCTCTGACTCTTTTTTATTGTTCTTCATTATGAAATTGTCTGCAGATGGAGCTGTGTAACGGTGGTTAAGGAATATCCAATATTGATTGAGGAGCTTTTGCACGTAAAGTTTTTGGAAAGTTCTTGGCATCTCTTTACCACATCTTGTATATTTCGTTGCAATGACGAACATCTGTAAAAACAGGGATTATCTGCGATCCAAGCACCATCGTCGTTTTTTAAATGTAGTTTTTATGTGGGTGTTGTTAAAAGTTTGAGCTGGTATATTTACTAGAGCTGTTCTGACTTGTCCCATTCCGATCAATTTGTAGTCAGAGAATGTAATGTTTGTGCTCAACATCAGCCCTCAAGCCATACTGAGTCTCCCTCTCAAGCTATTCGCTCAGTGGTCGGTCTCAGTAATGTTTCGCAATCCACCAAACGAGCTCTCCGATACACAGTGGTGTTGTTGGACAATGAAAGAAAATAATGGAGTTTACCATCGCTTTTGCCATCTTGCGGCAACTTACACTGCAACTGACTTCGAGTCTCAAGTTTAATTTTCTCAAAATTTGTTGAACAACTTCAACTTTCTTTGTGTGACAAAACCGATTTGGTGGAGATCTGGTTGATTTCTCAGAAGCCTGTCTCAATGTCTTATGTTTGACATGTCTATGGCTTTACCAAGTTGGTGTTTGGTTTTCATGGATCCCCAATATCTGGCTGCCAGCTCATCCCATTCTTTGTTTTGAAAGAAGGAGACTCGCTATCATCCACTAAACCTAGGGTTAATAATTGACTTGGCATTTTGTCTTTTGGACTTCCTACAACTGCAAATGATAGTGATGATAGGCCACCGGCTTCACTAAGCACACAATGTTTCAGATTAATAATTTATTAGTTATAACACAAAACCTTGGCGGATAAATAGTGCTCACAAGCGCACAGTAACTTGAACACTTGGACAACACTAAGTTGGTACAAGCAATCGCTGACACTTCTCTGAGCAAAACTAGATACTATCTCAGGCAAAACTAAACTAACTCTGAGCGCTGGGTGAAATGCATCACCATTTGTAGGAAATCAGAGCAGTTGAAAAGCAAGATACATGGTTGGTTAATAGTGAAATGGCGATGCAGAAAAATATGAATCATAATGAGCTGGCTAAGTATAGACAAATCATATGCATAAGCTGGCAGATCGATAACTGGCTAGCTGCCAATATTCAAAGTGTTAATAATAATAAATGCCGTCAAACCATAGTACTCCTTAGCTTGTAATCCTCAGCATGCTGATCTTGATTATACTAGGGCGCCTGGCTCGTCTGCTTCAAACTTAGGGCTATCAACCAAGTAAGCCTGTGCTTACTTAGCTAGCGCACACCACATTCCATTGCTCACTCACACGTGCACTGCTTATTGATCAACGAGCAAATACACTGACTGAGGACTGGCCATACTAGGTAAATTCCATTATACAGGCCGCTTCAACTATATGTACTTCAGTACTGGTAGTTACAAGTCATAGGGTGGCCAAGAATAGATAGGAGGCTGGATAATATATAGAGAGTAGATATATAGATAAAAAGAGTCACAAGAGGGAAGGAGACTGTCGACTACAGAACCCTGTAGTTCAGGAGAGGTGCGTACGACGCTTGGCACAAGACCATGTGCACTTAGCAAGAGGAAGAGAGGTATATATGAATTGCACGACATTTTGACACAAGGCCATTTGTACTTAAAAGAAACCACTATTTGCACAACCGGAAGAGGGAGTGAGGAAAAGAGAAGTCCATCATTGGGCGAAAATAATTACTAAGTTGGTGAGTTCACACAACCGTGTAAACAACAGACTTGGGGGGGGGGGGTGCAGCACACATTCAGTGGGGCTAAAAGAAGAAGGAGGGAAGGGGCGTCGGCAGTAAAATCGCTGGCCTCTTACCATTTGCGCGGCGCCCTTGAGGCTGGCTATCTCTCCCTTCACGAGTTCAGTCTGCACCCTGAGTTTGGCAACTTCCGTATCTGAAAAATCAAATGCATAAGCGGGCAGATCGATAACTGGCTAGCGTCCAAAATTCGACGTGTTAATAATAATAAATGCCATCAAACCATAGTACTCCTTAGCTTGTAATCCTAAGCGTGCTGATCTTGATCATCATAGGCCAGGGACGGGAAGTGGCTAGGACTGTGATTGGCTATATACCCATAGAATTATCTCCCCTCCTGGAATGTTAGTTATAGGTGAAAAATCACATGAGCCGCTGGTGGGAGAGCAAAGTTTTTTTTATATATTATGATTTATATAGTACACAATACCACTCAAAATGGTGTCGTAGAACAATTAAAACCCTCTATCGCAATCGCTTTATCGATACAAGAAAAATGCCGGTCTACGCTAGTGACCCTAGTGCAGGCTAGTGACCTTTGCGAAACTCGTGTGCTAGTCACAACAGGTGGCTCAAATCCGCAGCAGTATGTGGTAATTTATTTTATAACCGAACAATCGGATATCTTTCTCAGTATTATTTATCGTCATTGGAATATAATTCAAATAAATTTCGATACTCTTTCTCTGTATTTTGTATGCTCTAATCAAACCATACAATTCGATTTAATTCAAAAGTTACCTGCTGAAGAACAAAAATAATAGTAATAAAGTAATATCTAATATTATTACAATAATAATAAATATTTTATTGTTATTATCAATTAATAATCATTGTATTAGTTAATAAGGTTTTTTATAGTAATAATCAGTTACTGATACTAAATTAATTTCAATCATCATTTAAATTACTAATAAAACTGCCTAGCAACAGCTCCACATTATTTTCGCGTGAACAACTTTTCAACAGGTGCACCATATAACAAACACCGCTAATTTTATAATAAAAAACGATAATGAGTAGGGGAGACATAGCCTGGTGCAGTTTTGTGAGAAAGAAAAATCTATCGTGAAGTCGATAAATATTCGGGGCATAAATAGTGTATTACGCCATTTTTGATAGTTTCAAATGTCACCAGCCGCTATCAACTGGTTAGCGTCCTAGGAGGGGAGATAATTCTATGATATTCCCTGTAACTCATCCTATCATTACTTAGCGCCATATTTATTTAACCTTATACTAGCCACTTAATTCGTTATCTATTTATATGTGCTTGTTCATTTGCTCATCGTGTACTATTTTTGTGTGATTGGTTATTATTAAAAATTACTTCCCGTAAATTGCCTGTAAAAACGCAGAACTTGTGCCTTGACAGTCAGCTGTAATGTGGCTTTTACTTCTCATTTTATTCTGGATGAATAAATGCATAGTTACTCAACAGCACTGGGTTATGTGTCTGAGCCGAGGGCTCCTTCTTGGTTGTAGAGTTGGAGACACTCTTGGACACATCTTTCGGTGCCGTACCAACCTGCTGTCAGAAGTTAAACGGCAAGTGGTGGCAGCTTACCTACCGACTCTAGTTAGTGGCTTTTAAGCCCCCAAATTCCACTAGAATAGACTGTTTTTTTACACCAAATGAGGATGATCAACTACCAACAACTCATAAACTTAGAAAAAAAACATGCAAAAAGTTGACTTACTTTCACATTTCCAACTTTTGCATATTGCTTCACTAATTATCAAAAATGCAAATGTTCAGAGAATCATTGATGCATATTGTAAATTTGGTGGCATAACTAAGAGTATGCTTTCATTTAGACAAAAAACAGTGAGCAGTGAGCAAAACTGTGAAACACGGTTTGCATTGTTCTAGAACTTGATGCATACATGTATACTCATTCTATTTGGTTGGAATAATTCATGGGGTATTTTATTACAAAGTGGTGAATTAGGTATTAATATATGTCTTCAGCAGGTAAGCAAATGTGAAGGTTCACATCTAATCAGCTACAACTGTTCTGAGCATTAAAAGTTTAGTTGCAGCCTCAGTCGCGAATTGACTGATTTTTTTATTCACTCTGCTCCAAAGTACCTTAAAAATTCAGTGTCATCTGCTGTCGCAAATGATGTGTCAGATGTATCGGATGTATCAGATGTGTTAGATGATGCTTCTGCAGCCCTTCTCTCTGCCCGAGCTTGTTCTTCTGCAACCCTTCTCTCTGCCTGAGCTTGTTCTTCTGCAACCCTTCTCTGCGCCCGAACTTGTTCTTCTGCAGCCCTTCTCTGTGTCGGAGCTTGTTCTTCTGCAGCCCTTCTTTCTGCTGGGTATTGTTCTTCTGCACCTGTTGGTTGGTCCAATCCAGCTAAAGCCACTGCTGTCCCACCTCTACCACTGGAACCAGATGGTTGGTTTTGTTTAGTCTTCTGTATCTTTGGTGGTGCAACAGCCGAAGTTTGGGATAAACCAATCAAAGCAGTTGTTTTGCCCTGAGACGTTGAAAGAGTAGCACTTGCAGCTACACGCTTATTACCAGAAGTTGATAAAGATATTACCAATTTGGTAGGGCCAAGAAGCTTCACAGATGGATAGGGCTGAGAAGAGGAAGTAGAAGGTGCTGTTGAAGATGCTGCCTTTGCTACTGTACCTTTACCTTCATCGGCGGGACGCATCGTAATAGGATTGTCTCCTGCACATATCAGAGGTAGTGTCTGACTTGGACCTGGTGCAGCAGAACTTGCTGGGCGTTGTCCACCAACCAGTGAATGATTGTCAAGTAGATCAAATTTTCCTCTTCTCTTTATCTCTGGATAGTAGTGCGCTAGTCGAAACTGGAAAATACAGAATTATACAAACGAACATTTATAATCTCAGCAGAGAATTTGATATCCTCTTTAATTATATGAATATGAATGTATAAAATATTTATTTATGAACACACTTTTCTGCGTTTAATGGAAGATATTAGCAAAATAGGGTTTTTCCAAGTCACATCAGATTCTCAAACTAGCTGAAAAGGCTTTCAATACTCTGATAATTGTGATTGGTTGGCAATCCTATAGCCTTGATCAGACATTCTCGAGTGTTTGCAATCATTTAACTCCACTACGGTAGAATTTGTTTCTAATCTAAAGTTTTGCAATTGTTGCTTTTTGGTTCAGAATTTCAATTCAATGTCGCTAGTAGAAGGTTTTTAATTAATTATTATTCCACTCGGTCTGTTGATAGTAGTTTACTTACTAGGCCTTCCTGGACAATGTCGGATATATTTTCGGTGTATTCAAATGCATTCGAAGCTCCTTCAATAATCACTTTGGAACGCTGCTCAAGTGCTTCAACTGGAAGTGCATTTATTAGGTCACTGGTCAACACACACACCTAAATTGAGCCAAAATCAAACAATGTGGTGAAATGTGGGTTCAGGAGCTTGAAAGACTTTTAAAACTGAGAAGTTAGGATACCGCAAATGAATATTGATAAAACTCTGTATTTGGACATATTGTAGTTGAATTTGCCAATACTACTTGGACACAACTGACCGGTATTGGTAGTGCTAAGGCCTGAATTCTGTAGCTCTGCTACAGGTTAAAAAATTGGGACCATCCGCATTCCTTTCAACTGTGGTGACGGACACCAAGTGCATCTGCTACCATGAAACTAAAGCCTCCTACTGCTGCTTAGTAGCCAGCTGATACAAGGGCACAACTCTGCCCTGTATAGCCAACTGATACAGGGACATAACTCTGCCCTGCATAGCCAACTGATACAGGAGCATAAGGCTTGGCTACACTGCACCGATGGTCTGATACCGATGTGCCTATGCGATGGTTCGTGGCTATGTGCAGGTGGCTACACAGGCCGAAGAAGCGTGACGCTGTACACGAGCACATCGGTGAACTGCAACTGAACTAGCCAATCACACGGCACAAAGTGAGAGTTTTTGTCTGTTTCATTTCCGACAACGAATTATTTGTTTCCCTGATATAATAATGAAATAATAACAACAACAATAATTAAAGAACAATTTCATTGTGATGTATGGCTGGTCTTGTTCACCATGAAAAAATTGTTTTCAATATTTTTGTGTTGGTTCTGTTTATTATTAAATCTTCCAGATATTATTGTGATTATTCATTAGTTATAATAATAAAAATTAATAATAAATAAATGCTGTAATAATGAATTTTATTTCATTGTACTTGTTATTAATCTTACTTATTAATATATTTATACTCAGTAATTTTGAAATTGTCAATTACCACTGTTCTATGAGCCTTGTAAAAATTAATTCACTATTCAAATTTTATTATTATAACATAATAGTTCCTTCGGAGTTGCAGTGGATGCTCGTTGTTGACAAAAATTCTAACGGAAATGTGTTGTAAATGGTTAAACTTGATGAGCTTGACAAAATATTTTGTTTCAACCAATCAGAAAAAGCCGATGTTTGTTCGGCATCGGGCATAGACCAACATGTTGGTTATGCTCACGTACAGGTCGCACGATGTTCCGAAGTGGACACACCCGTCGGGCACGCCCATCGGAATGCCTTCCGATGCAAAACATCGGCCTGTGTAGCCACACCTTAACTCTGCCCTGCATAGCCAGCTGATACAGGGACATAACTCTGCCCTGTATAGCCAGCTGATACGGGGGCATAACTCTGCCCTGTATAGCCAACTGATACAGGGGCATAACTCTGCCCTACATAGCCAACTGATACAGGGGCATAACTCTGCCCTGTATAGCCAGCTGATACAGGGACATAACTCTGCCCTGCATAGCCAGCTGATACATAACTCTGCCCTGCATAGCCAACTGATACAGGGACATAACTCTGCCCTGTATAGCCAGCTGATACAGGGACATAACTCTGCCCTGCATAGCCAGCTGATACATAACTCTGCCCTACATAGCCAACTGATACAGGGGCATAACTCTGCCCTGTATAGCTGCTGTCAGAGTTTTACTGACCATGCGCACTTTTACAGAGAGCCCTGCTGGCTCTGCGCTCTACTGTAACAGTAGTTCTTCTCCTACTAGGACAGTGGGTTAGTATGGAGACCGATCAGTCGTGACTGCAACTCCTATAGATAGGTAAGTGAAGAGGGAGAGACTGTTGTTTGTAAACCAAATTTTATTATCCAACTGACAATCATAGCCATGCATGGCCTTATATAAAAGATGCAATGCATACAAAATAATGTGCAACCATTTAGGATACAAAAGTCATTCATGCATGAAGCTAAGCATCCAATGCTAACAAACATTCCTCAAACAGTCCAATCAAATGGGTAATAAGTTACATAACTTGTGGAAGGGCCTTATGCCTTCCGCTTAGCTGTGGTCTCTGCTACCATCATATCTCAAGTCTGGTCACATACATATTTTAAGTGCTTGCAAGTGTTCGCAGGTCAGTGAACGATGATTTGTGTTGTATGTAAACCCGGACTTTGCACTGCTCAGACTACGTCGCACGCTGTCGCAGAGACTCATAGAAAAAGCCAGCTGTAAAAACTTTTCAGCGACGTAGTACGATAAAGTGTACACTTTTCTCACCTTCTTTCTCGAAAACCACATTTAGGTCAAGGCTATTCATGTAAACATGATTGCCATCGAAAAATCCTAACAAATGTAAAAAATTATTATTGTTTAATTATAATTATTAATAATTTTTCTATTATTACTTTTTCGAATGAATTATTATGACAGTTGATCTAAATTTGTAAGTATATATGTTTTTTGTGAATTTTTATATAGTTGCAGCGCTTTTTTGTATGATCAGTTGAGGGGCTCTCTAAGAATCTCATTTTTAGATACCTTGACACCAAACAAATATGTGCACAGAAGCTTTTATTGTTGCAATACTGAAAACCATATATGTACATGGTTATACCCTTGCATATAAAATAAATTGTGTATTGATTTTTGCTTCCAAACAACCAGTGGCAGCTATTTAGTTTAGAATAAAATGGAGAAACAGGGGGTGAGGGATGCGAGCTGCAACGATTAATCTTAGCAAAATCCATTGAAATACTTACAGTCATTATATGATCGTACAGAATATTTCCATTCCTTGGAAAAATATGGTTAACAATGAAGTTTATGTAGGTTAATTGGCTCAGATTGTCTTTGGCTTTGATGAAATTTAGCAGCTTTTTGTAGAGTTCAGTCCGCGATATCGTATTACCTGTGCAAAAATTCACTCAACTTTCAACTAAGTGTCAAATCAGCTAGCATTTCATCCAGCTATTATGCTCTACAGTTAGTATACTGTAGACTTATTATATTAAATAGGATAGGCATTTTTGGCTAAGTGAACAGGAAGTAACAATTGTGACAAGTATGAAGTTCTCGTTTTGGCAAGTACAAACGGCTTTTCTTTACTCTTAGTCCTTGCAAGAAACTTAGCGCAAAGGTGTTTGCAAGAAACTTAGCGCAAAGGTGTTTGCAAGAAACTTAGCGCAAAGGTGTTTGCAAGAAACTTAGCGCAAAGGTGTTTGCAAGAAACTTAGCGCAAAGGTCTTTGCAAGAAACTTAGCGCAAAGGTCTTTGCAAGAAACTTAGCGCAAAGGTCTTTGCAAGAAACTTAGCACAAAGGTCTCTGCAAGAAACTTAGCGCAAAGGTGTTTGCATGAAACGAGGCTGTAGAAGTAAACATTTTTCATAAAAACAATACAAAGTATTATGTTCCAATTATTAGTTTTAAATTTTTTAAATGGTAGGTTTTGTAAGAGAAGACACGTCAATACATTTATTTTTCTTCATGGCTTTTTTTTTCCAGCTTTGCATGCATCCAGCATTGAGAATGATTAAATATTTACATAGTTATTCTAGTTCACTTGGCTGAAAGAGCCTATTATATGCCATAGAGTTACCATATTCAGTCATCGCTCTCCCAAGAGGTCTCCGAGAGAAGTCCGTGCAGCGACCTTGTGCAAACCGTCTGCAAAGCATTTCACTGATGTCAGGCCTGCCTGCAGTAGGACGGATTCTATAACAAAACCTTATGTGATACATAGAAGCAACATATTTGAAAGGCCGAGCCCCTCTCCCCCTCCCTACTCAGAGCGTATAGCAAAAAAACTGAATTTTGTTCAGAGACTTTTATATACACAGCGAAAGTTGCAGTAAATCGGTATTGAAAACTAAAATCTAACCATGTTGAGCTTTTGCAATTAGCAAGTGTGTTAAACATAAATAAAATAAATCTTTACTGCTTCAAACTTTTCTGGCAAAGAATTATAACTTTTGTCAATTTTTAGCATAGATTTTTTACAAAGGCATAGCAAGACTACATATATTCCGACTGTTTATATTCTGGCAGACTTGTTACTTAGTAAAATCGTTTTCTCACTCTTACCTGCTGAGCACATAGGAGAGTATTATCTCTTTTATCACATATTTTGTTTCTTTTCTAGTTGGTGGTCTTTCCTCTAGATTAGCTGAACCATAAATCTCTGGAGGTGCTTCGTTAGGGCAGATGACGGTACCTAGTTGACTGCTCCGAAAGATAGCGCCTCTTCCAACTTGTGCTTTCAGAGGCACATCAATAAGTTGATTGATTTGAGCGGGAGTCAGTAAAAGGATGGTAGGATCTTTTATCAGATTACATGCCCTAGAAGGGTCCTTCAGAATACTGTACTTTTGCAACCATCGAAGCTGAAACAGTTTTGTTTTAGTGACCTGATTACAAACAAAAATACGATGTTTAACTTGATCGTTCTATATAAGAAACTTGAGTTTCCTTGAAAAAGAAACTTTTTCTATTAGTTTGACAACCAACATTTACTCGCGTTTTTAGGTTCATCTTTTTGTTTTTTTCAAATAAAAATTACCACTTACGTTCAACATGCACCTGATGTGGATTTTAATGTTGTCAATTTCTGCGCACACTGTACCTACATTCTGGCATCCTCGTATTAGCCATTAGATGGCCAAAATGGCTGGAATAAATGATACCGAATTGACCGACCCTGCGCATGAGTCAGTACCGGCCCTGTATAGATCCGTACCGGCCCTGTATGCACCATGCGGGGCCGGCAGAAAGTGAGTCAGCCTAGGCTGGGAACTAGAAAGTAGCCTGAGGGAAGAAAGAAGCCATATCCAGGAGTTAACTACCCGTAAACCTGATCAAAGATCAAGAACAGAGGCTAATAAAGACTAAAGACCAGGGACAGGAAGTAGATAGGACTGTGATTGGTTCAATAGCTTGTAACTCCACCTACCACTAAAGGGCGCCATATCCATTTAGCCCTATATACTCTATTTGATTTGTTCTCTATTTATATTTATCTGTTCATTCTTGTATTATGTACTGCCCTTATGTTATTGGTTACTACTCATGATTAGTTCTGTAAATTGCCTATTAATTTTCCCATACTGAATCAGTTTGTATTGGGCTTTTACTAACTCGTGTTATTTTGATAAATGCAAATATACTCAACAGCACTGAGTTATGAGACTTAGCAGAGGGCTCATTACTAGTCGTAGAGTTGGGAATACTCGTCTACACATCTTTCGGTGTTACACCGACCTGTTGTTGCCGCAGAATAAGAGACGCTGGTGACAGTTTACCTATCGGACCCCAAAATCCACTATACACATTATATCACTTTTTATAATGATAGCCAAAAGCTAGTGGCCATGCATATACATATATATAGCATCCATCTTATCAATTTATACATTCACATTTCTCATTTTTTGGTAATTGCAAATTTTGTATAATTTTGTGATGCAATAAACTTCGAATCATACAGAAATATTTCAATGTTTTTGAAACTTGGTTCTTAGATTTCAATTTTACTTGGTTTATACAGCCCTCTCCAGCATGTAGCCTTAGTATCTCTCCCAGTAGCCTTACTATCTCTCCCAGTAGCCTTAGTATCTATCCCAGTAGCCTTAGTATCTCTCCCAGTAGCCTTAGTATCTCTCCCAGTAGCCTTAGTACCTCTCAAAGGCTACTAAAACTTTCTGGAGGTCCACCCCTTTCCTTCCTTTCATTTAAGCTTTCGGTTTGACCTGATAACTAAGAAGAAACTTTCACTGACTTACAAATAAACTAGAGCTCTCGGAAGTGACCTAAACAAAAACTTATCACTAGTATTCTGTCACATCTTGTCGCTGACTAACTGCACATGGAGTTATCCTCCCTTCACCAATCAATACTAATGGGAAACTACCTCACCTCACAAGAACTCTCAATGTGCTAACGCCTCCACTGCTATATAATAGTTAACACCCTTACTCCATGGCATTCTTTAGAAAATATAAATAACTGTGTAGTCTGGCACGGGCTCATTGCAGAAGTTCATGTTTTGAAGTTGTCCAGCACATCATAAGTTTATTTGTAAACTATCACAATCAGGACTGCTGCAGCTAATAACTAAGCCTATGCTGGGTACTTCAAATGGTCTGAGTATTACAGTGTTTGGGCTAGCCTTCATAGTTTATATTGTAGCTTGTTTCAGTTGCTGGTTGAAGGTAGTTAAATGATTGTAAACAACAAAGTATAGTATGGTATCTTGTGTTAGAAACAGCAGGACAGTTATGCTTGGGCTCAAGGTGGGAAAGTTTCCTTATTAATGGAGGTCCATTCCTGCAGCATACACCACAATGTAATATTATGGTAAACCAGACATTTGGGTATTTGTAGAGGAGCTCAGAGCTGTAGAGAGAAGGGGAGACTGCACTGGTTTCATTTTTCATTGGGTTGCATGATTTTTCTGTTGCGAGGACAATGTCCATGATCAACTGGGCATGAGGGTTTTCTGCAGCTGCAAAAATAACACATTACACCCTACTAGTGTTTGTACCCAAGGCTTTGCTGTAGCACTAGTAATATAATAGGAGCAGATCTCTGTCATGGTGTCTAAGGACAATAACGTTCTCCCGGTTTAAAGTGCATTCTTGTTGGTACCAGGTACCATGACAACATGAAAGGTAATTTTTTGCGCATCAGCGCATTGTGTGTTTTAATTTTGTTGCAATTGTATGAATAACTAAGTAGTTATTGTGCAGAGGTTGTTTATATTGGGGGTTGGTATGGTTACTTAGATTGTGGGGTTATGTGTATAAAAATGGTAAACGCGGTTTGCTTCTACCTAGGTTTGTATTGCAATAAGTAAAATACAATGGATAAAATGTATAAAATATTTATTGTAAAGTCCGAGTTTTGATAAGATGTTAGTACTAGATAAAGTATATAAGATTATTACATAAGAAATAGTATTTAAGCTACATGTTTGTACAGAGTATATATTGTACATGTGTTTTTAAACTGTACATGCCAAGGAATAGGCATAAACATGGAATTTTATGTTAGTAGGTACATGTAAATGGGAATGGGAAAGTCCATGCTTATATCCATAACCATTTATGTACATATTCTTCTTTATTTATGGACATGTCCATATTCCTATCCAATTATTTACATGTCCATGTGCGTGTCCATACCCATGTCCACATATGTCAATGTCGTGACTATGTACATGTCCATATTCAATTTTTTACTAAACTGTTGTAGGTTCTGTCAACACTACGTCGGAACATACTCGACCTTCAGCGTAAAAAAATGTCAGTCCTCGTTTTATTTGTCTGAAGTTAACATCTTGCCATCTTTCATTATGAACCACGATTGTTTCCTTTAAAAGACTTTCTTGTCCTCGACACATTCAGATAACTGTGTTTGTTTAGATCATTACTTCGCTTGTTTAAACCTTTGGAGCTAAACTTGAGTCTTTTTCCACCCCAACAGTAGTAGGATTTAGAGTTCAACCCAATGATCCCATCTCCCAAATGTTCCTATTTAAAAACAATTCAAGTGTTCGTTTTCCATTTTCAACACTTTGTCCCAGCAATCACGTATGTTCCATTTGCATCCATTGCTTTAATCCTCAAAAGCTCATCTCTATGTAAAGTCGCAGTATGGACGTGAAAATCCAATTGGCGTAGTCGGCATAAAACTCTCTTCTCATGTCCCCTTTCACCAATGTTTTTGACGATCTGCTTAAAGCCATGTACGCGCTATCTGTATCCATTTCCACGTACTGGAAATCACTTCTATCAATATATATGTAATTAAAAAAAATTAATAATTTTATTATTTACAGTTAGGTCTACTGTTTATGATAACTATTAGGTAAGGGGAAAAGTACGAGTTGCTTACTTTTCCATAAAGTCGTAGTAAAACTGTAACGTTCTCAGCTTGGCATAATGAAAACCCAAGTGCACCAGAATATTTATGCTCAGCTGAAACAAATATCATAATGATTAATAGGATAACTTTTAAGAACGTACTAGGTTTTTGTATCAACTTTTATTGAGTTTCGAAACGTACCATTGTTTTAGGGTTTATGATTTCATAGAAATCCTCCGATATCTCCCCCACAGAAACCATCATTTGTTTCCTCTGATGTTGAATGAAGAATCTCTGGCGCCATAAATGTATTTGACCATTGTATGATTTTCCTTGTCGGTGATTGTTTTTCCATAGGCAACATTTTTTACCTGTCTACTGGTAATGGCAAGCAACTCTTGACTGGAATCCCTATGTACCATTCTCCTAGCATCCGAAACCGTTGTTTTTAAAGCTTCAAAGACCTTTCTAGTGACGTATTCTATGAGCTGATAGACTTTGGTGATTTTTAATCCCTGTTTCAAGTACCGCTTTAACAACAGACTCATTAACATTAAGTTTCTCCAAACATGCTTCCGACTCGCAGGCATTGGGGGGGGTACTTAGAAATTTGTTGGCTTTGGCAAAGTCTCTCATCTCATCACTAAAGTGCTCTCTGCTCAACATTGTGTTTTTAAAAATTGGAGGCATATCGGAAAACTCATATTCTAGTTTCTCTAGGACTTTCATATCGCATTCGATGAATCCAAAGAAATGTTCTGATCGAACTCTCTCCACTGCTTCTTTTTGATTTAATTTGTCTCAGATGTTTTGGGATAGACAGAGCCGTAAAATGTGTTGACAAGTTTTTTATAGATTTGTGTGAGTTTTTATGTGAGTCAACCAATCACACTCCCAAATCGAGATGACTGTGTAACCTAGAGTTTTGAATTACTCATCACTTTCCAACATAACTGTATGCAACTGAGCCATTGATTTTTGTTTAGTAGGATGAAGCTCCTGATGTCTATCATTGTTGAAAGAGCAGTCGTGTCTGTGCCAGAAACATCGGTGAAATTGAAAGGCAACTCAAGTTTCAACTCAAAACCTATCGATGAGGAGACCCCATTGTCCGAGAGAGACTTCTCCTCCATTGAGCTAATGTCTGATGTTGATTTTCTTTGCAAACATTTGGTACTGTAGGCGGCTGTGGGATGACTGGCTAAATTCTACTGGAGGATATCCAGTGGGCATTGACTGCATCACACACTATAAGTAAAAAGTGTTTGCATTGCTTCCATAGATCCTGTCACAAATTTTCGCTTCATTTCCCAACCAAAGGCCTCTAATTCTCGTCATCCCCTTTTGGTTGTATCTGTGCATCACCATACTGGGTCCTCCAACGATGTTTTTTTTTTTATCACGGAATACAGATGTGCATTGCATTTGACAATCAAGCAGATTGGGAGAGTCTGTCAAAAGGATTTGATGAGTTCTCAAAAATCCAAATAGAAAAAAGGTTGCACAGAAGGTGATGGGGGAGCTTTGTCAAACATCCAGCGAATTGCCTCACCTGATAATGACATACCGTCTTTCAACATTTCAATCTCGTGTTCTCTGTAGACAGCTCTTTGTCTTTCCAAAGCTTGAACAAGTGGGGTTACGTCCAAGTTGTTGTACCACTTTAAAAGATCTCTCATGGTGCTCATGCTTTCATCTTTCCATGCATTTTGACAAATGGTGTACTCTCCTTTGCTGTTGCTTTTCTGCTTTAACGAACTGTAAAAAGCTTCTCTTGGCAGTAGATGTTAAAAAATCTATTTGTAACTTTGCATTTGTATGCTTTGAAATACATTTCATAAGTGTGTCCGGGTGCGATAAAGTTTATGCAATCCAAAAACAAAAACAAACCTATACCGATCACAGACATTTTGATTCTTTTCTTGACGACAAAATGAGAATCTTTGACGGAGGCGTTTTTCAACTGTTGTAGCAAAATTCCTTTCGTCACATTAATGCCGTAGCTCCGCGAATTGAATTCTAGAATAGGAAGCTTTTCCATGTACTGTTCCAGTCCATTTAGAACTCTAGAGGCTCCCAGTTTTTATCTAAATGGGTTTTGTTGTAATGGTGATTAACCGGGGAATCTTTGTTCGAATTTTGCCAATAGATGTATCATGTCTTCTACTTGTTCTATGATTTGTGAAAAGTTCTTTTCTCACACGGACATACACTTCTTCGCTGATGTTTTTCAAGTGTTGAATAAATTTTTCAACGCATTTTTTATCATCACTGTTGTTGATAATACATCAAGGCAGCTGAAAACCTGATGCATTTGAACAAATGGAGATGCTCAAGAGCTTATGTTTGCTGGTTCAGAAGAGAGTGTCCGTATCTCTATTGTCATCGCATTTGGGTAGCAGACACTTGATATTGTACATGGCAAAATACAAAAAATATCTGAAAGGGTCATTTGTGCTAATGCTTATTCCGAATTATTCCTTTAGCTTACCAAAAATGTGGTGGAAGGTTTTTATTCTCTTCCGGGAAGCTCCATGCTTGCTACGTCCGAGGTTGAGCATCAGCGTCTTTTCAGATTACCAAATCTGTTAAAACGAGTGGAACAATTCAACATGTCTAGGCTTGGCATATGTTTCCAAATTTTTATGAGACTGAAGTGATTGATATAAAAATCCCAATTGAGTTTATCCTCGTATTCCACGTTGGAGTTTCAAATAACTGTTGAAGTCTTGTCTATATTTAGAGTGAACAACGCTATCTTGAGTTGAACTGCTTTTTCCAAATCTAGCAAGTCGGACACTTCTACTCCTTTTTCCTTCTCATACCTCAAGTAAACCCATGCTGATGGGTCATCGATGTCACAACCAATGAATTTTAATATAATTTTAGATGATTTTTTGCCAAATTTTCTTCGGGAGATTTTGTAAAGCTTTTTTTCTGGAGTTCTCCATGTGAAGCAAAACACCGGAAGTAAACATAGATTTTCAGTGATTCGTTCCCCATCGTGATTTTTCAACACGGTTTGTACATGTCTGGTGTTGAGATTGTAAGAGGGCAGAGTCATTGGAGATGGGCCAATTCTTCCGATTCCGATCAATTTGTAAAAATAAAACATAACTTTTGTGATCAACATCAGTCTCCAAGCTGTATTTCGCCTCAAGCTATTAGCACAGTGATTGGTCTCAGCGACGTTGGTGAAGAAATTGTCAAGCTGTCCTTTGGATTCTACTCAATAAGCCCTAGGGTAGACAGTGGCGTTGTTAGACGATGAGTGAAAATAACTGAGTTTGTTGTCTTTTTTTGTCTATAGGATACAACCTACGCTGCAGTTGACTTTCGCTGTCACACTCGATTGCCTCCACACTTTTTTTTATCAATTCCAATGCTCCCAAAGCGCAATAATCATTTTGGGAGACATTGGCTTGGTCTCTCAAATTTCCATCATAAAGTCTTACGTATAAAATATCTATGACTTTAGCTGGTCTATGTTTGGTTTTTATAGCACCACAATATCTGGCTATCAGTTCATCTCCTTCATCACGAAAATTTGGAGGTTGACTATCATCGACAATACCTAGAGATGAAATTTGATTAGGTATTTTACTCCTGACTCACCCATTTTTCTTCCTCCGTCCGCTTCTTCTTCTTCGTCATCATCATCGTCATCAGCTCCTTTTTCAATCCACAATACTTCATATTAATTTTCCATCGTTGGAGCATCTTCATTTTCTTCAACAGCAGCTTCCACAATCAGATCGACATCTTCGGGTTTTTTTCTTATGCGAAATTCTTATATAACATAAAGGATTTTTTCGCGCTTAAATTATTTTTCGTATTTTTGCAAACTTCTTTTATATTATAAACAGTCTCCACACAAAAAAAACAACACTTTTTCTGTGAACTAGGATTTTTTTATGTTGCAAAGTGTCTTTTGAGCGAGCATTTTTGTTGGTTGTAAGCTTGAATCACTCAGTTAGTTAGTTAGTTATGTTTCATTATTTTCCTCCTAAAATCATTATGAAATGATGCGCCGGAGAGAATTCCACTAGAAAAAATTGTTCTAATAAAATGCCAAAAGAAAAATTACAAGGTTATTCATTCAGTAATTAAAATAAAGCTCTAAAATTTACCATACTTATAGAAAAATGAGCTCATCAATTTCGCTGTTCGACAAACAGGCATGTTTGTTGACAACGAGACTCGTGTTCGCCTGCCGGTCTTATAAGTTATTAGCTCTCTGAGCGGATGACCAGGGTTATTATCGATCTTGCTCATTAGCCTTCTGCTAATGTCATCTATGAATGATACCACAGGCTGTAGATTATGATCACTGATTGCCTCATTATAGCTGATATCAGGGTTCACGATCTTTAATGCACGACACTCGATCTGAGTGATGCGTTGCTGATGATGATCACTGATAATAGTACCCCATACTGGACAGGCGTAGGTGAGAAGCGAGCGTATGTTTGCGGTGTAATATAGGAGAAGGCCTGATGAGTTCAGACCGAGTCTCTTTAGTTCCCTCATGGCATATAGGCGACTTGCGAGGCTATTGCACATGTTGTCGATGTGATGCGAGAAGGTCAGCCTACTGTCTATGGTAGTGCAACTTCGACCATTTAAGAAGCATTGTTTTTACACAGAAACCATCCACTCCAGCAAAGTTGTCTGAAGGAACAACATTTTCTACAGCATCTACTACAACTAATACGAGGACTCTCAGCAATAAGGTACAAATTAGTAAATAGCGTTTTAACACTAGTTGAAAAAAACCACCTAGTTGCGCTGTGGAGTGACAGATAATCAACATCCGAGTTTTAATTATTCATTGTTAATTGTACTTAGGTAGTTCTCACTCAAAAAAAAGGTGCGCTTGTAGGACCTAGTTGGTATGCGCTCAAGAATACAAAGTCTTTGACAATGATCAAATTGACTTTGTTGTCAGAGATAAACCGCCTGGTTCTAATTATTTATTACTAAGATTATTTGTGCAAATTACGTTGTTTCTCTACAAAACAATAAACACGTTGTGTTATTATGTATATTAGTACAAACATTGCTGTTTTTTTATATTACCATTGATGAAATTTATGAATCGTTCATTGACACAACTCCAAAAGAGAGTAAAGTCAAAACAACCCAAACAATCGCTAAAAGAAACATGGTGTTGCGAAAGAAACTTCAACAAAAAAGCCAGCTCTTCCCAAGCTAATTATGCCTACAGAGCAATTCCGTGAAAAGCAGGAGTGTAAGGAAGTGATATCCGAGGCGGATACAGCTCTAAAGATTGCCAAGACTCTCGAAGGATAGAAAGCAAGTGAATTGCATAAAATTGGATCTTCCCGTTTGCTAAGAAGTGTTGATGCCCCGACCATTACGGAAGTTGTAGCTGTCAATAGCAACACCGGTGGATTTGGCAGTTACTTTGTTCTCACACGCTACGGCAACACGGATATGATAGAAATTGAGAGAGTAATTTTCCAAGCATAATATTTGAAAACTTTAATCTTTCCAACTACCCTTACCTTGCGCCCCCGTCTACTTGGGTGAGCTTCAGAGTCCTAAAAAGAAAAATACTACTTGCTACAATCTCAAGCGCATTAGCACTAAAGGCTTAAGCTTGGGAGAAGTTACCGCTGAACCGAAGGGATTGAGAAAGATGACCAAGTATGAACTCAAACAGAGCTTTAACATCAAACATCTCACTACTTTCAGACAGAGCACAGTTTTTCCTTATATGTTGTCGTTGAACAATTTATACCACGATGATTCAATGGAGAAGAATCTGATGTAACTTGCATTCGATTCAGCTTGGAAAGAAATGAAAAGAGAGAGATAAGATTGCTTTTCCTACCAAATAGATACAATGAGGAACCTGAAAAATATGCTCAGTGTTTGAAGATTTACAATGGAAAACACATATTACACAGTAGTCTTTCTCTCCACATCCAGCAGTGCTGATTGGGAACAAAACCATAGTCAAGGAAGTACAATGAAGAATTGTCAAGATCGGATACAGATAGGGATTTGCGGATTTCCTGAATGAGAAATTTGTAGAGTTTGGAACAGAACTCAGCGCTAATGATAACTATTAGACTATTTCTACGATTTGTTATCAAATTACTTTCACTACTACAAATACTGCATTAAGCTCTTGTATACTTTATCCCTAACTAGTACTAACAACTTATCAAAACTCAGACTTTCTAATAAATTTTATATAAATTTTGTCCATTGCATTTTACCTATTGCACAAATAAACTGTAACAAAACTCAATACAAACCTAAGTATGAACGATACCAGTATACCCTTTTTATACACTCAACCCTGCAATCTAAATCATGACACAAATCCCAATACAAACAAACCCTCCACAATAAATATTTAGTTAATCATACAATTACAACAAAATTAAAACACACGATAAAACTGGTGCACACAAACCGTATCTTTCAGGTTCTCATCGTACCTGGTGCCAACAAAAAGGCACTCGGGACCAAGAGAACTTTATTTCCCTTGGGTAACATGACATAGATCTGCTCCTATTATACTACTAACACTGCCTAGCCCAGCTACCAGCCGCATTAACCAATTCATCGACTAGGCATTCATAAAGTAGGGAGCCCTGTCGCTGTATGCTACACAGAAGACCACTCAATTCTCTGTGGAAGTGCACTGGATGGTTGCAGTCATATTACTGGTCCATTAGTTAGCTGTAACCATGTAACCCTCTTGTCTGCCAGCGCATCAACACAGTAAGCTTCCAATAGCTTGACTACTACATACTAACTCTTGCCAAAGAAGATACTGTCTTGATACAGCACCAAAGAACACTGTGAAGGAGTTATCTGAGTTTCCAAAATACTGCTAGTCGTCCGCTCAAACATAAAATTCTGTGATTTTGAGTTTATACGTTTATTTATTTTATTGCAAAGCAATTTAAGAGCAAAATCCACCAGCTAAGGTTAATTAAGAGCAAGTGCAAAAGGCAGTGGCTGATAGCTAATGGTAATGATTGAATCAAATGGTCAGACTTTTATCGGCTGAGCTAAATGAAAGCATTGGTCTAGATAACAAGTAGACCAACCAATCACACACAATTCAAATATAATTAAGCAAAGGTTTAATGACAAGAGCATATTTAAGTTGGTCTGGGCCAGAAGTAAGAGGCGGGTTCAACAAGTTATCATCCAATAGCAAATACCTCTAGAGGTATCTTTGTCTGCTGCAAGGTTCCTATTTTTTTAGGAACAATGGCTCAAGTCCATGAACACTTATATCTAAAAATAGTATCCTGCAGATTAGGGTGGCTGAAATATCTCAGTTACCATTTTAGTCCTCAGGCTATGGCAGCCATCTTGGTGCTGGCCTGGTATTTCTATGCAGAGAATGGCCAGTATAGAATGATGCGAAGCTGGTTTGGAATGCTACAGGCCCAGTATAGCAGGTATAGCAAGCACTACTTGCTCCCACAGTGTTCCCTGTGCTAACACCAGAGAGAGTCAAGCCTACGCCTACAGATGAACCAAGGTCGCCTGTACTCTTGAGAACTGGTAACTTTCCATCATGTCATTATGTATTTTGAATTGTAAGCAGTTAACTAGTTTATTTTGTGCCAGCCTATAAATAACGATTTATTTCGCCCAGCTTAGTTTTGCCTGAGATAGTATCTAGTCTTGCTCAGAGAAGTGTCAGCAATTGCGTGTACCAATTTAGTGTTGTCTATGTGTTCAAGTTACTGTACGCTTGTGAGGACTGCTCTTGTGTTATAACTAATAAATTATTATTAATCGGAAACATTGTGTGCTTAGTGAGGCCGGTTGCCTATTACCAACATCCGGGTCTGTCTTCTATAGGGACCTCCTACAACCTATACTACCACACCGGTAGCACTTGCTGTTTGTATCAACTGCCCTCCACAGGGAGCCTAAGCTACCAGTCTATTTGCGCCCTGTATTACCTTACTGCTATTGCTATACAGTACAGGCACTTTATAACAGTTGTCGGTAAAGGAATTCTCTAGATCACAACAAAATCCTTTACAGTACTACCTCACTGGTAGCGCTCCCGATCCTGTACTACGGTTATAGCTACATGGCTCACAGTGGGTGTGAGCTACAGAATAGTGCAGTAGACTGTTACAGAGCATCACACAGTCAACTCTCTCTGGTAGTGTTTGATAAAGGAAGAATAACCGTCAGCACAAAGCACAAAACTCTTACAATATTGATAACTCTCCCTGGCCGTATAATGTTGGATGTGATGTGATGTTTGTGTGTGACAGGAAGTTCAAGGTTATAAAATAAGTTCTATCGGTATTGGGTTAACCAAGGAATATGGGCACATACATGGGTTACAGGAACAAAGGCTAACTGGAGAAGACCTGGATGACTGACGTCATCCAGATAAGAGTGCTCTTCTTGAGTTAGAGTTTACTGCTGAGTGGACCTGTTTATTTGCTTTCCTTGCAAACTCTTCATCTAACGTATAGCACAAAACAAGTTTGTATCAAACACCAATGAGTAACAGATTACCTCACTGAATTAAATCGAAGTTAGATGGTATATGTATTAATATTATTGCTAAACACATAGTATTTATGGTACTTGATAGACTCGATACTCACAAACAACCATTTAGATACAGCAAACACCTCTTTATCCAATGATCTAACTGCTGCTTCCATCCAAATAACCAACTTGTAAGCATCAGCAGCATTCCCAGAGGACAGCAGTATTTCTATGGCAAGCTCTGCAGTTATGGCAATAGCCTAAATAACATTAGATATGGTGGCATACATTTGTTTGTATCAAACACATTCAAGGCTTCAAAATTGGCTTAAAAAACCGCGTCAACTGAATACGGCTAAAAATGAATTTGTGAAAAAAAAGTTTATCAGAAACTAATGCAGACCTAAGATCTACTTTTTTAAAGTGGTCTCATTTGATTCTGTTTTCTATTACAATTACGTGTGAGACAGGTGGCAGTGAATATTAATCTTAGTTTTCCTATCCTAATGCAGATAATACGCAAAATAAATTTTTTTTAGGAAACAGTTTAAATAACCAGAGTTTGATGACCAGGATATGATATTTAGTAAATGCTACCTTTGTATATACCGCTTAATAACTGCTGTCTGTGGCTTTTTTTGTAGAAAATACAATGATTGAGTCAAGTTAAACGAACTAGAGAAACTCATATATTTTTACTACAATGACAGGTTGTATACCTTACCATCATTGTCCAATCATCATGAGGTTTCTGGTTGCCAGTTAATTTTGATACAAAACATTTGCTCAACAAATTTTGAAACCTTCGCTCCTCCTGATGACCCATTAAACCGTGGATATTGATGCTCCTTAGAAACAAATCTTTTATAGTTTGATACTGGGGCTCTGCCATTAGTCGTTCACCTTTTAAAAGACAGAGACTGAGATTCAATGTCCCGCACAGCAACCACAGGTACAAAAAAAACACAGAATGTTATGTTTCTGGTTACTCGGTATTAAGTCACCGTCTAAGGGGAGGTTGAACTGATATTTGGTATCCCATTCCCTCCTTGTCTCAGTATTACGGTTATGTGGCTCGGGGTTATCGTTGTGAAGTTAAAACCATCTCAAAGGGCTTGCAAGGCTGATTATGTTTTGTTCAGGAAAAATGCCCCCATTGGTTTGAGCATTCAGGAATAGTGACCCCATTGGTTGGAGCATTCAGGAATAGTGACCCCATTGGTTGGAGGTTTCAGGAATAGTGCCCTCATTGATTGGAGCATTCAGGAATAGTGCCCCCATTGGTTGGAGCATTCAGGAATAGTGACCCCATTGGTTGGAGCATTCGGGAATAGTGCCCCCATTGGTTGGAGCATTCAGGAATAGTGCCCCCATTGGTAGGAGCATTCGGGAATAGTGCCCCCATTGGCTGGAGCATTCAGGAATAGTGCCCCCATTGGTTGGAGCATTCAGGAATAGTGCCCCCATTGGTTGGAGCATTCAGGAATAGTGCCCCCATTGGTTGGAGCATTCAGAAATAGTGCCCCCATTGGTTGGAGCATTCAAGAATAGTGCCCCCATTGGTTGGAGCACTATTAAATTTCAGTTGTGCGCAGTAAAGGACATTATCACATTTTTTCCAGAGTTTTTAATAATTTTAGAAAGCTTGCCAATATTTGTGTTCAACTACTCAGGCTGAGTTGGAAAAGTTGTTAAGGTCCATCTAGTACCCATGTTAGTAGTAATATATGAGCAGATCTCCCTACCAAGTGTTTTTTGTGGGGGTGACTCCCGGGATTTATTCAATGGGTTACGGCGTTGATTGGAGCAGCAGGTTAATACTTTATGGCATTTATTTTTTGATTTTTGTTTTACATAATTTTATCTCTTATGGCAACTTGAGTGTAAAGAATTTTTTTTAGTTTTTATACATTCATGCATATATGTATAACCATGTACATATTTATGGGTATATTAATGTCTACATTGAATAAAAATGAATCGTCGTACGATTATACACATTTATTGCATAATAAGTATATTCAATGCTAACACTATAAAATAACATGGAAAACTTCTAACATGATCTCAAAATGAAAAAATAGATGAAGCTAGGTATTCATCTATTTGTATATATCTACAAGAAAAAGGGGTATATTTGGTAAGATATTCTTGCATTCCATTCAATTTTCATTAATTTTGGAGTGAGGGTTTTATCCCACACGTTCCTTTGATTTGTTTTAAAAGTGATCATTAATAGTTATAGTTTTTGACATTCTTAAGACGGTTTCAAAAGTTGGGTTTCATTACATACCTTTTCTTTTAACTTTTTGAAAATAATCGTTTATATATACAGTTTTCATTATTTTTTTAAAAGAAAACCACCAAACTCATCAAATTACTCCTCTTTTTAGGGGAAATCTCCCCATATAACGCAACTACTTATAAAACTTTCAACGTGTTCTGAAATGAAAAAATAGATGAAGTTAGTCATTCATCTATTTGTATATACCTACATATATTGGGATATAATTGGTAAATTTTTCTGTCATTCCATTCAATTTCCATTAATTTTTGAGTGAGGGTTTTATCCCACACCTTCCTTTTGAATTTTTTTTAAAATAATAATTAATACTTATAGTTTTTGACATTCTTAAAACTGTTTTGAAGTTGCTTTTGGTCATCCATGAAATAAATCTTCAGGATTGCCAATATCTCAATGACTCATGTCTGGTCTATATTGTATAGGGGAAATCTTCCCATATAACGTGGCTAGACCCAGTAAATGCTAAGTAATACAAAGTACTTTAGCCTGTAATGACAACCGATGTTGTACTGATGATATATCTTAGGGAGGAAGTCCTTTATTCTGTGTACTTTTGATTCCATGATGAACTGAAATAAAAAAAGTTATGTATTAGTATAGGATGATTAGACAGTAATGTAAATGAATTATAAACTTTTTATTTTTAAACTCCCATGTAAAAAAATACACTGTTTACACACGAAAAAGCCCTTTTTTCATCTGGAAAATATGTATATATATAGATATATATATAGAATTTGGATTGTTTTACAAAAAATGTTCATGAGTTGATTATTCACGTATAATACAAACCGTTTTACGAAAACAAAAAAAATGAATATCTCACGCAATTTTGAATAAAATTATTCACCTAAAACATGAGTTGTTATTGACTGTAAGTTGATTATTCCTGTACATGTAGGAAAAACTGTTGTTTATTGCACGAAAAAACTCAGCATTATTTGTTGGACTCACACAATTTTGAATAAAACTATTCATCTAAAACACGAACTGTTATTGACTGTGAAAACTTATTTGTTCATATGTTTTATTCATTTTACGTGAGAAAAATTGTTGTTATTTACGTGAGAAATTAAGGATTTTCTGATGTAAGAATACACAAAATTTTCACCGAGAAAAATTGTTGTTATTGACGTGAGAAATTGAGGATTTTTTGTTGTAAGAATACACAAAATTTTCACAAAATTATTTTTTGAGTCTATGGTAAAACTAATAAAGCTCACCATAATCAATAGTGATATGATTCCCTTGAGTTATAGATTAGCTTCTTGAGCTCTTGTTCTGAACAGTTTTCTTTTTCAGCATCATCGAACTAGTTGAGAAAATCATGAGAGTTTTGACTATCAGTCATTTTGGAGATTTTGATGAGGGCTTGATGAGCTGCGAGTACACTGACGTTGTAGAAAATTAAATTGTCTGCGTTTCGATTTAGTTCCTTGAACAGAATAACTCCACATCTTTCCGATGACACAGCAGAAGCTACTTGAAGAGGAATGTACATATCTTCGACCAGTAGTTCTTCATCTACGACACATCTGTATTGAACTAGAAGAGACTCATCATCCCCGATCAATCGTCTGTCACATTTTGTTAGCAATTCAGGGTGTTCAAAACATATGACGCTATCTGTTGGGAAATCCTGGAGATGGGCTACCTCAAAATAAGCATTGATTTGTCTCATACTCTTCTCTGGTAATATATCAAACGCATTCTTCATCTTCAGTGGTAGACAACATCCTTTGTCTTTGGCAGCGCGAAAAAATTGCTTTTCCAGTCTTTTCAACACCCATGTAGATCAAAATCAGTGGTTTTGTTTGCGTAGCTTCATCAACAAGTAATCCTGCCTCAGATGAAATAGTGCTCTTCACTCTAACTATCTATTCATCCTTTTTATAGTTGTAGATGATGGTGAAGTTTGTTTTATCATGGACATCGATGGTTAATAGTAGTAATATATGAGCAGATCTCCCTACCAAGTGTCTTTTAGTGGAGTTGAACCCCGGGGTGAATGCAATGGGTTACGGCGTTGACTAGAGTCGCTGAGTTAATATTGTATGGCATTTAAGTTTTGATAATTTTTTATTACCATTTTTTCTACCATTGTCTTCACTATTACAAATACTATATTAAACTCTTATACACTTTATTCTTTTACTAGTACAAACATCGTATCAAAACTCAAACTTCATATTAATTATTATATACATTTTATTCATTGTATTTTACCTATTAAACAAATAAACCATAACAAAAAGCATTACAGACCTTTAATATCTTCTCTTTTATAGCAAAACTATACAATAATACATCGCTTTCTTATTATACAATACTCTGTAATAAGACTATACAAATAATTATACATTGTTTATTCAACAATCAAACACAATACAAACCCCCCCCCCCCCACCGATATAAACCAAACATACATACAATATTTGTAAACTGATCAATCCCATGCACCTAAATCATCATACAAAACTAAATTATAACAACTGGTGCACGCCAAAAGATACCTCACAGGTTCTAATGGATGCTGGTGCCAACTAAGTTACACTTGGAACTAGGAGAACCTTGGCCTTAGACTCCATGACAGAGATCTGCTCCTGTATTACTATTAATGCTGGTCTGGGATGACCCAGTATGGGTCCTCTATGTCTTATATGTGGGATTCAGGGTCAACGCATACCCGGGATAGGACCCGGTTTAGCCTGGCGCTTGAACCCGGTATAACTTGTCCATAGCATAAAGGGAAATTCCCGGTTCAATAAATAAGTTGTAATGGGCGATGGGGGAAGGGGTGTAAGGGGACTTTAAGGTAAAATGTTGGAGGGGGTGGGGGTCTAATTATCTTGAGCACAAAGATCCACCACAATATTATCAACTGCTTACCATAGTCTTCCAATACAACAGCTATTCTCTGCCCTACATAGTTGCGTATAGTTCTACCACTGATTTCCTCTTCAAAGTGATCCTTTACCATTGTTCCTACACTGTCAGGCATCCTGGTATGTAAAAACAACATGATTAGGCATCGGCAACTGACTTGTGTGTCAAATTTCAACAAATCTGCTGCTAGTAAGTATTTATGATTAGCCAATCAAACTACATTGTATGTTAAACAATCCAATTCTTTTTTTATTTAGTAGTAAATTTTCAAAACAAATAACCTAATAGTATTATTGACTTGCTAGTCACCAGTATGACTACAAATAGGATGCCATGAGACAATAATGACTACTGATTGAATAATTATGGTTTCAATAATAGATAATGAAAAGAAGGGAAAGTTTTGTTTGGCAAATCAAGAAAGAAATATTTGACTCAGACCAAAAGCAGCACTGTTTGTGGATGAATTGCACAAACAGCTGATCTATTCATTTACAAATTTTTGTTTAATGCAAATGTGTCCATCATTCAGAAAAACAAGGAGTGTTAAAAGTAAAATTCACAAATTGCACAAATTATTTTTGAAAGCATTTCATGTGTAGAAAATTTTGTATTGGAATGAATTGAGCCGCTGAAACTAATTTTAATGTAAATCCTGTGGACCTGCTTTGGCCTGCAGGCCATATATTAGTAGCCTATATGGTACATGGGTTATTTGTATCAGTTTTTAATAGATTTTGCAGTCTCTATCACTGACACAACAATATGCACTCCTGCAATTGCACGAGGTTCATGACCCAGACACAGTACACCCGAGCTTATTCTAATAAATGCTTTATTATCCAATTTTATTTAGCAATACATAATGATATTTAAACACAATCCATAAAACATCGGCCTCTCCACCTGCACAGCAATTTATTTTATAGGAAGAGACAGGAACCCTCATTCCCTTATTAGCAGTGAGCCAATAACACAACACAATACAAAACATTAATGAATAGAAAGAGGTGATACAAATTGCAATAACAAGTTGGGTCAATAGGAAAGGTGTGCACATGGCTGCTTTCCCATTCTTTTACGTGTAGTGAAAACTTTCCATTCCTTATATGGAGTCCTTGCTTCCTAGTCTTTGCTCTCATCATTCGTACTGCTCGGTATCTGTATAACGAAGGGCGTTCTGTTCCTAGGGGCTCAGGCTACCAATATCAGTCACATTTGATACTGGCCCGGGGTCTGGCCGGGGACACCCGGAATATTAACTCGGGGTAAGTTATCTTAAGTTCTATAGGCAGGATACAGGGTCTATACTGGCCCGGTATAGCCGGTATCTTTAAATCTGACAAAGCAAGTGTAGGGAACAAGGGAAAAGGCTTCAGGTCTATCCCAATGTCATTATTACAGGTAGGGAGGGGGACACAGGTGGTTTCTAGGGTAGGGGGCGGACAGAGGGGTGGGGACGGCTAACATTTCATACAAATTTCTCACATACCTCGCTTTATTAGCGGCACAGTCTCTAATTCTTACATCCATCACTCACACTCTTCTCATCACTAGTCTGAGCGGTTCTGGGGAGGGGGTGAGGAAGGGGAGAAAAACTTCCTCAGGAGTGTTAGCTTGTTCCAGGTGTGGTCAGTTGTTCTCTTTATCTTGGTGATTTGGTAGCCCCGTCTGGTAGGTGGGGATGCTCTAGGGGGACTCTTGTGTGTATTGAATTGGGGGGAATAGGGGGGAAACTTCAGAGTCGCCTTTGGTTGGTATTTTTTTGGTGGGGGAAGGTCTGGAAACTCACTAAAACTGCTCAAGGAGGAGGTAGGCTCCCTAGAATGTTGGCACTGCAAGTTCTTCCTGGGTGTCGTCTTGCAGCAGCCATCTGCAATCAACGAGGCTTGCTCCTTCTGGGCTGATGTATGCAGTGGTGGTCTCTGGGTTTCCAGCAAGGGTGGCTGCGGGCATTATTCCGCCATGAAGCACAGGCAACAATTATCCAACACGGGTCTGGGAGGAAGGGTTGTACTGCATCGGTTGTACTTCCAACGGCAAGTTAACGTTGCTGGTTTCAGACTGGGGATTTGCAGCAGCTGCATTGACTTTGTTTTGTTGGTGTAGCATGTCCAGGATTAGTTCTAGGGATAGAGCAGTTGCTGCCTCTTGGCTATCAGGTGCTGTAAGTTGTAAGTTTGTTAACATTCTCTTTCAACCTCCTGATCACTATATCTATTATTGGGGGAGAACGGGTGCATTTCTGGAGGGGTTGGGATGGACTGGGGGGAGGGGGGATGGAAGGCCTGAGATGACATCTTTTGGCAGGTCAAATGGTGTACCACAAGGGTAGGTGGGCTCTGCAGGTGGGCCAACCAGGGCACTCACTTCCTCGAACAATATTACTTTGTCAAGGTATCTCTCCTTCTCTCTGGCAATGTCCACTGGGTGAGGGGTTGCAACCACTTGATGGCATCAAGGCTGGCCATAGCATTGGGGTGGACCCACATTTCACCTACGGTGGCCTGTAGGTGCTGGAGCTATAGCAGGGAAAGCGTGGCTGGCGGGAGGACAACTTCAGTAGTTGGTGTCTGGTTCCTAGGGCAGCTAGGTCTGGTTCGATTTGGGCAAAACTAGCTGGATGTGTTGATTGGAGATTCCTCTATTGGCTGCTGTAGGCGGGGTGGCGTTCTCTGTTCCATCAGGGAGAGTGGGGGAAAGGTAGTGCTACATGAAGGCCTTGAGGGAGGAGAAGCGGTAGTAAGGGGTTATGGATGTCTGGACGGGGAGACTTCTTTGTCAAGGGGGTCAGCTCCACGCATGTTAGGACGGCTAGCCAGTTTCATGGCTGCTGGGGCTCAACCATAAGGTTCCCGACAGGCCTTGTATGGTCTAAGGCAGCTGCCATTTTGTGCAGAATGTTGACCATGTCTGTTGATGAGATCAGTGTGGTTGCTGTATGCCTGCTCAATAAGGTAGGGTCCAACAAGCGGGGGTCGTAATTTGGGGTTCTCGTTCTTCCTCTGTCTCTTATTTTTGAACCACACTTCGTTTCCTGTCCGGAATAGTGATGGCTCCTCTCCGTCATCTCATTTCAGTTGTTTCTGCTGCATTCTCAAGGTCTTGTGGAAATCCTTTCGTCTCTTTTGCAGGGGCTGTGAGTATTTGTGCACTATCATGCACTCGACTAAGGGGGGTGGTAGGTTAGCTGGCGGGGAGACGCAGTTCTCTGCCCATCATGAGAAAATTGGGCATCTCACCAGTGGTAGAGGGGGGTGGCACGGAAAGCTCTCATTATTTGAGGAAGAATCAGCTCCCACTCTTCCAGCCGTCTTTTAAGGAGGAGGGAATGTAGTGCATCTCCAAGCACCCGGCTATTCCGTTCCACAACTCCGTTGGCTTGGGGGTGGTAAGGGGTAGTCCTGGTCTTTTCTTCCCACCAGAGGTTTCATAGCTCTCTCTTGAGACTTGATTCAAATTGAGTGCCCTGATCCGTGTGCATCTGTTCGGGCAAGCCCAAGTAACTGAACTCGCGTTCATCTAGAGCAGTGGCAACTACTGGGGCTGTAAAATCGGGGAGGGGGAGGGCGTGTTGCCAACGTGTGAAATGGTCTGTCATGATGGGGATCCACTTATTCCCTTTGTTGGTCTCAGGGAGGGGCCAACCAGATCTGCAGGTAACTTCTGCCATGGTTGACCGACGTACATTCGTTGTCGGGCTGGGATGGGCTTCGTTCCCCCGTGTTTCGCTCGTTGGCATGTCTCACAGTTGTTGATAGCTCTCCTCACATCAGCAGTCATGCCCAGCCAGTGCCAAGTGAGATTCAACCTCTTGAAGGTTCATTGGATACCTTGGTGGGCCATGACATGGGTCTCCCACACTACCTTACCCCGCAGACCGGGGGGGGAATACAGCACACCAGCGGGATCTGTCCTGGCCAACGTGTTGTATCTCAAACACACCATCAAAGTCAAAGTTGCATAGAGTGTCTTTTTTTCTCTAACTGGCCCAACTCGCTGCTTCCGAGTTCCAGCTGTTGGGGGGTCTACAGAAGTGTTGTTCTTGATGGCCTCGTGCGTGACTGCTACAAGGAGACGGTCGGTCTGCTGAGCTTCCAACAGGTCTGTATCAGGAGTGGAGGGCATATATGGGTGTCAGCTACTACTCAGGGATCTGGCTGTACAGGGTGAGATGGTAAGTGTGGGGGTGGGGGTAAAGGGTGGCTGGGGAGGGCCTGGACTACTTCTTCTTTGGTGGGTCCACCATCTCTGGCTTCAATGTGGTTGCACTACTTGCAGTCAGAGGGGCGACGCTGGCTTAGCCCGTCTCCATGTCTGTGTAGGTGTCCACTATGATCTCTCTGGTAAATTGGAATTCGGTTAGGGTTTCTAACCATCTGTTACTTGGCTAGAAGGTTGGTTCCCCTTACATAGCCACAAGAGGGAAGTGTCGTCAGTCTGAACCCAGAATGGTTGTCCGTAGAGATAGGGCTTGAAGTGTTTGACCGCAATTCTTTCCAAGTGACGCAGTAGTTGTGCTTTGGGGGCTAAATGTTTTACTGTAATATGACATCACCCGCTCTTCATCATTCTGTATTTGGGAGAAAACAGCCCCGACCCCGTCATCACTGACATCTGTGTCTAAGATGAAGGGGCTGTTGGCGTTGAGATAGCCAAGGATAGGGGCGGAAACCAGTCCAGCCCTAAAGCTGCACAAAAGGCTTCTCTCTGAGGGTGCTCCCATTCCCACGAACGCCTTTGTAGGTGAGTTCGGTATGGGGCTTGGCCATACGGCGTAAAACTGAGGGAGGTACTGTCGATAATATCCAACAGTGCCAAGGAACGCCTGCAGTTCCTTGAGGCAGGTAGGGGTTGGCCTATCTTGGACTGAAGTTGTCTTCTCCGGGTTGGTGGAGACACCACACTCACTGACAACGTGGTCAAGGTAGCGGACTTGGGATTGCAGAAGTTTGCACTTGATTGGATTTACTTTGAAGCCAGCTGCCTTGAGCCGCTGAAGCATTTCAGCCAGCCAATGCAGATTGGTTGGGAAGTCGGGGTTGGCGACAATAATATTATCCAGGTACAGGAAGAGTGATTTCCAGTGGACGCGTGGAGTACTCATTCCATTAGCCTCTGAAAAGTGGTTGGGGCAGAGGTTAAAACGAAGGAGAACCTTTCATTTGTATAGGCCAGACCGAGTAGAGAAGGTGGATTTGTCACTGGCATCAGTGTCCAGGGGACCAGCCAGTATCTGCTCACAAAGTCGAGGCTGCTGAAGTAACAACTGCCCGACAGGGCGTCCAGGCTCTCATCTATCTGGGGGAGAGGGTTTGCATCTTGCTGTGTCACCGCATTCAACCGCCGATAGTCAGTACAAAATCTCCATGAGCAGTCTCTCTTTTTTACGAGCACAGCTGGGAAGCTCCAGTTGCCGGTACCAAGTTTATCAGCCCTTTCCCAAGCAGTTTGGTCACTTGATCTTCCACTTCTTTCTATTTGTGGGGGCCTAGTCTGTGTGGGTGTTGTCTGATGGACTGAGCTCCAGGTTTCAGTGGTACACTGTACTCCACGAGGCTGGTGCGGCCCATATTGTGGTCTCCCTTGCTAAACACCTGCTCATAGGAGTGTAAGAATTGAGCCAGCTTGAAGGCCTCTTGCGTGGTATGGCAATTGTCTAGGTCCTTCATATGCAGCGTCTAAAAATGGTCGGAGATGGGGGAGGGAAGAGAGTTGGGGGGAGGTGGGGTAGGTCCACTCTCTTCTACAAGTAGTCCCACATCAATGCTGTGTACACCAGTGTACTTGCTGATGGTTTTGCCATCTCTAAGATCTAATGGTTGATTAGTAAGGCTAAGAAATCTCACTAGCAGGTTATGCTTGTCATCAGGGCTATTGAGGCAGGGGGCTAGAGGCGGGGAAACGGTATACCTTTTACTATACCCAGAGGGAGATGTGTGGGGTGGGTGACCTTGCATAACACCGTCACCCCTGTGTGTGGGGGATGCGCATTTTCCTTACTACCTGGACACTCATGGTGAGCATTCTGCCCTGTTGGTCAGTACTCGGAAGCTCCTAGCCATTTATTTCAATGACAGAGCGGTCAAACTTCATCCGACACTGACAGGAGGTGAGGAAGGGCATACCCAGGATAGTATCTTTATTAATTTGTCTGACCATGAACATAGCCACTGATTTGATGTTCCGCAGTCTAAGGGGTAGATGCAAGGTGCCAAAGAAGGTAATGTGAGATCTGTCTGCTAGTATACTGTGGGTGTCACCTTCTTGTAGAGCGTTCTGGGTGGCAGGAGATAGCCGGTTGAACAGATGTTGAGATATTAAATTAGTGGTGCACCCGGTGTCAAAGAGCACTGACACTGGCTTTCCTTTTATCTGGCTGGACAAGAAATAGCTGGCCTTGTAGGGGCGTTCAGGCAGGGTATAGAGGAAGTCTGTTGGCCTAACAGCGGAGGTTCTAAGGGCAGAAGGATGCCATCCTAAGGGTGGGATGGCTGTGCGGTATTTTGCAAAGCTGGAGGTGGTTGGGAGCCGACTCTTTTGCTGGAAGGTTGGCAGGGTGAGTGAAGTTCAACGTTTTCTATTTGACAGTACATCTCGTGGCTGCAATCAGCTGGTAAAGTGGGAGATGCCAGGGTGTTGTCTACGGTCCGATGGGGGGTTCAGCATGCAGGGGAGCAAGGGGTTGCGAGGAAAGGTTCCAACACAAAGTGGTGAAGCAGATGAGTTGAAGTCTACATCTCCAACTTCTTGCAGGGGGCATACCGGTTTGTAGTAGGCAGCTGACAAGGTTCCGGGGTCTGCATAGGATACCATCTCTCTCTCCAGGGAGGGAGGTTTTGAGCTACAGGGTTTTACTGCTCCACTCTCTTTAGCACCCTATTGTAGTTCCGGGGTGCCTGGGGGCAGTTATGGGCCAATCTACCTACTGCGGGTGACACCTGTTTTTGGCGGTTAATTGGGGACGTAGCAGGAGACGGCCAGGGGTTGACGGGGCAGCTTCTCTGTAGGTAGCCGATCACGCCACATTCCCAACACTGAGGGGGGTGGTTGTGATGGGGGAGAAGGGGGTTGGGCGGCTGCCAGGGGAGAATTTGGTTGCTGTTTAGTTATCTGAAGTTCTTCAGACTGGAGCTGGATGGCTTTGGTCAACAGCTGTATGTTTTCCATTAGAACAGCAAGGTGTCTTGTGGTTGGGTGGCTGTCTGTTGAACTTGGCTGAGAGGGGTAACAGCAGGAGTTTTGTTACAGGGTTGTTGTGGCTCCTCTTGTTTGTCCTCCACAACTCTCAGCCTAGAGGGTTTACCCTCAAAGCCTGTCGTAATTTGGAGAAATTCACTGCCGACTCTAACAGCTTCTTCTACAGTGTGGGGTTGCATGGCTAACAAGTGTTTTTGCAAGTAGGCGTTGCCAATTGTGATAGCAAAGGTTTCCATCACCATGCGGTTGACTTTTCTTGGGGGCAGGTTATCATAGGCAACGCGAACTAGCTTTTCTATCTCATAGGCGTGCTGTTGCACTGTGGTTTTGGGTGGGCATCATTATTGACTGGGCTTATTCCTTTTTGGAGTGAGTCCAAAGTGTGCCTGTAGGGCAGCGAAGATACCTTCTACATGGGGGGAAGGCCGCACTCAAGTGCTTTGTCTCTCAGTGCTTCTCTGAGGTGTAGTCAGGTGGTTTATTGGCCCCAGTCATTGGCTTCAGCAACCTCGATGAAGCAAGTAATAAAATATTCGAAACCGTCTGTGCCATCGTACTTGGGGCGTTTGAAGGGTGTCTGCACTGTTCTTTGGGGGGGCTGTACCAATCCCTGCAGGGCATTGGTGAGTTGATCTAAGGCTATGGTGGGTGGAGCTCCACCGGGGTACATGCAAGCACTCCTAGCTCTTTTGGTTGCCATGTTTAGTTCAATGGCAAGCTATGTGGTATGGAGTGGTGATTTTAACAAAGAAAAACCAGTATACTGGGTATCCCGAGCCGGGATAGCTTCTGAGAAGATTAGGTGGTAGTATTCAGGGAGGTACCAGCATGTGGTAACTTCTGGGGCAGGGGAGAAACAGTATAGAGTGTGATACCGGCTCGGTATAGCTTCGGAGTAAGGGGGGAAAGCAGTGTACAGGGTATACTTGCTCGGTATAGCTTCGGAGTAAGGGGGGAAAGCAGTGTACAGGGTATACTGGCTCGGTATAGCTTCAAGGTAAGGGGGAAAGCATTGCAACAGGTATAGAGGGTATACAGGGTATACAGGTACTGTATAGCTTCGGGGTAAGAGGGGAAATGGGTACAGGGAGACGACTGGCATTCTATAACTTCTATTTTCTTTCTTCTCTCTTTTTTCCGTCGCATCTTTCTGTTCTTCAATACCCCACTGCTGCCACCAGTGTAATAGATTTTGCAGTCTCTATCACTGACACAACAGTATCCACTCCTGCAACTGCACGGGATTCACGACCCAGACACACTACACCCGAGTTTATTCGAATAAATGCTTTATTATCCAATTTTATTTAGCAATACATCATGATACTTAAACAGAAGACTTCTGCCTCTCCACCTGCACTGCAGTTCCTTTTATAGGAAGAGACAGGAACCCTCTCTTCCTTATTAGGAGTGAGCCAATAAGACAAAACATTCATGAATAGAAAGAAGTGATACAAAATGCAATAACAAGTTGAGCCAGTAAGAAAAGTGTGCACATGGCAAAACAGCACTGGGCTGCTTTCCAGCCCTATTCAGTGTAGTGGAAACTTTCTATTCCTTATAAGGTCCCCTTTGAGTGTAGTGAAACTTTCCATTCCTTATATGGAGTCTTTTCTTCCTAGTCTTTGCTCTCTTCATCCATACTGCTCCAGTATCTGTATAAAGAAGGGCATTCTGTTCCTAGGGGCTCAGGCTTCCAATATCAGTCACATTTGATACTGGTCCGGGTCTGGCCGGGGATACCCAAGGTACTAACTTGAGGTACCCGGGGTAGATTATTTTAAGTTTTATAGGCAGGACACAGGGTCTATACTGGCCCGGTATAGCCGGTATCTTCAAATCTGACAAAGCATGTGTAGGGGACAAGAGTGGTAATATATGAGCAGATCTCCCTACCAAGTGATTTTTTTGAGGGTGTGATCTCCAGCGTTATGCAACTTTTTACCACGTTGATTTACGCTGCTGTTTAATACTTTATGGCATCTAAATTTTTTGACACGTTTTTTTATTTTTTTGTCTCTATATGATAAGTTTTGCGTGATTTTTTTGTGTAATTTTTGTGTTGAGGTAAATCTTCATGGTGTTTTGAATTTTGTTCCCTAACAATGTTAGAGTTATTTTGTCTTTTTTTAACTCTTGACAGTAGGATTTGATGCGTTGCTTTACCCGTTGTATTAACATTTTATAGTTGTATTTTTATTATGGCAAGTAAATTTGAGTTTTTTCCAGACGTACATATTCATTTACATATGCATAACTACGTCTGTATTCATCTCTACATTGATATAGTTATTGCTCTAGTTTTATTATTACATAATAAGTATTACATTATTTGGATAATGGTAAATGCAATAGGTTGAACATATAGTGTTAAAGTCTATAAAAACTTTTTAATATGTAAAATATTCAATAATTTTACAAGAAACATCATCACATTTAGGCTCAATGATGATGAGAAGATTCTTTTCAATTTTGAGTTCACTATCTTCCGATACAGACAGAAAAGGTCCTGAAAAATCCTCTAAATCATTATAACTAAAAATTCTATAAACTGGTGGTGGTGGTGGAGTTGTAATTGCTACCGAATTGTTTTCGCATAAGATGTGTCTATCACACATGCAATCAGTAGTAGTTTCGGTTTCTTCATAATAGTGTATAGTAGAGTCTATAGGACTTGGACGTTCCAAAATTAACTCAACGTAAGCCAGAGGTTGTATAACAGATGGAATTGATGGTGATGAAGTCAGTATAGCTATTGTTGTCATTTGTGAATTCAAAGCGAAATCAACAAGTGCTCGTCGGTTTAATGGAACTCAATCTAATGGAACTACTGGCTTGTTTGTAGTTTTTGTTGTTGTTGAAGCTGTTGTCATCATAGTTGCTGGAGTTGGAGTTGTGGTTGTTGTCGTTGGAGTTGTTCTCCGAGTTGTAGTTAATAATCCCTCGTCGTATAAACAGATGTAATTTAAAGCTTCATCGGTTTTGCAAACAGAGTAGTGTTGAGGCCACCTATAGCGTCTGTCACAGCTTCTACGTTTGTTGGGAGTTTCCATGATGCAGGTGAGTCTATACAAACGATATTTTAAGGGTGCTTTCGGATACCCTATGCGTAGCGCTTAACGATGGGATTAAACGAGACCATTCGGAAACCCCATCGTTGAGGGCAGAAAAAACATGGCGGCAATGGGCAATTTGGGCTCAACGATGGAAGTGAGAAGCGAGGTAGGTTGCGTCGTTGACTGACCTTGACTCCACCTAACCAACAGTTTTAATGATTCAACTTTTATTAACAACTGATTCTCCCCGTTTCAAGTCGTGACAATGCATTATAATGTATATAGAAAATACATCAGACAATAAAATCATCGTAATTACTTTCTGTTTGTAAAGAAACTAAAGTGGGTTCGCTTTCGCTAGACAGTTTTCACAGGCGTTGATGAAATTAAAGATGTCTATGGTTTATGCTCAAGCAACTTCCGTTAAACGACAGTCATCGTTGAGCCCTCAACGAGTGTTCAACGACTGCCCTATGCGTAGGGTATCCGAAAGCACCCTAAACTTTGTCTTAAAATACGAGACGCTGAATGAACTTCTTCCATATTAAGAATTCCCTGATGACAACCAGAAACTCGATGAGATAACTTGAATGGATGTGTCTCTGTCGCAAGACAATAACTGATCAGGATAGGAAATAATAGAAGATAGATTCGGTATCCCATTTTTATTCAGAGAGACTTTTTAACCTAGTTTATGTTTTCATCATCTAGAGTTGACTGTCATGAATTTTAGTGGTCTTTGGTTAATATGCTCCAACTAAATCTCAGTATATATAATCTTGGGATCACATCTGTCTTTGCTATCCCCTTGACATGTGATACTGATGATAATCTTGTTTTGAACATACTTCAGACTTTCAAAACTCGAGAACGACAAATTCACACATTTGATATCATCCAAGTTAGTGATGATAGTAGCTGGTTTTGATTCCTTGTTGATCATTCGATTGCAACTGGTGCATGCAAAGTCGAACAGCTCAAATTCTTCTGTTAGTGGACAGATCAAACGGGAAGTGTTGTATTCAAATGCGCATAAATCACCATTCCAAAATAGTTTTGTATTCCGAGTAAGTCCTTTCGTACTATTTTTAACTCCTATCACACATTCCTCCTCATTCAGAGTGTAATTTGTTGGAGTATTACAAGACAGGCTATCTGTAGAATTTTTGCTCTTACAGATCCAAAAAGCGTTTCGAGGGATGAAAAAACCACAATATAAATAGTCGGAAGGGTAGAGTCACACACAGTTTTTTCTATTTCCATCTTTATATTGTATACTCCTTTCGAAAGGCGAAAAAAATAAAACATCATTTTTCTCCATAGCTCCAGCTATACATTCATCAATTTTGTTGGTATAAAATACTCGACTAACATTGGAAAATGTTAGTGTCAATAGCAAGATAAATGTGAAGCCCATTTTTCAAAATGTTTTTGCTTTCAATGTTGGAAGCTAAATACTTTTTTTTGTTGATGTTCTTGTCATTTATATGTGAGCAACTAGTGGCTTATTCAGCTCCCTCAGCTGTTTTTGGAGATGTGAAACAATCCCATCAATGCGATTGCCGAAATGTAAGTACGGCTCCAATCGAGATTGAGACAAAAGAATATGTGAACCTGTCCAGCGAAATGAAGACAATCCTTTTAAAATCGAAATATCTATCAAATCACCTAGCTCTAGCTCCAGTTCTAGCCATGTTTTCACCACTATGTCTACGCACTTGTCTCCAGTTTGTAAGAAACGATTTTCTTCGATAACTTTTATCAAGCATCAAAGTCTCTCTTTCATAAAAAGAGAGTTCATTGTAAATGAACTTGAAAAAGTCCTTTGGGGAAAGTTCCGAAATAGATTTTTGTAATTTTAATGACAAAAGACTACAGTGATCATCTGGATAAGCTGCGACGACATAAGTTATTGCATTTGTATCGGGAAAAGTTTGTTGTAAAAACAACGAGTTAGTAACTAGTAAACCATCATCAATCCATTCGATAGAGTCGTCAGTATTTTCAAAATATTTTCGATTTTTTTTTCATATACTTTTAGTCATTACAAATGGTATTTGCCACATGTCTGTTAGTAGTAATATATGAGCAGATCTCCCTACCAAGTGTTTTTTTGTGGGGTTAAAATCTGGGGTGATGCAATGGGTTATGGCGTTGAATGAATTCTCCGAGTTTATATTGTATTTGATTTGAGGGGCATTTGAGTGGCATTTGAGTGGCATTTGAGTGGCATTTAAGTGGCATTTGAGTTTTGATTATTTTTTTACTCAATTTGAACTTATATGGTGTATAGATTTTGAATGTATGGCATTTAAGTTATGATAATTTTTTTACATAATTGTATACATAATTATAACTCATAGGGTATCTAGATTTTGAATGTAAGGCATTTAAGGTTTAATAATTTTTTTGTAATTCCGACTCATATGATATCCTGAGAGAGAGAGGAGAGATGAAAAGAGGAGAGAGAGGAGAGAGGAGATATATCTACATTGAATAAATACAGTGATTAAAAATGAAACAATATGTGAATATATACATTTATTGTGTAATAAGTAATGAAAATCTCATATAATATAGCTAGAGTCAGTAAATATTAAATAATACAAAACACTACAACTTGTAATGACAATCATTGCATAAGCTTTTACTAAAAAAAATATCTTGAAAACCTTCAAACATGATCCCAAATGGAAAAAAATGGATGAAGTTAGATATTCATCTATTTGTATACATCTACAAAAAAAGAGGTATTTGGTGAAATATTCTTTTATTTCATTGAATTTTCATTAATTTTTTTGCAAAAAGAAATCATCTTCTGAATGGTTAAATTTCATCTAATTGTACAAATTTACAAAAAAAACAGGGTATTTGGTAAAATATTCTTTCATTTCATTAAATTTTCATTATTTTTTTGCAAAAAAGAAATCACCCTCTGAATGGTTAAATTTTATCTGTTTGTATATCTTTACAAAAAAAACAGGGTCTTTGGTAAAATATTCTTTTATTCTATTCAATTTTCATTAATTTTTTCAATAATTGCTTAAATATACATTATTCATTATTTTCTTATTGTTAGGTAAACAACCTATCATACAAAATTAGTTTCTTGAGTGAGGGTTTTACCCCACATTTTCCTTTTTGAATTTTTTTAAAAATTTACCATTTTTTCAAAACAATCATTTATATATACAATTTCCATTATTTTTTTAAACAGAAAAATCTCTATCTCTGAGAGGTTGGAGATATTGGGGTAGAAAACTTAGACATGATGAGAAGGGTATGGATTTACTCATTCAAGAACAAACCATTTTCGATGGCAATTTCAATTCTGAAAACTAAATCAATGTAAATTGTTTTCCAAAATGCAATCATCAGAAAACTTTTGTCATGATGATGAGGAGGTTATGGATTTACCCATTCAAGAACAAACCATTTTCGATGGCAACTTCAATTCTAAAAACTAAATCAATGTAACTTTTTATTCTTTGTCTTCCATGAAATTGTTCAAACGAATTAGAACTGAAGTATGTGGTATTACGTAATCATTTTTTTTAAAGAAAAAAAACACATCAAAATCGACAAATTACTCCGATAGTTAAAATTTACAATATTTGAGAATTACTAGCAATAAAAATATTAAGCCTACTTGATAGTAAATAATTTGAGTGTTAAATTTGACTAATTGATTCAATGATATTATATGGATCTTTTGAAAATAAACATTTCAATGAAAACATCATATTTAGTTTTTGACACACTTGAAACCATTTTACAGTAAATTTCACCAACAATACTTTAGAAATGTTTACTATATATTTACAAGAAAAAATGTGGTATTTGGTAAAATATTCTTTTATTCCATTCAATTTTCATTAATTTTTTGAGCGAGGGTTTGATCCTTTTAATTTTTCTATGTTTTAAAACAGGGTTTTATTACAAAGTTTTTTGGTTTTTCAAGTTTTTTAAAAAAATAATCATTAAAATATATAGTTTTCGATATTTTTTTAAAAACGATATATATAGAGATTTTCACTTTATATTTACAAAATTTTGGTATTTGGGAAAATATTCTTTTATTCCATTCAATTTTCAATATTTTTTTGAGTGAGAATTTTATCCTACACCATCCTTTTAAATTTTTTATGTTTCAAAACAGGGTTTTATTACATGGGTTTTTTTTGTCTTTTGTCATTTTTTAAAAATAATCATTGAAATATATAGTTTTCGACATTTTTTTAAAAAATATATATAGAGATTTTTACTTTATATTTACAAAATTTTGGTAATTGGGAAAATATTCTTTTATTCCATTCAACTTTCAATAATTTTTTGAGTGAGAATTTTATCCTACACCATCCTTTTAAATTTTTTATGTTTCAAAACAGGGTTTTATTACATGGTTTTTTTGTTTTTTTTTAACTTTTTAAAAAATAATCATTGAAATATATAGTTTTCGATATTTTTTTAAAAAATATATATATAGAGATTTTCACTTTATATTTACAAAATTTTGGTATTTGGGAAAATATTCTTTTATTCCATTCAATTTTTATTAACTTTTTGAGTGAGGATTTTATCCTACACCTTCCTTTTAAATTTTTTATTTTTCAAAACAGGGTTTTATTACATACCTTTTTTTAACTTTTTTAAAAAAACAATCCTTAAAATATATAGTTTTTGATATTTTTTTTTAAAAACTGTCAAAAAGCACCAAATTACTCCTCTAGATGAAAAAAATTTACAGGAAAATAATTGTAATAGAAAATACCATATCTAGTTTTTACATTCATAAAACTGTTTTATAGTAAATTTTGTGTACTACAAACTACTATAGCTTACGATATCAATGGTTACAAAGCATTTTTCTTGAACAATATCTTCTTTGATGTTCTGCTGATATATTATTAGTCTCAGAGAGGAAATCCTGTATTCCGTATTCTTTTTGATCCAATAATTGAGTAAAATACAAAAGTTATTCATTATATAAATAAATTTTACCGAATTTGAATTTTACTCTTAGCTACATTAGATAGTTTATATTATATATAACAGAAAAATAACTCACTGAGTTACATCATTCAGCTCATTATTTTTTTAGGGAAAGTCCTTTATTCTGTTTTCTTTTTACGATATAATGGACTAAAATAAAAAGTGAACTTCTATGTAAGAAAATACACTGATTACACACGAAAAATTCCTTTTTTTCATCTGGATCCGGAATATGAATAAATATATACAATTTAAAAATGTTTTACAACAAACGCTCATGAATTGTCCATTTATGTGATAAAACGCGTTATTTACGTGAGAAATTAAGCATTTTTGTAAAATAATTATAGCGTTTTGTGATTGTTTTCAACTTCTAGCTAAAAAAAGACACTGATTACACAAAAAAGTCCTTTTTTTAATCCGAAATATATATATAATTTAAGAATGTTTTACAAAAAATGTTTATGAGTTGATCATTTATGTGAAAAACTAAACATTTTTGTAAAATAATTATAACCTTTTGTTATTTTTCCAACTTTATGTAAAAAAAATAAGCTGATTACACAAAAAAAACTTTTTTTAATTCGAAATATATATAATTTAAAAATGTTTTACAAAAATGTTTTACAAAAAATGTTCACAAATTGATCATTTACGTGATAAATTGTTTTACTGTTGTTATTTTTGTGAAAAAGAGAAATTAAGTGGTTTTTCATTGTAAGAATACACAAAATTTTCACAAATCAACTTTTTTAAATTATGGTAAAAATTAATAAAACTTACCTATAGTGATATGAATCCCTTGAGTTATAGATTAGCTTCTCGAGAGTTTGTTCTCCACAGGCTTCTTGTTCAGCATCAACGAAGTGGTTGAGAAAATCCTCAGATTTTGGATTATCAGTCAGTTCCGAGGCTTGGACGAAGGCTTGATAAGCTGCGAGTACACTGATGTTGTAGAAAATTGAATTGTCTGCGTTTTGACTCAGGCCCTTGAACAGAATAACTCCAAATCTTTCCGATGTCACAGCAGAAGCTATTTGATGAGGAATGCGCATATCTCCGATCAGTAATTCTTCATCTACAACACTTCTGTATTGAACTAGAAGAGTCTCTTCATTCCCATTCCATCGCCTGTCAGATTTTGTTATCACTTCAGGGTTTTGGAAACATATGACACTATCTGTTGGGAAATCCTGAAGATGAGCTACCTCGAAATAAGCATTGATTTGTCTCATACTTTTTTCTGGTAATACATCAAACTCATTCTTACACCTCAAAGTAGTTGCTGTTTCTGTAGCGGCACGAAAAATTGCTTTTCCAGTCTTTTCAACACCCATGTAGATCAAAACCAGTGGTCTTATTTGCGAAGCTTCGTTAACAAGTAATCCTGCTGCTGATGGAATGGTGCTCTTCACTCTAACTATCTTTCCATCCTTTTTATAGTTGTAGATGATGGTGCAGTTCGTTTCATCATGGAGCTCGACGGTTAACACCTGCATAACTGTAGGAATTGGTAAATCTTCAACTTTGACTATGTTTTCAATGTTTCTTCTGGAAGCTGGAGATATAGTACTTAACAGAGAGGCACTTTTGATGATGAGAGTTGCCAGAGTATTCAGACTGGCGCTTTGAAAGGGGATCATAGTGCGTTGAAGAAGTACATTGTCATCAATCACCTTCTTGTCTTGTGAAGGTTTTGGTTCTTTATTCTTCAGTTGTTTTGTATTGAACTGTGTCGACATTCTAAAAGATAAAGTAAAAATCCTTGTTATGATTTTTTGATTTCTTTTTCAAACCAATTTGAAGATACATATATACATATATATACATATGTATATTTACTCAATATCATACTGCTGTTAGTATGTAAATCAATAAAAAATTAAATTTATGCTCAATAGTACATCAAGTTGACTTACCTCAAAACAGAAATTCCTTCTAGCAGTTGTAGTAGATGAGGTTGTAGTAGATCTTACTCCTTCAGTTGCTAATGTTGAAGTGACTGCTTTCTGTGTGAAAACAGTGCTTCTTATATAGCTGAAATCATCCCATTTATCATAAGGTTAAACTAATGAAACATTGTTTTTACGGAAGAATACCAATGCTTTCGCGGGAATAATTAATATATTTTCACGCGAATGGAAACCATTGTTTTCGCGGGAATAAAGGATTTATTTTTACGCGAATGGAAACCGTTGCTTTCGCGGGAATAAACATTTTATTTTCACGCGAATACAAAGCAATGCTTTCGCGGGAATAAACATTTTATTTTCACGCGAATGGAAACCGTTGCTTTCGCGGGAATAAACATTTTATTTTCACGCGAATACAAACCGTTGCTTTCGCGGGAATAAATAACTTATTTTTACGTGAATGGAAACTGTTGTTTTCACGGGAATAAACATTTTATTTTCACGCGAATACAAACCATTGCTTTCGCAGGAATAAACATTTTATTTTCACGCGAATGGAAACTGTTGCTTTCGCGAGAATAAAAAAATTATTTTCACGCGAATGCAAACCAATGTTTTCGCGGGAATAAATGATTTATTTTCACGCAAATGGAAACCGTTGTTTTCGCGGGAATAGATAATTTATTTTCACGCGAATGGAAACCATTGCTTTCGCAGGAATGAATAATCTATTTTCACGCGAATACAAAGCAATGCTTTTGCGGGAATAAAAAATTTATTTTCACACGAATGGAAACCGTTGCTTTCGCGGGAATAACTAATTTATTTTCACGCGAATGGAAACCGTTGCTTTTGTGGGAATACAGTATACATACTGTATGGCAATTCCATCGGCCTTTACAGAGATGATGGCTTAGCTATATTTAATGAAACACCACGCAAGATAGAAATCATTAAAAAAAACATCTGCAAGATCTTTAACAAATACAACCTCAAGGTCACCATCGAAGCCAATAAAAAAGTAGTGGAATTTTTAGATGTCACCCTAGACCTAAACACCGGCAAACATCGCCCATACAATAAACCTAATAACATCCCCCAAGATGTCCACAAACTATCAAACCACCCACCCTCCATCATTCGCAACATACCTATAAGCATAAATAAAAGACTTTCCGAACTATCGTCTGACAAAGAGATCTTCGACAATGCCAAAGTTCTATACCAAAACGCCTTGCATAAAAGCGGGTACAACTACAACCTTTCTTATAAACCCGCCCAAACCACCTTACATACTAAACGAAAAAGGCGCAGAAACATCACCTGGTACAACCCTCCTTTCGACCTCAATGTGTCCACCAACATCGGGCATGAGTCTCTTAAAGCAGTTGAAGAGTGTTTCCCCAGCAACCATCCTTTGGGTCATATTTTTAACAAAAACACCATCAAACTCAGTTATAGCTGCATGCCCAATATCAAAACAATCATACAAGGGCACAACAATAAGATCTCTAACAACACCAACAATACCACCACTAATAAATGCAACTGTAGAAACAAAGCTGAGTGTCCCCTCGAAGGCAACTGCCAGATTAAAAGTGTCATTTATTTACCAGGCTACAGTCACAGCTAATAACAAAGTCGAAACATATGTTGGCCTAACCGAAAGAGAATTTAAAACTAGATATAGAAACCACAAAACATCTTTTAATACTGCCAGCAAAAGAAACTCCACTGAGCTGAGCAAGCATATCTGGTTACTTAAAGAGTCATGCACCCAATTTAACATCAAATGGAGAATTTTATCCCGTGCCAGATCGTATTCTAACACTGATAAGAAATGTCACCTTTGTACGGCTGAAAAATTCTATATCATCTTTCAACCAGAGTTGTCTTCCCTCAACAGCAGGAGTGAAGTTGTCACCACCTGCCGACACTCTAATAAATTTACTCTCAGCCAGGTGTAGCTCTATGCCCTTAGCCACCTTTGACGCCCGTGCACCCTTAACAACATATTAACTATACGATCCTTGTGCACTTAATACTTTCGGTCTGAACTAACTGTTTCCTGTTCCACCATTTTTAACAGCTGAGAGCCGACCTGATGATTGTGTCTAGAATTATTTTCTTTTTCCATCTTTTTTTTCTAGCACATGAAACAACTTGTAGTCAGCCAATAGTTTTAACATCTTTTACTATTTTACCTTTTAGTATCTAGCTCCTCGATTTTTTCTTGTTGAGCACTGTTTTACTTACTTCAGTCTTGACTGGTTCTTCCATCTCTCGGGCAACTAATATTAATAATTAATTATTTATTATTTATTTATTTGATTGTTTCTATTTAGTCTAAGCCCCTGTGCACTTCTTGTGCCCCAGCCATACTTTCACTTATATATATATATATATATATATATATATATATTTGAACGCATCCTTTGTTATCTGTCTCCACATCCCAATAGTTTAATAAGCACATTCTCAATCTATCATAACTCTACGGTCTTAACTGCTTTTGTCATAAATACATATATATATATAAGATACTCTAACTAATAAATACACTCTTAGCCGCTCATGCAAATATTACCCTTTTATTTTTAGAATGTGAGAAAACAAACTACTTCCGTTGATAAGAAAACAATGGAGAGTGAAGCTATAGCTCATTTAACAGTTGAATGTCTCAACGAAAGGAGAGCTAGGGAATTAGAAAAGTCTAAAGGTTCTCAAGTGATTGACTCACCAAAAGTTCCGATTTGCAAAACATTTGAATATCTTCCTATCCCAAGCATAATGCGAGTGACTGGCATGATACATCCATCAAGTAAGGAGAAGTGTAGTATTCTCAAGTTCGCTACCATGATCCTTCAGATATAAATGAACTCGAACCCAAAATACTTTTCTGTCCAGTTGAAATAGCTAAAAACTTCAACTGTGATAATTACCCCCCTCCGTTTAACGTTGTATATTTGGGTAGAAAGGGAAAACCAAAAAATAAAAGTGTTCTTTGGTATGATGTCAAACGTGTTACCAGACATCCTCTAAGCAAGAAGGCAGCTGAAGAGGAATCACTATATTTGAGTATATTGACTAAAGGTCAGCTCAAACGCTGCTTGAACATCAAGACCCTCAATAGTTTCCAACCCGGTGCTATTTTCCCTTACCGAGATGTTGTCGATAGATTCGTTCCTCATCGATTTAAAGGAGGGCAGTCAAATGTAATTTGTATCCGTTATACCATTGAACAAGGTGGAGAAACACTGTTGAAGATGCTTGCCATACCAGACAAATATACTTCAGAAGCTAACCAACATGCTCAAGGTGTGATGATCTACAGAGGAAAAAAAACCACGGAAAATTTAAGACGGAATACGATCTTTCATTTTGCTCTACATACAGACTCGGTCAAATTTATTGGAGACAATATTGTGTGTGATCAAGCAAAGCACAACAAAGCGATATTAGAAATTGATGATGATGAAGAACTTGAAGATTTTCTACGTGGAGACTTTGATGATTTTGAGACAGGATATGTTGCTGAAAAAAAGGATGAGATACATGATAAAACTCGGTGAGAGTTTTTTATTTAATAAATTCTAATCATTGTAAATAACACTTCAACTCAATTTAGATGTAGTTGTAGTTATTTCTACCCCAAATAATTTTTTGTTTTAGCGATGGATAGTCTCTAATTCCAAAAAAACAAGTTGGACATTGTGACTTGGTGAGCTATTACCCTTTTCTATATAATGTAAACTATCCAATGTAACTAAAGTTATTATTCAAATTCATGTAATTATTTTAAATTTTTGTTTAATCATTCTATACTAATACATAACTTTTTTATTTTAGTTCATTAAGAATTCAAAAAGCACATAAAACAGAAGTCTCCCTTCTTAAGATATAACATCACTACATCAAAGACATCATTGTAAAAAAAAGACTATGTATTAATTGTTATTACTTAGTAATTACTGACTCTAGCTATATTATATGGAGAGATTTTCCCTACTTATTATACAATAAATGTGTATAATCATATCTCTCAAGATACCATATGAGTTCAAGTTATGTAAAAAATTATCAAAACTTAAATGCCATACATTCAAAATCTGTATGTCATATAAATTCAAATTAAGTAAAAAATAATCAAAACTCAAATGCCACTTAAATGCCACTCAAATGCCACTCAAATGCCTCTCAAATAAAATACAATATAAACTCGGTGAATTCATTCAACGCTGTAACCCATTGCCTCAACCCCGAGGTGTAATCCACAAAAAAACACTTGGTAGGGAGATCTGCTCATATATTACTACTTCTGTTGTTTGATACACGACACATTATTTATATGCTATATAAGTAGTAAATTTAGTTATTACTCAAGTTGAAGCTTTTGTTGAAAACTTCTTCCTCTCTGACCTAGTTTGTTGTTATTCTAAAATAAAATAATAATGTTTGGTAGCAAAAATAAAAAGTTAACAAAAAAGACTTCGGCTTCAACTTTTTCATTGTACATTTGAATTGATTACAATTGAAACAAATATAAATACTTACATGACAAATGTTCAGTTATTACTCAAAACGAAGCTTTTGTTGAAAAGTTCTACTCCTCCTCCCTAGTCGTTGTTATTCTAAAATAAAATAATAATGCTTCGTAGCAAAAATATTAACAAAACAGACTTTTACTTCAATTTTTTTCAAGTACATTTTGAATTGATTACAATTGAAATAAATGTAAATACTTACATTACAAATGAAGACTTGTTTTTCTTTGATTGAGATGAGTGATATGCATATTTACTTGAATGTAAGCTGATTGCTATGGAATTCGGATGAAGGAGTACTTTCCATTCTAAAATCTTAAAATACTAATAATAAAACGTATTACTAAAGTTTACATCTGTTTTTTGATAGCATAAATAGCGCACAATCAAGTTTTTTCAGCTAACTCTAGTTATTTTTTAATATTTCTTACTTTGTTACAGAAAGCGCTAGTAGTAGTTCTAGTGGATAATGTAGTAAATACTGTAGTAGATGCTCTTTCTTCAGACGTTGATGTTGAAGTGGAAGGTCTCTGTGTAAAGAAATGGGTTCTTAAATAGTAAAAGTTGCACCGATTGACCCTCTCTGGAACTGATGAAAACTCTCACGCGAAAAGCTTTTATATAGCAAACTGAATAAGCTTATTTATTCAGTATTTTTATTCGCGTGAAAAATAGACTTTTATTCGCGGGAAAAATTGCTTTGTTTTTCATGTTTTATTTGTGTGAAGATTTTCTATTTTATTCCCGCGAAAGCATTGGTTTCCCCCCGCGTGAAAATACGATGTTTTATTCACGTAAAAAAATGTTTCATCTGTGTGAAAAGATTGTTTAATTCCCGCGCAGACTTTAATTTTTATCCTCGTGAAAAATAGACTTTTATTTATTGCAATTCAGGAGAAAATTGGTTTATTTTTCATGTTTTATTCTCATGAAAAATTTTTATTTTATTCTCTCGAAAGCATTGATTTCCTTCGCGTGGAAACATGTTTTATTCGCGTGAAAAAAAACTGTTTAACTCATGTGGAGACTTTAATTTTTATCCGCGTGAAAAATAGACTTTTATTTATCGCTATTCACAGGAAAGATTGGTTCATTTTTCATGTTTTATTCGCATGAAAATTTTTTATTTTATTCCCACGAAAGCATTGATTTCCTTCGCGTGGAAACATGATGTTTTATTCAACGCTATTCGCAGGAAAAACTGGTTTATTTTTCATGTTTCATTCGCGTGAAAATAATTTTTTTAATCTCGCAAAAAAAAATGATGTTTTTTTTCAGTAGAAAAGTCTTGTTCGTGGGAAAATTCCTTGATAACATATACACTAGTTTTAACATTTTTCATTGGTCTCAACCCGTGTCGATCAGTGCAAGTTTAGCTATTTAAGAAGCAAGGGTTTTACACAGAAAGCATCCAGTTCAACAACAGTGAGTGAAGAAGCAACATCTACTACATAGCAACTACTGTATCTACTTGAAACGTTAGAAAGACTCTCAGTCAATAAGGTGAGAATTACCAAATAATTATTCAATGCATGGTGGCAAAAAAATTCAACTAGTTTCAATATAACGCATCAGAAAGTTAGTTTTAGGCTTTAACCACTCGTTCTTATTGGTAAAGATCAACAAATTTTACTATACCTATCAGAGAGTTAATTTCAGGTTTTTAATTATGTATTTTTTATGAATTTCTAGTTAGTCTTTCTTTTCAAATAATTTTTTTAAATTTAGCAATGTATTTCCTATTTTTTTTTATTTTTTTTGCAGCTCAACTCCTCACTGAATACTTCAAATATGAATAAAGACCATAGCATCCACTCCTTATCAACATTCAAACCATACTCATGCTCTGATGATAAAGAAATATCCCTCCAGGTTCGTCTATGGTAAGAAGGAAACTGGGAACAATTCGACCAAAATCGTGGGACTCCGATAGAACTAAAACAATTGACTATGCTTGGACTCTGAGAGAACCATCTAATTCAAATCTTTCCTGCTCGTCAAAAAACGCTGTTAGTATGCTCAACTCTTGTCATATCAATGAAAGAGTAATGATTGGGAAGTTTCAACCACTCCACTTAAATCCAATACCATCGCTTCTCAAGGTAATCTCCATCGAAAGACCAGCTGAGGATGTCTATAAAAACTTATGCATTATCTACTACAATTTCGAAACATTTTGCAACAGATGACAAGTCAGGTCTATGGTGAGAAAAGAATTATACAACAAATTAGCTCCAACAGTGGTTTATATTCAAAGACTGGTGATCTTTATGGGAATCAATCAAGAAAATCATCCAATCTTTCATCCGATCAATTTCCCGTCTAATATTTCCATTGAGCAAGGTAAACAATTATCCAGGATAATAAAAATGAAAACAGCTAGCCAGTTGATCAGCGTGGTTTGCATCGTAGCTCACTCTCAGTTTTCTGTAGGAAGCATAATCAGCTTTGAATCTCCTAAAATATCACTTCAATTAACATTACCTAATGGTGATGTGGTAATGAATGCGTTACTGGTAAAATACAGATGTTTGCAATACGATGGTTTGATGATGGGAGTTTTATATATACCCAAAAAACATGCTAACGAGATCAAATGAATTGAAACAGTAGTTATCCTTCTACGAATTCGAGAAGTTAGTAGATTCGGACATCTTCGTTATGATATAATCATTGCAAGCGATAGAAGCAGCTCAAAACCTATCCGAAAAACCTGATGATTTCGAACAGATGAAATACTTTACTACAGATGAGATTGTCAAAAACAAGGTCTTATTGCTTTCAGCAGAAAATGTATTTTCTACGACTTCGAGAGAACCACAAGTCCAAGGTGAAAACTGTGCTCAAAAAAGAACAATTCGGACAATACAACTCAGTGAGTGATTTTTCTTTTCTATTTAATGTAAACTAGCTGATGTAACTAATACTACAATTCAAGTTAGATATAATTATTTATACACTACGTAATTTTTTGTTTTAGATACACGAGAGAGAATCAAGAGTAACTGGTGAAAGTTGTGCTCAAAAAAGAGCAAGCTGAACAATACAACTTGGTGAGGGATTTCTCTTTTCTATTTAATGTAAGCTAACTAATGTAACTAATACTACAATTCAAATTAGATAAAATTATTTATATACTAGTAATTTTTTTATTTTAGTTCATTATGGAATCAAAAAGTAGGAAGAATAAAGGACTTCCTCCCGGAGATCTACCATCAATACATCGAAGAAGATGTTATTGTCCAGGAGAAGGGAATGTATTGGCTTACATTACAAGCTATAAAGCCATGTATTACGCAACATTTACTGAGTCTGACTGTGTTATATGGGAGGGAGGGATTTCCCTATAGAATATAGTCCGTACACAACTCATTGAGACATTGCCAATCCTCAAGAGGTATTTCATCTGATGACTAAAAACAATTTTGAAACGGTTTTAAGAATTTCAAAAAAACTGTGAGTATAAATTATCATTTTAAAAAATTCAAAGAAAGGTGTGGGATAAAACCCTCATGCAAAAATTTATCAAAATTGAATGGAATGCTAAAATATTATACCAGTTATATCCGGATGTATGTAGGTATATACAAATAGATGAATATCTATCAGCATCTATTTTTGCATTTGAAATTATGTTGGAATTTTCCAAGATTTTTTATAATATTTAATATACGCAATACTTATTATAGAATAAATGTATACAATCATACAACGATTCATTTTTATTCATTTTTTATTCAATGTACACATGAATATGGACATGAATATGTACATGAATATGTACGTATGGAAAGTAGAAAATTATTTACAGCATTGTCAAGAGTTAAAAAACACAAAATAACATCAATGTCATCAGGGAACAAAATTCAATAATGCAAACATGAATATGGATACTGACATGCATAAGGAAAAAGCTTAAATTTTCTTGTAATAATAAAACTATACCAATAACTATATAATGTTAATACATAACATAAAAAGCATTGGGTAAAGCAACATTCAAGTTCATGGACACGAACATGTACATGAATATGAACCTAGGCAAGTACATAAATGGACATGAATGTGGATGGACGTGCATACGGACATGCATATGGACATGGCATGTACTCGAAAAAACAAGACGAACAACACAACTTGGTGTGTGATTACTCTATTTAATGTAAACTATCCAATGTAACTAATACTGAGAGAGAGAAAAAAATTAAAAAACGTGTCAAAAAATTTAGATGCCATAATGTATTAAACAGTGGCGCAAATCAACGGGGTAAAAAATTACATAACGCTGGAGATAAAACCCGCAAAAAAACACTTGGTAGGGAGATCTGCTCATATAGTACTACTGGCGAGGGAAAAGTCTTCGGGTTTATCTCAATGCCATTACTACAGGTATGGAGGGGAGATACAGGTGGTTTTTAGGGTAGGGGTGGACAGAGGGGCGGAGATGGCTAACATCTCATACAAATCTCCCATAAGTTGTTAGTGCAGTTCTGTTACTTTGTAAATGGCTATAGCATGTACCTTAGTCTTATATAGGTTATCACCACATGTGCAAGAAGCAGGTTTCGGTTTGATGAACCTGATGAGTAATCAGGTCTGGTGATTCGTTCATCCGTATCAAGATCTGGGAGCGGCACCCGTGCCATTTTCAAAACCTTGTAATTTTTTCTACAAATTACTAATGTTTTATGGAATGCGAACTATTTCCTTTTACATATCAAACCTTCAACAACCAGATGAAACCAAATATTTGATCAAAACTGTGTCAAGTTCATGGTCTTGCCACGCACACCAGATGTTCTCACCTGACCGCTATGCTGAGCGTCACCAGCACTAGTATAGCTCCGGTGTAACAGTTGCTGTTGGTAAAAACGCTGGTAAACCACACCGTGGGGTGGCTGAAAAGGCAAATGAATGCTATTGGCTGAAGCGACTGCATCATCTGCATCAACACATCAACATGCACACAGTGCCTAAAGAGTTGACTAGCTGTACTAGTTGCACAGCACTGATGTGTGTGGTAATGCCAGGGGTGTATGCAAACTTCACTCTAGTGATCAGATGAAAAAAACTTCTGATGTGTGAGAAGAGGCCTTAAGATTTGCTTGTTTAACAATATTGCGCAGCCCACAGGAGGCAATTACTGTGAGATTAGCTTGCATGACAGAAATATGTGTTATTGCGTAGTGCACAGGTTGTATCTAATCTGATTAAATGTTGATAGGACGGTTGATGCTGGTAGAAACTCTACTATATCTAAATTCTGTTTATGGTGTATTGAGATGATTTATGACCACGGTATTTAAAATTATCAGTTGTTTTTTAGATTATTTGGAAATGGACCGGAAGTAGTTTTATTTCTTTTCAGCATTGCAATGTCTCACCAGCCTGAATGTTAATAGTCTGCCCCAGCCTAGTGACAATAACCAGCTTTAATATCTACTACAGTAGATGCAGATGGGAGAAACTAAATGGTAAAAAAATTTTAAGTGTGTAGATGAGACCAAAGCGTTGACTTAGCTTTAACAGTCTACAAAAAATTATGTGAAGATGCGCGGTCAGACCTGGAAGTTTTAGGACATCAAATGTGATGGACGATAGCAGGGGCATCAAATGTGATGGACTATAGCGGGGAGGGGGGGCATCCCATATAAGCTCATGTTTCTTCCCTGCCAATCTGACCACCCATATTGCACCTTGTCCTACTGTAAAAGCTCTAATAAAAACCTTAAAGAGAAGCAACTCACCTGCAGCTAATATAAATATAGTAAGTGTGAAGTTGTCCCCCTTGCCTTGTGGTAGCTATTGTCTGGTCTATTAAAGGCCACTTAGCCATTCTTATTGTCCCGCTTCCACTGGATTATTCTCATATCCCACATTTCTCAAGTGGATGTACAATATAGCGCAGTGTGGAGTAGTAACAGTGCTTCCTCGCACCTGTGAACAGCCAATTTATGTTTGCTGGCGTTGTTGAACCAACTCAGTTTTATCTTGGTCGTCTTTCAAAGGTTATTTCAGCATATAATAACTTGGAAGAGTAGAGAAGATAAAAAATGAGTTTAGGTGATGAGGCTCATCATGAAGTCTAGTGCCGCGTGAACTAGTGTGCACTGCAGAGTACACTAAATGAAATTACCGTGTGTTTTGTTATCATCAAAAGAAAAACAATAGTTTTTTGTCAATGCAAAAACGGTAGCTTACAGCATTTGCTCATGCATCTCCATTAGTTCGAAGTGGCATAATGGGGTGGATTGTGTCTGTAGGGCTCCCAGTACCAACCACTAACTAAAACTGGTCACAGAGCATAGCTTGTTGCACAGCCTAGCGGCACTTCTCTGCAAGAGGTAAATCAGGGTCGGTAACATTTGCAGGATGCAACAAAGAAGTTGATAACAGCTTAACAACAAAGTGAGCCCTTGACTTTGATAAACTACTCAGAGTTCAGATATAAAACATATTTATTGTCCTAATATGTGTTCCTTAGGAAAGCAATCGCCTAGAGATGTATACAGTTGCTGTAGCAGATGAGCAATGTGCTCCTTAGGAAAGCAATCGCCTAGAGATGTATACAGTGGCTGTAGCAGATGAGCAATGTACTCCTTAGGAAGGCAATCGCCTAGAGATGTATACAGTGGCTGTAGCAGATGAGCAATGTGCTCCTTAGGAAGGCAATCACCTAGAGATGTATACAGTGGCTGTAACAGATGAGCAATGTGCTCCTTAGGAAGGCAATCACCTAGAGATGTATACAGTGGCTGTAACAGATGAGCAATGTGCTCCTTAGGAAGGCAATCGCCTAGAGATGTATACAGTTGCTGTAGCAGATGAGCAATGTGCTCCTTAGGAAGGCAATCGCCTAGAGATGTATACAGTGGCTGTAGCAGATGAGCAGCAGTAGTAGATAAAAAGTCAGCGAATACACACAAAGCCAGTCGTTATATAGGCTGGTTGACAGGAAGCTAGTGGCACATAGACATAACAACTAACAATTTGCCCAGGAAGTGATATTAATTCGTACAATTATGCCTTCCGATCAAAGTCTCGGTGCTACATAAAATTAAATGCGTATGGTGCCTCGTGGCAAAGGTAACACTGTCATAGCTATCAGTCTTTAGTTAGCCTCTGGTCTATGGTCGGTGCTATCTAAAGGTATTAAAGTCCTGGATTAGTCTCTTTGAGGTGTTTAAGGTTATTTTAGATCCATTAGCTATGGGGCCATTTTGGCCCCAACCCACTATGGCACTGCAGTGCTGGTAAGGAAGATTGCGTGATAAGTAAAGGTCACTGCAGGGTTGGTAGAGTTTGCTGCAGGGCTGGTGAGGCACTTATGTACACTTCTATGGTAGTAAAGCTTTCTGCCAGCACTTGGGAGGCATGTCTGACTGAAGCCATCAGTCAAAGTCTTCTCCACAATGATATGTAAGTGCAGAGCACAACTGTCACTGAAATCCACCAATCAATAGCAGTTGAATAATCCACCAAATGATATTCATCAATAGTACCAACTGGTAACCTGACTTCTATCGTACTTTATGACTTTAACTAGAAGTAGTCTCACACAGTCCACAACTAGCACTAGTATATCACCGCACCAATCACCTCACACTTAGTTGTTACTCCTAGCTAATTTATGCTGCGACGTATAATGTATCTAGATAAAACAATGAACTGAATCTAAGTAGCGACATCTATTTCAAAGTAAACTTTAACATTTTTTTATGGAGTTTGTTGTTCACTATACATTTAAAAACATTGTAAACAAGAATTGCGACATAAAAAAGCGAAGAGACATTTAAAAACAATATTTCAGCTAAATATGTTAAGATACTTCCATCGTTTCAGCTGATGAGTGGTTCTTTCTCTAAAACTCTGTAACAAATATCCAAAGTAACTCCCATCAAGCATCGCTTCTACAGACGAATGTACTTGCAAACAAAACGTAATCTAGGAGCAGGCATCTAGATAGTCATAAAAGATAACTCTCTTCAGCGGTTTAAGATGGTAAGCCCTTGAAAATTTCCAGTTTCCGACTGCTTTTTCATATGTAAGTTTTCGTTTTCTTTGGACAGATGTGGACTTTCTCAGAGCAAACCTGAGAGGACTGTTGCTCTTCTACTGGCTGGTAGTCATCAGGTAGAGCTAATGGTTTACGGTTACACGTCATGTATAGTATGTAGGTGGCTATTAGCGCCGTCTGCAATGAAGTATCACTCAGTCAGAATGTTACATTTATGCACCAGTATAAATAATTTTCTTCGTAATGGCAAAAAGGTTTTGTGGATAAACTAGGACAAACTTGAGTGGACTTTTGAAATGTATAATTGAATATTGGATTGATAGCTAGAAAACTCTGTCCATTTTTTTTTAAAGTTAAACCGCTTGGCCAAACTTTAGTTTCTAAAGGTAAACTCCAGTGGACTGCAAAAGTCCAACAATTAAGATGCATTGATGCTTGTTTGTGTTCAAACGTTACCATGAGAAGACTTAAAGTATCACAAATTGTTTGGTCCCAAGCGAATCCCACAGAGTCTGTGAGAGCACCAGATACAACAGGACCAATAGTACTTCCCAGACATAGTCCACAGTTCATAAGTCCAGTCAGCATACCATAAGTATGTAGGCTGTCTCTTTTGTGTCCATTAACTCTGCAGAAGAGACTTTCTTTAGAGCTACCCGCCATTAACTTGAATGAAAACACTGCTATGAACTTAGCTTGGCATTAAAGCAAAGTAAGCTTCCGGAATAGTATAGTTTAGCCAAAAGAAGGGTCTGATAGTAGCACAACTTTACTTTTAACAAGAAAACCGCTGCTAAATTGTTTTTTCTGAAGTGAGGCGGACAATCATCACAATAATTGTATCATAACCAAACGCATCACACCAATGGTAACGCGTTGAGTTGAGTGGAAATGAAATCGAGAGCTTCTATTCAAAAAATGATTATTAGTTCAGCATAGCTAAACAGTGATTAAAGCTAAACAGTGACTATAGCTAAACAGTGATTATAGATAAACAGTGATTATGAAAAAGTAAACAATGGGCCTGCTGAGAAAAGACTAGCAGCCCAATTTTCAAATGTCTAGATCATTCAGCAGTGACTGCATTAGAAGCAACTATGATGTAAAGATTGAAATTTCAGTAAAACAAGTCATAATTTTTTTTTAAACTCTGCTGTTACATTGTGAATACAAAGTTGGATACAAGTGTTGATACAAGGGTAGATACAAGCGTAGGATGCAAGTGTGGATGTAAGTGTAGATACAATTGTAAGTTCAAGCGTATATACAATCGTAGATACAATCGGTGCAGAGATGCAATACATAGATGCAAGCATAGATGCAAGCAAAGATGCAAGCGTAGATGCAAGAGTCAATACAAGGGTAGATACATGAGTAGATACAAGGGTAGATACAAGGGTAGATACAAATGTAGATACAAGGGTAGATACAAGAGTAGAAACAAGTGTAGATACAAGGGTAGATACAAGGGTAGATACAAGTGTAGATACAAGGGTAGATACAAGTGTAGATACAAGGGTAGATACAAGGGTAGATACAAGTGTAGATACAAGTGTAGATACAAGTGTAGATACAAGGGTAGATACAAGTGTAGATACAAGTGTAGATACAAGGGTAGATACAAGTGTAGATACAAGGGTAGATACAAAGGTAGATACAAGTGTAGATACAAGTGTAGATACAAGAATAGATACAAGAGCAGATACGAAGGTAGATACAAGTGTAGATACAAATGTAGATACAAGTGTAGATACAAGGGTAGATACAAGGGTAGATACAAGGGTAGATACAAGGGTAGATACAAATGTAGATACAAGGGTAGATACAAGAGTAGAAACAAGTGTAGATACAAGGGTAGATACAAGGGTAGATACAAGGGTAGATACAAGGGTAGATACAAGGGTAGATACAAGGGTAGATACAAGGGTAGATGCAAGGGTAGATGCAAGGGTAGATACAAATCTAGATACAAGGGTAGATACAAGAGTAGATACAAGGATAGATACAAGTGTAGATACAAGGGTAGATACAAGGGTAGATACAAATGTAGATACAAATGTAGATACAAATGTAGATACAAGAGCAGATACAAGGGTAGATACAAGTGTAGATACAAGGATAGATACAAGTGTAGATACAAGGATAGATACAAGTGTAGATACAAATGTAGATACAAGAGCAGATACAAGGGTAGATACAAGTGTAGATACAAGGGTAGATACAAGGGTAGATACAAGTGTAGATACAAGGGTAGATACAAGTGTAGATACAAGGGTAGATACAAGTGTAGATACATGAGTAGATACAAGTGTAGATACAAGGGTAGATACAAGGGTAGATACAAGTGTAGATACAAGGGTAGATACAATAGTAGATACAAGTGTAGATACAAGAGTAGATACAAGTGTAGATACAAGGGTAGATACAAGGGTAGATACAAGGGTAGATACAAGGGTAGATACAAGGGTAGATACAAGTGTAGATACAAGAGAAGATACAAGTGTAGATACAAGGGTAGATACAAGAGTAGATACAAAGGTAGATACAAGGGTAGATACAAGGGTAGATACAAGAGTAGATACAAAGGTAGATACAAAGGTAGATACAAGGGTAGATACAAGGGTAGATACAAGAGAAGATACAAGGGTAGATACAAGTGTAGATACAAGGGTAGATACAATGGTAGATACAAGAGCAGATACAAAGGTAGATACAAGAGTAGATACAAGAGTAGATACAAGAGTAGATACAAGTGTAGATACAAGTGTAGATAAAAGGGTAGATACAAGAGTAGATACAAAGGTAGATACAAGGGTAGATACAAGGGTAGATACAAGAGCAGATACAAGGGTAGATACAAGGGTAGATACAAGTGTAGATACAAGGGTAGATACAAGGGTAGATACAAGAGTAGATACAAGGGTAGATACAAGAGTAGATACAAGTGTAGATACAAGAGTAGATACAAGAGTAGATACAAGGGTAGATACAAGAGTAGATACAAGGGTAGATACAAGAGTAGATACAAGAGTAGATACAAGGGTAGATACAAGAGTAGATACAAGAGTAGATACAAGGGTAGATACAAGGGTAGATACAAGGGTAGATACAAGAGAAGATACAAGAGAAGATACAAGGGTAGATACAAGTGTAGATACAAAGGTAGATGCAAGGGTAGATACAAGGGTAGATACAAGGGTAGATACAAGGGTAGATACAAGGGTAGATACAAGGGTAGATACAAGGGTAGATACAAGGGTAGATACAAGGGTAGATACAAGGGTAGATACAAGGGTAGATACAAGAGTAGATACAAGTGTAGATACAAGGGTAGATACAAGGGTAGATACAAGGATAGATACAAGGGTAGATACAAGGGTAGATACAAGAAAAGATACAAGAGTAGATACAAAGGTAGATACAAGAGTAGATACAAGTGTAGATACAAGTGTAGACAATATTTAATAGCATAAATTACTCACTCGGCCAAGTCGAGTGCAGCAGGAAATGGTGAGATGTACTGAGCTATACAGATGCCATTTATAAGACATCCAACCACTACGGTCAGTGAGAGATATCTAAATCATCCACAAATAAAAATTAATAATAAACCAGATAGTTGTTTCTAAATCTGATGTAAACCAACTTGCTTTTGTTAATGCACTTGGTAAATACTCATTTGAATGTATAATCAATCTAATGTGAATGCCTTTCTCCTGTGTCTTTTCTCTTACATATGAATTTCCTTTCATCTGTCCTGGTCCTGTTTGCAGCCTTTCAACCCTCCACTGGCCGTCTCTCAACCACGGCATGGATTAACAAGAGAAACAAAAGGTTTGCGAAAACTAACAGCTTTGCCCAGATTTTCTCAAAATACAATGCGAAGCTACATTATACTTTGAGGTGTCTGCTGCAGACCCTTGAAGAACACTCTTTTTGTTTGATCTTGACCAGCCAATACCAAAAGTCTTCCTGTGGTTCCCTTTAGTAGTAAGTCCCATCCTTTCATATTGCATAACCTATCTCAAAACCCAAATCTACCTTTTCACTCCCACAATATTTTCCTCCTCAATTTTTAAAACTCTGAAGGAGATGCAGCTTATGATTGTAAACGTTTCACAGCCTTGTAGGTTTGTGAACAAAAAAGGTTTTTCACTTCATCCTTTGCAGGGTACCATGAAGCGGGGAGCAACGCTCTAGCATTTTTCTTAATAGTTTGTTTTAGCCTATCTCACACCCATTGTTCATAAAAGTCTACAAAGTACTGTTACCTCAAAGGTACAACAACTCACAATATATATCTTTCATGAGAAAAGTGAGATCGTTAATTGCAGCTTCTGTACATTACAAAAATGTTGTAGATCATTCTATATAGTGATGGAGCCGCAACGTTAGTAGTCAGAATCATAATGTAAAAATTAAGCAGCATTGGTTTTTCCTACACCACTATCATTACTGTATTCTACTCAGACTTCAGATGTAGCTGGCCCTCTAAAGCATCACTGACTGTTAAAACATGTAGATAAGTATTTGCTCCTTAGATCAATATATTAGCTATTACAACAGTGATTTAAGCCTTTTTATTGTATTTTGTCATAAATTTGTTGCCTGTGGCAACAGTTTTCTTCTCAAACAGAACTCTGCATCAAATAAAAGTAAATTGGACTAGAAACCTACCTTTTACCTTGAAACAAAACATCTAACGGCGGCGATGGTACAACCAGTAAGTTGAGAATAGTTATAACAGACCAGGTGGCCAGCAGGATGTAGAGAGCATATTTCTACAACAACCGCACTCGACTGAATGATTGGGAGCTGATGATGAAGTATGTGTGTTGGCACTTCTACCCTGGTATTAACTAACTACTAGTAGCATATATGAAGAGTTTATACTAAAAGTGATCAATCACACAACTCCCAATCAAACAATACACAAGCGGTAACACTCGTACTTCAGTTATTACCGGGTAAGTTTGTTACGCAGAGGAATGCACATTCATGCACACACTCTGGGATGCACTCGGGTACAGCCATTGGTTCACACTCCAAGTAACGCCTCTAATTACAAGAACTTACCTTGTTAAAGAACCTCGTAAACAGAGCACCAGAGAGCATGTAAATCATCGACCAACCTCCCAGTATCAGAGCATAGAAAGTCGGCTTCATGTGGAACTAAAACAGGTATTTGACTCAGCCTACATTACAATATTCGGCTTTTTAACTCCAAACATCCGACAGGTTCGGAAAGTGTAAGAGAAACACTGCAAGTTAGGTAGCAACTTTGTATATACTTAACAGCTCTTCACCAAATCCTAAATTCGTGTTTGAAACTTGCAAAAACTCGCTAGTTTTACAGCACGAACCTCAGATTCTCAGGATGGTCAAATCAGATCGGGAAGGAAGACTTCCTGTTCTTTATGAAGTTATGTATGTGTGCACTGAGTGAGGAAATACTATTTTGTTTGGTTAAAATAGATAAGAAATAGATACAATAAAATCTCGGCTCAAAACTTACAGATTTGGAGAAAAAGAGGCTGTACTGAGTGCTTCTAGAAGTTTCTATGAACTTGAAAATTGACCAGCTGAGAAACATGAGATACACTCCAGGAATGAGGCAGAGGCTGAAGAACTTCTTCTGTTCACCATTTTCTTTTTCTTCTACAAGCAAGTGCTGCCACTGGGTGCTGACTCAAGTGTAGTTCTCTTTGAACAACTTGATTTAACACTTGCTCAGACAGAGTAAAGACGAGAATAGAGAAAAATATGGTCAATTGTTAAAAGTAGTTAAGCTAGCTGGAGAGAGTTTGCGGTGGATGTATAATATGAAACCTCCAGAGGGGACTGAAGATTGTGTTATGAACTAAAAAGATTGGCTCATAAGATCTCTACTCACCTACTTTTGGAACAGTAAACATAAAAACCACTAAGAAACCAACGATTAATATTCCAATGACGCAGAATGTGTATGTATATCCGACAGCCTACAACACAATGTAATGTAGTTTGTATCGTGTCTGTAACAACTGTACCTACTCTACCTACTGTACCAACTGTACCAACTGTACCAACTGTAGTTACTGTACCTATTGTACCTATTGTACCTACTGTACCTACTGTACCTACTGTACCTACTGTACCCACTGTACCTACTGTACCTACTGTACCTACTGTACCTACTGTACCTACTGTACCTACTGTACCTACTGTACCCACTGTACCTACTGTACCTACTGTACCTACTGTACCAACTGTACCAACTGTACCTACTGTACCTACTGTACCAACTGTACCTACTGTACCAACTGTACCTACTGTACCTACTGTACCTACTGTACCAACTGTACCTACTGTACCTACTGTACCTACTGTACCAACTGTACCTACTGTACCAACTGTACCTACTGTACCTACTGTACCTACTGTACCAACTGTACCTACTGTACCAACTGTACCTACTGTACCAACTGTACCTACTGTACCTACTGTACCTACTGTACCTACTGTACCTACTGTACCTACTGTACCTACTGTACCTACTGTACCTACTGTACCTACTGTACCTACTGTACCTACTGTTTATGTAAAACAGTATCTCGTGTCTCTTTAAATTTACAACTTCTTTAATTAAGCAAAAAGTAAAAAAGTAATGCTCATGAAAGACCACAAGTGGAAATAAGAAGCATGTCAATTTATCACAGCACACTTACACTAACACACCACAACATGCTATAGCACAGCACCACACCACAACACGCTATAACACCACACCACAACACGCTATAGCACAGCACCACACCACAACACGCTATAGCACAGCACCACACCACAACACGCTATAGCACAGCACCACACCACAACACGCTATAGCACAGCACCACACCACAACACGCTATAGCACAGCACCACACCACAACACGCTATAGCACAGCACCACACCACAACACGCTATAGCACAGCACCACACCACAACATGCTATAACACCACACCACAACACGCTATAGCACAGCACCACACCGCAACACGCTATAGCACAGCACCACACCACAACACGCTATAGCACAGCACCACACCACAACACGCTATAGCACAGCACCACACCACAACACGCTATAGCACAGCACCACACCACAACACGCTATAGCACCACACCACAACACGCTATAGCACAGCACCACACCACAACACGCTATAGCACAGCACCACACCACAACACGCTATAGCACAGCACCACACCACAACACGCTATAGCACAGCACCACACCACAACACGCTATAACACCACACCACAACACGCTATAGCACAGCACCACACCACAACACGCTATAGCACAGCACCACACCACAACACGCTATAGCACAGCACCACACCACAACACGCTATAGCACAGCACCACACCACAACACGCTATAGCACAGCACCACACCACAACACGCTATAGCACAGCACCACACCACAACACGCTATAGCACAGCACCACACCACAACACACCATAACAATAACCAGATACCTCAAACAATGCTGCGCCCAGAGCTGGCCCCGCTGAGTAACCAAATCCATTCATAGTCTCTATTATTCCCTGCAAGAAACAATTCCGTTTGCATCAACGGGAAGTGTTTTATGTACAAGCTGCCTGGTATAAGTCAATTTTTTGGGTAACTTTATATGGGTAAGCAGAAGCAAAAGTATGCACACAAGGCATAGAGCAAGTGAATTTGTCACTAGTTACTGCTGAAAATTATAAATGTTCCATACTTTTTTAGATTGATGCCTCAACATTTTTCCATTAACGGTTCATACTCTTTACAAAAATATTTGACTGTTTTGTTTAATAGGATAAAACAGCTCAAATTATTTACGCACAAAAAATAACAGAAATTCCTTCCACATTGTTCTACCTGATCTATTCTTGCTCGCACATTCTTTGAATACCCATAAACCTACAAATGCAACGCGTTTGCATTCAAAGGTGTGAACCTACGATGATCGTCCCAGCCTGATAAGATGTGCCTTTCATCAATAGACTCGTGCCAGCCACATTCAACATGGCTGACCCAATGCCCCCTAGAAATCTAGCAGTGATACATAGAGCTAGGAATTGACTGCCTCTGGACATCAATGCTGCCACCCTGTGGAATAGATTAGATAGCGACCAATAACTAATACACATCTACTCCAATGTTCTTGTTGTTATCATAGCAAAAAACTGAAGAATTGTATTTTTAACTCCTCTGGCAATTTATTTTGTTTTTAAGTCGACACAGTCAGCTATCAATAGACATCCAAATCAGAGAATTTCAACCAAGTGAGACACTTCTACATTGTTGTAATGTACACTTGGTGTCAATGTTATATGTACATAATAAGAGTATTCGCGACCTGTTCGTGGAACAAAATACAAAAAGTAATAGGTTTTTGTAATTCAATACGCCGCATATGTATTGGAACATTAGTTAAGAACAACATGAACTTTCAATGAAATGTTATAGTTTACCGAACAAATCATAAAGAAGATAACTCCCAATTTTTAAAATAATCAAGAAAATAATAAAATTTGAACTGCGATAAACTGGGATAGTTTGTAAAGCTTCCCTTCAATTTAGTAAATTTTGAACGCTTGCAATTATTTTGAATTATTTTTCAAGGATAAAAACCGGTCAATGAAAATGAAAAAAATCAACTTGCTCGCTATTATTTATTTAGTGTTCAGTTTCATTCACGGCCTACGAACTATATAAATAAATATTCGTTGATTATTTTTTCTATCCAGTGAGCTACTTTTAGTTGTCCCACGAGTTCCGAACAAAATGATTATACATCCATTAAACCTACTGCCGGTCTGATTATTTTTATTGCAATGTGTTTGGCGAACAGAGGTCACGAATACTCTTAATGAATGCACTAGAGAAAACCAAACCATTGGCGCAATAACTATATTCATGTCACTCACCCAAAACTGATACTAGCTGCCGCTGTCACCAAACTTCCGATTGCGCACACTCTCTTCGGGTGACATCTTGTAAGCTACAAGTACAAATAACTAATCAATATTTGAGCACGTTTGGCATGGAACAAGTTTCTCTTGTTTTTATTTTGTCGAGTACAAGTTTGGCTCGATTATAACAGACCAAACATGTACATAATGCTACAGCACCTGTCAACGAAACATACATCACAGCCGAGTCACCAAGCATACATCACAGCTAGTCACCAAACATACATAACAGCCGAGTCACCAAGGATACATCACAGCCGAGTCACCTTGTCAGCAAATAATGCTTAGAAGTAAACAGGCAGCAGCAATACGAGCCACAATTATTCTAAAATGGTATAAGTTTTAGTCTGGAAGTCTTCGGCTCATTTTCACTTTTAAACTCGAGCAATGTCAGTATATCCCAGTTTATTGCCCCACGTTTCTACACGTAGCCCAGACAGAATAAACTAAACTCAGCTCAAAGTAGTTTCATATACTACAGCTACCATATAAGTTGGGCTGTCACATGAATTAAAATAAATTTTCATATAAATTTTCCTTAGCAGGTACTAACATGAAGGACTGAGTTTATAACAGAGAGAGTTAAAACAAGGTACTCACCAGGGAGCCAACCACAGGTGCTGCTATAAACCTGGAGAAGTCATATGCAGAGAAGGCTGCACCTACTTCAGTGTCTGTGAGCCCTTTGTGTATGGCTATGTTGGGGAAGAAAGGATAGATAATAGTGTCTGCGCAGAAGGAACAGAAGATTAAACAGAGGATAGTTGCAACCATAACTCTCTGCTTTGGTTTGGATGGTAACTTGTCCTCCAACGAGTCATCGCTGAAGATCTCCTCTGCATCCAGAACATTATTTGTGCTCTGGTACATAATGTCCTTGGTGTATCAGATATCCAGCATCTACTAGCCAATATTACCAAGAGATTTATGCTTGGCTATCACATAAGCTGAAACTTAAAAGTTATTAAGATTGTATGCAAATTACTACATAGGTGACCTAGACAATGAAAGCTTAAAGACTGTGGACCCATTTCCTACATTTGTAAAGAGAGTAAGAACCACATCAAAATTCTTGCAGTTCACCAACTAAACAAACTGCACTACAAAATACCTAACAATATTACAAACTTGCTTGTTGAATAACGAGAAGAAAGTTTAACGAAAGAAACTTCGAACCAAAGAACTGCTCAAAATGCCTTCTTTTCAATTTTCCAAACAATCATACACAAAGTTGCTTGTGTAAGCTTCTTGAAAAGAATCAAAAAGACACTTTGAGTGCTTTACTATATTTTTTTCAAGTTTAAACATTTCCTCTCACTTGCCATGGATAAATGAAGCGGTAGAATATTCAACTTTTGTTAGAGTCAAACCGTAAAACATTGAGCAGTTTGGTGAGATCACAAATCATATAATTACAGAGTGAGAGATATACATGTATGTTGAGTGTGCCCACAACATTGATCATCCAATGAAATCTATTCAAATATTGCTAAAATAACACGGTGGCATACAACTCCCAATCAAAACACCCATACACTTGCCTCAAACAAATGTGGCCTAAGACTTTGGCTAGAGTAATAAATGGTTGAATATTAATGTGCAGAAAAATCTTTTTACACTGGCTTGCATTTAGAAGTAGAAAGCGTTTGGTAGTATAGTGACAGTTTCAATAAATTAGATTTGAATAGACTTGTCACTTCAACAGCAGTATTTACAAGTAGCTTTTGCTTCTTCAAAGTTATCTAGGTCTGTTAATATAACTATAGACATAAAAGGCTCTTTATTTGAGACATTACATCACACTTGCTTTAAAGTAGGGACAACTGGTAACAAATTGGATACATCAAACTTTTCATCGTCAATCACCATTATGTAGTAGTAAAACAGAAGCAGATCTCAAACATAAGTGGTGCAGTTTTGGGAGGTTCATCTCGGAGATGTGCTACAATCTTGCTTCCCTGTTGACATGTGGCCTTTTCTCACATTTTTTATTCCCTTTCCCACTCACAGCACATGGGCTCTCTACTATATATTACTTTTTTATGTAATAGGAGATCTGCATAAAAAATGTGCAGGTTTTTCAGGTTCATGTAATAGTTGCGTCTGAATCTTTCTCCCTGTCAACACATGGTCTCTTATTACTTTTTTATCTCTTTTCTCATGGCGCATGGGTCCTCTCTAGTACTTTTTAGTATAAGATGAGCAGATCAATCCACCTGGGTGTCTATTGGGGGTTCTATTTGAGCAGTTCACTCGACATCAGTATTTATTGTGTGGCTTATTAGTGTAAGTTAATGAATACAGCCCCGCTATCATTGCTGTTGTCGTCTTTCTATATCTTTTCCTGCCTTTGACACATGAACTTTTTCTTCTCCTGAGTCTTTTAGTATAAGGTGAGCAGATCAAGCCACCTATGTTATTTTGCATTTCAATTTAGAGCTACCCTCCGGAGCTAATCCCCGATTTACAGCCCCTGTTAACATGTCGTTTTTATGCTACAAAGTTCGGTCACGGTTATTGTAACGGATTCTTACGTCCTACTACTTGTCCGCTAGGCGTTGTCATTGTACAAACTTCTGTCTGCCGGTAAAACAAGACAGTCAGCCTCTCCCCAGAGGTGACCTTGTGCCGGGATGACACAAACAACTGCTTGTGCAGAAGGATTCTTAACTTTAACCACTGTGGTGAGCCCTCGGCTCAGACATATACTCGGTGCTTTCAAGCAATACAAACATTTATTCCTTCTCAGAATAAACAGGTGGCTGTCCAAGTAGCACGTAGAATCTGTTGTAGGGTAATGCAATGATTTGAGTAAAAGCTCTGCCTTTTATAGGCGGAGTCACAGGAAGTGACAGGAAGTGTTTGGCCTAGTTTGTCAAACACTCCAATCACACCTAAGAATAATACGAATACACCAATAAAACGATACACAAAAATAGCAGCCAATGTAATGTGAGTAAATGAGTTAAAAGTTGCTGGTGCCCAGAAGTGAGGGGCGGAGTCTATAGGTATTTTAGCCAGTAACAATTAAGTATTGTAATGGATTCCGGTCTGTTACCACAGACATCCACTAGTCTCGAGTATTGTACCTCTCTCCAGAGGGGACACTGTGCTGACCGACGGTGACAACTGTGCAGGGTAACGGTGGCCCATGGCTCAAACAAACAGTACCGCGTAGTGTTTGTATAAGTGGCTATATTCTCTACGATAGTCCTGAGGGTAATTATTCCTCTAGGGTTGGCAATATAAGAGCAAATGCCATGACAGCATAGGAATGAATGCAAAGAACACATGAAATGTCTCTCCTTTTATAGGAGAGCTTACAAGTATCAAACACGTAACAATAAAAGTACAGGAAGTGATTAGACCAATGTAAGTGCTTATATAAATAGTCAACCAATCAGGTAATCAATAGAGAGTAAATAAGGGAGGTGCCAAGTGGCTAAGGGCGGAGTCCTATCTCCTGCTGGCCAATCAGGCTGTTCTATAAGGTCCCAAGGCTCCAGTTAGCTTGTGGTCCTGGTTATCGTAGATGTTAGGGTAGATAGCTTTGGCTCCTGGCTTGGTGATAAGTTCTGGCTAATTTCCAAGTTCCTCAGCTAAGGCAGCCATCTTATGCCGGCCCTGTGTCAGCATACCGGCCCTGCATAGGTCATTACCGACCCTGTAGAGGTCACTACCAGCCCGGTACCGGCCCCGTGTACTGTGCTACCGGCACAGTATGGCTTTGCTACTGGCACAGCATCTTACCGATGGCTGTAGGCGCATTGCCAGGGCATAGAGTGGAGAAGCGGTGTAGCGAACGCCCTGTTCACTATTATCTTTCACCAAAATCTACCACAGTATCCCTTTATCCATAGGTTCTCGGTCTTTCTTGGTCTTGGTTATTACTTTCCTGACTTCTGAGGGTAGTTAGCTCCTGGATAGTAGTCATAAAAGATCTTAGGCTAGTTTTTTTTTTCTCTGGCTATGTTACCCATCTTACTGTCGACCCGGGATTGCCACCAAGGGCCTGGATAGTAGATACCCTGTGCCATTATAGTATGATAATGGTTCCATCGCATTTGATTTAGCAACTAAATAAACTGCAATCAATTAAAATTAACTTTCCTAGGCTTGCCTGATGTCTTCAGATTATCAGGGGACCTTTGATAAGTAGTGGTCACAGTTGGTGACAAGTAAAATCCACTACACACCTCTCACCATTAAAGATATGCAGTCTTTAAGAACAGAATAAGTGGGTAACTGGGGTGGGAGTGTCTGCGCACTCATGTATACATATATATTTTTAAAGTATATATACAGGTACAATACATGTAAAAACTACTGGCATAAAGTTAGTGGGGAGTCTTTTGACTCGAAACAGATCCCCCCTAATGTTGTCCGCTTGCTTCATCAAGCAGCACATCTTGGTGGTAACCAGCAGCGCCTCTGCTTCGACAACCTGAATGTCATCCTTGCTCAAGTGTCGTTTTATAAGGAGCCAGCGTAGCTGTTGTAAACTTTGGTTTAATTTGCTCACTTCGGTTTCTACGCCTTCAGCTAAAAGGTTGCTCGCCTGTAAAAAGGCAATAAAGGGATGGAGGATGAAGCTGAGTCCTCAGCTGGCTGACTATCACTAGCAGGCAAGTCACCGGCCTCCTTTAGGGCTAGCACTGTGGAGTGAGTAGCTGGTTTATTCCATCATGGAACAGTCTATGTCTGGAGAGACTCACCAGAGACAAGAGGTATTTCTTGTGTCTTTCTAGTTGACTAGCCGGTTGGGAAACTCTTCTGTTTCTTTGGGAGTACAATGACAGTGGAATCACTAAACTTCATAGTGCACTCGTGAGTGGCCAGAAATGTCATACCAATTATGGCATCTTCGTTTATCTCACTGATAATGAAGTTGGCTTCAGTGTATAAACTTTGGAGTTGCAGTGGCACTCTGACAGTACCATAAAAATTAATTCTAGAGATGACGGCTATCAATCTGTGCGGCTCAGTGTTTTGCAAGGTGTCTCTTACTTCCTGTGACAGACGGCGGTAAGTGTATCTTGACAGTAAGTTCGTTACACATCCGGTGTCTATCAGTATTGATACTGGCCCTCCCTCCATGCTTCCTGACAGAAAGTGACTGGCTTGATAGGGGCGTTCTAGGGCAGGGTGGTTTGAGTTGGCTGATTTTACTTTTCTGGGAAGTGTGCTTTGCCTGTGTACTCCGGGTTTGTCTTGCCCGTTCGCAGCTAGAGACCATTGACGCTACTGTTAGTGCTGGCCGTTTCCCAAGCGTTTAACTGGGTAGGCGGGTCTGGTGGCCCGTTGTCATTTTGAACAAGTTCCTGACATCTTTTCAACCTCTCTATAACTCCAACACTGTGGTGTTGGTGTGGCCTTCATTAGTGGTGTGGAAGTAGGATTTTTTTTCTTCGCCAGCAACTTGTTTTCGTGGTTAGTGCTTGCACTGACTCGGCCATCCTACACAAAGGGTCTTCTGCGGCTGATGTAGAGATACTGTGCACATGCTGTGGCGGTGAGTTAGGAAGTTCAGAGGTAGGTGGACTGTGATTGGCTGAGTTTTTGTGCTCCTCCTCCTCTTATTCATCCACTGTTCTTACACGAGCGAGGGGTCACTCATCATGGGAGGTGTTCACTTGCAGGTATTCTTTGTTTGCGCTCACTACTTCAGCTAGATTTTCTGGCTGCAAGACCAGGGGCTGAAGCTGTAAATACGCATTGCCAATGGTGGTGCTTAAAATTTCCACCATCATGCGTTGCATAGATCGGACAGGGAGGTCTCCGTAAGCAATGTGAACCAACCGTTCTACCTCGTTTGCATGCTCTTGCAAAGTTTTCTTGTACAGTCTGCGGAGACTAGCCAATGTAGACATGTCTTCCCGAGAAGTTAAGCCAAACTTTGCTCTTAGGGCTGCATATGTGAGCTTGTATAGAAAGCATCTCTAGATCACTACCAGCCATACGCTGTGTTTTGGTGTTTGGGAGGCACTTTATTCTCTGTGTGTGCTTGGCTGGCTGGTACAGCCAAGGTAAGTAGAGTTTTCTATGGGTACTATATGTCGGAGTCTGCCGCAATATTATATAATCCAAACATTTATGTCAAATTGAAAAGAGAAAATCATAATTTGGTTATTAGATTAAACTACAGTGACAAATGATATCAACAATAAACAATCAGTTTATTTACTTCACATAAAATGGCTATTTGGGGCCAACCACAATCTGCTTTGTGGAGCAATTATTAGTTAGTGGAAAAACATTTCTGATTTGAGTTACACTCTCTATCAAATGCTAATAATCACATGACCAGTCTTTTACTTTAACTGCTTGGTTGATGATCATGACATTAACAATAGTTTGAGTACATCAGTTCAAGGTGCTGTGTCATAGATCTGTGACTGAGCTCATCTCTATTTACTTTCATTTATCCATCAAAACTGACAGATACCATCGAGTAAAATACTAGTAAGCACAAAAACCATTATTTTTATGGAAAAGTGAAGCATACAAATAAAATGAGCAATTTCTTTTTATTTGAAACTAAGCACAAGACCACATCTGCTTAGAGTTTTGCCATTTTTAACAACAGTATTAATTGTACAAATAATTGTACACTGTTTCAGCTACCAAAGGTAGCTGTGTCACTCTCTCTGCTCAAAATAACGAGGTAATCAACGGTTTGAAACTGAATTTTTAAAAACATATCTGCTTTGATTAATTATCGAAATGAAAAGAAAAATTACTCAAAATTTACATTCCTTAAAAATGAGTGCCGTTCGTATTTGCAGTATCTCTTTCACGTGCACAAGCGTATCAACAATACAAACAATCAGAAAGTATTAGCTTTTTCAGGGTTAACAGTTGTTCATCCTTCAACTTCTTAACTAATATTCATAAAACCAAAGTAGAAAAAGTGACTCTAAGAGAACTAAGTAAGTAACTTAGGGTGAGACTTGATGTATTGGCTTATTTGTTGTAGTTTTGGAGTCCAGGCATACTTGTAGATATCTGACTTGTGGTTCTTGTATACAGTCCAGAAGGGTGCATAGTGTGCGGGCCAGTGATTGTATACATTTGCACAGTGTTTGTCTATCTCTAGTATTCTCTCTAAGGGATATCTATTTAGGTAGCTACAACATATACAGGTACGTGTATATAAATGTAGTTATGTAGGCATGGATTGATCAGATATACTTATAAGTTATATGTAACACTAAAACACAGTAAAACAACTTACAGCAATATCCTACAAAGTAATGCAGAACATGTAGTTGACTCACCCGTATACGTGGGATATAGGGTCTTTGGTGAGCACTTGTTGAGCACTCTTTGGTATTGGTTCTCCTTCGTAGTCTTCTCTGTTCAGGAAATTTTGAACTTGTTCTGGCATTTCTATAGCCATTTCACTGAGTAAAAATATATTGTAACATATATACACTTAGCTAGAGTATACAATTAGATTGTTATATATACACCTAATTAAAGTTTGCAGTTATAATGTTACATAGAACGGCCTGAGTTACAAATCTCAACAATCATTAGTTGCCAACCACCCACCACAACCACCCACCACAACCACCCACAACAACCACCCCACCACAACCACCCACCACAATAAAACTTTAAGCAGGGAGAACTCAGTATTTCTCTTTCATGAATTCTTGCTAGAAGCCAGTTACCTACAATGTCACTGTAACTAATCACATGTATCTATGCGTGTGTTACATCATACATTATTATTGTCTTGGGATATCTTACACTTACTATCGTATATCATTGATCACTTTTAAAACTGCATCTACTATCATACTTCACTATAAGCTACTGTAACAAATGTAATAAAGCCACAGTAGCTACACCTGCCATTCCCCCATTTATATAAATAGAACAAGTATGTAAATGAAGTACATTTGGTTATGGTGCCATACATTGATGGCTCAAACCACAACCTCTAGTTTTTTCCTAGAGCAATGAAACTGGCATTGTCAGTAAAGGTTTTACACAATATTTATATGTATGCCTCCCCGTACAGAGCTTGCTGTCAAATGCAATAGTGATGATGCTACAGAAATCAAATTTTTGTGTTTTGTCAACAACGTGAATGTTATTGATATGAGTGGCAAACCATCATGGGTATGTGGGTTTGTTTCCCAAAAGTCTACTTCGCAGTAACTAACAAGACTGCACGATCGGAGGGAAACACTGATATGAGAGCTGGAGGTTAGAAAAACGTCTTTTGTCTGGATCGGTGTTTCATTTGGGTTTCTAACAGGAGAGAACTACATGTAGTTTTGTAGTATCAGACTTTGGTGGGCTGAATAGGGCAGTAGTTGGTATAACTTGTGGAAGCTTGTCAAGTACAGCCACTCGATTGATGTTGTATAGTAATAGCTTAGCCATGTTCTCTTTAGATTAGCAAAGACTTCACTAATAAGTTTGATATCACTAGATATTTCAGCTTCCATTGTAAAAATTTCCTCAAACTTTTCTCTGGTATATGTAGACTTAACACAAGGTCATGCCCGAATGTTTCATTTTATGAACACCACAGAATTAGTCTCTTTTAAAGGTTGGTGAACTAGCTGACAAACACACATTTTACTTCTTGAGTTTTACAGATTAACATCTGCTTCAGCTATTTTATTAATGTCATCCCATGATATAACAAGCGTTGAGCTCAAGCCACTAAGAAAACTGCACATAGCCTTAAAGTTTGTCACTCACCTGTACATTTTAGTGCCATAGTACGAGGCGTTCACTGCCAACTCCTCATAATATACTTCATGAACATTTCTCCTTCCCTCTCTTTTCATATCCCGCACTAGTTTACCAATTTCCACCAGTTGATTACACAGAAAACTATCTACAGGTTTAGCACCAAACTTTCTTTGAGCTGCCAGCAACCCCCTGGGGTCTCTTACCTGAAGAATAAGCCAGAATATTGAGTCAGGTGTTGCACTGGTTAGATTGGGTACCATAGTCAAGCTCAGGCAATAGTACTTATGTGTGTGACCAATCCCTTTTACATTTACGCATATGTGTCCTGTGAGTGAGTGTGTCTTCAAGTGCTTTCAATGAATAGCCCTACTGTAGCATCTGATGAGTTGTTGAAGTGTGCGAAGCTGGCAATGATGTGCTCTGCATTTCAACAATATTCCCCGTCGTGTGGAGAAGTTACATTGTCAAAGGAAACATTGACATCAGCCAACCTACTTACCAAATGCACAACGTGTACATCTAAAATTTTCTCTATGAACTCTCTGATCGCTGCCACAGAAAACACTCTGATGATTTTTATGTTTATAAACTCTGATATCTGGCAAGCTTCCAACCAATAAGGTGCGCAGTCCACTGCTGGTGAAACTGAAATCAAAACATAACAGAAACTGATTACATAACATTACATAATTGACTTTTAAATATATCTCACTGGCAGTACCACCCCTCATCGTATTCAAATATCATTACCCCAGCTTGCTTTACTCTTCTTCCGCTGCTTCCTGCTTGGTCCAACTTGCCTGCCCCTCTCTATTTCTCACCCCTACCTTGCTCTACCCCAGCCCTGTATCACCCCTGTCTGCCCCTCTCTACTTCTCACCCCTAACTTACTCTACCCCAGCCCTGTATCACCCCTGTCCTTCTCTACTTCTCACTTCTACCTTACACTACCCCAGCCCTGTATCACCCCTGCCTTTCTCTACTTCTCACCCTCTACCTTGCTCTACCCCAGCCCTGTATCACCCCTGTCTGCCCTTCTCTACTTCTCACCCTCTACCTTACACTACCCCAGCCCTGTATCACCCCTGTCTGCCCTTCTCTACTTCTCACCCTCTACCTTGCACTACCCCAGCCCTGTATCACTCCTGTCTGTCTTTCTCTACTTCTCACCCTCTACCTTACACTACCCCAGCCCTGTATCACCCCTGTCTGCCCTTCTCTACTTCTCACCCTCTACCTTACACTACCCCAGCCCTGTATCACCCCTGTCTGCCCTTCTCTACTTCTCACCCTCTACCTTACACTACCCCAGCCCTGTATCACCCCTGTCTGCCCTTCTCTACTTCTCACCCTCTACCTTACACTACCCCAGCCCTGTATCACCCCTGTCTGCCCTTCTCTACTTCTCACCCTCTACCTTACACTACCCCAGCCCTGTATCACCCCTGTCTGCCCTTCTCTACTTCTCACCCTCTACCTTACACTACCCCAGCCCTGTATCACCCCTGTCTGCCCCTCTCTACTTCTCACCCCTAACTTACTCTACCCCAGCCCTGTATCACCCCTGTCCTTCTCTACTTCTCACCTCTACCTTACACTACCCCATCCCTGTATCACCCCTGTCTGCCCTTCTCTACTTCTCACTCTCTACCTTGCACTACCCCAGCCCTGTATCACCCCTGCCTTTCTCTACTTCTCACCCTCTACCTTACACTACCCCAGCCCTGTATCACCCCTGTCTGTCCTTCTCTACTTCTCACCCTCTACCTTACACTACCCCAGCCCTGTATCACCCCTGTCTGCCCTTCTCTACTTCTCACCCTCTACCTTGCACTACCAGTAGTAATATATGAGCAGATCTCCCTACCAAGTGTTTTTTTGTGGTTCTGGCCTTGGGGTTGAGGCAATGGGTTACGACGTTGGATGAATTCGCCGAGTTTATATTGTATTTTACTTGAGGGGTACTTGAGTGGCGTTTGAATGGCATTTAAGTGGCATTTGAGTTTTGATTATTTTTTTGCTTGATTTGAACTCATATGGCATCTAGATTTTGAATGTATGGCATTTAAGTTTTGATACTTTTTTCACATAATTTGAACTCATATGGTATCTTGAGAGAGAGGAGAGAGAAGACAGAGAGGAGAGAGGAGAGAGAAAGGAGAGAGGAGTTTTATCTACATTGAATAACTATATTGATCAAAAATGAAACATTTTATGATTATATACATTGATTACATAATAAGTAGGGAAAATCATCCTATATAATATAGCTAGAGTCAGTAAATACTAAGTAATACAAAGCACTACAACTTGTAATGATAATCAATGTATACATACATATGGTATCTTGAGATAAAGAAAGAGAGAGAGGAGAGAGGAAGAAAGAGAGGAGAGAGGAGAGAAGAGATATATCTACATTGAATAAATATATTGATCAAAAATTAATCATTATATGATTATATACATTTATTACATAATAAGTATGGAAAATCTTCCTATATAATATACCTTTACAATAATGTTTTTGATGTACTGATGTTTGGTAAAAAAACTACATTAGTTAAGTTTTAAATTCATATGAAAAAAATTTGTGTCAATTTAGTATCTACTCCCAGGACTGATACTCCCCCTAAAATAACCCATAAGACTCAGCCTAAAAACAAGTTTTAGGGGGTGTTTTTCCGCAAGGTACAATAAAAATAACTGTGTTTGTATATATCTAGAGAGAGTGTTTAGAGGAGAGAGAGGAGACTTGAGCATAAATATCCCTGGTAAATTATTTATTTACAATATTATTTGTAATTATTAGTGAAAGAAATTATGAAATACTGGCGAGTAATTAAGTAATTCAGTAAGGAAATTGGTTGGAAACGTAGTAATATTATTTAAATACAGCATTGCTTTGCAACAATGATTAATAAAAACAATTATGGATGTTGGTGAGTAATTAAGTAATCTAGTAAGGAAAACTGATTGAAAATCACGGTAATATTTGGTAAAAGATACTTGCAACATGTTTTATCAGCGAAAAAATCAAACAATTTTCAAATGTTTACGAGTAACTAAGCGATTTAGCAGGAAAAACCAACTGAAACGCGCAATATCCGTTTTTGAAATATTTACGATAAACACAATTGGGATATTACTGTTATCAAAGAAATCAAGCGAGTATCAAATGTTTACGAGTAACTAAGTGTTTAAGTTGAAAAAAAGCGATTGAGATCATGTGACATCCGTTACAAAATATTTTACGTCAAGTTACCAACGAGAAAATAAATATTTCTTAGAATATCCGTTATAGCGAGTTACGATAATTTTTACGCACCTTGAAGGTTTTCAGTCCATTTTCAGTCAGATCAAAATTTATGCGAGACGTTTTAGGTATTATTTCAGTCGACGTAATGTTACCACGTCATTTTTAAAAAGTAATTAATTATAATATAGCGCAAGTGTCCCGCAAGTGTCATTTTACTAATAAACTCATTCCAGAAAAGACATTAATCATCATCTCGCTTAATCCTATATGTTTTGATCTTTTTAATATCAAGTGTGTCGCTCGAGAAAAGTCATTAGTTACACCTAAGCACTATTTATTATCATGCTATTTCTATTTAAAACAAAAACAACAAACATCCATAGATGATGGAATTATAGGTCGAATTCAACCTAAAAAGGAAGAGAACTTGATTGCATCCATCTCCTGTTTTTTATTGTTTCATTACATATTAGTTAATATAGATACAGCCTTCCACCAAAACGGATTTGTGGTTTTACTTTTAATCCTAGCTATCTCCGCTATCATCTAAAAAACATGAGCAAAGCATGACTTTATCCACTTGTTTTATTAGTTAGACTGTTACTTTTTTTAAAATATCTCATTGTTTTTTGTGTGAAATAATAATGTATCAACATACATAGTATATTTTCTATTTTTAGGAAGCTGTTTTGTCTACATATACATATTTAAATGCTATCAGATATCTTTAAAGTGTTTATTACATTCCTAACTCATACTTAATGTTGTAAACTATAATTGGAACTCACATTTTAATTTACTGTCTGATGATATAAAGATGGAGCTACACAACATCATTGTTTTGCTGATGATGTGTCTATATGATTGTTTGTGGTAGTGTGTGTTATAGTAGAGTATATCAATAAACTGCAATTGAACTAGTTATTAAATGCTATCAGTACCTGTAAAGTATTTTATTACATTCCGAACTCATACTTAATGGTGTAAACTATAATTGAAGCTCTCACATATTAATTTACTGTCTGATGATATAAAGATGGAACTACACTGCATCATTGTTTTGCTGTTGATGTGTCTATATGAAAATTGTTGCTATAAAAATATGTTTGAAGGATGTGAGGTGTCATTCAAATGAAATGTAAGTTTCATCCTAGCTAGTTATATTTAAAAGAGGTTGTAAAATTTGTTTATCCAACGCTCTACATTCAGAAATTTTAGCTAGATGGAAAGACAGTTTACAGGAGTGTTTGTGGTGGTTAAGCTTATTAAACTATTTAATCTCTATCTTCCTATTTTTTTAACCAACTTCCTAATCGTCTTCCACTTTTTTAAAAAACAATATCATTTATCATAGTAATAATCAGAAAATCAGTCTACAAATTAATCTTGATAAATGACTTCAATGTTTTGTATATAAGAGAAACTATTTTTTTTAAACAGTATCAGTTTTCATTTATACTTCATTTTAAGTATTACTCTGCAAAACAACAATGGCTAGCAATATCCCTACAACAAATGAGTAAGTTATTTATACTATCTTTTACAATTTTGTTGCAGTTACATTTATAAATTTATACAAATGTATATATATATATATATTACTTGTAGGTCTACATCCTCAAATGTTGCATTAGAAATAAATATAGGCGAAATAGATTTCAGTGCTATGTAAGTATATTATTGAAACTTTATTATTCAATATTCAACTGTATTATATAGAGTTTTTAAATAATTACAATCTGGATTTATTGTTTTATTAAGTTCTACCGATGATGAAACACTAAGGTGGTTGGAGGAGTGTTTTGAAGATGAAGAGAAGACGGAAAAGAGCAAAGCTAGCACGCATATTGCTATGAGTAAGTTTTTCTGTTTTATGAAAAATGTAAATTTGTCTGTAGGTACAATAATAATGACTTTACATTTACTATGTTATTTTTTTGTAGAAAAAGAATCTTCACGATTCATAGGAAGTAAGCAATGTGTTGGGAAGAACGAAAACTTCCTGTACTATGAACGGAACACATTTGAATGTAAGTATGACGAAAATATTACTTACTATATACTCATTCAATTTATAAAAAAAAATTTCGAATTTTTTCAAAAAAATAGCATAACTACATTCGTATTTTCTATTTTAGTTCAAGCAGAGAATCCTGAATTAAGGGAGTATAAAGAATTAAGCCTTCTAGACGGAAATATAAAAGAAGATAGAGAGTGTTTTAAGTGTAAGTGACATGCATTATCTTTATATATACATATACCATGCTTAAGAAAGTTATCTATATATGATGAGAATTTGTTTATTTTGTTTGTAGATATTGATAACAAAAGCCCTAGGTATTTCCTTTCAGTGCTCTCATTGCTGTTGATCGCATATGGCACAAAGATGTTGAGTGAAGCACTGAAAGGAAACAAAAACAACGTCTCTTGTATATTTTGTGGTAAGAAGTTTAAATTAGGGGGATTGCATGAGCCTGGCCGAGTTCTTTCAAGACATTTTTGTGCTCACTTGTTTATTTATTATTGTTTATGTGGAAAATCGCATACAACTTTGAGAGATCTTCAGCAACATAGTTGTATTTTAAAAACTAAAATGTTTTTTATTGTTGATATTGCTAGTTACAATAATTTTGTTTTATTTATTAATAGAAAATATTCTGAATTACTTATGGATATTACTTTTCCGAAAAAATTTGCGTTAGTGTATCTCTATCCAATAGAAGGTTATTTTTCTGAAAACATTGTTCTAGATTTTGAATTAGGGAGTAAATGGTTGGCGATAGCTAAAAAACCTGCTGCTGAAGATCGAAAACTTTTGATTAAAAACCAGTGTAAAAAAATGAGAGCACTTATATCTTCAGATTCTGATCTTTCAGAAACTGAAGAAAGTAATAATGACTTAATTTCTGTTGCTAGTTCACAGTGCAGTCCAAAAACCAGTGTTTTAGAATCTAATACTATAACAGTTAAACCTCAAACCCAAGTAGATTTAAAAGAAAGCCAAAAGATTGATTTAACTTCACTTAAATTAATTTTGAATATAAAAGATGGACTGAAAAAAAAGGGTTTTAATGATTGTGTTAAATTGAAATTAGCGTCTATTAGACGAAAAATGCAGAAAAACTCAGACTTTTCTCAAGAAGAAGTTCTTGTACTAACTGCACTCTTAGGTGAGTTTTAAAATTTTTATTTCACTATATTTTTTAATATTATCATGGCTCTGGAATAGGTCTTATGCAACTACCCTATTTTATAATTTCTTACCACAAAATATATAGTGAATAGGATGTTTTTTTTTATAAATACTCTCTCTATATATATATATTATATATACAGACAATAGTCTGTGTTTTTATGAATACTTTATTCACATGTATACACTTCATGTAAAATTGTTCTGTCATTAGTTTACCCTAATGCATTATTTTTATTTGTTTTGTGGTTGAGAACTCCATATGCTTCATTCTTACTGTATTACTTTGCATAATATTACAAAATAAATATTACATCAACTACCTTCATACTGCATTCAAGTGATGAAACAGTAAATTTCACATCTGTATTACTGAATCTATAGCATTGTTATGAAAAAGACTATAATTACTTAATTATTATGTCATATCGTGACAAACTATCAACACCCAATTCACAAAACTGTAAAACCTAAAGTATAATGCTTGCGGTTGTAAAAAGTCTTCTACTGTTTTGGTTTCTCAAACAAATTATAAAACATTTTTCACAATTTTTTGTTCAAAAGCGGAGTTGTCTTATCATTTTGACACAATGTGCCGACAACTTTTACATATTCTTTCAAAAACGAAGTTGAGAAATTATAAATGGGAGTTGTCTTAACATTTTTGAAAAATGAGACGAAAGCTTGAAATATTTATTTTTGTGTCGGAACATTGAAATTTTTGTAACATTTTAGAGTTGTAGCCCCGAAAGTTTTACAAATTGGCTAAATAACTAATGTTAAATATGAATAAAATACTTTATTACACTAAATATATACAAATTATTACACAATACAAATAATATGTAATTTAATGTTCATGAGTTGTTGCTGATAGATTTTGGCGAGTCGACGGTCATTCACTTGTACACGTATTCTATCTAAAAGCATACATAGATGTCGTTATAACAACTACATTATACTATGGTAAAAAATACGTCTATTAGTAGTTACTTATTACTAGTGAAGATTAACATACCTTAATTAAATTTCCGATATTGAAATCCTGCTAGCTTCGCTTGAAATGTGATTGTCAACATCTTCATTGCTTTTCTCACTATCATTGTCGACAACTTCATCTTTTTCCTCAAATGTGTTGTTCTTAGAGTCATCATCCGTCATATTATCATCTTCTTCATCGGTATAAGCATCGATGTTATCATCGTCATCATCATCAGCAGCATCATCAGCAGCAACATCATCATCATAACTTTTCATCAGCTCAGCATCATCAAATAGAGAAAGTCTGAAAGCTATTCCTTCTTTTTCACTTGAAGTAGATAGAAGCATCAAAGCTTCTTCAACACTCAGAATCGTGAGAATATGTTTCTTTGTGCCGCTTTCAGTTGTCATCGTACTTTTATAGTGGATCATACCACATTCATGATTTTTGATCTTCAAAACGTTCTCAGGAGGGACAACAATCTTCCCAGTCATCAAAGATCCGTCATTCATCATGTATCTGTAAGTGACAGTGTGAGTGATACGTAAAGGCGATGTATCTTGTTTTCGTTTTCGCTGCTTCGACTTCAAATTTTTCCAAACTGAAAGTCTAGTGAATGTCAGAAGAGTGTTGACAGGAATATTATCGAAAGTGATGATATCAAAGTATGCTTGCAACTGCTTCAATGATTTTTTTCTCAAGATTTTGGCTATAACTCGTTGTTTTAGCCCTTGATGACGATGATTAACTCCTACAATACGTAGATCGGGTTGATTTTCTTCTAGCTTTCCCATGTACACTAGGATTTGTGAAGAGCTGGGATCAAGTTCCTGTAGCTCCACCGTAAGTTCTTTGTCAATCAGTGACTTGACTCGAATTCGATGATTGTTTTTTAAAACATATTCATAGTCCAATATACCATAATCTTCAACGTAATTAACATCGAAAACCTCCAATATCGTAGGAATTGGTAAATCCAACAAACTCACAAAATTTCCGATTTCCAACATTCCTTTCTGCATAGCTCCTGTCATTATTCCACCCATCTCGAGCAATTCAAACTCTCTAAGTTTGTTTACGGTATTATTCTTGCTGTTGCTGAATAAAAAGGAAATTGAAGCTTGAGATAATGTCACTGTCGGTTTTTTGATATCCTCCGTTCGTTTGACTTCACTGTTCTCATGCAGATATGTGTAGTCCGGCGTGGGACTCAAAGGAGAGTCAGCTGAAACTACATGATGGTTCATTGCTATATCAGCATGAGCATTGGTGTTTGAGCGAGAAGATGTATCATCAAAGGTGTTAGGATTGGATCTTCTATCATCAATGTGAATGCCGTTGGTGGTGGAAATGATGGTTGTAGTGGAAATAGCGTTAGTGTTGTTGGTAGCTGTGATTGGTTCAATATGGAGCTTAGGAAGTGCTTTGGAGTGTGATGTCATCATACCTGCAAAAAGTAAAAGAACTTAGTTTAATGATGTAAATATACTGAAACTATTGTTTTATTAAAAGATTGTTTTTAAAAACTAAGATTCAAAAACCTAGATGTTTCAATTAATTAAAAAAAATAATTATTTTAGTGCTTCTTACCTTGTTGCTCTCCTAATAGCTGTAGTAGATGTTACTCCTCTGTTAGTCGCTGTAGAACTGGATGCTTTCTGTGTGAAAACGATGGCTCTTATATAGCTAAAGTTGTACTGATTAAACCCTATGAACACCATCTCGTCTCAATCTCTATGAATCAACATTTGTTCACGCGAAGGAAAGTCAATTGTTTCGCGGGAATAAATGAATTATTTTCACGCGAATACAAACCAATGCTTTCGCGGGAATAACTAAATAATTTTCACGCGAATGGAAACCGTTGCTTTCGCGGGAATAAATATTTTATTTTCACTCGAATAGAAACCAATGCTTTCGCGGGAATAAATGAATTATTTTCACACGAATACAAACCAATGCTTTCGCGGGAATAAATAAATAATTTTCACGCGAATGGAAACCGTTGCTTTCGCGGGAATAAATATTTTATTTTCACGCGAATAGAAACCAATGCTTTCGCGGGAATAAATAATTTATTTTCACACGAATAGAAACCAATTCTTTCGCGGGAATAAGTACTTTATTTTCACACGAATGCAAACTGTTGCCTTCGCGGGAATAAATGATTTAATTTCCCGCGAATGGAAACCGTTGCTTTCGCGGGAACAAATATTTTATTTTCACGCGAATAGAAACCAATGCTTTCGCGGGAATAAAGGATTTTATTTCCCGCGGATGAAAGTCAATGTTGTCGCGGGAACAAATAGTTTATTTTCACGCGAATGGAAACCGTTGCTTTCGCGGGAATAAGTACTTTATTTTCACGCGAATACAAACCGTTGTTTTCGCGGGAATAAATACTTTATTTTCACGCGAATAGAAACCAATGCTTTCGCGGGAATAAATATTTTATTTTCACGCGAAAGCAACGGTTTCCATTCGCGTGAAAATAAAGTGTTTATTCCCGCGACAACATTGACTTTCATCCGCGGGAAATAAAATCATTTATTCCCGCGAAAGCATTGGTTTCTATTCGCGTGAAAATAAAGTATTTATTCCCGCGAAAGCAACGGTTTGTATTCGCGTGAAAATAAAGTATTTATTCCCGCGAAAGCATTGGTTTCTATTCGTGTGAAAATAAATTATTTATTCCCGCGAAAGAATTGGTTTCTATTCGCGTGAAAATAAATTCTTTATTCCCGCGAAAGCATTGGTTTCTATTCGCGTGAAAATAAATTATTTATTCCCGCGAAAGCAACGGTTTCCATTCGCGTGAAAATAGCTTATTTATTCCCGCGAAAGCATTGGTTTGTGTTCGCGTGAAAATTATTTATTTATTCCCGCGAAAGCATTGACTTTCCTTCGCGTGAACAAATGTTGATTCATAGAGATTGACACGAGATGGTGTTCATAGGGTTTAATCAGTACAACTTTAGCTATATAAGAGTCATAGTTTTCACACAGAAAGCATCCAGTTCTACAACAGCTATCAGAGAAGCAACATCTACTACAGCTATTAGAAGAGCATCAAGGTAAAAACTTAATAAATTACAGTTTTTACTCATATATTATTTATTATACTAAAACAACTGAACAAAATTAATCATCTGTTTTTTTTTGTTTTTTTTCAGATTCAATGACAAAAAATGGAAATAGTTAACAACACAGAATCAGAAACTCAGCCTAAATCTTTGACTCAAGAGGACTTGATACTTCTACAAAACATATGCAATAAGAAAATTGAAGAGAGAGTGCGAATTATCTCAAACAATTGTAAATTCATACAGAAAGACTTGATAGAGCAGCTAAATAGTTTTCGAACTGAATCTTTTCTAACATTAAAGCTCTTAGGGAATGATGTTACGTCAGATATTCAGAGATTACATTATGTATTACAACAACGACAATATCAACTACGACAGGTAAACACACCAATTTCTATCGAGTGTGCTCGTAAAGAACTTGCTCTAAAAAGAAGAAACATGCAGCGACAGTCCGCTCAAAGACAAGCTAGAAGGGTAAGGACTCAACAACGTAAGACACGAAAAGCTACAAAAACATCCGATTAACAGTCAATTTTTGATGATAAGGTAATAATTAATAAAAAAGTACTATTTAGTAAGAGTTTGTAGTTGTTTTAAATTTCTGTTTAACCATTCTATACTAATACATAACTTTTTATTTTAGTTCATTATGGAATCAAAAGTACATAGAACAGAAGTCTTCCTTCCTAAGTTTGTATTATTTAATATTTACTGACTCTAGCTATATTGTATGAGATTTTCCCTACTTATTACACAATAAATGTATATATTCACATATTGTTTCATTTTTAATCACTGTATTTATTCAATGTAGATATATCTCCTCTCTCCTCTCTCCTCTTTTTATCTCTCCTCTCTCTCAACATACTCTCTCCTCTACCAAATACTCCTCTCTCCTCTCTTGCAGTTATTTCCCAAATACTGTAGATTTTAACCATCTAGAGATCTAATTTGGTAATTTTCCAACATATTTTATAGCATTTAATATACTTATTATGTAATAAATGTATATTATTCAATGATGTAAATGTAAATATATCCATAAATATGTACATAATTATCCATATATACATAAATGTATAAAAAACTAAAAAAAATCTCTCCTCTCTCTCCTCTCTCTTCTCTCCTCTCTCATCTCTCCTCTCCCCTCTCTCCAGAAGATTTTCCCTACTTATTATGTAATCAGGTATATAATCATATAATTTTCATTTTTGATTAATATATTTGTTCAATGTAGATATAAATATAGCCATAAATATGTACATAACTAACCATATATACATGAATGTATAGAAAACTAAAAAATCTCTCTCCTCTCTCTCTCCTCTCTCATCTCCCATCTCTCCTCTCTCCTCTCTCCTCTCCCCTCTCTCTCAAGATACCATATGAGTTCGAGTTATGTAAAAAGTTATCAAAACTTGAATGCCATTCATTCAAAATCTATATGCCATATAAGTTCAAATTAAGTAAAAAACTAATCAAAACTCAAATGCCACTTAAATGCCATTCAAATGCCACTCAAGTACCCCTCAAGTAAAATACAATATAAACTCGGCGAATTCATCCAACGTCGTAACCCATTGTCTCAACCCCAAGGTCTAATCCACAAAAAAACACTTGGTAGGAGATCTGCTCATATATTACTACTACTACCCCAGCCCTGTATCACTCCTGTCTGTCTTTCTCTACTTCTCACCCTCTACCTTACACTACCCCAGCCCTGTATCACCCCTGTCTGCCCTTCTCTACTTCTCACCCTCTACCTTACACTACCCCAGCCCTGTATCACCCCTGTCTGCCCTTCTCTACTTCTCACTCTCTACCTTGCACTACCCCAGCCCTGTATCACCCCTGCCTTTCTCTACTTCTCACCCTCTACCTTGCTCTACCCCAGCCCTGTATCACCCCTGTCTGCCCTTCTCTACTTCTCACCCTCTACCTTACACTACCCCAGCCCTGTATCACCCCTGTCTGCCCTTCTCTACTTCTCACCCTCTACCTTACACTACCCCAGCCCTGTATCACCCCTGTCTGCCCTTCTCTACTTCTCACTCTCTACCTTGCACTACCCCAGCCCTGTATCACCCCTGCCTTTCTCTACTTCTCACCCTCTACCTTACACTACCCCAGCCCTGTATCACCCCTGTCTGTCCTTCTCTACTTCTCACCCTCTACCTTACACTACCCCAGCCCTGTATCACCCCTGTCTGCCCTTCTCTACTTCTCACCCTCTACCTTGCACTACCCCAGCCCTGTATCACTCCTGTCTGTCTTTCTCTACTTCTCACCCTCTACCTTACACTACCCCAGCCCTGTATCACCCCTGTCTGCCCTTCTCTACTTCTCACCCTCTACCTTACACTACCCCAGCCCTGTATCACCCCTGTCTGCCCTTCTCTACTTCTCACTCTCTACCTTGCACTACCCCAGCCCTGTATCACCCCTGCCTTTCTCTACTTCTCACCCCTAACTTACTCTACCCCAGCCCTGTATCACCCCTGTCCTTCTCTACTTCTCACTTCTACCTTACACTACCCCATCCCTGTATCACCCCTGTCTGCCCTTCTCTACTTCTCACTCTCTACCTTGCACTACCCCAGCCCTGTATCACCCCTGCCTTTCTCTACTTCTCACCCTCTACCTTACACTACCCCAGCCCTGTATCACCCCTGTCTGTCCTTCTCTACTTCTCACCCTCTACCTTACACTACCCCAGCCCTGTATCACCCCTGTCTGCCCTTCTCTACTTCTCACCCTCTACCTTGCACTACCCCAGCCCTGTATCACTCCTGTCTGTCTTTCTCTACTTCTCACCCTCTACCTTACACTACCCCAGCCCTGTATCACCCCTGTCTGCCCTTCTCTACTTCTCACCCCTCTACCTTACTCTACCCCAGCCTTGTATCACCCCTGTCTGCCCTTCTCTACTTCTCTACTTCTCACCCTCTACCTTACACTACCCCAGCCCTGTATCACCCCTGTCTGCCCCTCTCTACTTCTCACCCTCTACCTTACTCTACCCCAGCCTTGTATCACCCCTGTCTGCCCTTCTCTACTTCTCTACTTCTCACCCTCTACCTTACACTACCCCAGCCCTGTATCACCCCAGTCTGCCCCTCTCTACTTCTCACCCTCTACCTTACACTACCCCAGCCCTGTATCACCCCTGTCTGCCCTTCTCTACTTCTCACTCTCTACCTTGCACTACCCCAGCCCTGTATCACCCCTGCCTTTCTCTACTTCTCACCCTCTACCTTGCTCTACCCCAGCCTTGTATCACCCCTGTCTGCCCTTCTCTACTTCTCTACTTCTCACCCTCTACCTTACACTACCCCAGCCCTGTATCACCCCAGTCTGCCCCTCTCTACTTCTCACCCTCTACCTTACACTACCCCAGCCCTGTATCACCCCTGTCTGCCCTTCTCTACTTCTCACTCTCTACCTTGCACTACCCCAGCCCTGTATCACCCCTGCCTTTCTCTACTTCTCACCCTCTACCTTGCTCTACCCCAGCCCTGTATCACCCCTGTCTGCCCTTCTCTACTTCTCACCCTCTACCTTGCACTACCCCAGCCCTGTATCACCCCTGTCTGCCCTTCTCTACTTCTCACCCTCTACCTTGCACTACCCCAGCCCTGTATCACTCCTGTCTGTCTTTCTCTACTTCTCACCCTCTACCTTACACTACCCCAGCCCTGTATCACCCCTGTCTGCCCTTCTCTACTTCTCACCCTCTACCTTACACTACCCCAGCCCTGTATCACCCCTGTCTGCCCTTCTCTACTTCTCACTCTCTACCTTGCACTACCCCAGCCCTGTATCACCCCTGCCTTTCTCTACTTCTCACCCTCTACCTTGCTCTACCCCAGCCCTGTATCACCCCTGTCTGCCCTTCTCTACTTCTCACCCTCTACCTTGCACTACCCCAGCCCTGTATCACCCCTGTCTGCCCTTCTCTACTTCTCACCCTCTACCTTGCACTACCCCAGCCCTGTATCACTCCTGTCTGTCTTTCTCTACTTCTCACCCTCTACCTTACACTACCCCAGCCCTGTATCACCCCTGTCTGCCCTTCTCTACTTCTCACCCTCTACCTTACACTACCCCAGCCCTGTATCACCCCTGTCTGCCCTTCTCTACTTCTCACCCTCTACCTTACACTACCCCAGCCCTGTATCACCCCTGTCTGCCCTTCTCTACTTCTCACCCTCTACCTTACACTACCCCAGCCCTGTATCACCCCTGTCTGCCCTTCTCTACTTCTCACCCTCTACCTTACACTACCCCAGCCTTGTATCACCCCTGTCTGTCTTTCTCTACTTCTCACCCTCTACCTTACACTACCCCAGCCCTGTATCACCCCTGTCTGCCCTTCTCTACTTCTCACCCTCTACCTTACACTACCCCAGCCCTGTATCACCCCTGTCTGCCCTTCTCTACTTCTCACCCTCTACCTTACACTACCCCAGCCTTGTATCACCCCTGTCTGCCCCTCTCTACTTCTCACCCTCTACCTTACACTACCCTAGCCCTGTATTGTCCCTGTCTGCCCTTCTCTACTTCTCACCCTCTACCTTGCACTACCCCAGCCCTGTATCGCCCCTGCCTTTCTCTAATTCTCACCCTCTTCCTTGCTCTACCTCCACCGTGTCCCTGCCTTGCCTCACTCTACCCTCTATATATCTCTATTACTCCCTCCCCATCTCCGGCAAACTTAAACCCCTGTCATCCATCAAATTGGATTAATAACATGTTTTCACAGCTTTCTCAGTTGAGTAGTTTATGTGTATGTACACATTTGACTATCAACTGTCAAACTATCAATTAGTCATTGTTTACACCTACATAATTAAGATTATTATTGAAAAAAATATTAAATCTACAAATATCTCTGGTTTAAGTACAATTAGAAAACTCTAAACTTGCTAAACATTAGATTAAACCAATTGAATGTTTTTACAGCAGATCTTATTGCTCTCAACAAAGCAGTTTAGACATCCATTCAAGTTGGATGACAGATATACCGACAGATGCACAGACAGACTTATTTCTATGTTTGCATAAATAGATAACATTACATAACCTAACTCTTACATGAATAACATAGCATATAACCTAATACCTAAGACCTAATACTGTACGGGACAAACATGGAACACTAGCAAGTACCAAACTGTTTGTGTGTTGCCAAGGATATGTGCACATACTCCCTATTATTATTATTGTACTTAGTCACTGTTATTGTTGAGGCTAGCATCATAAACAAAGGATGCATTACATAACCTTTTATATAAAGACAAGCTGCAAGCCCTCAGTTAATCAGTGTTCTAAGAGGCACAGCTGGGTTTACCTTAGAATAAAATCAATAACACTCACTCAAGTTCTTACTTGATTCTCACACCTTACAGATGATACAGCTTACACTACTACTCCGAAGGACAACAGCTGTACGACTCTTTGGCCGAAACAGCATTGCGTTGCCCAAACGTGCAGTAGCTGAAAGACAGGCTTGCCTTACGACTTGTCATCCTGGCCCTACCATCAACCGAACTATGCTGATGGGTGGACAGTGACACGGCCAAGTTGTCAGCAAAGCTGTCTGTCGATACAGACGGCTCTGGCTTTACGTGCCAATGAGGTAGTGTAGGTGGCTACTGAGAGTGACTGGCAATTGTCACCATAAATTCCTGCACAATACTTACACTGGAAACAGGCCAGAACTTTGAGCAGGTGGTTCTGTGATTGGCCTCTTGTTGACAGCATGGCAGCGCTCCACCTCAGAAACTTGGAGTTATAGAAGGCAGCAGGTACCTTGTGTATGTCACAGCTAAATGCTGCCTCTATAGCCTGTGAACCACATTAAGAGTGATGGTGCATTGTCAAGCTGCGCACTAACAAAAGCTTTTGACAACGACAGCTGATTATCAATAAATACATATATTTGTGAAACTAAAAGAATTATGAAGGCAACATAGAAGTATGAAGTAACACAGAAGTGTGAAGGCAACATAGAAGTATGAAGGTAACATAGAAGTGTTAAGGTAACATAGAGGTGTGAAGGCAACATAGAAGTATGAAGTAACACAGAAGTGTGAAGGCAACATAGAAGTATGAAGTAACACAGAAGTGTGAAGGCAACATAGAAGTATGAAGGTAACATAGAAGTGTTAAGGTAACATAGAGGTGTGAAGGTAACATAGAAGTATGAAGTAACACAGAAGTGTGAAGGCAACATAGAAGTATGAAGGTAACATAGAAGTGTTAAGGTAACATAGAGGTGTGAAGGTAACATAGAGGTGTGAAGGTAACATAGAAAGTATGAAGTAACGCAGAAGTGTAAAAGTAACATAGAGGTGTGAAGGTAACATAGAAGTGTGAAGGTAGCATGGAGGTGTGAAGGTAACATAGAAGTGTGAAGGTAACATAGAGGTGTGAAGGTAACATAGAAGTGTGAAGGTAGCATGGAGGTGTGAAGGTAACATAGAAGTGTGAAGGTAACATAGAAGTGTGAAGGTAACATAGAGGTGTGAAGGTAGCATGGAGGTGTGAATATAGCATGGAGGTGTGAAGGTAGCATAGAAGTGCAAAAGTAACGTAGAAGTGTGAAGGTAACACAGAAGTATGAATGTGAAGGTAACACAGAAACTGGCAAACACATACATGTAGTTGGAGAATCATTAACCAACCTTCATCATAGCCCTATCTGTCTCTTCTATGCCTGCAGCCTTAGATGGGGGCTTCAGCCTACACGGCTCAAACAATGTAAAGGAGTTTGGGTACTTGATAAAGAATGATTGAGTCATGGAAGAGCCAGATCTGTATCTAGCCAAAACCAGAACTTTTCCTTTCTTCTTCACTTCACCATTAAACTGTAGAAGTAATATTTGGGGAAATCTGTGCACTCTAAGGATGCCCTTCTATGGCTTGGCTCTATATGTATTGTTAATATATCATCTTTCCATAATGCTTCTGTATCGTTTGGGTTTATCATTTTCATTTGTCGCTAAAGCAACAAATCATAAACTGTTCAAACAGCTTTCAGTGAAACCAACTTGTACTTGTACCTCTGCTCTGATGGCTACACCTAACACCTAACCTATACACTTGTACCTCTGCTCCGATGGCTACACCTAACACCTAACCTATACACTTGTACCTCTGCTCTGATGGCTACACCTAACACCTAACCTATACACTTGTAATTGTACCTCTGCTCTGATGGCTACACCTAACACCTAACCTATACACTTGTACCTCTGCTCCGATGGCTACACCTAACACCTAACCTATACACTTGTAATTGTACCTCTGCTCTGATGGCTACACCTAACACCTAACCTATACACTTGTACCTCTGCTCCGATGGCTACACCTAACACCTAACCTATACACTTGTACCTCTGCTCTGATGGCTACACCTAACACCTAACCTATACACTTGTACCTCTGCTCTGATGGCTACACCTAACACCTAACCTATACACTTGTAATTGTACCTCTGCTCTGATGGCTACATCTAACACCTAACCTATACACTTGTACCTCTGCTCCGATGGCTACACCTAACACCTAACCTATACACTTGTAATTGTACCTCTGCTCTGATGGCTACACCTAACACCTAACCTATACACTTGTACCTCTGCTCCGATGGCTACACCTAACACCTAACCTATACACTTGTACCTCTGCTCTGATGGCTACACCTAACACCTAACCTATACACTTGTACCTCTGCTCTGATGGCTACACCTAACACCTAACCTATACACTTGTAATTGTACCTCTGCTCTGATGGCTACATCTAACACCTAACCTATACACTTGTACCTCTGCTCCGATGGCTACACCTAACACCTAACCTATACACTTGTACCTCTGCTCTGATGGCTACATCTAACACCTAACCTATACACTTGTAATTGTACCTCTGCTCTAATGGCTACACCTAACACCTAACCTATACACTTGTACCTCTGCTCTGATGGCTACATCTAACACGTAACCTATACACTCGTACCTCTGCTCTGATGGCTACACCTAACACCTAACCTATACAATTGTACCTCTGCTCCGATGGCTACACCTAACACCTAACCTATACACTTGTACCTCTGCTCTGATGGCTACACCTAACACCTAACCTATACACTTGTACCTCTGCTCTGATGGCTACACCTAACACCTAACCTATACACTCGTACCTCTGCTCTGATGGCTACACCTAAGACCTAACCTATACACTTGTAATTGTACCTCTGCTCTGATGGCTACACCTAACACCTAACCTATACACTTGTACCTCTGCTCCGATGGCTACACCTAACACCTAACCTATACACTTGTAATTGTACCTCTGCTCTGATGGCTACACCTAACACCTAACCTATACACTTGTACCTCTGCTCTGATGGCTACACCTAACACCTAACCTATACACTTGTAATTGTACCTCTGCTCTGATGGCTACACCTAACACCTAACCTATACACTTGTAATTGTACCTCTGCTCTGATGGCTACACCTAACACCTAACCTATACACTTGTAATTGTACCTCTGCTCTGATGGCTACACCTAACACGTAACCTATACACTTGTACCTCTGCTCTGATGGCTACACCTAACACCTAACCTATACACTTGTAATTGTACCTCTGCTCTGATGGCTACACCTAACACCTAACCTATACACTTGTACCTCTGCTCTGATGGCTACACCTAACACGTAACCTATACACTCGTACCTCTGCTCTGATGGCTACACCTAACACGTAACCTATACACTTGTACCTCTGCTCTGATGGCTACACCTAACACCTAACCTATACACTTGTAATTGTACCTCTGCTCTGATGGCTACACCTAACACCTAACCTATACACTTGTACCTCTGCTCTGATGGCTACACCTAACACGTAACCTATACACTCGTACCTCTGCTCTGATGGCTACACCTAACACGTAACCTATACACTTGTACCTCTGCTCTGATGGCTACACCTAACACCTAACCTATACACTTGTAATTGTACCTCTGCTCTGATGGCTACACCTAACACCTAACCTATACACTTGTACCTCTGCTCTGATGGCTACACCTAACACGTAACCTATACACTCGTACCTCTGCTCTGATGGCTACACCTAACACCTAACCTATACACTTGTACCTCTGCTCCGATGGCTACACCTAACACCTAACCTATACACTCGTACCTCTGCTCCGATGGCTACACCTAACACCTAACCTATACACTTGTACCTCTGCTCTGATGGCTACACCTAACACCTAACCTATACACTCGTACCTCTGCTCCGATGGCTAGACCTAACACCTAACCTATACAGTTCTACTTATATAAGTACAAACATACCTGAAGTACCACTTCACTATTGTGTGCATTACTCCAATAGACTGCATAGCCCATCCCTGAACAAGAATCCGTAGGTTGACTCGTAGCTAAAGTATCGGCGCAGAAGCATTTCCTTGGACTAAACTATTGACAAATAAGGCGGGCCTAGTTATGTGTTGTCCGCAACAATTAATAAACTTCAAAACGTTTATACTGTTGGTAGTGAGTTAGTATGTGTTAGATGTGTGATCACTCGAAGATCTTGTGCTAATGTCTTATCACAGGTACAGCTCAAAGCTTGTTTGTTTTGTATCGATACGTCATATATCTCAAGTACACAGTTCAGGTACACAGTTCAGGTACACAGTTCAGGTACACAGTTCAGGTACACAGTTCAGGTACACAGTTCAGGTACACAGTTCAGGTACACATTTCAGGTACACAGTTCAGGTACACAGTCAGGTACACAGCTCAGGTATACAGTTCAGATACACAGTTCAGGTACACAGTTCAGGTACACAGTTCAGGTACACAGTTCAGGTACACAGTTCAGGTACACAGTTCAGGTACACAGTTCAGGTACACAGTTCAGGTACACAGTTCAGGTACATAGCTCAGGTGACATGTAAAACAGGTACTTGGTTATCCTGATGCGCTTCATGTGTATATTGTCGCAGTAAAATAATCATGAGTATTGCTTGCCTTAGGATAACAACTCCAAGTAATAACTGAGCTTCACCGGTGCACAACAATAAAAGGTTCACTCACCTTCTTCACCGTGTTGGTATTCAGGTAGGCATAGTTTGTCCCTCTTTCTCTGCAAAACTTCCTGCAGTGCTCGTGGCTGCTCAGTCCACCATATGTAATCCGAGTCATTTCTTTTCGTATCGATGAGTTTTTACTCATCATGTAGCCAGTGAAGCAGCCAATCAAGTGCTTAGCTACTAAATAATATAAAATCAATGTGTACATTGAAGCGCATAGACATTGGTGGGCAAACAGTAATATTTGTATCAGAGACAGATCGGTGACATCTCCCTCTATACATTTAGTAAAGCTAGCAGCTCATGGACAATTTCTGTATGCGTCTTTCATATGAAGTTCTACTGCGACAAGTACGACCTAATAAATTAAATTAAATGGTAAGTCCAATATACATTCAATACACCGCTGGACTAGCTAGAGATGCTGCAGTTAAAGATGGTTTTGTTAGTACAATGCGGTGTAGGCTGTCGTAATGGGAGGCGCATTGAAAATATAATTGACAGGTAGACTCGGTGTATAACGAGCTTTTGGAATTGTTTTCTAGCCAGAAAGGCCAAGACAAGATATGTAATAACAACCAACTGAAACAAATCAAAAACCAAAATAAATTGTGATACCATCAGGTAAAGGAGACTTGTGGAGTTGTTTTCTCTCAAACTCTGGTACACAATCAGTTGTTTTATCTTTAGACCTCAAGCAACCACGATATCTAACCCTGACAGACAACTCTGGTAGGTTCATCCATTTTGTCCATTCGGTGCGTCCATCAAATAAACCTACATAATATCGCGTGTTTTTCTATCGCATTATATACAGTGTAGTTAACTGTGTATCACACTATATACAATGTAGTTAACTGTGTATAACACTATATACAATGTAGTTAACTGTGTATAACACTATATACAATGTAGTTAACTGTGTATAACACTATATACAATGTAGTTAACTGTGTATAACACTATATACAATGTAGTTAACTGTGTATAACACTATATACAATGTAGTTAACTGTGTATAACACTATATACAATGTAGTTAACTGTGTATAACACTATATACAATGTAGTTAACTGTGTATAACACTATATACAATGTAGTTAACTGTGTATCACACTATATACAATGTAGTTAACTGTGTATAACACTATATACAATGTAGTTAACTGTGTATAACACTATATACAATGTAGTTAACTGTGTATAACACTATATACAATGTAGTTAACTGTGTATAACACTATATACAATGTAGTTAACTGTGTATAACACTATATACAATGCAGTTAACTGTGTATAACACTATATACAATGTAGTTAACTGTGTATAACACTATATACAATGTAGTTAACTGTGTATACCACTATATACATTGTAGTTAACTGTGTATAACACTATATACAATGTATATAGATGTATATAATGGTATATACCATGTGGTCAACTGTATATAACATTGTATAACAACATATACAATGTAGATACCCGTGTATAACATTGCCTAACCCATAAGACCATGTTACCTGTGCCCATAACAATATTGTGTGGTCTCGTTGTCAAATTACAGTCAGGTTCGACCGCTGTACATGTGGCGTTGCATGACTCAAGGTTCACCATCGCCTTATGTTCATACATTTCTGTGCATTTACAGTTTCCCCTCTGCAATCACATAAATATAGATACACACATCTCCACAGCTAGTAGTAGTAATGTTAGTTGTATCTCCACAACTAGTAGTAGTAGTGTTAGTTGTATTCTGCACAACTAGTAGTAGTAGTGTTAGTTGTATCTCCACAACTAGTAGTAGTAGTGTTAGTTGTATCTCCACAACTAGTAGTAGTAGTGTTAGTTGTATTCTCTACAACTAGTAGTAGTAGTTTTAGTTGTATTCTCCACAACTAGTAGTAGTAGTGTTAGTTGTATTCTCCACAACTAGTAGTAGTAGTGTTAGTTGTATTCTGCACAACTAGTAGTAGTAGTGTTAGTTGTATCTCCACAACTAGTAGTAGTAGTGTTAGTTGTATTCTGCACAACTAGTAGTAGTAGTGTTAGTTGTATTCTCCACAACTAGTACTAGTAGTAGTGTTAGTTGTATTCTGCACAACTAGTAGTAGTAGTGTTAGTTGTATTCTCCACAACTAGTAGTAGTAGTGTTAGTTGTATTCTCCACAACTAGTAGTAGTAGTGTTAGTTGTATTCTCCACAACTAGTAGTAGTAGTGTTAGTTGTATTCTCCACAACTAGTAGTAGTAGTGTTAGTTGTATTCTCCACAACTAGTAGTAGTAGGGTTAGTTGCATTCTCCACAACTAGTAGTAGTAGTAGTAGGGTTAGTTGTATTCTCCACAACTAGTAGTAGTAGTGTTAGTTGTATTCTCCACAACTAGTAGTAGTAGGGTTAGTTGTATTCTCCACAACTAGTAGTAGTAGGGTTAGTTGCATTCTCCACAACTAGTAGTAGTAGTGTTAGTTGTATTCTCCACAACTAGTAGTAGTAGTGTTAGTTGTATTCTCCACAACTAGTAGTAGTAGTTTTAGTTGTATTCTCCACAACTAGTAGTAGTAGTGTTAGTTGTATTCTGCACAACTAGTAGTAGTAGTAGTGTTAGTTGTATTCTCCACAACTAGTAGTAGTAGTGTTAGTTGTATCTCCACAACTAGTAGTAGTAGTGTTAGTTGTATTCTCCACAACTAGTAGTAGTAGTGTTAGTTGTATTCTCCACAACTAGTAGTAGTAGGGTTAGTTGTATTCTCCACAACTAGTAGTAGTAGTGTTAGTTGTATTCTCCACAACTAGTAGTAGTAGGGTTAGTTGTATTCTCCACAACTAGTAGTAGTAGTGTTAGTTGTATTCTCCACAACTAGTAGTAGTAGTGTTAGTTGTATTCTCCACAACTAGTAGTAGTAGTGTTAGTTGTATTCTCCACAACTAGTAGTAGTAGTGTTAGTTGTATTCTCCACAACTAGTAGTAGTAGGGTTAGTTGTATTCTCCACAACTAGTAGTAGTAGTGTTAGTTGTATTCTCCACAACTAGTAGTAGTAGGGTTAGTTGTATTCTCCACAACTAGTAGTAGTAGTGTTAGTTGTATTCTCCACAACTAGTAGTAGTAGTGTTAGTTGTATTCTCCACAACTAGTAGTAGTAGTGTTAGTTGTATTCTCCACAACTAGTAGTAGTAATGTTAGTTGTATTCTCCACAACTAGTAGTAGTAGTAGTGTTAGTTGTATTCTCCACAACTAGTAGTAGTAGGGTTAGTTGCATTCTCCACAACTAGTAGTAGTAGTAGTAGGGTTAGTTGTATTCTCCACAACTAGTAGTAGTAGTGTTAGTTGTATTCTCCACAACTAGTAGTAGTAGGGTTAGTTGTATTCTCCACAACTAGTAGTAGTAGTGTTAGTTGTATTCTCCACAACTAGTTGTAGTAGTGTTAGTTGTATTCTCCACAACTAGTAGTAGTAGTGTTAGTTGTATTCTCCACAACTAGTAGTAGTAGGGTTAGTTGTATTCTCCACAACTAGTAGTAGTAGTGTTAGTTGTATTCTCCACAACTAGTTGTAGTAGTGTTAGTTGTATTCTCCACAACTAGTAGTAGTAGTGTTAGTTGTATTCTCCACAACTAGTAGTAGTAGGGTTAGTTGTATTCTCCACAACTAGTTGTAGTAGTGTTAGTTGTATTCTCCACAACTAGTAGTAGTAGTGTTAGTTGTATTCTCCACAACTAGTAGTAGTAGTAGTAGGGTTAGTTGTATTCTCCACAACTAGTAGTAGTAGTGTTAGTTGTATTCTCCACAACTAGTAGTAGTAGTGTTAGTTGTATTCTCCACAACTAGTAGTAGTAGGGTTAGTTGTATTCTCCACAACTAGTTGTAGTAGTGTTAGTTGTATTCTCCACAACTAGTAGTAGTAGTGTTAGTTGTATTCTCCACAACTAGTAGTAGTAGTAGTAGGGTTAGTTGTATCTCCACAACTAGTAGTAGTAGTGTTAGTTGTATTCTCCACAACTAGTAGTAGTAGTAGTGTTAGTTGTATTCTCCACAACTAGTTGTAGTAGTGTTAGTTGTATTCTCCACAACTAGTAGTAGTAGTGTTAGTTGTATTCTCCACAACTAGTAGTAGTAGGGTTAGTTGTATTCTCCACAACTAGTTGTAGTAGTGTTAGTTGTATTCTCCACAACTAGTAGTAGTAGTGTTAGTTGTATTCTCCACAACTAGTAGTAGTAGTAGTAGGGTTAGTTGTATTCTCCACAACTAGTAGTAGTAGTGTTAGTTGTATTCTCCACAACTAGTAGTAGTAGTGTTAGTTGTATTCTCCACAACTAGTAGTAGTAGTGTTAGTTGTATTCTCCACAACTAGTAGTAGTAGGGTTAGTTGTATTCTCCACAACTAGTTGTAGTAGTGTTAGTTGTATTCTCCACAACTAGTAGTAGTAGTGTTAGTTGTATTCTCCACAACTAGTAGTAGTAGGAGTAGGGTTAGTTGTATTCTCCACAACTAGTTGTAGTAGTGTTAGTTGTATTCTCCACAACTAGTAGTAGTAGTGTTAGTTGTATTCTCCACAACTAGTAGTAGTAGTAGTGTTAGTTGTATTCTCCACAACTAGTAGTAGTAGTGTTAGTTGTATTCTCCACAACTAGTAGTAGTAGTAGTAGGGTTAGTTGTATTCTCCACAAATAGTAGTAGTAGTGTTAGTTGTATTCTCCACAACTAGTAGTAGTAGTGTTAGTTGTATTCTCCACAACTAGTAGTAGTAGTGTTAGTTGTATCTCCACAACTAGTAGTAGTAGTGTTAGTTGTATTATAATATATACATCCACTCTACCTGTGCTATTCACACTCTTCACTCTGTCTCCACCAACCCACCCTCTCTATTTTATGTCACACTTTCCTTGCCCTTTCTACTTCTCACCCCTCCCTCTCTCTCCCAGCACCTCCTCTCTTGCTCTATGAGGCAGTATAAGCCAAGGCGCTGACACCAATTTATTTCAGTTCCAAACTTCTACTGTTAACAAAGAATAATTGTCTCATGACTTTTTTTACTTGATGTTAATGGGAAATTTAGATGCCCAAAAATCTTGGTTCGAGAATAAATGACTAAGCCAAGCCTTGACCTTACAACTAAATGATTCAATAGGTGCTTGTACAGGAGTTCTTGGCTCTCCCACGCTGTGAAGGTACGTATACACCAGAAGGGCAAGCTGACAGACAAACTACAGATACTGTTCAGAGTTATATATATATAGATAACCTAAGCATTTACCGCTCTACAGTTATACACTCGCACCTGCCATTCCACAATTGTACATTATACAAATATATACAGATGGTACACTTACAGACAGAATTGCATATGATGAACCATTTTTTCCACAAGAGTGTCTGCACTCCTCATGGGTGAGTTGTTTGTCGCTAGAATTGGTTGCAAAAGATTTCTTGTTGGTGATTTGACACAAAGTTAACAATGGGGAGTCATAAAGTTTAGCCAATGGAAGGTTGCCCTGCAATAGATACATACATTCTAGTTGTGTGCAACTCTCTTGCCGGTGTATCTATTATGTACACCATGTGTGTTAAACTTTGAATTCTTGCTGTGCCACATCACGCCTGCCATTTATGTCATGGAAAAACAATTTCTTATGCATGAGAAAGTTGAGTCATACAAAAATTTGTGCTGAGTGTTATTTTTGGCAGTTGTTTTACATAACTTAGATTGTGTTCCTATGCATTAAGTACATACCACATACTTCTTTGAGCTACCGGCGTCAATTAATGCTTCCAGTCCATATTCACTGTCATTCTCTCCTTCTGTCATCTCATCCTTACCATCGTTATGTTTAGCTTCAGATACATCGTCTCCTTTATCCACAATTTCACTGAACTTTGCTTGCTTCTCTGCACGTGTATTATTTACATTCCCTGCATGCTGTACTAAGGAGTTGTCCTCCTGATGTGTGATATTGTTGGCATCGGTCAGCTGTTGGGAGTTGTCTATCACACTCTCTCTTCTAAGTACTAGATTTGTAATATCTATAAAGAAAGTGTTAGCTGAGGACACTGATAAATGAATCACACTACTAGGGGACCTACTAGCACACGACAGAGATGGAGTCTTGTCACAACACACTCTGGTCCACAAGCTAGCAAGGACTTGAGGTTGCACTAATTGCTCAGTGTTGAACTACAGGAAATGGCACAGACAGCGGTAATACTGACCTAATATACCACTGCTTCCAGTGGTTGCCTCAAAGTTTTTCAAGGAGATTCCAATCAGAAGTGCTGCTGCCACTATCGCACAAAATGTCACTAACAACTTTCGTCTTCTACAAATACGGATATATCAAGCTTTTAACGAAAGTTTCTTGCAAAGTTAGTTTACCTTGTTTGATAATTAGTCAACTTAAGTCTTGGGCAATAATCAAGTTGTCATCAGCTGTTAGAGTGACACTTAGAGTTAACTGTTTCATCCACAAGTATATGAGGTCAAGTATTCGAGTGGTAATTGTCTGCACAACCATGAAATGCAGACAAGCCTTTGTCAGATCCTCACTGCAACTAAGCACTTCAACTAAGAACAAAATAAAACAGTTCCTTCGATACTCGAAGGCGCCATCTTTTTAGCAATAATGGAGCAAGAGCAGGCAACAATATTGCGAAGAAACTTTGCCTGCCTCCACTAACGCACAACTGTGAGATGGTATAATAGCAAGTTGAGCACCAATTCAAGTGTACCAGCGCTTACAAAGCATTGACCTGAAGCTTGAGTGTTTTATACAGTGGCAAGTGTCTCAACAGTTCTAGTGGAGTAACAACTCATTGAATAAATGTGAGCAGGTTTGAGCTTGGTTTGTGTCAACATCAACAGTATATCTGCTTATAGAGAGTAGACAATAGCTATTTACAGGACAAACAAGATCAACGAGTAGAGAGAGAAGATAATTACTAGAGAGAGGGGATAACTACTAGAAAGAGGGATTACTACTAGAGAGAGGGGATAACTACTAGAGAGAGAAGATAATTACTAGAGATAGGAGATAACTACTAGAGAGAGGGGATAATTACTAGAGAGAGGGGATAACTACTAGAGAGAGGGGATAACTACTAGAGAGAGGGGATAACTACTAGAGAGAGGGGGTAACTACTAGAGAGAATGAAAGGGCGACTAACAGGGAAGACATATTGAGACTAAATCACTTACAAACCAAATAATTGAGTTAAACAAATGGCTGATAGCATTAGATATCTGATACCCTCAAGTAAACATGGATTTGTGCTGTGATTGTATGTGAAGATTATTGCCTGTATGCATGCAAACATTTAGCCTGCATAGACTGATAAACATATACTGCAGTACCTGCTCTGCTCACAGGCCATACCTTTTTGTAAAACGGTTTGAACTTTGGCTACATTAACTAGCAACTGAGTACAAGCGGTATCATTGCCCATAGACTTATATGGTCACTAAAATAGGTTTATTGTGTACCACACTCACTGGCCACCCATAGATTTCTATGGTTACTAATGTAAGTTTATTGTGTGCTACACACACTGGCCACCCATAGACCTCTATAGCCACTAACATATGTTTATTGAGTACCACACTCATTGCTCATAGACTTCAATAGTCACTAACATAGGTTTCTTGTGTACTGTAATGCTTTCTATGATTGAGGATTAAGCAGTCGATTCAACTTACAGCATAAATTACTAACCGGTGCAGTAGTCCAACAACAAACAGCAGGTAGAGTAGACAATTGTACACATAAATGATTAGAAGACTGCTGCTGTCAATAACTTTGCCTACTGCATGTTGAAGTAGAACAAGTCTTAGCTGCACTTTTCATTATCATTGTATTGCAGTCTTATTTATTCACCCAAAGTTCAACTTACCAAAGGGTTTGTATCACTATAAGATTTGAAACAGAAGCATCTGGCTGCAATGGCAACTACACTAACATTTTCACGCGGATATAATATAATTTTTGGTGGACTGGTCTGCAGGAATGGGGGGATAACTACCTCATTGCTTCCATATATAACAATGTTATTAGTGACTTATCAAAGAGGCCTAGATAATGGTAACTCTATGAGATCCTGTCAAAATTCAGATTCATTTTGCTTGCAAGTAACCCAGGTAACAGTAACCCAGATGACAAAACAAAATCCAACTTGATTTTTGATTCATTATTTGTATTAAATGTTTTATACATTCACTGGCCATTATTGCTACCCACCACCCACCCCTTCCCCACCCACCCCTCCCCCACCACCCACTTTCCCTAACCTGTATGCTAGACAAATAAAAACATCTACTGTCACTCAGTGAGCGCTATTATCTGCCTTAGTAGTCTACTAAACTAGCAACTGCTGATTCCAATACAAACTATCTAAATGCTGTTGAAGTGACTCAACCAAACAAATAATTTTATATATAACTTGAAAAGCTTAGTTCACCAGAACAATTTTTCTAGCTCCTTTAAAGTATAAGTAATAATGATAAAACTCGTAGAAATCTGCATACCTCCATAGCTCAGACTAAAGTAAAATAATGTAAATTTTGTGAGTTCAAAAATGAACAAGCCTGTTTTTAGGAATGGAATACTTTCTCATGAGCTGCCCCTGTGAGAGAGCTGTCAGTGTCATGGAGGTGTCAGTGTCAGGGAGTTGTCAGTGTCAGGGAGTTGTCAGTGTCAGGGAGCTGTCAGTGTCAGGGAGTTGTCAGTGTCAGGGAGCTGTCAGTGTCAGGGAGTTGTCAGTGTCAGGGAGCTGTCAGTGTCAAGGAGGTGTGAATTTAGTGATGGTGAGTGAAATCATTATATATTATTGTACACACTCCACATGAGCTTGAGGAGTTTGGTCGCATTAAACCAAAGTCAGTATGCTACAAGTACGTACACCTGTCTGTTGTCAAGTGAGTAAAACGATGACTTACTACTTACCTGAAGCAAATAGAAGACAGGAATACCATCTTATAGCAGCATTAGACTGCACACTAACGCCTTGCTCTAGCCAATGTTTCATGCTATGTAGGCTCACTATTGTTCTATCACAAAAGGGATATTGCACTTGAAATGCCGTATTGAATTCCCTGAATAACTTTTACTCCTTAGTCTAAGTCTCATCCAGCTTGTCAATCATTTATACACTCAGACTCTTCCAACTTTCCCTCACATTTAAATTCTTCCACCTTTACTTTGCCGAACCCAAAGAGTATACTAACAATCCCGCTTTCTTTTTGTCTGATTAGTTTGTATATTTCTGGTCCTTTTCACTCCTTCTACTACCAACCATTGTCATACTCTGTAGCTCTAACTCGTTTGGTTGCTTGTGCAAAACGTCTGACAGAAAGTTTGGCATAATGACACACAACTAAGCTTGGACAGTAAAACTTGTTTTTTCTATGAATGTGAATGCTTGGAGTATGATTGGAAAATAAATTCCCACAGATGAATGAATTATAAAAGTTTTGTTCAGAATTTTTTACTAGTAGCGCCATTCTTTCATCGCTGTTCCCTTTTTATTGAGCAACACTTTACATTTTACTCTTCAGACATTACCTGGAAAATAGCTGAAGTGAGTAACCACTGGTGTGTCACAAAGTTCCAACTGATTGCCGATGGTCTAATGAAACTTGCTAAACATCACCTCTTTGCAGCGAGTTTTTTTTGTTAACCAATTGAAAGTGACACACGACATATGCTACTTATAAGAATTAACAGATATACGATATTTTAATGATGTAATACAATAAAAGCTAAATAAATAACAATTCTATTAAACTGTAGAGGCTTTATAATTTTAGACTAGAAATGCCTTGTTTAAACTGCATATGAAAGAAAAGCCGAGGTGTCAATAATTCAACATTCATATAAGGATATGTTACATCTCCTTTAGCACTGCCACCTTGATGTCTAGGTAGAGTTTCCCTTGTATAGCTCATGTAAAGGCTAATGTAGTATTAGAAACAAGTTTTCAGTCAGTTTATGTAATACTTGGTTGGAACATTTCCAAACTAATTTATCAGTCAATAAGTGCTATCGGCATCACAACTCTCTTATAGATGCTGACCAGCAAGTGAAGACTTGTTGAAGTCAATGGTCTGTGCTAGCCAGGAGAAGTTGTGTGCTCTACTTATACCTCATGTAGAGGAGTGTAACCAACTCTCAGTTGTGTCGACATAACCAAACTTTATACAGGTAATACAGAGGAGTTATCTGCTCACCTGTCACTTGGTGGTGCCTTATATAACTGACTATCAAGTAGATTATATTGGTTAGTATATCAAACATTTCTGAACTAAAAGTGTGTAAAACCAAAATTAGAAAGAATACGCAATCCACCCTCAAATGTGCTATGGTATTGGTGGCCGTAATCCATATATCTGTCACACTTTTGTACACAACTTTACCACTTCAGCATTCTTCTTTTGTGTTTGCCCAATAATATTGGCGGATGATAATAATGAAGACTTCCAGTTTATTTTCAATAAAGAAAAAGACTTAGCAGTTGTTGGTACACGATGTAACACCTTATCATACCGCTGAATTGACCAAATGTATTTTACAACCAATCGCAAAGTGGTAGACACAATAAATTTTAATCATACAGGCTCTCCTTTATTTTGTACGTAAAAAGAACAAACACGGAAAGGATATTGAGGTGACACAAAACTAGGATGTAAATCAATTGTCGGCTGTAAGAAATACATTTTCTCTCATAAGTTTATATTGTGTACAAGATGACACCATTATGCCCTGCCATGAGAGTCAGAATATCACCAGTATCCATCGTTCCATCATGCAGGATGGTACATCCAGCGCAGGATGAAGCAGAACGAACATTTATCCTGTCTATCTCGCTGTCATTGATTGATTAACTCGAAGCGATTTCATTTGACTTCTTGCTTGTTTACAAAAATAATAAATATTTTTAATCCAATAGTACATATTACAGTGGTTATTGATTATTGGTGATTGTCTGAAACTAATGTGGGCTTATAATTGTTAAATAATTATCGTTTGTGGTAGGACAAATTATGAGTAACTAATTAAAAGGCATATAACTTATAAATGATCGTAAATCATATATCGAATAATAATAATTTATTAATTACTGGAGCAATAATGATACACTTAGCAATAAAGAATAGGTTTTAATAAAAATGAATATTGTGCAGGATTTTTGTAGTGACAATTCACTTGATAGCAGGCACCTGCACCTCCCTCAGTACCAGACTAGATCGCAGGCAGAAATTCAGCAGCTTGGGCAGGCACTACTGGGCAGTAGCGCAGGCCGGCATGGCTGGGTTGTGTGCTGGACTGAGAGCTGGCTAGGTCGGCTGCCCGACTGCAGGGCCCTACAAAGTGTAGGCCGACTACTTGTAGGCGCTTGCTAGCTGTATTTTGCAGGCTTGTGACTTTATTGTAAGACTTCAATTGTTACAATGCGTATTGCTTTCTTCATGTAAGCGAGAGAGAGAGAGCGCAAGAGAGCGCGAGAGAGCGCGAGAGAGCGCGAGAGAGCGCGAGAGAGCGCGAGAGAGCGCGAGAGAGCGCGAGAGAGCGCGAGAGAGCGCGAGAGAGCGCGAGAGAGCGCGAGAGAGCGCGAGAGAGCGCGAGAGCGCGCGAGAGAGCGCGAGAGAGCGCGAGAGAGCGCGAGAGAGCGCGAGAGAGCGCGCGAGAGAGCGCGAGAGAGAGCGCGAGAGAGAGCGCGAGAGAGAGCGCGAGAGAGAGCGCGAGAGAGAGCGCGAGAGAGAGCGCGAGAGAGAGCGCGAGAGAGAGCGCGAGAGAGAGCGCGAGAGAGAGCGCGAGAGAGAGCGCGAGAGAGAGCGCGAGAGAGAGCGCGAGAGAGAGCGCGAGAGAGAGCGCGAGAGAGAGCGCGAGAGAGAGCGCGAGAGAGAGCGCGAGAGAGAGAGCGAGAGAGAGCGCGAGAGAGAGCGCGAGAGAGAGCGCGAGAGAGAGCGCGAGAGAGAGCGCGAGAGAGAGCGCGAGAGAGAGCGCGAGAGAGAGCGCGAGAGAGAGCGCGAGAGAGAGCGCGAGAGAGAGCGCGAGAGAGAGCGCGAGAGAGAGCGCGAGAGAGAGCGCGAGAGAGAGCGCGAGAGAGAGCGCGAGAGAGAGCGCGAGAGAGAGCGCGAGAGAGAGCGCGAGAGAGAGCGCGAGAGAGAGCGCGAGAGAGAGCGCGAGAGAGAGCGCGAGAGAGAGCGCGAGAGAGAGCGCGAGAGCGAGCGCGAGAGAGAGCGCGAGAGAGAGCACGAGAGCGAGAGAGCGCGAGAGAGAGCGCGAGAGCGCGAGAGCGAGAGAGCGAGAGAGCGAGAGAGCGAGAGAGCGAGAGAGCGAGAGAGCGAGAGAGCGAGAGAGCGAGAGAGCGAGAGAGCGAGAGAGCGAGAGAGAGAGAGAGAGTGTATGTGTGAGAGTAGTGTAGTCTGTATTTCTTTGTACTTCTGGCTGTGCTCCTCCAACTACTCTGAGTTGGGAGGCAGCAGCAGTCAGTATTTATATAGAAGGTTACATAATATTTCTTTGTGTAACAGGTAGCCCAATGATGCATACAAAAGATAGGTGGGGTAGCATAGGGTATCGTAACTAAGTAAGATAATAGCCTTAGTGACACAACAGGTGGCTAGTGAAAGAAAAGAGCACAATAGGTATGTCATGTACGCAGTTTTCATATCGCTTGTAACAAGGGTAGTAATTCATATTTTTCAGCGTTCTTCTTGTAGGCTGCAACTTGGCGTTGTCTTTGGCTGCTTCGTGATACTAAAGTTATGCAGCGTACAAATGTTAATATGGGACTAGCTGAAGTCATTTCCTGTACAATATTACAAAAATAATCAGAAACAGGAAACCATGTGGAACGTGCAACATATTGTTCTGGCTCTTACTTGCTCCATGGAAAACTACGTCCGTCAATTCAGTTACCAGACAGGCCCGTGTGGCTGTGGCATACTATCCATTGCCAAACTATGGCTCTGGGTACAGGATACAGGCTAGTGTGGCATACTATCTATTGCCAAACTATGGCTCTGGGTACAGGAGACAGGCTAGTGTGGCATACTATCCATTGCCAAACTATGGCTCTGGGTACAGGATACAGGCTAGTGTGGCATACTATCTATTGCCAAACTATGGCTCTGGGTACGGGAGACAGGCTGGTGTGGCATACTATCCATTGCCAAACCATGGCTCTGGGTACGGGAGACAGGCTGGTGTGGCATACTATCCATTGCCAAACTATGGCTCTGGGTACGGGTGACAGGCTAGTGTGGGATGTGCATTAGCTTTCACATTGTTGAGTAGAAGAAATTATGTGCTGTTACATGTTATCAAATGGGAGTTGTCTGATCATGTTAGGTAGAATAGAAGTTGTCCCCTCAATAGTTGATGAAGACTGCTTCATCGAAAATACAATAAAAATAATGGCTTGGAAGACATCAGTCAATTAGCACCAAAAAGCTCTGACTCAGCAGTATCGGCGACACATTGCATACATTAACGGGTGTTAGAATATGGGTTGTATATTCCTTTATTGATAAAAGCAAAGCAACCTGTATTGTGGAAGCGCTGATGACTACTGGCTGAAAGCTAAGCACACAGAAGATTATTTTAGAAGCAGAGAGATAACAGAAGATTAGCAGAAGTGTTACAAATGAAATGCTTGACATAATGTCTAGTCTATCTAATGACAAAGAAAAACACACAGTGCCTATCTATATAAACACAGATGTGACGCAGGTACATTGTACAGCTGTGTGAGTGAGAGTTTCTGATTGATACTATAGAAGCAGTGGTTGAAACGGGCATCTACGATGTGCATTTACAATGTATTGACTCCAATCACATCAAGTCAATTTAAGGCCTATTGTATGCTCAACAATGTTTTGACTGTAACTCGATTCAAACCTCCAACAATAACTTATAAAAGAATATTATTTGCTGACGTCAACCGCAAGGTATGCATTGCATTAGTTCACATATACATGTATATATAGCACAAAATGGCTGTGAATAACAACTTGATCGCTCCATCATTCGCTCATTCTATGTTGATGTTTGCTGAAGTCGTAACTGGCTGTAGGTAAGAGTTCTAGTTTATAACTTGTTGTATATTTATAACTTATATATGAGTGAGTGGTTGGGAGAAAGGGGGGGGGGGGCGGCGAGTTGGGAATTGTGGATATTTGGTTTGGTCACCTCTGACCATGTAAATGCCAGGGATTGGGGGATAAGGAGAAAGAAAGCACAGAGAGTGCAGAGCTAATGGGAGGTAAACGCAAAGTAATTGAGGGTCGAGGACATGCAAGAAGTAGGTAACAGGTAGAGAGAGTGTGGTGGAATGAGAGTCAAAGCACCATGTAAGGAAAAGGAGGGTGAAAGTTGTTTAAGACATTCTGTGATGTAGATAATAAGTATACATACATATTTGTTCGAAGGATGTGTAGATGTGTATAAAACTGGAGTTGTCTCACATTACATAATATACAGCCCCTATTGCATCAGCAATGTCGGACTAAAGCATATTGCTAAAACTGTTTACTGATGCTATATTGTGACGGGTGTTCATGTTATGTCAGCCACCCCACCCATCTCCCCATTTCCCCACCTTGGAAACCCCCTGTACCCCTCCCTCTACCTGTAGTAATAGCTTTGAAGTGGACCCGGAGCCTTTCCTTCATCCCATATACGTATTCTCCTGGATTTAATGACACAGGCTATACCTGGCCTATCCCGGGCCTGTATAGACTCTGTGTTGTACATATATATATCATAGAGGACCTAGCCCGGGTCAGTACCCCGGGCCGGCCATTAAAGATGGCTGATAACAGTAGCCTGAGGCCTAAGAAGCTGAGAACCCACCATCATCTGGATCCCGAAGAAATGTAAGTGGTAGAAGCAGATGCTAGGAAGCAGAGGCACCAAATAAGGAGTGAAAGATTTCACCCCCCACCAAAAAGAGCGAGAAAATACACCGGAGCCACTCTGCCATGTGCCCGCTCCTCTCATTGGCTAATTGTATTGTTGTGATTTGTAATGCCCATAATTATTTGTATACACTTTGTATCGTTGACTGTTATTGGCTGACCCCTAACGAGGGGGTGAGGTTTTTTGCGTTCTACTATATAAAGAGTTGCTGTGCATGAGAGAAGGTAGAAACTTGTGGATTTCTATACTACACTTTATTATATTGCTAAACAGAATGAGGAAATAAAGTGTTTTATCTGTGTAACTATTCTGTGGTTTGTCTGGGTTGTGGACCCCGAAACAGTTGTCAGTGTCAAGAAGGAGCGGTTGCTATTGTGTCCGTAGTGTAAGGAGGAAAACCACTACAATACTGTGAACTGTTTACAGGTGTTATATTGTGAACTGTTTACAGGTGCCATATTGTGAACTGTTTACAGGTGTCATATTGTCAACTGTTTACAGGTGTTATATTGTCAACTGTTTACAGGTGTTAATAGTGTGATTGCTTAAGATAAAACTGTAAATATTTGGTTGCAGCTCTTTACCAGATAAAACCCACTGAAAGTACAACCAAAAATGGCTGACTTTTCTTATGTTGGGAGGTTAGCCAGAGAATACAAAAGACTAGCAGAAAGTTCTGGTCTTTGGGTGGATTATATAAAGGTATACATAACCTACGCATACTGTGTATTAATACTCAATCATAGTAAAACCATGTGCCACACAGACTTGGTACCATACTTTCTCTCAGTATAGAGTCCAATAGAGTATGTAGTCACATATGGAATGTGCGGTTTACAGAGATAGGAAATATTTCCCGATGACAGAACTGTTACAAAACCTTTGTGTTAGTAGAGGTATCAGTTGAGTGTGCATTGTTGTAGGCTCATGGCTTGGCAAACTTCTGTGTAGCCAAAGGCTGTAGAGAGAGCCGACTCCTTGTGTATGAAATAGAAGAAAGCTGGTACAGGGGTAGACATCCTCTCAGTTTCAAAGAACATCAACAGCTTATTGACTCGCACAAGTGTAGACTCAGATCCTACAGAGATCAAGTCTGGCTCGACTACAATAAACTAGAGACTGAGGTGACAACCCTAAATTTGTGTAATATATTCAGGGAAGTGAACTTGGAGAATGCTGAGTCGCTGGCCTATAAGATATTTGAAGCTAGCAAACGGTGTAGTGAAGGGCTGATAGAAACCTCTAAACAAATCATTGCTTGCAGTGTACAGCTGCTAGAGCGCATCGGTTTGACAGCTTCTTGTAACTTTGCTGTAATTGGCTTGGGCTCAATAGCTAAAGGGGAAGCGACTCCATATTCAGACTTGGAATATGGTTTTATTGTCGAGCGCGACGACGCGGGTTTCTTTGAAAAACTAGCTGTGGACACCTACTTTAGAATTGGCAATCTCTGTGAAACTCCTCTCAAACATTTTGACATTTCCGAGTTGAAAGTCCCTAAAGGTGAACCACCAATTATCTCTGGGACCATCCCAGCAGGTTACAGAATTGATGGACTGACAGCAAAGGCAGGTAATATTCCAACAGGAAATGGTAGACAGGGAAGTAAAACACTGACACTTACAGTAGACAATCTTATGGAACTCTACAAGTCCTCAGCAGTGGCTCCGTTTGATGGAATGGCTGGAGACATGTCGGACATGCTATCTTCTACTACTGTCATCTACACCAACGAAGGACAAATTTCACAGCTTCATCGGGATTTTGTCTTAGCAAGAACTGCATTCGAGAAGAGAAAAGGCAGAACAAAGACTGTGGTCGATAAAAAAAGATGGCAATCATTTCTATCTGACATCGCCTCCTACACATTTCTTCCCAAATTTTTCAAATTCCAACCACCAAAAAACTGTAATATCCAAGTGAAAACTGACATTTTCAGGTACCCAACGCTTCTGGCAAACAACGTAAAAATTTTGATGAGATGGGAAGTTCTGTATCCCTGGCAAGTGTTTGCTGTTCTACACAAACAAGGAATGCTGTCAAGTGAAAACTATCGATACCTGAACATAGTTCTTGCATTCTCTATCTACCTCAGGACCAGTACTTATGTTGGACAGAGAGCGCAGGCAGAGTTTCTACATTTTGAGGCAATTGCTGATAAGTCATCATTACAGCTTCCTCCATCGCTGATTATGCTTGTGAATCTTGGAAACTTACTTGTACCAATCAAGCAATTGATTACAAGGTCTGTTAAAGATTCATCTCAAAAACTTCCGGTACCTAAAGCAATCCGTGTCATTTTTCGGCACATTCGAGTTGATAAAACAAATTTCCTACAGAAAGCTGAAATATCTTACTTTGCTGGAAGTTACCATGGGGCTACCATAGAACTCTCTGTAGGAATCGGCAATGATCTCGTGTCAACTTCATGTCAACAATTTATAGCAGCACTCTGTCGGAAAAATGCTGGAACTGGTGATGTCGAAAAATATGTAGAACTTTGCAGCTTTCTCCTGTACCACATGGGCTATTATAAACCTGCACTCAGTTACTTACAGTGGCTCATCGGGAACAAGAGGCAAAATTCAGGACTTTTGAAGCTGCTGGCAGCTCACTGCATGAAAGAGGCTGGAGAATATGGAGGCATGAAACAGATGGTAATGGAGGTGAGAGTTTTTGTTTTCACTGATTGTTTTTATCATAACATGATTGCCAAGTAGCATGCATTTCATGTGTATTTTACGTTGGAAAACGTTTCAAGTATTGCTAATTGTCATTCGCAGTTAGCAAACTTAACTTTGCTGAGACAATAAATGTTTGTAGACATATGCATGAACAAGCCAGTTCCTTTGTGATATGTAATAGTTTTGATATCTTGATTGAAGGCAAAGCAACAGTTGAAGGAGGAATATGGTGGGTCCTATGATGCTGAAGTAGAACACGAGGATGTTTGGTCAGTCTACAACAGTCTGGGTATTGTGTTCGGTACAATGGGAGAATACAAGGAGGCTCTAAAATATTTCAACAAAGCTCTTCATCTAAATTTAAAAATTTTCGGAGTTGAGCATATTCAGACTGCCAACAGCTACTACAACATTGCAATTGTCAACAATGATTTAGGGAACTTCAAATCTGCCATTAGTTATTACATCAAATCGTTGAATATGAAGATAGCAATATATGGTGCTGCCGTAAATCGTAAAGATATAGCGAACAGTTACTGCGGTGTTGGTAGTTGTCACAAGCATTTGCGGGAATATGAATTGTCACTTCATTATCACCTCAAAGCTCTGGAGATGAGAAAGGCTGTGCATGGAGTAACCAGTAACCATCCAGATATAGCTGGCAGCTTGCACAATATTGGTAATGTGTATAATGACACCCACCATTATCAGTTTGCACTGGATTATCTCCATCAGTCACTGCACATGTTCCAAGCACTCTATGGTACTGCAGTTAATCATCCAGATATAGCCAGATGCTATGAAAATATCGGAACCTCGAACAATGGTTTACGCAATCATACATTAGCGCTAGAATATCACATTAAAGCACTTGAGATGAAAAAAATTGTTTACGGTGAGACTGCTGTTCATGCAGAAATAGCAGCTAGTTACCTCACAGTTGGCAGTTGTTTTGAATGCCAAAACAATTCCCGCTTATCATTGGATTATTATATGAAGGCCAAAGCTATGTTTCAGGCTATCAATAGTAACCATCCATGTATAGCTATACTGATTGCAAGGATTAGGTTGCTGTCTTGGGTGCTACAGCAATAAACTAAACTGTATATCTATCGATCTGTCTGTCTGTCAGTCTTATTAGTCCATAAAACTGGCCCAGCTAATAGTATTATCGAAAGTTTTTTCTGGTAATTACTTACAGCTCTTTGCTTCTTTGATGCATTTTGACAGCCGGTACCAAAGGTCTTGCTCTTGCAGTTGTAGTACAGTGTATTACTGTTTGGTATGGCCAAATAATCATGTAAGCTCTACGTACACAGTTTTGTTGATGCAATTATTTGCATAATTCTTTACTTGTTATGATGTCCTTTTCTTATGTATTTGCCTGTATTCTTAATAAAAGCTAGTTTTAGCCAAACCAACAGATTTAATAGAACTGCCCATGAAAGGCGCTTAAAGCATGCCAGCACTTATCACTTTTTGGTTGAGTTTCTGAATACTCAAGTCTTGAGCAGCAGATTGATGTATTAAATATCCCTCTAGGCCTACTCAGTCATGATTTACAAGCCTGCAAAATACCCCTCTTCCAAAAATGCTCGCTAACTTTTACACTGCTTAAAGTTGACCTCATCTTCGGGAATTTACTTTTTCACGGCACAGTATTTATTTGACCAATCAGATGCCGCTATTTATTTTTATTATTATTTTAATTATTATTATTCTACCTACATACTACTGTCCATTATTGTATAAATAAATACCATTTATTGTTCTCTTACTCACCAAAAGAAGCACAATTTTTTTTATCCTTTTCATGGAAGGAGGATAAGATGAGATGATCCTTTGTTTGTGATGGTGATCACATTGGACAACCTGACTAATCCCGCAATCGTCTATTGTTGCCATTTCACATATGAAAATTGCGTAATAATCAAGTGTTGGTCTTGTTTACTATGCGTGTGCACTAATTGCGTCCATATTGATAGAAACCACTAATTCCGATTTTATGCGTGCGGCGTGCAAATTGAAGCCAGGTGAAAAATGGCGCGTAACAGTAAACCTTAACATTAAATCTTAGAACCAGTTTTTGATGGGGTGTCTTCGTAAGGACTGTTTATTCCTGTTGCAATGGCCTTCAGTAGACCTAAGACTAAATGAATTGCCCAATCAGATTTCATTTTAAACGCAAACGATGTAACTTCATTTATAAAACTTTGCCATTATTTATTATAATTGACCACGCCCACATCCCGAAGATGAGGTACACCGCAATCAATGGAAGTTATAGTAAGCTAAATTTCAGCTGATGCGACGAGCATTTGAGGCCAATGGCTTTTTGGCAAGCTTGTAAATCATGACTGAGTAGGCCTAGAGGGTTATTTAATACATCAATTTGCTGCTCAAGACTTGAATATTCAGAAACTCAACCAAAAAGTGATAAGTGCTGGCATGCTTTAACTGTAATTAACTTTTACTACAACTGAACATGACTTTTGTTACAGTTAGAACATCACTAATGCCGTAGGTAAGTTTAAGCTGTATTTGGATGTTATACATCCAAATCCAATCCAATTGTGGCGATATGAGAATGCAGAACACAACATTTGTTGATGTCAAATAATTAAACAGCCGCCATAACACATGGCAGAAGTCCATTTAGTGAAATGCTGAAGCGAAACAAAACATTTGAGTGATTAAGTTACTGCAAATGATGCCAAAGTGTTTACTGTGTTTACTGTTTATAATTTGGAGTAAATCAATGGTCAATAGAGAAAGAGACAAATATGACTCACTTATTGACAAATAATAGATTAAAAAAGTTCATCGAAATGTTTAAATATTCTAAATCTTCATGTTTTGTATCCAAAATAATAAAATATACGATTGACGTTTGCAAACAACAAATAATTAAATGGAATTCAAACTCATTTGGTGAAAAATATTTAAAAGTTACAAAAATAATGGTAATAAGTAGTTATATTACAAGAATCTTACATCATTTTTTACATTATATCCTAAATAGTAGAAAGAAGGGATAACTATTTAAGAGAGGGGATAACTACTAGAGAGAGGGGATAACTACTAGAGAGAGGGGATAACTACTAGAGAAAGGGGATAACTACGACAGAGAGGGGATAGCTACTAGAGAGAGGGGATAACTACTAGAGAAAGGGGATAACTACGACTGAGAGGGGATAACTACTAGAGAGAGAAGATAACCACTAGAGAGAGGGGATAACTACTAGAGAGAAGATAATTACTAGAGAGAGGGGATAACTACAAGAGAGAGGAGATAACTACTAGAGAGAGGAGATAACTACTAGAGAGAAGATAATTACTAGAGAGAGGGGATAACTACTAGAGAGAATGAGAGGACGACTAACAGAGAAAACACATATTGACACTAAATCACTTACAAACCAAATAATTGGCTGATAGCATTAGATATCTGATACCCTCAAGTATACATGGATTTGTGATGCAATGTATGTGAAGATTATTGCCTGTCTGCATGCAAACATTTAGCCTGCATAGACTGATAAACATACACTGCAGTACCTGCTCTGCTTACAGGCTATATTACCTTATAAAACGGTTTGCACTTGGGCTACATTAGCTAACATCTGAGTACAAATAGCATTTTGCTACTGAATCAACTATGGTCGATTACATAGGTTGATTATATTATTGATGCTAGGAAAAGGGCTGCACCTCTCTGACCAAATTTCCTATCCCCCTGACAGATTACTTATCTGAGCGCGACTATTCACCCTGACAAAAAATGAAATCATAATTTTTCAAGAGTTGCCAATTTTTCATTGAGACTAACTTTTCATTGGGTTAGTGGATTTATTTAAATGATTATTCGTTGCCTTGGAAACTAGCTGAGATGAGCAGTGAATGATTGGTCCATGTTCCACGGAGGTCAAACTGAAGCTGATTGTCAATGATCTGATGAAAGTTGAAAGGCATTATTTCTTCACAGCAACTTTTTGTTGGTGCCCATTATGCCCTGATTACTAAGATGGACGGTAATTATTTACAAAATAACTTCAAGATCCTCTGCATTTTGTTATCTCAATCCGGAAGCAAACATCCAACAACAACAACGGTCGAGTGTCAAACTAGCGAGCCCATCGCTTTCATATGTCAAAGACATAGAACATAACATTTTCCACTTCTACATAAAAAAAATAGTACAAAACATGTACATATCAGTGTTGGAATAAACAGGTGATACAATAAAGCCTGGTTCACATACACATAGTAGATGCTCGCAATTGATCGCAGATCCTCGTACGACAATCTGCGATGTATGTGAACCAGGATTCGCAGTGGCTCGTACGACGTCGCATGCTGTCGCAGAGGCTCGTAGAAAAGTTAAGCTGAACAAATGGTAGGGCGTACAATTTTCTTACTTTCTTTCTCAAAAACCACAGTCAAGGTTACTCAGGTAAACATGACTGCCATCAAAAAATTCTAATAAATAATAAAATTATTATTGTTACTGTTATTATCATTGTTTAAGTATGAATATTAATTATTATTTACTATTAATTTTCCGAATTAAATAATATGATAGTTTATTCAAATGCATAAATATACATATTTTTTGTAAATTTTTATATGATAGCATAATTAATATATTATTATAAATTGAGAATAAAAAGTTATATATTAAGAAATGGTAAAACAATAATGATGCACCATTGAACACCAATTGTAAACTTAATTGAAAAAATATGGAGCAATATTTAGTTATAATATGGGTAAAAATATAATAAAATTGTTAGAATTGTTAAAAATAATAAATAGGTTGGTCTAATTGAACAATGATAGTTCACTTAGTTATAAACAGTCGTTGGTCAGTGAAGACGGGCTTCGAGATTATGTGAGACATTTGCGTCTACCGCCCCCCCCCTCCCCCTCCCACACCCCCCTCCCACACCCCAAGACCTCCACCCCTTTTCTTGTCAACAACCAGGCTGGAGACAACCCCTGAGCCTCCCTCCATATCTATATAAATTCCCCCATAAAATGGATTCCAAGGACCCCCGGCCCTATATAGACCCTGTATAGACCCTATATAACATATATAACCTACCCCGGGTTACCCCGGGTCAGCTACCCCTGGCCAGTATCCAATGAAGTTGATAAGGTAGCCTCGGGCCTATAGGACTGGATGCCCACCTCAGAAAGTGAATGAGCAGAGTGCAGTAGCCTGGAGTACAGACTAAGAAGTTAGATGCCCTAATAAAGAGTTGGAAAGTTCCAAGCCAAGAAAAGAGCGGGAAAAGTAGCCCAGCCTACTTTGCCATGTGTTCGCTGTTGTGATTGGATTGCCTTGTTTACCAAATGTATATTATGTGTTTTGATTGGTGTATTATTCTTATTGCATTATGTGATTGGTTCACCCTAATAAGGGGGTGAACTTTCCTCTGCTTTTCCTTTAAAATGAGCTTTTTCTGTGCATTGAGAGCAGAAGTCTTGAGGATCTTGTGAAGTATTCTAACTTGTATTGCTAAATGGATTGGATTAAATAAAGTATTATTCATAAAAACTTAGTTGTTGTGTGTCTGGGTCGAGGACCACGTGAGGTTGACAATGTCAATTCGGAGTGGACTCCGAGTTAGTGAAGAAGTTTCGTAGTGATACCATAGTAGAAAGCACAGTAGTAGAAAGCACAAAACTACTACATTGGTGGCAGCAGTGGGATACAGGCGAACAGAAAGACACAACGGAGAGAAGGAGAGAGAAGAAAGCAGTTGGACCTATACAGTGCCAGCCATTCACTATATTCATTCCCCTACCCCGAAGCTATACAGTGCCAGCCATTCACTGTATCCATTCCTTCCTACCTCGAAGCTATACAGTGCCAGCCATTTCATTGTATCCATCCCCCTACCCCGACGCTATACAGTGCCAGCCATTCACTGTATCCATCCCCCCCCCCCCCCCAACCCGAAGTTATACAGTGCCAGCATCACCCTGCATCCATTTCCCCTACCTCGGAGTTATATAGTGCCCGTATCACCCTGTATCCATTCCCCCCTACCTCGGAGTTATACAGTGCCAGTATAACCCTGTATCCATTCCCCTCAACCCCGGAGTTATACAGTGCCAGTATCACCTTGTATCCATTCCCCCTTCCTATTCCGAAGTTATACAGGGCAAGTATCACCCTGTATACCACCGTTCTCTTACCCCAAAGCTATACCTAGCCGGTATAACCCTGTGTACTGTTTTTCCTTTCCTAAAGGAGTTCTCCAGTGCCAGTATCACCCTGTATACTACCCCCTCCCCCTCCCAGAAGCTATCCCTGCCCGAGATAACCCTGTATACTGATTCTTCCTTGCCAGATCAACCACTCCATACCCCATAGCTTGCCATTGACTAGATATGGCCACCCAAAGAGCTAGGAGCGCTGGCAGGAACCTGGTTGGAGCTCAACCCACGGTAGCTTTAGTGAAGCCCTGCAGATATTTGGTGCAACCTCCCCAAAGGCTAGCACAAATGCCTTTCAAGGCCCCCAAGTATGACGGCACAGGCTATGTCGAATACTTTATCATTCGGGTTAGTGAGGTTGCAGAAGCCAACGACTGGGGTCAAGTCACTGCCTTAATGCACCTCAGAGAAGCATTGAGAGACGATGCCCTTGAGTGTGGATACCCTCCTCATGTAGAAGGCATCTTCTCCGCCTTACGTGCACGCTTACCGCTAAAGAACCACAAGCCAAGTTGATTATGCTACGACGCTCCCCCAAAACCTCACTCCAGCAACATGCTAACTGGGTAGAGAAGTTGGTCCGCGTAGCATACGACGACCTCCCTCCAAGAAGAGTAGATTGGATGGTTCTAGAAACTTTTGCCAGCACTATAGGCCACGCTTACCTGCAATGAAACTTGCTGGCTGTGCAACCCCACAATCTCGAAGGAGCCATCGAAGCAGGAAATGAATATCTTCAAATCAAAACCGGTTTCGAAGAAAAATCTTCCAGAGTGCGGCTGGTAAAAGACGACGACGAGGAGTCGCTCCCCTCCCCAAAGATGGACTCCCTCTATCTACCTCCCCTTACCAGATTCATCAGGCAGCCACCGTGCCCAAAGACGCTCTCTCACTCTTGTTGAAAAACAAGCAGACGCTAACAGAGGCTGTCAAACTCCAATCGGAAGAGTTGCAGAGGCTGCATCAGCAACCACAACTCTCCCTTGCTGCCACTCCCCCATGCCCCCACACCCCATCACCTCCCCTCCAGTATTGGGGGTGCGGTGCCATTGGCCACCCACAAAGAAGCTGCCCGGTTAACCCCTGGCCATCAACCTCAACTCCCCCAGCGCTTTGTCAAAAAACGGGCGTCGCCCACAGTAGGGATACCAGCCCCTAACTGCTCCCGGGCACCCCGGAACTATAGAAGAAAGATAACAGAGCTGGAACAACAGAACCCTGTGATGCCAACCTCCCTTCCCCGAAGAGAAATGCGACCTGTGGCGCAGACCCCAGAGCCCTGGCAACTGCCTACCACCAACCGGTACGCCCCCTTGCAAGAGTTAGGAGATTTCGAATCTTACCCTGCAGTACCCCACATCAGCAACGAAACTCCCCCAGTTTGCTTTCCAGTTCACGCCCTTCCCGTCCCTATAGACAACACCCACGGTCATGAGGTGTACTACCCCACAGAGGAAGTTAGACAAAACCTTTCGTGTTGTCACCCAACCCCGCCAATAAATAAGCAGCCCTCTCGCCCACGAGAACGATGCCCCTCTTCCCTCAAGCCCTCAGCAGTCAAGCCAGCTACCCTCCTATACCCCCACCAGAGCGCCCCTACGAGGGGAGCTATTTCCTCCCACGCCGAGTGGACGGGAAACCAGTGTTGGTGCTTATCGACACCGGGTGCACCACTAATCTGTTGTCACAACACCTATTCAACCGGTTGTCTCCTGCCACTAAAAAATCCCTCCAAAAAGGAGACTCCCACGGTATCTTGGCAGATGGATCATACATCCCCTTCTTCGGTACAATCCATCTGCCCATTCGTCTTCGAGACATTAAGACAAAAGCCACCTTTGTGGTAGGACAGATAAATTAAGATGTCATACTGGGCATGCCCTTGCTCACCTCTCACCAGTGCCACATGAAGTTTGACCAATCGGTCGTTGTAATTGACGGCCTAGAGCTTGCATGCGCTGACCAACAGGGCAGGATGCTCACCACAGGCGTACGGGTGATAAGAGACACCCACATTCCCCCACGCATGGAGATGACAGTACTGTGTAAGGTCACACACCCTGCCCATCTCCCTTTCGGTATCGTAAAAGGAACCTCAGACTCCCCGCCATTGACAGCAAGTCTCAATACCCCTAATGCCAAACACCACCTGTTGGTGAGCTGCCTCAACCCCACTAACCAACCACGGGACCTGAAGGCTGGAAAGACCATCGGCAAGTACACTGGCGTACTCAACAGTGACATAGAGCTACTTGCGAGAGAGAGTGGACCTACCCCATTCCCCCTCCCCTCCCCTGTGCCAAAACACTTACAGCAGTTGTACCTGAAAGCTCGGAACAATTGTCACACTCCACAAGAGGCGTTCCATTTAGCTCAACTCCTACACTCTCACTAGTCAGTATTTAGTAAGGGAGACCACGATATGGGTCGCACGGACCTCGTGGCACACAGTATCCCCCTCAAACCTGGCACCCGACCTACCAGGCAACCCCCTCACCAACTAGGTCCCCACAAGGAGAATGAAGTGGAGGAACAAGTGACAAAACTGCTTGAAAAAGGATTGATAGAACCTAGTACTGGCACTTGGAGTTCCCCAGTGGTGTTAGTAAAAAAGAAAGAAGGCTCTTGGCGATTTTGTATAGACTACTGGCATTTGAACGCTGTGACACAACAAGATGCGTACCCCCTCCTCCAGATAGATGAGAGCCTCGACAACCTATCAGGCAGCCGCTACTTCAGCACTCTCGATCTGATCAGCGGATATTGGCAGGTCCCTCTAAACGCTGATGCCAGTAACGAGTCTGCCTTCTCTACCCGGTTTGGCCGGTACAAATGGAACATCCTTCCGTTTGGGTTGACCTCCGACCCCGCCATTTTCCAGAAGCTCATGGAACGGGTACTTCATGGCCTCCATTGGAAGTCACTCTTCTTGTAACTGGATGATATTATCGTCATCAGCCTTGATTTCCACACTCACCTCCACCGGGTAGCCAAAGTGCTACAAAGGTTAAAAGGCCGCCAACCTCAAGCTTAAACCCAGCAAGTGTGAGCTCGTGCAATCACAAAGTCGCTACCTGGGCCACGTAGTTAGTGAACGTAGTGTATCTACAGACCCAGAGAAGATAGCAGCAGTCCGAGATTGGCCCACCCCTACCTGCCTGAAAGAGTTACAGGTATTCCTCGGCATCGTCGGGTATTACCGGCAGTACTTACACCGGTTCTCCACAGTGGCTAAACCTCTAACTAAACTCGCCTGCAAGGACATCCTCTGGGAATGGAATGCCCCTCAGAAAGAAGCTTTTGTACAACTTAAGGCCGGACTGCTCTCCGCCCCTATACTTGGCTACTCCGGTGCAAATAGTCTATACATACTAGATACCGATGCCAGTGACAACGGTGTTGGAGCCGTCCTCTCTCAAATACAGAACGATGAAGAGCGAGTAATTGCCTACTATAGTAAGACATTGAGTCCCCCTGAACACAACTATTGTGTCACTTGAAGGAAATTACTAGCCGTGGTCAAAGCAACCAAACACTTCAGACCCTACCTGTACGGACAGACCTTTCGGATTAAGATAGACCATGCCTCTCTCATCTGGTTATGCAAAAGGAAGGAACCGCTCAGCCAAGTAGCTCGATGGCTCGAGACCCTGTCTGAGTTTTAGTTCATGATTGAACATCGTAGTGGAAACCTGCATAGAAATGCAGACGGACTCAGTAGGCGGTGTTCCCGGGACTGCAGGCAATGGGGACACATTGAAGCCAGAGATGACCTACGAAGGAGGAGATAGTCCGTACTCTCCCCACCCTCCCCACTACCCCCCTTTCCCAACCTGCAAAGAGCACCCCGTTGTCCTCAGTCCCCCAAGTAGATGCTGTCGCTCGCTCCCGCCACCCACTCCTTGACACAGACTTAATGGAGGCCCAGAAGACTGGCCGTCACCCCCGTGGCAGTCATATACGAAGCCATCAAGAACTCCCCCATTGATCCCTCCCAGCTAGAACTAGGCAGCAACAAGTTACGGCAGCTAGAAAAACGTCGAAACTCCATGCAACTCCGGCCAGATGGTGTCTCTTGGTGTTATCCCAAAACGTGCTTGTAGTGCAGTAAAATACCCTGCAGATGCGGAGGCTTTCCACAGCTCAGTGCTCTACCCCGTAGAGCATCTGTCAAGTGTAACATGGCCGTGTTCTCTGACCACTCATTCATCTTTACTACTTTCATGAATCTGTCAATGAAATACTCGACGTCTCCTTCACCGCCGGACTTCGGAGCTTTGAAAGTAGCTGGTGCATTGCCTTGGTTGGGTCTCATCATGGCCTTTAATGCTTCCGTTAGTCTGTCTATCGCTGTAGCTTCTGGGTTGCCAGCGGGTGCTCGACCGGCATGCCGTGCTCTCTGGTTGGCCATCTTTTGCAGATAGAGGAGTGATCTCAAATCTAATCTAAGTGATAGTCAGTGCAACTGGATCCCGGGCTAGGATCAATGTTTCCAGTGGCTCTAGCAGACCTAGAGGTCGGTGTGGGGGATACTGTGACAGTATCTGGCACTCCTTAGCTTGTAACAACCGTTACAAAACTTTCTTGTGTACTGCTGCAGGGAGGAGCAAGCTCCACGAGCCAACAGACAGTCGTGTAGAGACACTGTATGTTGATACAGTGCCGGGGTTAGTGTTACCAGCTGAGTAGCACTCTAAGCTGAAGTCACTTCAGTAGCTGAGTCTGTATAGAGGATACACGACTCTCTCTCTCTCTTGTACAGTACCGATATCTCTATGTTCAGGGCGGAGCGAACTCAACGAGCCTGTAGGGAATACGGTAAGCGCCTGTACTGGACTGCTGCAAACAAAGCAAGCTCAACCGTTGATGCAGACAGCCTTTAGCGTTTAGTGTGTGATACTGTGCCGAGATAGCTGCAGCAAGGCAGAGTGAACTCAACGAGCCTGCAGAGAAATCCGGTAGTATATTGTCTCAATCGTTGCTTCAGATCTACTCTCCGTAGATCAATCTCTTCTTCCTCAGCTCTACACTTTGTTGATCAATCTTCTTCTTCAGTGGCAGCTGGCCTGCAGTGCATTCGCAGGGCCAGAGGGTAGCGTAAAAGAGCACAGCGTGAGAAGGTACCGTTTATCCCACCACTGCCACCAATGTAATGGATTCTGGTCTGGTAACCACACACACCCACTAGTCTTTAGTATTGTGCCTCTCTATAGAGGGGACACTGTGCTGATCGACAGTGACAACTCTGTATCAGGCAACCGAATTTCCCGGTATAGCAACAGCCCATGGCTGAAACAAACAACACATGGTGATGCTTGATAAGTGGCTGTAGTCTCATTAGACAAAGTCCTAAAGGGTAATTATTCCTCTAGGGTATTTGTGGCAAGACATGAGAATGAATGCAAAGAGTATAGGAAAAGTCCTCCTTTTATTTTATCATTAGCATAAATCATATAAGACAAATAGTACAGGAAGTGATTTATCCAATGCAATCAAGTATATAAATATGTATCCAATCAGGTAATGCTAATAGGTTAAATAATAAATGCGCCAAGTGGCTAAGGACGGAGTCTTATCTCCCTAGTCCAATTAGAGGTCCGACAGGGCTCCCAGGCAATAGTTAGAATACGTTCCACTAGGTCGGTAATCCGAGGAAGGGTAGTTCCAGTTCCTGGGCTTGACTGAGTTCTTAGATAGTTTTGAGGTTCCTCTGCTATGTCGACCATCTTGTGCCAACCCAGTATAGCCATCCCGGGTCGGTTAGGGGTCAATACCGGCCCTGCAGGGGTCACTACCAGCCCTGCACACTACGCCACCGGCACAGTAAGACTTTTCACTTGTACGGCAGTTGACCGAATGCTGTAGGCTAAAGTCTAGCGCATTCTCTTGCAAGGGTGGATAGTAAACGGCCTGTTTACTTGTAACTTCCACCAAAATCTACCACAATAATTAAAATGCATATAACTTATAAATGATCGTGAATCATATATCTAATAATAATACTTTATTGATTACTTGACCAATAATGATACACTTAGCAATACAGAATAGGTTTTAATAAAAAAGAATATTACAAAAATAGTCAGAAACAGGAAACCATGTGGAACACGCAACATATTATTTTGGCTCTTCTTTGCTCCACCGAACACTACGTCCGTCAATTCAGTTACCAGACAGGCCCGTGTGGCGTACTATCCATTGCCAAACTATGGCTCTGGGTACGGGAGACAGGCTAGTGTGGCATACTATCTATTGCCAAACTATGGCTCTGGGTACAGGAGACAGGCTAGTGTAGCCTACTATCCATTGCCAAACTATGGCTCTGGGTACAGGAGACAGGCTAGTGTGGGGTACTATCCATTGCCAAACTATGGCTCTGGGTACTGGAGACAGCCTAGTGTGGGGTACTATCCATTGCCAAACTATGGCTCTGGGTACAGGAGACAGGCTAGAGTGGCGTACTATCCATTGCCAAACTATGGCTCTGGGTAGGGGAGACAGGCTGGTGTGGTGTACTATCCATTGCCAAACTATGGCTCTGGGTACAGGAGACAGGCTAGAGTGGCGTACTAATCATTGCCAAACTATGGCTCTGGGTAGGGGAGACAGGCTAGTGTGGCATACTATCTACTGCCAAACTATGGCTCTGGGTACAGGAGACAGGCTAGTGTAGCCTACTATCCATTGCCAAACTATGGCTCTGGGTACAGGAGACAGGCTAGTGTGGGGTACTATCCATTGCCAAACTATGGCTCTGGGTACTGGAGACAGCCTAGTGTGGGGTACTATCCATTGCCAAACTATGGCTCTGGGTACAGGAGACAGGCTGGTGTGGTGTACTATCCATTGCCAAACTATGGCTCTGGGTACAGGAGACAGGCTAGTGTGGCATACTATCCATTGCCAAACTATGGCTCTGGGTACAGGAGACAGGCTGGTGTAGCATGCTATCCATTGCCAAACTATGGCTCTGGGTAGGGGAGACAGGCTAGAGTGGCGTACTATCCATTGCCAAACTATGGCTCTGGGTAGGGGAGACAGGCTGGTGTGGTGTACTATCCATTGCCAAACTATGGCTCTGGGTACAGGAGACAGGCTGGTGTAGCATGCTATCCATTGCCAAACTATGGCTCTGGGTACGGGAGACAGGCTAGTGTGGCATACTATCCATTGCCAAACTATGGCTCTGGGTACTGGAGACAGCCTAGTGTGGGGTACTATCCATTGCCAAACTATGGCTCTGGGTAGGGGAGACAGGCTAGAGTGGCGTACTATTTATTGCCAAACTATGGCTCTGGGTAGGGGAGACAGGCTAGAGTGGCGTACTATCCATTGCCAAACTATGGCTCTGGGTACGGGAGACAGGCTAGAGTGGCGTACTATCCATTGCCAAACTATGGCTCTGGGTAGGGGAGACAGGCTCGTGTGGCGTACTATCCATTGCCAAACTATGGCTCTGTGTACGGGATACAGGCTAGTGTAGCATACTATCCATTGCCAAACTATAGCTCTGGTTACAGGAGTCAGGCTCGTGTGGCATACTATCCATTGCCAAACTATAGCTCTGGGTAGGGGAGACAGGCTAGTGTGGCGTACTATCCATTGCCAAACTATGGCTCTGGGTAGGGGAGACAGGCTAGTGTGGCGTACTATCCATTGCCAAACTATGGCTCTGGGTACGGGAGACAGGCTAGTGTGGGATGTGCATTAGCTTTCATATTGTTGAGTAGAAGAAATGTGCTGTTATATGTTATCTAATAGGAGTTGTCTGATCATGTTAGGTAGAATAGAAGTTGTCCCCTCAATATCTGATGAAGACTGCTTCATAGAAAATACAATAAAAATAATGGCTTGGAAGACATCAGTCAACTAGCACCAAAGAGCTCTGACTCAGCAGTATCGGCGACACACTGCATACATTAACGGTTGTTAAGCCTGGTTCACATACATCATAGATGGCTCGCGAGTGATCGCGGATCCCTCGTGCGACTGATCCGCGATACATGTTCACATAAACTTGACAAACCCACGATCGCAAGAAGTATAATCACTCTCTTGGCTGGGAGGTAATAAAATCTCGAAACATGTCTTCACTGACCAACGACTATATACATATTAAATGAATTATCGTTGTTCAATTTACACCAAATAATTTATTATTTTTAACAGTTATAAACATTTTTTACATTTTTGCTGATAATAAGGTACTTTCGCCGGGCAGCGAGTCGCTCAGTTTCAATATTATTTGCTTATTTATTGGAATTGTTTGCTATTTTTATAGCCAAGGCGACCAAAAAAAAGCTGGGCAGCTTCGTAGGTGTTTGGATTTATTTTGAGTGCTTAGTAATAAATCAAAGTTGGGCGTCTTGCTACAGCGAACACGCTTGCACTCGATATTATCGTTTTTCCATTCCTGTCCCGCGGCTAATAATGCAATGTCAAGGTCATAAAGTGGATAATAATAAAATAATAAATAATAATAAGTGCATCATTAATTCTGTTTGTGGTTAAGCAAAAGAAATGGCCCATCACTTCCCTTGTCAGTCACTGATATTTAATGAGGTTGTGGTTACCTCAGTATCAGTTCATCTAGTAAAAGGAATGCTGCTAGATCACTATCCATCAACATTCGTTCATCAACCAGTCCTAACATAAATTATTACAAACCGGAAAATAAAAACGTGAGAAAAAGGTTTTACTCGACTCGCTACCGCAGATTTATTGGCCCTGAAAACATGCTTGTGGTCGCCTGACTTGTTGAAAGTGTGTGCTTCTGTTCGCCGGTATTTTAGGCGTCTGCCAATTACGAGTGCTTCATTTTTGGCTTTCTTATTGAAACTGAGCAACTCGCTGTCCGGCGAAAGTACCTATTATCATTAAATGTTATTCCATATTTTTTAATTAAATTTTTAACTGTTGTTCAATGGTGCATTATCATTTTATTACCATCTCTTAATATAAAATTTTGAATCTCAATTTATAATAATATGCTAATTATGCTATTATATAGAAATTTAAAGAAAATTTATATATTGTGCAGGATTTCACTGTGTGAGTTGGTAGCTCGGCCTACCTGCACAACTTCCCGAACTGAGTTGGCAACTATGTCTATCGCTGAGCAATACAGCCCTCCCACAGGTCGACTAGTATCCTTGGGAATGGTGTGTAACCATTCCTATTTTACTAGTCTAGCTGCCGGCTGCGTTAGCTTGTTTCAATGTGCAAGGCAGAGGTCGAACTTTGAAGGCGAACTAGGCAAGCTAGGTTCGGCCAGCAGAGGTTCGAACTGTTCTGCTGAGTGCAAGTCAGTGACCGAACTTTGAAGGCGAACTAGTCAGAGCTAGGTTCGGCCAGCAGAGGTTCAGGCTGATCTGCTTATATATTACTACTCGAGTAATAGAGCATTCGGTGTACGAGCATGTACTAGCGCTGTGAAGTTATTATTGCTAAAGAACAAAGAAACTTCTGAGAGTGGGGCAAGCTGACTCTGATTTATTGTTGCCTTAACACGGCTATTTATAAAAGGAGTTACATAACCAGTAAATATGTAAACAAACAAGGACAAAAGAAAGTTGTAAGACACGCCTGTTAAGAAAGGCTTAGACAAATGAAAATTGAGTGCACAGAAAATAGGCTGGCTTCACAGCTACGGCTGGATGCACTCACATGGGCTACATATATAATTGTGTGTAAATAGAATTGATGCGATATAAACATAGAGTGAATAGTCTTTGAGTGTGGACATAGAACAAACAATTAAGACGGTACAAAACATAGAACGAGTAAATAGTGTTACAGTGTAAGCATAGAATAATAGGTGAGTGTTTACTGTCGGCGCCGTCCGCCACACACTCCGCCCCATTGGCGACGGTGGCCAATTAACAATAAGTCGGCGGCGTCGTACCTGTTGTTTATTCGTTAAGTTTCCTCATCTTCTCCTTTACTTTCTCGGCTCTTTCTAGCATCTCGAAGGCTTCTCTGGTCAGTCGATGTACCTCTTTATCGTACTCTTCTAGCTTCTTTATTCGGCATTGTCGTTTTCTCTGTCGCTCCTCTTCCTCCGATTGCTCTCTCTCTGCTCGCCAGTATGTGTGCGTCTTTCTCGGTGGTGTTGTGGTTCTGGCTGGCGACAACCTTCTCTTCTGGCTTGGCTTAGGCGTGTCGACTGTTGGCCCTAGTCTTTGTTTGATGGGTAAGCTGCCGTCTTTTTCCATGCTCGGCGTGGGCACCCCGAATGGTGGTGGTGATGTCCAACCCATAGCTTGGCAGAATGCGCCGTACTGACTGGCGTCGACTTCGTATAGGGGCTTTCCTTTTCCTCCATGCTCAGTTGTCCCCCCTTGTGTACGGATATGTTTCAATATCGTATCTCTGGATGAACTTTTTCTCCCACATCGACAGAAGAAAAACGTGTAATGTTGACGGATGTGGTATGCCACCCGCCGCTTGACTTGCTGAAACTTACATTGTTTACATGTCCAGAGTTCTCCCTTTCCAGCGGTCATGGCTCCCTTGATGTCCTCTACTGTTCTGCTGCTGATCCAGCTTTCTTTGACTTTCTCTGTCGGTGGTTTGATGTGTGAGGGTTCATCTGTCAAGTGTATTCGGTTGACGTTGGTGGTGATGTCCGACATCATCTCTTTGTGGGGAATCCTAGCCGATAGCCTCTTCAGTGGTTGTTCTAGTGCCTGTGTCAGTGATTCTACCGACACCCTGGGTACTGGTTCACTAGTGGTCGAGGTGATATCCAGTCGCTCATACTGCTCGGTTGTTCTTGCCATGGTTGCTAGTAATTGTTGCAGCTGTGTTTCGATGTTGTGAGATGGTTGTTGTTGCTGGCTTCGTTGCTGGCTGGGAACTGAACGGTGGCGGGCTCGTCCTCGCTCTTTAACACTATTGGCTCTGCTTCCCACGTGTTCTCTCAGTATTGCCTCCCACGTGACGAGTTCTGGGTGACGTAGCTCCGCGGTTACTTTGGAGTTTTCATCGACGGTTTTCTTGGGGGTTGTTTCCTCCTGCGTCGTTTCTGCTGTTGGCACTCCGTGACGTGGTATGGCGGGGTTGCTGGGTGAAGCGTCAGTAGGGTTTATCTCCCCATGTGTTTTGTTGATTTTCTCGTCTGCACTCTTTTGTTGTTTTGGATCGTGACTCCTCCATTTTTTCTTTCTCTCTACCAGTACCCAACCGTTTTCCTCGCAATTTTTTGCAGTCTTGATGGTTGGGTTGGTGTCTCCTGGTGCCTCGCCTCTCTCTCCTCCCTGGGTTTGGCCAGTTGGTGTTTTCGGGCTGGGATGACTTCCTGCTTGATAACACTGGTAGTCATCGAATCTCTTCGGTCGATTCCTTTCCCTTGTAGGCCGGTTTAATGGGGAGGCTGTGGTTCCTGTGGGGTTGAGTGGTGGCCACTCGTTGACATCCAGGTCAGGGGTCACTGTTGACCTTCTAGTGACCTCGGGGGGAGGCGTCTCGTTCCTTCTCTCTTCCGCTGGCTGTTGCTCCTCTTCTACTGGCAACGCTCCTTCCTCTATGGTGTCGGTGCTCTCTGGCACCCTTCTCTCTTCGGTGACTACCGCTGGGGGTTCCTCTTCATTGTTGGGTGGTGGTGTCGGCGCACGTTCTTCATACGTGGGTAGAGGTGTTGGCGCACGCTCTTCATGGGCGGGTGGCCGCTCTATCCAGTGTAGTGGCATTGGCAATGGAGCGACTGCTTCTTCTGGTCCTGCTGGGGAGTGCTTCTTTTTGGGTGGTCGACCTCTCCTGGCTCCTTTCATGTTTGGCATCAGAGCTGGCTCCCGACACGTGGGTGCCCGCCCTACAAGCTCCTCACAGGTACGGTAGGACCGTAGCCGTTGGCCGTTCTGGATTGACCATTGTCCATTCCTCTCCAGCTTATATGTATGATTCGGAAATACCTCGGCGACTTGGTATGGTCCGACGAATCGTGGCTGGAGCTTGGGGTTGCCTCCCTTGACTCTGCGCTTGTTTTCCAGCACCACTAATTCTCCTTTCTGGAACACGGGGGGTTCCTCGCTCTCCTGGCTCCTTATTTCTTGCTGGCGCTCTCTGAGGTAGTTGTGCGCCTTCTGTAAGTTCTCTTGTATTTCGGCCGTGTACTCGGTGATGTTCTGGGGGGCCAGCGAGGGGGGTGTCCCTGTCAGCTGGTCGGGAAGGCGTACTTCTCGTCCCATCATCATCATATTGGCTGTCTCTCCTGTGGCAGAGTGGGGGGTGCCTCGGCATACTCGCATGATCTGGGGGAGCAGGCTGTCCCACTCGTCCTGTCCCTTCGTTAGAATTAGTGTGCGAAGGGCGTCTCCCAGGGTGCGATTCTGCCTCTCCACGACTCCGTTTCCTTGCGGATGGTATGGTGTGGTGCGAGTCTTCTTTACTCCCCAGAGACTACACAGTTCCTCCAAGAGCACCGACTCGAACTGCGCACCCTGATCTGAGTGCAGCTGTTCGGGCAGTCCCCAGTATGCGAATACCCTCTCGTCAAGTGCTGTGGCAACGGTCGGGGCCGTGGCGTCTGGTAGAGCGATGGCATCCTGCCAACGGGTGAAGTGGTCGGTCAAGACCAGGGCCCAGCGGTTCTTTCTCTTCGTCAGTGGCAAGGGGCCGACCAGGTCGACCGCCAACTTCTGAAACGGGCGTCCTGCGTACATCCGCTGTCTCCCGGGGTTCTCTGTCCTTCTACCATTCTTTGCCACCTGACACACCTCACAGTTTTTGATGAGTCTCCTCACCAACGGAGAGATACCCGGCCAGTACCAATCCAAGAGGATTCGTTGTCTGGTTCGGTGTATCCCTGTGTGAGCCATCTTGTGTGTATCCCAGACAACCTGTGTTCTCCTGCTGGGGGGGCAGATCACGCACTGCTTTGGCTTGGTGGGGTGGGCGAGCTTGATGGTGAGTATGCCATCTGGCCGAATACTCATGGCCTCTCGTCTCTCGTACAGAGTCCTCAACTCCAGCTCTCCTTCTGTCAGCTCTCTCTCGGATATGCTCCCAGGCCGTTTCACTTCGGCGTAGATCCGAGCCACTGGTCCTCCTCCTTCTTGCTGCTCTTTAGCCAAGTCCCTGGTGGTCTGCATTGGGTTGGTCACCGCAATGTTGACTCTCTCCTTCTTCGGCGGGGCCGACTGGACTTCCTGAGCGAGCTCTGCGTGTGAGGGTCCTCCGTCTCTCCGTTCAATGGAACTGCATTGCCGACAGTCCGTGCACACGCCTTGGCGACTGAGCCCATCAGCGTTCCCGTGGCGTACTCCTGCTCTGTGTTCCAGTTTATAACGAAACTCAGCTAGCGTTTCCAGCCAACGGGCGATCTGATTCGACGGCTCCTTCCGTCGACACAGCCAGCGTAGGGAGGCGTGGTCGGTCCTGAGCTTAAACTCCCGTCCGTAGAGGTAGGGGCGGAAGTGCTTGACCGCTCTGATCACTGCCAACAGTTCTTTCCGAGTGACGCAGTAATTTCTTTCAGCAGGCGCTAGGGTCTTGCTGAAATAGGCTATCACTCTCTCCTTTCCTTCCTGGACCTGCGATAACACCGCGCCGACTCCTACTGCACTGGCGTCCGTGTCGAGAGTGTAGGGTAGACTGGGGTCGGGGTATCCTAGTACAGGAGCCTGCGTTAGTCGTGCCTTGAGCTGGTCGAACGCTGCCTGTTCCTCTCCTCCCCATTTCCAGGGTATCTCCTTCCCGGTGAGTACCGTCAACGGCTTGGCTATTGTCGCATAGTCTGGGAGATACTGTCGATAGTATCCGGCCGTCCCGAGGAATGCCTGCAGTTCCTTCACCTCTCTAGGTGCTTCCCACTTCCTTACTGCTTCGACCTTGCTTGGGTCGGTGGCTACTCCTTGGGCGCTCACCACGTGGCCCAGATACTTCACTTCCTTCTGAAGCAACTCACACTTGGAGGGTTTCACTTTCAGGTTGGCTTGCTGTAGGCGTCCCAATACTTCTCCGAGCCTTTGCAGGTGTGTCTCGAAGTCCGGGGCGATGATGATGACATCATCGAGGTACAGCAGCAGCGTCTTCCAGTGTAGGCCCTTCAACACTTTCTCCATCAACCTTTGGAAGGTGGCGGGGGCCGACGTCAATCCAAAGGGGAGCACCTTCCACTTCCACAGTCCACTGCGTGTAGTGAAGGCCGACTTGTCCCGAGCGTCTGCGTCCAGAGGCACCTGCCAGTACCCGCTGGTCAGATCCAGCGTTGTGAAGTACTTGCTGCCGGCCAAGGCGTCCAGAGACTCGTCTATGCGGGGAATAGGGTAAGCGTCTTGCTTAGTAATGTCGTTCAGTCGCCTGTAATCGACACAGAACCGCCACGAGTCATCCTTCTTCCTGACCAAAACAACGGGGGAACTCCACGCTCCATCTGCTGGCTCTATCAAGTCTTTCTCCAGAAGGTCCTTGATTTGCCTTTCCGCCTCCGCTTCCTTTTCGGGTCCCAGCCGATGAGGGGGGCACCTGATTGGTCGAGCTCCTTCTATGGTGGGAATGGAGTGTTCGGCCAGTGTGGTTCGGCCCAGGTCTCCGTTGTGGCTGCTGAACACCGTCTGGTACTGGAGCAGTAACCCTTTGAGCTGTCTTTCCTGCTGGGGTGTCTGACACCCTCTCTTGGCCTTGTCAAAGAGTTCTTGCAGGTGGGGGGGTATTCTTCCTCCTGCCGTTGCTCGCTCGTCTGTCTCCCGGGGCTCGTTCAGCGTCTGGATTCCACCTTCATCTACTCCGGTGAAGGTGCCAATCACTTCTCCTGCCGACAGCCTCAGCGTGTCCTGTGTTGGGTTTAAACATCGTACCAACACTCTTCCTTTTGCGTCCGGCCTGTTGACACTCGTGGCGATCGGTAACCCACCCTGCAGGCTCTCTATCACTCCCTGAGGACAGGTTTCCCTGGCACTCAGGTGGCAGGGTATGGTGACCTCCGTCTGCGGGGGCAGACTGGTGTCTTGCCGAACTTGTACTTTGGAGACAAGGCTCCTTCCGTGCCGATCTGTGCAGGCCAGCTCTCTCCCCTGTATCATCAATACAGGTCGGTCGAACCCTAGCTGGCATTCCTGGCTCGTCAGAAATGGCATCCCGAGAATGACATCCTCGTTAATTTGACTCACCACGAAGGTCTCTGTGAACTTGACATGCCGTATTCGTCCTTTCAGGGTTAGCAATCCGTAAAAGGGTAGCCTCGTTCCATCTGCCATGAGACCGTGGGAGTCGTACGGCTGTAGAGCCTGCTGTAGGTGAGAGGGTAGTCGGTCAAAGACGCGTTTTGCCAACAGGTTAGTGTTGCATCCCGTGTCGATGAGGTGCGTGACTGCTTCTCCCTCTATCCGTCCTGGCAGGTAGTAGCTGGAGCTGTAAGGTCGCTCCACTTGGTTTGACTGAAGGTTTACAGGCTTGGGTGTGAACCGTTCCTCCTTGGGTGGTGGCGTCTGGGTTTGCTTGTCCTTTTTTTTGGGCCTGGTTGAATCCTGCTGCTTGAAAGTCTCCTCGCTCTCCGATTCCAGTGTGACAGGGCTGTCGAGTGTCGACAGACTGGAGAATCGGTTGTGTAAAGCGATCGGAGGACTGGTCAGGAGGTCCGAAGTAGGAGTCACCCGTCGTGCTTGATCCTGGTTCCTTGGAGGTGCCTGCGCCTTCCTTTGAGGTGCCCGTGCGCAGCCAGTAGGTTTCCCTACTGCTGCGGGCGGTAATCGTTTCCCTGGCGGCTGGGCCATGGGGCAGTTTTGCATGCCTTCCGATGGTGTCCAACCTGCTGGCAACCCCAGCATCTCTTGGGAGTGTCTTCCTTCTGTTCGGCCTTGAGGTTCGCTATCTCCTTACTTAGTCCTTCCACCGTGCGGAGGAGCTGCGTAAGAGGGTCTTGCACCTCTTGTGAACGAGCAGTCTCTCCTGGTGGGGTCGGTGCTAAGTCGTAGAGGTCGGTCTCCACTGCCCGAACATGTGGTCCTCCTAGCGACTGGTGTGGAACCTGTAGAAACTCGTTGCCTGCTTGTATCGCCTCCTCCAAGCTCTGGGGGCGAACGGCTAACAGATGTCGCTGTAGGTAAGTGTGTCCCAGCGTGCTGTGGAACGTCTGGAGCACCAGCTCCTCTTGGTTCTGTCTGGGGAGGTTGTTGTGGGCAGCCTTGATGAGGCGTTCCACGGTGTTTGCATGATCTCTCAAGCTGTCCCTGGTCGTTCGTCTGTAGCTCAGTAATTTCGCCTGTGCTTCGGAACGTGTGAGCCCAAAGGTAGCTCTCAGCTTCATGGTCACCTCCTCCACTGTCTCTCCTCTTCCACACTGCTCGGCCTTGCCTATCAAGGCTTGCCTTAAGTGTATCACTCGGTCATCTGGTTGCCACTGGTTGGCATTGGCCACTTCCCCGAACCGCTGCAAGAAGTAGTCTACTTCTCCTGTGCCGTCGAACTGCGGCACCTTGAACTTGCTTCTGGTCGAGGTCATGGTCATCCTGTCCAAGATGTGAGTGAGGGTGTTCATCATCTGCATGCCGGATGGCTCATCTCGGTCGATGCTGAGCGCTCTCCTTCTCTGTGCCATCGCTCAGTTGGGTTCTGCTTGTGGGTGTCTCCAATCCCACTGCTGCCACCAATGTGCAGGATTTCACTGTGTGAGTTGGTAGCTCGGCCTACCTGCACAACTTCCCGAACTGAGTTGGCAACTATGTCTATCGCTGAGCAATACAGCCCTCCCACAGGTCGACTAGTATCCTTGGGAATGGTGTGTAACCATTCCTATTTTACTAGTCTAGCTGCCGGCTGCGTTAGCTTGTTTCAATGTGCAAGGCAGAGGTCGAACTTTGAAGGCGAACTAGGCAAGCTAGGTTCGGCCAGCAGAGGTTCGAACTGTTCTGCTGAGTGCAAGTCAGTGACCGAACTTTGAAGGTGAACTAGTCAGAGCTAGGTTCGGCCAGCAGAGGTTCAGGCTGATCTGCTTATATATTACTACTCGAGTAATAGAGCATTCGGTGTACGAGCATGTACTAGCGCTGTGAAGTTATTATTGCTAAAGAACAAAGAAACTTCTGAGAGTGGGGCAAGCTGACTCTGATTTATTGTTGCCTTAACACGGCTATTTATAAAAGGAGTTACATAACCAGTAAATATGTAAACAAACAAGGACAAAAGAAAGTTGTAAGACACGCCTGTTAAGAAAGGCTTAGACAAATGAAAATTGAGTGCACAGAAAATAGGCTGGCTTCACAGCTACGGCTGGATGCACTCACATGGGCTACATATATAATTGTGTGTAAATAGAATTGATGCGATATAAACATAGAGTGAATAGTCTTTGAGTGTGGACATAGAACAAACAATTAAGACGGTACAAAACATAGAACGAGTAAATAGTGTTACAGTGTAAGCATAGAATAATAGGTGAGTGTTTACTGTCGGCGCCGTCCGCCACAATATTTCACTCAGAAAATTAATAATAAATAGTGAGCAATATTTATAATTAAACAATAATAATTTTATTATTTATTATAATTCTTTGATGGCAGTCATTTTTACATGAGTAACCTTGACCTGAATGTGGTTTTTGAAAAAGAAAGTAAGAAAATTTACTCTCTATCGTACGACGGTCGCACGAAAGTTTGTTCAGCTGAACTTTTCTACGAGCCTCTACGACGTCGTACGAGCCACAGGAAATCCAGGTTCACATACATCGCAGATGGCTCGCAAGTGATCGCGGATCCCTCGTGCGAGCCATCTACGATGTATGTGAACCAGGCATTAGAATATGGTTTGTATATTCCTTTATTGATAAAAGCAAAGCAACCTGTATTGCGGAAGCGCTGATGACTACTGGCTGAAAGCTAAGCACACAGAAGATCACTTTAAAAGCAGACAGATAACAGAAGATTAGCAAAAGTGTTATAAATGAAATGCTTGACATAATGTCTATCTAATGACAAAGAAAAACACACAGCGCAGTGCATATCGATATAAACCACAGATGTGACGGAGGTACATTGAACAGCTGTGTCCTTTAACATTGAGTGAAAGCTTCTTATTGATGCTATAAGAAACAGTGGTTGATACAGGTGAAATGTATACTGACAGCTATCTGCCATGTGCATTTACAATGTATTAGCTCAAATCACATCAAGTCGATTTAAGGCCTATTGTATGCTCAACAATGCGTTGATTATAACTTGATCAAAACCTCAAACAATAACTGATAAAAGTATATTGATTGCTGACGTCAATCACAAGGTATGCATTGTATTAGTTCACATATACATGTATATATAGCACAAAACGGCAGCACTTCGTGGCATCCTCTGACTTACTATGAACAATAACTGGCTCGCTCCATCATTCGCTCGTTCTATATTGATGTAACATGTAGGTAAGAGTTCTAGTTCTAGTTTATAATTGATTGTATATTTACAACTTGTTGTATACTTATAATTTGTTGTATATTTATAACTTATATATAAGTGAGTGGTTGGGAGGAAGGGGGGGGGGGGCGGCGAGTTGGGAATTGTGGATATTTGGTTTGGTCACCTCTGATCATGTAAATGCTATGGATTGGGGGATAAGGCGAAAGAAATCACAGAGAGTGCAGAGCTAATGGGCGGTAAACGCAAACTGATTGAGGGTCGAGGACATGTGCAAGAAACAGGTAACAGGTAGAGAGAGTGTGGTGGAATGAGAGTCAAAGCACCTTGTAAGGGAAGGAGGATTAAAACTGTTTAAGACATTCTGTGATGTAGATAATAAGTATACATACGTCTTAGTTCAAAGGATGTGTGGATGTATATAAATCTGGAGTTGTCTCACATTACATAATATACAGCCCCTATTGCATCAGCAATGTCTGACTAAATCATATTGTTAAAACTGTTTACTGATGCTATATTGTGAGGGATTTTCATGTTATGTCAGCCACCCCATCCATCTTTCCACCCACCCCCTCCCCCACCTTGGAAACCCCCTGTACCCCTCCCTCTACCTGTAGTAATAGCTTTGAAGTGGACCAGGAGCCTTTCCCTTCATACCATATACGTATTCTCCTTGATTTAAGGATACCGTCTATACCAGGCCTATCCCAGACCTGTATAGGCTCTGTGTTGTACATTTATATATCATAGAGAACCTACCCCGGGTCACCTGGGTCAGTACCCCGGGCCAGCCTTTAAACATGGCTGATAACAGTAGCTTGATGCCGAAGGAGCTGAGAACCCTTCATCATCTGGATCCCGAAGCAGTGTAAGTGGTAGAAGCAGAAGCTAGGAAGCAGACACAACCAAATAAGGAGTGGAAGATTTCACCCCCACCAAAAAGAGTGGGAAAGGCCCCGGAGCCACTATGCCATGTACTTACTCCTCTCATTGGCTAACTGTATTGTTGTGTTTTGCAGTGCCTATTGTTATTCGTATATCTTTTGTGTTGTATTGTTATTGGCTCACTTCTCATAAGGGGTGAGATTTCCTGCCTTCTCCTATATAAGGAGCTGTTGCACATGAGAGAAGGTAGAGGCTTGTGGGTTTTTGTACTGACTTTATTATATTGCTAAACAGAATGAGATAATAAAGTGTTTTATTCATGTAACTACTGTGTGGTTTGTTTGGCTCGTGGACCCCGAAACAGTTGCTAGTGTCGAGAGGGAGTGGATGCCGTTGGTTGTGTCCGTAGTGAAAAGAGGAAAATCACTACAATACAGTGAACTGTTTACAGGTATTATTGTCAACTGTTTACAGGTGTTAACAATGTGATTTCATAGAATAAAACTTTAAATATTTGGTTGCAGCTCTGTACCAGATAAAGCCTGCTGAAAATACAACCAGAAATGGCTGACTTTCCCTATGTTGAGTGGTTAACCAGAGAATACAAAAGACAAGCAGAAAGTTCTGGTCTTTGGGTGGATTATATAAAGGTACACATGACCTATGCATACTGTGTATTAATCCTCAATCATAGTAAAACCGTGTGCCACACAGACTTGGTACTATACTTTCTCTCAGTATAGAGTCCAATAGAGTAGGTAGTCAGATATGGAATGTGCGGTTTACAGAGATAGAAAATGTTTCCCAATGACAGAACCATTACAAAACCTTTGTGTTAGTAGAGGTATCATTTGAGTGCGCATTGTTGTAGGCTCATGGCTTGGCAAACTTCTGCGTAGCCAAAGGCTGTAGAGAGAGCCGACTCCTTGTGTATGAAATAGAAGAAAGCTGGTACAGCGGTAGACATCCTCTTACTTTCAAAGAACATCAACAGCTTATCGATTCGCACAAAAGTAAGCTCAGATCCTACAGAGATGAAGTCTGGCTCGACTACAATGAACTAGAGGCTGAGGTGGCAACATCAGTCGTGTTTGGTATATTCAGGGAAGCGAATTTGAAGAATGCTGAGTCGCTGGCGTATAAGTTATTTGAAGCTAGCAAACGGTGTAGTGACGGACTGACCGAAACCTCTGCACAAATCATTGCTTGCAGTGTACAGCTGCTAGAGCGCATCGGTTTGACAGCTTCTTGCAACTTTGCTGTAATTGGCTTGGGCTCTGTAGCTAAAGGGGAAGCAACTCCATATTCAGACTTGGAATATGGTTTTATTGTCGAGCGAGATGACGAAGGCTACTTTGAAAAACTAGCTGTGGACACCTATTTTAGAATTGGCAATCTCTGTGAAACTCCTCTCAAACATTTTGACATTTCCGAGTTGAAAGTTCCTAAAGGTGAACCACCAATTATCTCTGGGACCATCCCAGCAGGTTACAGAATTGATGGACTGACAGCAAAGGCAGGTAATATTCCAACAGGAAATGGTAGACAGGGAAGTAAAACACTGACACTTACAGTAGACAAACTTATGGAACTCTACAAGTCCTCAGCAGTGGCTCCATTTGATGGAATGGCTGGAGACATGTCTGACATGCTATCTTCTACTGCCGTCATCTACACCAACGAAGGACAAACTTCACAGCTTTATCAAGATTTTGTCTTAGCAAGAACTGCATTCGAGGAGACAAAAGGCAAAACAAAGACCATGGTCGATAAAAAAAGATGGCAATCATTTAAATCTGACATCGCCTCCTACACATTTCTTCCTGAATTTATCAAATTTCAACCCCCAAAAAACTCCAATATCCAAGTGAAAACTGACATTTTCAGGTACCCTACGCTTTTGGCAAACAACGTAAAAATGTTGATGAGATGGGAAGTTCAGTATCCCTGGCAAGTTTTCGCTGTTTTACACAAACAAGGAATGCTGTCAAGTGAAAACTATCGATACCTGAACATAGTTCTTGCATTCTCTATCTACCTCAGGACTAGTACTTATGTTGGTCAGAGAGCGCAGGCAGAGTTTCTACATTTTGAGGCAGTTGCTGATAAGTCATCAATACGCCTTCCTCCATCACTGATTATGCTTGTGAATCTTGGAAACTTACTTGTACCAATCAAGCAATTGATTACAAGGTCTGTTGAAGATTCATCCCAAAAACTTTCGGTACCTGAAGCAGTCCGTGTCATTTTTTGGCAAATTCGAGTTGATAAAACGAATTTCCTACAAAACGCTGAAATTTTTTACTTTGCTGGAAGTTACCTTGGGGCTATCATAGAGCTCTCTGTAGGAGTTGGCAGTGATCTCAAGTCAACTTCCTGTCAACAATTTATAGCAGCGCTATCTCGGAAAAATGTTGGAACCGGTGATGTCAAAAAATATGTAGAGCTTTGCAGCTATCTCCTGTACCACATGGGCTGTTACAAACTTGCCCTCAGTTACTTACAGTGGCTCATCAGAAACAAGAGTCAAAATTCAGGACTTTTGAAGCTGCTGGCAGCTCACTGCACGAAAGAGGCTGGAGAATATGGAGGCATGAAACGGATGGTAATGGAGGTGAGAGTTTTGTTTTCACTGATTGTTTTTATCGTAACATGAATGACTAGTAGCATGCATTTCATGTATATTTCACATTGTAAAATGTTTCAAGTATTGCTAATTGTCATTCACATTTAGCAAACTTAACTTTGCTGAGAAAACAAATGTTTGTAAGCACGGTGTACGAAGAAGCCGGCCCCTTCGTAATAGGTAATAGTTTTGATATTTTGATTGAAGGCAAAGCAGCAGTTAGAGGAGGAATATGGTGGGTCCTATGATCCTGAAGTAGAGCATGAGGATATTTGTACCATCTACAACAGTCTGGGTATTGTGTTCTGTACAATGGGAGAATACAAGGAGGCTCTAGAATATTTCTACAAAGCTCTTCATTTAAGTGTAAAAATTTTTGGCGTTGAGCATATTCAGACTGCCAACAGCTACAACAACATTGCAATTGTCAACAGAGATTTGCGGAACATCAAATCTGCCATTAGTTATTACATCAAATCGTTGAATATGAAGATAGCAATATATGGTGCTGCTGTAAATCGTGAAGATATAGCAAACAGTTACAGCGGTGTTGGTAGTTGTTACAAGCATTTGCAGGAATATGACTTGTCACTTAAATATCACCTCAAAGCTCTGGAGATGAGAAAGGCTGTGCATGGAGTAACCAGTAACCATCCAGATATAGCTGGCAGCTTGCACAATATTGGTAATGTGTACAATGGAAAGCAGGATTATAAGTTGGCACTGGATTATCTCCATCAGTCACTTCACATGTTCCAAGCATTCCATGGTACTGCAGCTAATCATCCAGATATAGCCAGATGCTATGAAAATATCGGAAACTCGTACAATGGTTTAGGCAATCATACATCAGCGCTAGAATATCACATTAAAGCGCTTGAGATGAGAAAAGATATTTACGGTGCGAGTGCTGATCATATGGAAATAGCGACTAGTTACCTCAACGTTGGCATTTGTTTTGAATACCAAAACAACCTCCGCTCATCCCTGGATTATTATATGAAGGCAAAAGCTATGTTTCAGGCTACCAATAGTAACCATCCAAGTATAGCTATACTGATTGCGAAGATTGGGTTGCTGTCTTCGGTGCTACAGCAATAAACTAAACTGTCTATCGGTCTGTCTGTCATATTAGGCAATAAGACTAGCCCAACTAATAGCATTATAAAAAGTTGTTTTCTGGCATATTCTTACAGCTATTTGCTTTTTTGAGATGTTTTGACAGCCAGTACCAAAGGTCTTGCGCTTGCAGTTGTAGTACAGTGTATTACTGTTTGGTATGGCCAAACAATCATGTAAGCTCTACGTACACAGTTTTGCTGATGCAATTGTTTGCATAATTATCTCTGTTTGTTATGATTTAGTTTTATTATGTATTTGTCTGTATTATTAATAAAAGTTAGTTTAAGCCAAACCAACAGATTGAATAGCACTCCCCATGAAAGGCACTTAACTGTAATTAAATTTTACTACAAGTGAACACGACTTTTGTTACTGTTAGAACATCACTAATGCTGTAGGTAAGTTTAAGCTGTATTTGGATGTTATGCATCCATTAAACCAATTGTGGCGCTATGGGAATGCAGAACGCAAAGTTCGTTGATGTCAAATAATTGAACAGCCACCACAACACATGGCAGAAGTCCATTTAGTGAAATGCTGAAGCGAAACAAAAAATTTGAGTGATTAAGTTACTGCAAATGATGCCAAAGTGTTTACTGTGTTTACTCTTTACAATGTGGAGTAAATCAATGGTCAACAGAGAAAGAGACAAATATGACTCACTTATTCACAAATTGTAGATTAAACAAATTCATCGAAATGTTTTAATATTCTAAATCTTCATATTTTGCATCCAAAATAATAACATATACGATTGATGTTTGCAAACAACAAATAATTAGATGGAATTCAAACTCATTTGGTAAGAAATATTTCAAGTTTACAAAAATAATGGTAATAAGTAGTTATATTACAAGAATCTTCCACCATTGTTCGTATTATATCCTAAATAGTAGAAAGAGGGGATAACTATTAATGAGAGGGGATGACTACTAGAGAGGGGATAACTACTAGAAAGGAGATAACTACTAGAGAGAGAAGATAATTACTAGAGAGAGAAGATAATTACTAGCGAGAGGGGATAACTACTGGAGAGGAGATAACTACTAGTGAGAGAAGATAACTACTAGAGCTGGAACAACACAACCTTGTGATGCCAACCTCCCCTCCCCGAAGAGAAAGGCGACCTGTTGCGCAAACCCCAGAGCCCTGGCAGCGCCTACCACCAACTGGTACGCCCCCTTGCAAGAGTTAGGAGATTTCGAATCTTACCCAGCAGTACCCCATATCAGCAACGAAACTCCCCCAGTTTACTTTCCTGTTCACACCCTCCCCGTCCCTATAGACAACACCCACGGTCATGAGGTGTACTACCCCACAGAGGAAGTTAGACAAAACCTTTTGTGTTGTCACCCAACCCAGCCAATAAATAAGCTGCCCTCATGCCCTCGAGAATGATGCCCCCTGCCCCCAAGCCCTCAGCAGTCAAACCAGCTACCCTCCTATACCCCCCACCAGAGCACCCCTACCAGGCGAGCCATTTCCTCCCAGGCCGAGTGGACGGAAAACCAGCGTCGGTGCTCATCGACACCTGTGCACCACTAATCTATTGTCACAACACCTATTCAACCGGTTGTCTCCTGCCACTAAAAACTCCCTCCAAAAAAGATACTCCCACGGTATCCTGGCAAATAGATCACACATCCCCTTCTTTGGTACAATCCACCTGCCCATTCGTCTTCGAGACATTAAGACAGAAGCCACCTTCGTGGTAGGACAGATAAATGAAGATGCCATTCTGGGCATGCCGTTTCTCACCTCTCATCAGTGCCACATGAAGTTTGACCAATCGATCATTGTAATTGACGGCCAATAGCTTGCGTGCACTGACCAACAGGGTAGGATGCTCACCACAGGCGTACGGGTGATAAGAACTACCCACATTCCCCCACACACAGAGATGACAGTACTATGTAAGGTCACACACCCCGCCCATCTCCCATTCGGTATCGTAGAAAGTACCCCAGACTCCCCGCCATTGGCCGCAAGTCTCAACACCCCTAATGCCAAACACCACCTCTTGGTGTGCTGCCTCAACCCCACCAACCAACCACGGGACCTGAAGCCTGGAAAGACCATCGGCAAGTACACTGGCATACTCAACAGTGACATAGAGCTACTTGCGAGAGAGAGTTGACCTACCCCCCTGCCCCCTTCCCACCTCCCCTCCCCTTTGCCAGACCACTTACAGCAGCTGTACCTGAAAGTTCTGAACAACTGTCACACTCTACTAGAGGCATTCCATTTAGCTCAATTCCTACACTCTTACGAGTTAGTATTTAGTAAGGGAGACCACGATATGGGTCGCACGGACCTCGTGGCACACAGTATCCCCCTCAAACCTGGCACCCGACCTATCAGTCAACCCCCTCACCAACTAGGTCCCCACAAGGGGAATAAAGTGGAGGAACAAGTGACAAAACTTGTTGAAAAAGGATTGTTAGAAACTAGTACTGGCGCCTGGAGTTCCCCAGTGGTGTTAGTAAAAAAGAAGGAAAGCTCTTGGCGGTTTTGTATAGAGTACCGGCGTTTGAACGCTGTGACACAACAAGACGCGTACCCCCTCCTCCGGATAGACGAGAGCCTCGACAACCTATCAGGCAGCCGCTACTTCAGCACTCTCGATCTGATCAGCTGATATTGGCAGGTCCCCTAGACGCTGATGCCAGTAGCATGTCTGCCTTCTCTACCCAGTCTGGCCTGTACAAATAGAACGTCCTTCCGTTTGGGTTGACCTCCGCCTCCACCATTTTCCAGAGGCTCATGGAACGGGTACTTCATGTCCTCCATTGGAAGTCACTCCTCTTGTAACTGAATGATATTATCGTCATCGGCCTTGATTTCCACACTCACCTTCACCGGGTAGCCGAAGTGCTACAACGCCTAAAGGCCGCCAACCTCAAGCTTAAACCCAGCAAGTGTGAGCTCGTGCAATCACAAGTTCGCTACCTGGACCATGTAGTTAGTGAACGTAGTGTATCTACAGACCCCGAGAAGATAGCAGCAGTCCAAGACTGGCCCACCCCTACCTGCCTGAAAGAGTTACAGGCATTCCTCGGCACCGTCGGATATTACCAGCAGTACTTACCCCGGTTTTCCACCGTGGCTAAACCTTTAACTAAACTCGCCTGCAAGGACGTCCTCTAGGAATGGAATGCCCCTCAGAAAGAAGCTTTTGTACAGCTTAAGGTCGGACTGCTCTCCGCCCCTATACTTGGCTACCCTGATGCAAATAGTCTATACATACTAGATACCGATGCCAGTGACGTCAGTGTTGGAGCCGTCCTCTCTCAAATACAGAACGATGAAGAGCGAGTAATCGCTTACTATAGTGAGACATTGAGTCCCCCTGAACGCAACTATTGCGTCACTCGAAAGGAATTACTAGCTGTGGTCAAAGCAACCAAACACTTCCGACCCTACCTGTATGGACAGACCTTTCGGATTAGGACAGACCATGCCTCTCTCATGTGGTTATGCAAAAGGTAGGAACCGTCGAGCCAAGTAGCTCGATGGCTCGAGACCCTGTCCGAGTTCCAGTTCATGATTGAACATTGTAGTGGACACCTGCATGGAAATGCAGACGGACTCAGTAGGCGGTGTTCCCGGGACTACAGGCAATGTGGACACATTGAAGCCAGAAATGGCGAACCTACGAAAGGGGAGATAGTCCGTACTCTTCCCACCCTCCCCACTACCCCCCTTTCCCAACCTGCACAGAGCACCCCGTTGTCCTCAGTCCCCAAGTAGATGCTGTCGCTCGCTCCCGCCCCCACCCCTTGACACAGACTTAATGGAGGCCCAGAAGACTGGCCGTCACCCCGTGGCAGTCATATACAAAGCCATCAAGAACTCCCCCCCCCCCATCGATCTCTCCCAGCTAGAACTAGGCAGCAACAAGTTACGGCAGCTAGAAAAACGCCAACACTCCATGCAACTCCGGCCGGATGGTGTCTCTTGGTGTTAGCCCAAAACGTGCTGGTAGTGCAGTAAAGATACCCTGCAGATGCGGAGGCTTTCCACAGCTCAGTGCTCTACCACGTAATGCATCTCTCAAGTGTAACATGGCCGTGTTCTCTGGCCACTCGTTCATCTCCGCTGCTTCCATGAATCTGTTAATGAAATATTCGACGTCTCCTTCACTGTCGGACTTCGGAGCTTTGAAAGTAGCTGGTGCATTGCCTTGGTTGCCTCATCATGGCCTTCAATGCTTCCGTTAGTCTGTCTAACGCTGTAGCTTCTGGGTTGCCAGCGGGTGCTCGACCGGCGAGCCGTGCTCTCTGGTTGGCCATCTTTTGCCGATAGAGGAGTGATCTCAACTCTAATCTAAGTGATAGTCAGTGCAACTGGATCCCGGGCCGGGATCAATGTTTCCAGTGGCTCTAGCAGACCTAGAGGTCGGTGTAGGGGATACTGTGACAGTATCTGGCACTCCTTAGCTTGTAACAACCGTTACAAAACTTTCTTGTGTACTGCTGCAGGGCGGAGCAAGCTCTACGAGCCAACAGACAGTAGTGTACAGACGCTGTATGTGCATACAGTGCCGGGGTTAGTGTTACCAGCTGAGTAGCACTCTAAGCTGAAGTAACTTCAGTAGCTGAGCCTGTATAGCGGATACACGACTCTCTCTTTCTCTCTCTTGTACAGTACCGATATCTCTATGTTCAGGGCGGAGCAAACTCAACGAGCCTGTAGGGAATACGGTAAGCACCTGTACTGGACTGCTGCAAATGAAGCAAGCTCTACCGTTGATGCAGACAGCCTTTAGTGTGTGATACTGTGCCGAGATAGCTGCTGCAGGGCAGAGTGAACTCAACGAGCCTGGAGAGAAATCCGGTAGTATATTGTCTCAATCGTTTCTTCAGATCTACTCTCCGTAGATCAATCTTCTTCTTCCTCCTCAGATCTACACTCCGTCGATCAATCTTCTTTTTCAGTGGTAGCTGGCTTGCAGTGCATTCGCAGGGCCAGAGGGTAGCGTGAAAGAGCACAGCGTGGGAAGGTACCGTTTATCCCACCGCTGCCACCAATGTAATGGATTCCGGTCTGGTAACCACGGACATCCACTAGTCTCGAGTATTGTACCTCTCTATAGAGGGGACACTGTGCTGATTGACAGTGGCAACTCTGTATCAGGCAACCGAATTATCTGGTATAACAACAGCCCATGGCTCAAACAAACAACACAAGGTGATGCTTGATAAGTGGCTGTATTCTCATTAGACAAAGTCCTAAAGGGTAATTATTCATCTAGGGTATTTGTGGCAAGACATGAGAATGAATGCAAAGAGTATATGAAAAGTCTCTCCTTTTATAGGAGGACTCACAGGAAATCATTAGCATAAATCATATAAGACGAATAGTACAGGAAGTGATTTATCCAATGCAATCAAGTATATAAATACGTATCCAATCAGGTAATGCCAATAGGTTCAATAATAAAGGCGCCAAGTGGCTAAGGGTGGAGTCTTATCTCCCTAGTACAATTAGAGGTCCTACAGGGCTCCCAGGCAATAGTTAGAATACGCTCCACTAGGTCGGTAACCCGAGGAAAGGTAGTTCCAGTTACTGGCCTTGACTGAGTTCCTAGATAGTTTTGAGGTTCCTCTGCTATGTCGGCCATCTTGTGCCGGCCCAGTATAGCTATCCCGGGTCGGTAAGGAGTAAATACCCGCCCTGCAGGGGTCACTACCGGCCCTGCACACTATTCCACCGGCACAGTAAGACTTTTCACTTGTACAGCAGTTGACCAAACGCTGTAGGCTAAAGTCTAGCGCATTGTTTCGTAAGGGTGGATAGTAAACGGCCTGTTCACTAGTAACTTCCACTAAAATCTACCACAATAATTAAAAAGCATATAACTTATAAATGATAGTGAATCATATATCTAATAATAATACTTTATTAATTACTTGACCAATAATGATACACTTAGCAATAAAGAATAGGTTTTAATAAAAAAAAATATTACAAAAATAGTCAGAAACAGGAAACTATGTGGAACGCGCAACATATCATTTCGGCTCTTCTTTGCTCCACCGAACACTACGTCCGTCAATTCAGTTACCAGACAGGCCGGTGTGGCATGCTATCTATTGCCAAACTATGGCTCTGGGTATGGGAGACAGGGTAGTGTGAGATGTGCATTAGCTTTCACATTGTTGAGTAGAAAAAATCATGTGCTGTTATATGTTATCTAATAGGAGTTGTCTGATCATGTTAGATAGAATAGAAGTTGTCCCCTCAATATCTGATGAAGACTGCTTCATCGAAAATACAATAAAAATAATGGCTTGGAAGACATCTGTCAATTAGCACCAAAAAGCTCTGACTTAGCAGTATCAGCGACACACTGCATACATTAACGGTTGTTAGTATCGGCGACACACTGCATGCATTAACGGGTGTTAGAATATGGGTTGTATATTCCTTCATTGCTAAAAGCAAAGCAACCTGTATTGTGGAAGCGCTGATGACTACTGGCTGAAAGCTAAGCACACAGAAGATTATTTAGAAGCAGAGAGATAACAGAAGATTAGCAAAAGTGTTATAAATGAAATGCTTGACATAATGTCTATCTAATGACAAAGAAAAACACACAGTGCAGTGCATATCGATATATACCACAGATGTGATGGAGGTACATTGAACAGCTGTGTCCTTTAACATTGAGTGAGAGCTTCTTATTGATGCTATAGAAGCAGTGGTTGATACAGATGAAACGCATACTGACAGCTATCTGCCATGTGCATTTACAATGTATTAGCTCAAGTCACGTCACGTCAATTTAAGGCCTGTTGTGTGCTCAATAATGTTTTGATTGTAACTTGATTAAAACCTCCAACAATAACTTGTAAAAGAATATTATTTGCTGACGTCAACCACAAGGTATGCATTGTATTAGCTCACATTGCGTGTATATATAGCACAAAATGGCTGCACTTGGTTGCATCCTCTGACTTATTATGAATAACAACTTGATCGCTCCATCATTCGCTCATTCTATGTTGATGTACGCGGAAGTCGTAACTGGCTGTAGGTAAGAGTTCTAGTTTATAACTTGTTGTATATTTATAACTTATATATGAGCAAGTGGTTGGGAGGAAGGGGGTGGGGGCGAGTTGGGAATTGTGGATATTTGGTTTGGTCACCTCTGATCATGTAAATGCCAGGGATTGGGGGATAAGGCGAAAGAAATCACAGAGAGTGTAGAGCTAATGGGCGGTAAACGCAAACTGATTGAGGGTCGGGGACATGCAAGAAATAGGTAACAGGTAGAGAGAGTGTGGTGGAATGAGAGTCAAAGCACCTTGTAAAGGGGAGGAGGGTGAAAGTTGTTTTAGACATTCTGTGATGTAGATAATAAGTATACATACATATTTGTTCAAAGGATGTGTGGATGTGTAGAAATCTGGAGTTGTCTCACATTACATAATATACAGCCCCTATTGCATCAGCAATGTCTGACTAAAGCATCTTGCTAAAACTGTTTACTGATGCTATATTGTGAGGGGTGTTCATGTTATGTCAGCCACCCCACCCATCTCTCCACCCCCCTCCCACTTTGGAAACCCCCTGTACCCCTCCCTCTACCTGTAGTAATAGCTTTGAAGTGGACCCGGAGCCTTTCCCTTCATCCCATATACGTATTCTCCTGGATTTAATGGCACAGGCTATACCGGGCCTATCCCGGGCCTGTATAGACTCTGTGTTGTACATATATATATCATAGAGGACCTACCCCGGGTCACCTGGGTCAGTACCCCGGGCCAGCCATTAAACATGGCTGATAACAGTAGCCTGAGGCCGAAGGAGCTGAGAACCCTTCATCATCTGGATCCCGAAGCAGCGTAAGTGGTAGAAGCAGAAGCTAGGAAACAGAGACACCAAATAAGGAGTGGAAGATTTCACCCCTACCAAAAGAGCCTGAAAAGGCCAGGGAGCCACTCTATCATGTGCTCACTCCTCTCATTGGCTAACTGTATTGTTGTGTTTTGCAATGCCTATTGTTATTCGTTTATCTTTTGCATTGTACTGTTATTGGCTCACCCCTAATAAGGGGGTGAGGTTTCCTGTCTCCTCCTATATAAGAAACTGCTGTGCATGGGAGAAGGTAGAAGCTTGTGGATTTTTGTATTATGACTTTATTATGTTGCTTAACAGAATGAGATAATACAGTGTTTTATTCGCATAAATACTGTGTGATTTGTTTGGGTCGTAGACCCCAAAACAGTCGATAGTGTTGAGAGGGAGTGGATACCATTGTGTCCGTAGTGAAAGGAGGAAAATCACTAACTTGTCGTGACATGGAAACTTACTATAGTGAACTGCTTACAGGTGTTATATTGTGAACTGTTTACAGGTGTTATATTGTAAACTGTTTACAGATGTTATATTGTAAACTGTTTACAGATGTTATATTGTAAACTGTTTACAGGTGTTATATTGTCAACTGTTTACAGGTGCTATATTGTGAACTGTTTACAGGTGTTAATAGTGTGATTTCTTAGGATAAAACTGTAAATATTTGGTTGCAGCTCTTTACCAGATAAAACCCACTGAAAGTACAACCAAAAATGGCTGACTTTCCTTATGTTGAGTGGTTAGCCAGAGAATACAAAAGACAAGCAGAATGTTCTGGTCTTTGGGTGGATTATATAAAGGTATCATAACCTATGCATACTGTGTATTAATCCTCAATCATAGTAAAACCATGTGCCACACAGACTTGGTACTATACTTTCTCTCAGTATAGAGTCCAATAGAGTATGTAGTCAGATATGGAATGTGCGGTTTACAGAGATAGGAAATATTTCCCAATGACGGAACCGTTACAAAACCTTTGTGTTAGTAGAGGTATCAGTTGAGCGTGCATTGTTGTAGGCTCACGGCTTGGCAAACTTCTGCAGAGCCAAAGACTGTAGAGAGAGCCGACTCCTCGTGTATGAAATAGAAGAAAACTGGTACAACGGTAGACATCCACTCAGTTTCAAAGAACATCAACAGCTTATTGATTCGCACAAGTGTAGACTCAGATCCTACAGAGATCAAGTCTGGCTCGACTACAATAGACTAGAGGCTGAGGTGACAACGCTAAATTTGTTTAATATTTTCAGTGAATCAAACTTGGAGAACGCTGAGTCGCTGGCCGATAAGATACTTGAAACCAGCAAGCGGTGTAGTGAAGGGCTGATAGAAACCTCTGAACAAATCATAATGTGTAGTGTACAGCTGCTAGAGCGCATGGGTTTGACAGCTTCTTGTAGCTTTGCTGTAATTGGCTTGGGCTCTATAGCTAAAGGGGAAGCAACTCCATACTCAGACTTGGAATATGGTTTTATTGTCGAGCGCGACGACGCAGCTTACTTTGAAAAACTAGCTGTGGACACCTACTTTAGAATTGGCAATCTCTGTGAAACTCCTCTCAAACATTTTGACATTTCAGAGTTGAAAGTTCCTAAAGGTGAACCACCAATTATCGCTGGAACCATCGAGGCAGGTTACAGAATAGATGGACTGACAGCAAAGGCAGGTAACATTCCAACAGGAAATGGTAGACAAGGAAGTAAAACACTGACACTTACAGTAGACAAACTTATGGAACTCTACAAGTCCTCAGCAGTGGCTCCGTTTGATGGAATGGCTGGAGACATGTCTGACATGTTATCTTCTACTGCCGTTATCTACACCAACGAAGGAGAAACTTCACAGCTTCATCAGGATTTTGTCACAGCTAGAACAGCATTCGAAGAAACAAAGGGTAAAACTAAGACTGTGGTCAATGAGAAGAGGTGGCACTCATTTCGATCAGACATCGCCTCCTACACATTTCTTCCCGAGTTTATCAAATTTCAACCCCCGAAAAACTCCAATATCCAAGTGAAAACTGACATTTTCAGGTACCCAACGCTTTTGGCAAACAATGTAAAAATGTTGATGAGATGGGAAGTTCAGTATCCCTGGCAAGTTTTTGCTGTTCTACACAAACAAGGAACGCTGTCAAGTGAAAACTATCGATACCTGAACATAGTTCTTGCATTCTCTATCTACCTCAGGACCAGTACTTATATCGACCAGAGAGCGCAGGCAGAGTTTCTACATATTAAAGTAACTGCTGATAAGTCATCAATACGCCTTCTTCCATCGCTGATTATGCTTGTGAATCTTGGAAACTTACTTGTACCAATCAAGCAATTGATTACAAGGTCTGTTAAAGATTCATCTCAAAAACTTTCGGTACCTAAAGCAGTCCGTGTCATTTTTCGGCACATTCGGGTTGATAAAACGAATTTCCTACAGAAAGCTGAAATATCTTACTTTGCTGGAAGTTACCATGGGGCTATCATAGAACTCTCTGAAGGAATCAGCAATGATCTCGTGTCAACTTCCTGTCAACAATTTATAGCAGCGCTATCTCGGAAAAATGTTGGAACTGGTGATGTCAAAAAATATGTAGAGCTTTGCAGCTATCTCCTGTACCACATGGGCTGTTATAAACCTGCACTCAGTTACTTACAGTGGCTCATCAGAAACGAGAGGCAAAATTCAGGACTTTTGAAGCTGCTGGCAGCTCACTGCATGAAAGAGGCTGGAGAATATGGAGACATGAAACAGATGGTAATGGAGGTGAGAGTTTTTGTTTTCACTGATTGTTTTTATCATCACACGATTGACTAGTAGCATGCATTTCATGTATATTTTATTTTGCAAAATGTTTCGAGTATTGCTAAACATCATTCAGAGTTAGCAAACTTAACTTTGCTGAGACAACAAGTATCTGTTAGCACTGTGTACGAAGAAGCCGGCCCCTTTGTAATATGTAATAGTTTTGATATTTTGATTGAAGGCAACGCAGCACTTGAAGGAAGAATACGGTGGGTCCTATGATCCTGAAGTGGAGCATGAGGATATTTGGACAATCTACAACAGTCTGGGTATTGTTTACCGTACAATGAGTGATTATAAGGAGGCTCTAAAATACTTCTACAAAGCTCTTCATTTGAATGTAAAAATTTTTGGCACTGAACATATTCGGACTGCCAACAGCTACAACAACATTGCAACCGCCAACAGAGATTCAGGGAACTTCGAATCTGCCGTTAGATATGACACCAAATCGTTGAATATGAAGAAAGCAATATATGGGGCTGCCGAGAATTGTGAACATATAGCAAACAGTTACTGCGGTGTTGGTAGTAGTTACAGGTCTCTGCATAAATATGACTTGTCGCTTAAATATCACTTCAAAGCTCTGGAGATGAGAAAGGCTGTGCATGGAGTAACCAGTAACCATCCAGGTATAGCTGGCAGCTTGCACAATATTGGTAATGTGTACAATGACAAGCAGGATTATAAGTTGGCACTGGATTATCTCCATCAGTCACTGCACATGTTCCAAGCATTCCATGGTACTGCAGTTAATCATCCAGATATAGCCGGATGCTATGAAAGTATCGGAACCTCGTACAATGGTTTAGGCAATCATACATTAGCTCTAGAATATCACATTAAAGCGCTTGAGATGAGAAAAGATGTTTACGGTGCGAGTGCCGATCATGAACAAATAGCAGCTAGTTACCTCAACATTGGCAGTTGTTTTGAGTGCCAAAACAATTTCCGCTCATCCCTGGATTATTATATGACGGCAAAAGCTATGTTTCAGGCTACCAATAGTAACCATCCATGTATAGCTATACTGATTGCAAGGATTAGTTTGCTGTCTTGGGCGCTACAGCAATAAACTAAACTGTCTAACGGTCTGTCTGACATATTAAGCAATAAGACTGGCCCAACTAATAGCATTATAGAAAGTTGTTTTCTGGCATATTCTTACAGCTATTTGCTTTTTTGAGATGTTTTGACACAGCCAGTACCAAAGGTCTTGCGCTTGCAGTTGTAGTACAGTGTATTACTGTTTGGTATGGCCAAACAATCATGTAAGCTCTACGTACACAGTTTTGTTGATGCAATTGTTTGCATAATTATCTCTGCTTATCATGATTTAGTTTTATTATGTATTTGTCTGTATTATAAATAAAAGTTAGTTTTAGCCAAACCAACAGATTTAATAGAACTGCCCATGAAAGACACTTGACTGTATTTAATTTTTACTACAAGTGAACACGACTTTTGTTACTGTTAGAACATCACTAATGCCGTAGGTTGTATTTGGATGTTAAACATCCATTGAACCCATTGTGGCGCTATGAGAATGCAAAACGCAAAGTTCGTTGATGTCAAATAATTAAACAGCCGCCACAGCACATGGTAGAAGTACTTTTAGTGAAATGCTGAAGCGAAACAAAACATTTGAGTGACTAAGTTACTGCAAATGATGCCAAAGTGTTTACTGTGTTTACTCTTTACAATGTGGAGTAAATCAATGGTCAATAGAGAAAGAGACAAATATGACTCGCTTATTCACAAATATTAGATTAAAAAAATCTATTGAAATGTTCAAATGTTCTAAATCTTCATGTTTTGCATCCAAAATAATAACATATAAGATTGATGTCTGCAAACAGCAAATAATTAGATGGAATTCAAACTCATTTGGTAAAAAATATTTCAAGTTTACAAAAATAATGGTAATAAGTAGTTATATTACAAGAATCTTTCACCATTTTTACATTATATCCTAAATAGTAGAAAGAGGGGATAACTATTAAAGAGAGGGGATAACTACTAGAGAGAGGAGATAACTACTAGAGAGAGAAGATAACTACTAGAGAGAGAAGATAACTACTAGACAGAGGAGATAACTACTAGAGAGAGGGGATAACTATTAAAGAGAGGGGATAACTACTAGAGAGAGGAGATAACTACTAGAGAGAGAAGATAATTATTAAAGAGAGGGGATAACTACTAGAGAGAGAGAAGATAACTACTAGAGAGAGGGGATAACTACTAGAGAGAATGAAAGGGCGACTAACAGAGAAAAGACATATTGAGACTAAATTACTAACAAACCAAATTATTGAGTTAAACAAATGGCTGATATCATTAGATATCTGATACCCTCAAGTAAACATGGATTTGTGCCGTGATTGTATGTGAAGATTAATGCCTGTCTGCATGCAAACATTCAGCCTGCATTGACTGATAAACATACACTGCAGTACCTGCTCTGCTCACAGGTTATACCTTTTTGTAAAATGGTTTGAACTTTGGCTACATTAACTAGCAACTGAGTACAAATAGCATTTTGCTACTGAATCAACTATGGTGGAGTACATAGGTTTATGATATCATTAATGCTAGGAAGCGAGCAGAGCCTCTCTGACCAAATTTTCTATCCCTTCCCCCCCCCCCCCCCCCCCCCCCGACGGATTACCTATCCGCAAACGACTATCCTCTCTGACAAAAAATAAAATTATAATTTTTTAAGAGTTCTCATTGGGACCAACTTTTCATTGAATAAATGGATTTATTTTAATGATTATTCGTTGCCTTGGAAACTAGCTAAGATGAGAGTAGTAATATATGAGCAGATCTCCCTACCAAGAGTAGGAATATATGAGCAGATCTCCCTACCAAGTGTTTTTTTGTGGATTTGATCTTGGAGTTTAGGCAATGGGTTACGACGTTGGATGAATTCGCCGAGTTTATATTGTATTTCATTTGAGAGGTATTTGAGTGGCATTTAAGTGGCATTTGAGTTTTGATTATTTTTTTACTTAATTTGAACTTATAGCATATAGATTTTGAATGCATGACATTCAAGTTTTGATAATTTTTTTACATAACTCGAACTCATATGATATTTTGAGAGAGAGGAGAGAAGAATGAGGAGATATAACTACATTGAATCAATATATGATTATATACATTTATTACATAATAAGTAGCAAAATATTCTTGTATAATATAGCTAGAGTTAGTAAATACTAAGTAATACAAAGCACTACAACTTGTAATGACAATCAATGGATGATAGTCTTTTTCTTTACAATATCGTCATTGTTGTACTGATGTTATAACTTAGAAAGGAAGACTTCTGTTCTATGTACTTTTGATTCCATAATGAACTAAAATAAAAAGTTATGTATTAGTATAGGATGATTAAACAAAAATGTAAAATAATTACATGAATTTGAATTATAGTTCTTTTTACATTGGTTAGTTAACATTATATAGTAAAGGGAAGTAACTCACCAAGTTATATTGTTCGGTTTGTTTTTTCTTGAGCATAAGTTTCATCAAGTGTTTTTGATTCTCTCTCTTCTATCTAAAGCAAAACAAAAAATAATTGCTTTATAAATAAATATTATGTAATTGGAAGTATTACTTATATCAGTTAGTTTACATTAAATAAAAAATACTCACTATGTTGTCTTGTCTGACATGCTCTTTTTGAATATAGTTTTCACCAGGGGGTGTTGGTTCTCTCAAAGATGTAGAAGATGTGTTTCCCACTCCCATTGAAAGCACTAAGACCTTGTTCTCAACAACTTCATCTGTAGTAAAGTACCTCATCTGGTTCGAATCATCAAGTTTGTTGGATAGGTTTTGAGCCGTTTCTATCGCTTGTAATGCTGTGAATGTGATTATATCATGTCGATGATAACCAAATCTACTAACTTCACGATTTCTTACAAGTATGACTCCTGTTCCAATTCGTTTGACGTTGCTAGCATGTTTTTCAGGTATATATAGAACTCCCATCATCAAACCATCGTATTGCAAACATCTGTAGTTTACCAGTAGCGCATCCATCACCACTTCTCCATTAGGTAATGTTAACTGAGTTGATATTTGAGGAGATTCAAAACTGATTACACTTCCAACAGCAAATTGAGAGAGTGTTGCGATACGAACCATACTGATCAACTGACTAGGTGTTTTTTTTTTATTAATCTACTTAGCTGTTTAGCTTCCTCAAGGGAAATATTGGATGGGAAGTTGATAGGGTGAAAGATTGGATGCTTGTCTGAATCGAATCCCATAAAAACCACCAGTTTTGGAACATCCGGTTGTGTTGGAGCTAATTTGTTGTAATCCTCATTTCTCACCATAGACCTCACTTGTCGTCTGTTGCCAAATGTTTCGACATTGTAGCGGATAATGCATAAGTTTTTATATACATCCTCAGTTGGTCTTTCGATGGAGATTATCTCGAGAAGTGATGGCGTTTGATTTAAGTGAAGTGGTTGAAACCTTCCAATCATTACTCTGTCATTGGTATCGCAAGAATTGAGCAAACTAGCAGCATTTTTTGACAAGCAGGAAAGATGAGAAAGAGATGGTGCTTTCAAAGTCCAAGTATAGTCAATCATTTTATTTCTATCCGAATCCCATGGCTTTGGTCGAATTGTTTTCAGTTTCCTTCTTATTATATGTGAATCAGGAGGGATATTTTCTTTATCATCAGAGTATGGTTCGAATGTTGAGAGAAATGAGGTATTACGGTCTTCATTCATATTCAGAGCGTTCAGTCAGAAGTTGGAACTGAAAAGAGAGTAAAAAATATGTAACAGATGGCTGGAATTTGAAAAATATTATGAAAAGAATAAACTAACTAGATATTTATAAAATAAACACATAATCAAAACCATAATAATTTTTCTGATGCATTATGGTGAAACTATTTGATCTTTTATTAATAAGAACAAAATATTAAAACATAAAATTAACTTTCTGAAGTATTATAGCAAATCTAGTTGAAGTTTTTTATCAATATATGTTAAAGAATTATTTAGTGATTCTCACCTTATTAAATGAAAGTCTTTCTATAGTTTCAAGTAAATGTAGTAGTTGCTGTGTAGATGTTGCTTCTTTGCTAGCTATTGTAGAACTGGATGCTTTCTGTGTGAAAACAGTGGTTCTTAAATAGCTAAAGCTGTACTAATTAACCCTATGAAAAACCATCTCGTGAAACCTTCTTTATAATATATCTATGACTCAGCAGTTTTTCACGCGATATTCCCGCGAAAGCATTGGTTTGTATTTGCGGGAAAATAAAATATTTATTCCCGCGAAAGCAACGGTTTCCATTCGCGTGAAAATAAGTTATTTATTCCCGCGAAAGCATTGGTTTGTATTCGCGGGAAAATAACATTTTTATTCCCGCGAAAAGATTGGTTTGTATTCGCGTGAAAATAAAATATTTATTCCCGCGAAAGCAACAGTTTCCATTCGCGTGAAAATAAATTATTTATTCCCGCGAAAGAATTGGTTTGTATTCGCGGGAAAATAAAATTTTCATTCCCGCGAAAGCAACAGGTTCCATTCGCGGCAAAATAAATTATTTATTCCCGCGAAAGCATTGGTTTGTATTCGCGTGAAAATAAAACATTTATTCCCGCGAAAGCAACAGTTTCCATTCGCGTGAAAATAAATTATTTATTCCCGCGAAAGCATTGGTTTGTATTCGCGGGAAAATAAAATTTTCATTCCCGCGAAAGCAACAGGTTCCATTCGCGGGAAAATAAATTATTTATTCCCGCGAAAGCATTGGTTTGTATTCGCAGGAAAATAAAATTTTTATTCCCGCGAAAGCAACAGGTTCCATTCGCGGGAAAATAAATTATTTATTCCCGCAAAAACATTGGTTTGTATTCGCGGGAAAATAAAATATTTATTCCCGCGAAAGCAACAGGTTCCATTCGCGGGAAAATAAATTGTTTATTCCCGCGAAAGCATTGGTTTGTATTCGTGGGAAAATAAAATACTTATTCCCGCGAAAGCAACGGTTTCCATTCGTGTGAAAATAAATTATTTATTCCCGCGAAAGCATTGGTTTGTATTCGCGGGAAAATAAATTTTTTATTCCCGCGAAAGCAACAGGTTCCATTCGCGGGAAAATAAATTATTTATTCCCGCGAAAGCATTGGTTTGTATTCGCGGGAAAATAAAATTTTTATTCCTGCGAAAACATTGGTTTGTATTCGCGTGAAAATAAAATATTTATTCCCGCGAAAGCAACAGGTTCCATTCGCATGAAAATTAAGTATTTATTCCCGCGAAAGCAACGGTTTCTATTCACATGAAAATAATGCTGATTCATAGCAGTGCAACTTAAGCTATATAAGAAGTACTGTTTTCATACAGAAAGCATTCACTTCATCGTTAGTAACTGAAGGAACAAGATCTACTACATCATCATCTACTACAGCACTCCTTCTTCATCATTTGAATTACATAGGAAACAGCTGAAGTTCAAACAACTATGTGTATAATTCATCTAATTCAAAGAAAACAAGTCTTCATTTGTGATGTAAGTATTTATATTTTGTTTTAATTGTAATCAATTTAAACGTGAAGACATTTTTCTGAAAAACAAGATTATTCACTATTTAAGATATCAAAAAATGTTGTATGTAAGTTTTAATTATGTTTTATTATTATTATTATTTCAGGACTTCGAAACGAAAAAAGTACTCCTTCATCCAAATTTTCTAGAAAGTAGCTCAAGTTCAAACAAGTAGGAATATCATTCATTTTAATTCAAAGAAAGACAAGTCTTCATTTCTGATGTAAGTATTTACATTCTATTACAATAGTAATCAATTCAAGTATATTGAAAAAAATTGAAACTTTAGTCTTTTTTTATTTTTTGCTATAAAGCATTATCATTTTTTTTAGAATAACAACGAACTAGATCAAAGGGAAAGAACTTTCCAACAAAACTTCAACTTGAGTAATAACTGAAGCTACTACTTATATTATATATAAATAATGTGTCGAGTAACAAACAACAGATATGTAGCAAATACTATTTATAACGAAAAAAAAGAAATGCGAAAAACTCGGAATTGTTTTAAAAATACTAAAGACTGCACTGAATGGATAGATGATAGTTTACTCGTTACTTCGTCGTTGTTTTTACAACGAACTTTTCCTGATACCACTGCATTAACTTATGTCGTCGCAACTTATCCGGATAATCACTGTAGTCTTTTGTCATTAAAATTACAAAAAACTATTGCGCAACTTTCCCCAACGGACTTTTTCAAGTTCATTTGCAATGAACTCTCTTTTTATGAAAGAGAGACTTTAATGCTTGATGAAAGTTATCGAAGAAAATCATTTCTTACAAATTGGAGACAAGTAGGTAAACATTGTGGTGAAAACATGGCTGGAGCTGGTTTCTATAACCTTGAAAAAGACAACGCTGTTCGATGCGCTTTTTGCCGAGGGGTATTACTAAACTGGAAGGATGAAGATGAACATCCGATGAAAGAACATGCTAAAAGTTTTCCGTTTTGTCAATTTGTTAGAGGATTTAATACTCACAATCGTGTGTATAGACCTAGAAAACTGCTTGCAGATGAAATGAAAAACATCTCAATTGTCAAAAGTTATACGATGGAAGAACAAAAAACTAGAAGAGGAGATTTAACTGCAGAAGTATTACCTCTAGGTATATCAATTGATCGTGCTGGTACACCACGTTTTGCTACTGAAACATCTAGAGAAGACAGTTTCAAACAATGGAAGGGTAAAGTCTCCATGAAACTCCTTTCCAATGCAGGTTTCTACTATACTAAGTTCGGAGATAGTGTAAAATGCTTCTTTTGCTCAGGTGAACTTAAAGAATGGGAAGAGAGTGATCTACCGTGGGAGGAACACTTTCGATGGTTCCCTGACTGTTATTTTTTACTCGGGAGTAAAGGTGAAGAGTATGTTGAGGATGTTTACATGCGAACAGACAAAGGCAAAAGGTGTAAGCGAGGGGTTGAAAAATATCGAGAAAAGGTAAAACAAATAACGCTCAACAATGACACCGAAGAAATGAAACTTATTTGCAAAAAACTAGGATACAGTCAAAACGATATCGAACAAGTTTTAGTGTTAAATGGAAAACCTTTTGAGCGAATAGGTTTTATGATTGAAGCCTTACATACTTTTGAAAATGATTTTACATCTGTTGAGAATTCGTCAACACTGTTAAAAAATGATGCTAAAACAATTGATTCGTTAAAAAAAGATAAAGATCAGACTAAGCAAAGCAAACTTGCTCAATGTGTGTCTGAGTCACATGAAAAAAAAGTAATTGCAAATCATATCTCTCTTCCATGCGGTCATCTCATTTACTGTAGTGAGTGTAAGGAAAAAGCACTTACTGAATGCTCATCAGAAGTAAAACCTTGTCCAATCGATGGTTGTCTGGTTGAAATTAAAGCATTTATGAAGATCTACATGAGCTAGCATAACAATTAACCTCAAAAAAAAGAAAAAGTAATGAATGATTAAATAGGTATTTCAATTTGAAAACGGATCATTCGCGTTTTGTAATTTAACGGAATAACAACAAATATGTTACGTGTTGAAGACTTTGCTCACCAAGAAGCTTCCGATGCTATAGGATCTAAGACTTTTTTGGCTGAGGTTTCTGATGAAATGTTGAGGATTTATTTTACGGAAGAATGTGTATACTGTGTACTAGGAGGAAGTTTTTACAAGCAAGCAGCCAATCTATCACTGCTAAACTGTTACTGTTCACACGTTGATGATAAATGTATCACTTGTAAAAGATATGCTGAAATGGTTGAAGGTGCTACACCTACCAAAAAAGAATTGGGTGATGCTATCGACTGGATTGATAGAAGACAAGTTTTGAAAAACGCTAAAATGGGTTTTTTGGTGCATGATGAATGGATTAATGCTTTTTTGGATCTTTCCTCTGATGATTTGAAGTCTCCCTTTATGTTAACAAATTTGAGAGCACGATTAAATCCCTACCTATTACCTACTAGTCAGAGCAAACTGGCTTATCAACGTCTAAAGGATAAATTACTTGCGATAGCGGAAGGATATCCATATGCTTATACTCCTGATGAAAAAGAAGACTCAGTCAACCCGATAATACCTATTGATTCGACAAGTATATCTGAGGACTCATAAAAGAACTGCTACAAAAAATGTTGCTTCATTTATCTCTGAACTACAGAAGAAACATGAGTGGAAAAACTGAAGGATTCAAGTCAATTGCTACATTGGCTGATTTTGTACCTAAGTTCATAAGGACTCATTTTGAACACATTCCTTTAGAGCGTTCGAATCCTCTTTTTGTTCAACTCATCACCGAAGAAGTATTTTATTTTGTGTTAGGATTCAATCTAGTTCGTAAATCAATACAAAGCATGCTTTTGAGCTGTAATTGTATTTCAAGAGCAAATCCTCTCGAATGCTTAAACTGTTCTAGGAGCTTTGATCCAAAAGTATGCTGTCCGCAAGACAAGTTGATAGATTTTGAAGATCTCAAAAGAGCGATCGAACTGATTGATATTAAGCAATGTTTGAAAGATGCTGAACTAGGTGATTTGATAGATATTTCGATTTTAAGAGGTTTGACTTCATTTCGCTGGACAGGAACACATGTTCTTTTGTCTCAATCTCGATTGGAACCATACTTACATTTTGGTAGCCACTTTGATCAGATTGTTTCACATCTTCAAAATCAGCTCAGAGAGCTGAACAAACCACTAGCCACTTACGTATAAATAGAAAGAACATCAAGAAAGAAAGTATTCAACTTTCAACACTGAAAGCAAAAACATTTTAAAAAATGAGCTGCGTATTTATCTTGCTATTAGCACTAACATTTCCCAATGTTAGTGGAGTATTCTATACCAATGAAATTGATGAATGTATAGCCGGAGTTATGGATAAAAATGATGTCTTGGTTTTTTCACCTTTCGAAAGGACTATACGATATAAAGATGAAAATGGAACAAACTGTGTGCGACTCTACCCTCCTGACTTATTATATTGTGGTTTTTTCATCCCTCAAAGCGCTTCTTGGATCTGCAAGAGCACAACTTCTACAGATGCTGTGTCTTGTGATACTTCAACAAAATACGTTTTGAATCAAGAGGAATGTGAAATAGGTATTACAAATAATACGGAAGGACTTACTCAAAATACAAAAGTATATCGAAATGGGAATTTATGTGCATTTCAATACATTGGCGGACGTGTGATCTGTCCAATGAGAAGACAATTTATGACATACAAATTTGCATGCGTGCAATGTGTTCATTCCGATCATTCGATCAACAAGGAACCAAAACCAGTTAACATCACTAACATCAAAGATTCATCACTTTCGACTTTTGACAGTTTCAAAACTAGTGGAGTGTATTATAGCAACAAAATTGATAAATGTCTAGCTGGAGTTATGGAAAAAAACGATGTCTTGGTTTTTTCACCTTTTGAAAGGACTATACGATATAAAGATGAAAATGGGGAAAACTGTGTGAGACTCTACCCTTCTGACTATATATATTGCGGTTTTTTCATCCCTCGAAACGCTTCTTGGATCTGTAAGAGTAAAGATTCTACAGATACCGAGGAATCAATTTCAGCTAACATCACTACCATCAATGATATCGAAGGTGTAAATGAGGAATCAAATCCAGCTAACATCACTAACATCAATAAAATCGAAGGTGTGAATTCAGCATTTTCGAGTTTCGACAGTTTCAATGTCAGCGAAGTATTTTATGCCGACGAAATCGATGAATGTATAGATGGAGTTATGGAAAAAAATGATGTGTTATTTTTTTCACCTTTTGAAAAGAGTATTCGATATAAAGATGAAAATGGAACAAACTGTGTGAGACTCTATCCTTCCAACTATTTACATTGTAGTTTTATTATCGCTCAAAACGCTTCTTGGATCTGCAAAAGCAAAACTTCTACAGATACCCTGACCTGCAATACGCCAACAAAATACACTCTGAATCAGGAGGAATGTGCAATAGGGGTTAAAAATAATACGGAAGGTCTTACTAAAAATACAAAACTATTTTGGAATGATGAATTATGTGTATTTGAATACAACACCTCACGTTTGATTTGTCCACCAACAGAAGTGTTTGAGTCAACCAACTTTGCATGTGTGGAATGCAATCATTTGACCAATGAGAAGCCGAAAATAGCTACTATCATCACTAACATCGATGGTATTGAAGGTGTAAATTTGTCATTTTCGAGTTTTGAAAGTTTGAAGTCTATTCAAAACAAGATTATCATCAGCATCACATGTCAAGGAGATAACAAAGACAAATGCGATCCCAAAGTTATATATATAGAACTTTAGTTGGAGCACATGGGCGTCACCAGGGGGGCTCTGGGGGTCTCTGCAGAGCCCCCCTAAAATGAATAGAAAAAAAAAAATTTTAAGCAATTATCATTTAACATCGTATAACCGTGATTCAGCAGGAGTTATGTTCTACTGTATGTTCAGTTTGAGCAACATTTCGAAGTGAACACTTTTATAACCTCCTACTAAAGAGACTGGTTGGCCTGTGTTCTTAGGCTGTTTCTATCAAATTTTTAATAAATTACTGAATCACAAAACATTCTTTAGAGCTCAATCTACAATGTTCTGCACCAACGAAATGTAAGTTTCGGTAGATAGAGACTCCATCAATAGTCACAATCACTAATTATACTTTAGTGGTTACAATCATCATGCAGAGAACTTTAAAAGTCTTTCTGATCCAAAAACAAAAGCCAGAGATAAGGTGAGCCTGCTTTGTATGATGATGATGATGATGTTGAACTTGGACTTACATAGAAGAATAGCAATAGTAGTATTAGTAGTCTGTCTTGGTGGTATTATTAATTAAAACTTGACTAAGTAGTAGTCAGTCAGTCTAATAATTATATTAATTATTATTATTATAATAATTATAATAATGATTAAATTATTCTTATTAATTTAATTATTATAGTAATTATTATAATAATATTTTTAGTTTCTTTTCAATTATAATTGATGTTATTAAAGAATAATAATTAATAACAATCTAAAGAATTATAATAATAATATAAAACTCATAACAACAAGTAAATAAATAAATTATAGTTGTTATTATTATTAATTATTATTATCTTTTTTAAATGAATTATTAATTGAATTTACTAATTATAATAATACATTATAATTATTATTACTATTATGATATTAATAGTTTAAATTAATAATTCAATTGAAAAAGTAACAATAATTTATAATAATGTGAGGGACGCCAGTATGCTCTCCTATTTTATTATTATTATCTACTTAGTAAGATACTCTCTCGCAATTACCGACTGAGCTTGTATCTCATTGTTCTATTTCCTTTGTCTAAGAGTTAAGCTTTTATCTCCGAAATAACTCACTGTCTACGTTTATGTCTACTCGCTACACACTGTCTATGTCTGTGCAAGGGTCTATTGTTTACATGTGCCTACGATACTATTTAGTGCGTTCTACCTTGTACCAAATAATTATTTACTACAACTTATTATATTTTTCCACGATTTTTAATTATTACAAAGTGGGTGTTGATGTAAGGGCAAGGCGTGGCTTGCACCAATATTTTTACTCAGGCGTGGTTAGTAATGTGTACCCGCCTTCCCTGTATTTAAACTGATGTTAATGCAATAAAGTTCATAGTTAGCCTGACTCTCAGATGATTCTCTCTCTCTGAAGCAAGCACAGCTAGGAGCACCAAAACTACAAGCGCTGACCAGGTCGACTATTAGCAAGCACAAAGCTAAGGTGGAAAGTGAGAACGGTTCGCCCTATCACTGTGTATCCCCTCACCTGAGGTGAGGATTACAACACAACGCCTAGTGCACTAATAGTTCGGCTCTTATCAAATTCGGATTCGGGGAATCCAACAAGTTAGCACAACAATAATTACAGTGAGGTTATTGTCGATCTCGACTGAGTCAAGATTCGACTGCAAATAATTCCTGCCTAATTATTGCCTGCAGCCACAGTTCGAAACAAACTATAAACTAGACAATAACTCGGCACGAGTATTGTCACAAGTCACAGTTCGCAACAAACTATAAACTAAACGATAATTGCAGCACAATTATTGTCGGACATGACCATGTTCGGACGCAGCCAATAATTATCCAATAATTATTGTCCACTGCCAGCAAACCTACACGCCAGATTCGGCCGCACCCATAATTGCACAAACCAGCAGATGCTCTCCAGACAATAATAGCAGATTATTGTGAGTAGACTTGGGCAGTAGTAGAGCACGTCGGGAGTGTGTACAGGTGGCTACCACCCAGACACAAATTCCTGTACAATAATAATAATAATAATAACAATTATTTATTTACTTGTTAGGGCTTTTATATTATTATAATTGTTATTAATTATGATTGTTTTTGTATCTGTTCATTGTGGTTTAATGATTTTAAAGTGTGTAAATAATAATAATTATTATATTATTATTACAATTATAATAAATGTATATGAACAATAATAATAAATAAATTATTAGTATATAATAAGTTATAATGCACATTCACTGTGACCAAGAAATTGATATTCAAAAAACTGTCGACAAATTTTCAGTCCTTCATCAAAGGCGAATGGAGCTGAACTATTGCATATTTTTAGATGAGAGGATCGTCATAAATTCATACCAAGCTAAGATACATACGTGTATTCCAATGTTTAGTATATTTAGTACCATTTTAAAACTTATATTTGCGTTTGATAGTGGTGTTTTTAATTCTTATAGTTCGAGTTGACAATTTAACTGTGTATTAATTTTTAAATAGATGTGGATGGATAAACTATATTATATAGCCCATCTTTATCACCTTTAGGTTTTTGGTTTGATTGAAAGAGTTTATTTCATCACAGCAGGATTGTTCGCTATTAAAATTCAAGAAAGGTAGTGAGCTGTTTATGGGGATAATAATAGTTTCAAGAGCTGGATTAATTTTTTACCACAACTAATTTTGATTAAATATTGAAATTCACAATTACAAAGAGACATTTGAGCAATCAACATCTCAAATTTGAATAGCTGTTGATTGTAAGGGTCAGCAAAATCTATAAAAATCAAGTCGACTGGATTGTTTGCAAATGACAAAAAATTTACTTCAAAAGTTGATCTTTATGCATGCTTAAAAAATTTCATCTAAAAAACTCAACTCTTACATCAGTTTCTCTGGATGTTTGTGTTGCAAAGTAATGTATGTTATCAAAAACATTTGGTATCTTAGACGGCATTTCTAGACATCTCAGAAGTGACATTTCTCAAGTTTTCCGCTAGCGCGGGGCCTTTGCGGGGGAGGGGTGCCCGCACCCCACCCCTCCCCCGCACCCCCTCCCCTCCCACCCTCATTTTTAGAGCCCCCCTTCAAAAATCCTGGTGACGCCCATGTTGGAGCATATTAACCAAAGTCCACCGAAATGCAAGACAGTTAACTCTAGATGATGAAAGCATAAACTAGGTTAAAAGTCTCTCTCTCTGAATAAAAATGAAATATCGAATCTATCTTCTATTATTCCCAATCCTAAGCAGTTATTGTCTTGCAACAGAGATTCGACCATTCACTTTATCTCATAGACAGTCTGGATGTTTTTCGGGAACTCTTAATATGGAGGCGGTTAATTCAGTCACTCATATTTTAGGAAAAAACTTAAAATATCGTATGCATACACTCACATGTTTCATGCAGTTTTCTCACCAACGTAGAACCTGTGACACTTATGATATGTGGCCTCAAGAATACTTTGTTTGCAAAACCGATGAAGCTTTAAATTACATTCGTTTATACGACGAAGGATTACTACCTACGATTCGAAGAACAACTTCAACAATCACCACAACTCCGCAGACAACGACGACGACAACAAAAATTACAAACGAGTCACTAGTTCCAGCTTTATCACCATCAATTCCATCTCTTCCACAAGCTCTGGGTTTAGTCGATTTAATTTTGGAACACCCAAGCCCTACAAACTCTACTATATACAATTATGAAGAAATCGAAACAACTACTGATTGTGTGTGTGATAGATACATCATATGCGAAAACAATTCAGCAGCAATTACAAATTCAACACCATCGATTTATAGAGTTTTTATTTATAATGACTTGGAGGATTTTTCAAAACTTTCTCTATCTATATTGGAAGATAGTAAACTTAAACTTGAAGAAAATCTTGTCATCGTGATTGAACCTGAATGTGATGATATTTCTTGTAAAGTCATCAAATACTTTACAAATTAAAAAGTTTTTATAGACTTTAACACTATATATTCATCCTATTACACTTTATTATGATATATATTTTATTACATTCTCCAGTAAGCAAATAATGTAATACTTATTATGTAATAATAAAACTATAACAATAACTATAGCGTTGTAGATGGTTATATCATATACAAAAACAATTCAGTGGCAATTACAACTCCATCAAAAATGTTGTCATATGAGTGCCATACATTCAAAATCTATATGCCATATAAGTTCAAATCAAGTAAAAAAATAATCAAAACTCAAATGCCACTTAAATGCCACTCAAATGCCACTCAAATACCCCTCAAATGAAATACAATATAAACTCGGCGAATTCATCCAACGCCGTAACTCATTGCCTCAACTCCAAGATCTAATCCACAAAAAAACACTTGGTAGGGAGATCTGCTCATATATTACTACTACCAAGTGATTTTTTGTGGGTTTGATCTCCAGCGTTATGCAATGTTGTACCCCATTGATATATGCTGCTATTTTGCATGATTTTTTGTGTAATTTTTGTGTTGAGGTAAATCTCCGTGGTGTTTGAATTTTGTTCCCTGACGACGACGGTGTTATTTTGTGTTTTTTTAACTCTTGACAGCGGTGTAAATAATTTTTTAGTTTCCATACATACATATTCATGTACATATGCATAACTATGTACATATTCATGTCCATATTCATGTCTACATTGAATAAAAATGAATCTTTGTATGATTGTATACGTTTATTCTATAGTAAGTATTACAAAAGTCCATGTAAAACTTCGAGCATGATTTCGCATGTAAAGATAGAGGAACCTAGACATTCGTCTATTTGTATGTATCTGCATACATCTCGATAGATTTGATATAAGGTTTTTTCAGTCCATTTCATTTTGATTAATTTTTGAGTTATAGGGTTTGATCCCATACCTTTCTTTTAATTTTTTTTAAATAATCGTTTATATTTACAGTTTTCATCATTTTTAAAATGGTTTTAAAATTGTTTTCAGTCATAATACGAATTATCTCCATAAGATTGTCTTGATGAGTCATGTAAGGTCTATGTTGAATAGGGGAAATCTCTCCATATAATGCAGCTAGATTCAGTGAATGGTATGTTATGCATAACATTATGGCTTGAAATGTAAGTCGATAGATTGCCTCGTCCTTCACAATAACATAATCTCGGATATACTGATGATAGATTTCCGGGAGGAAGTGTTTTACTCGTACTGGTTTTGATTCCATAATGAACTAAAATAAAAAGGTATGTATTAGTACAGGATGATTAAACAGTAATGTAAAATAATTATAAACTTTTTATTTTTTAACTCCTACTAAATAGTATTTTTTATTAATTCTTACCTTATCACCAAGAAATCCGCTGTTAACTGTATTATAAATTCTGTACTAATTGATGCTTCAGAAGCTATTGCTGGAGAGAATGACTTCTATGCAAAGAGAGCTGTTCTTAAATACTATAAGTCACACCTACTCATTTAGCTTACATCCAATGAGAATACTCACGCGAAAACCTTTTCACATGCAAAAGGGGGTTTTATTTACCGTTATCCACGCGAAAAATTTGGTATATTTTTTATGTTTCATTCGCGGGAAAAAAAATTTTTATTCCCGCGGAAACAAGATGTTTTATTTGTGTGAAAACATGATGTTTCATTCGCGTGAAAATTTCGATTTTTATTCGCGTGAATAAAGAGATTTTTATTCGCCATTATTCGTTTGAAAAATTGGATTATTTTTCATGTTTTATTTGCTTGAAAAAAATATACCTAATTTCCCGCGAAAGCATTGGTTTGCTTCGCGTGAAAACATGATGTTTTAGTTACGTGAAAAAAATATGTTTTATTCGCGTGAAAAGATTGTTTAATTCACGCGGGGTTTTCATGTTTAAATCGCGTGAAAAAAAAATATATTTAATTTCCCTCGAAAGCATTGGTTTTCGGCGCGTGAAAACATGATGTTTTATTTGCGTAAAAAAATGTTTTATTCGAGTGAAAATATTTTTTAATTTACGCGAAGATTTTTCATTTTTATTAGCGTAAAAAAATATACTTTTTTTCTCGTTATTTGCGAGAAAAATTGGCTTGTTTTTCATGTTTTATTTGCGTGAAAAAAAAGTTTTATTCCCGCAAAAGCATTGGTTTTCTTTGCGTGGAAGCATGATGTTTTATTCGCGTAGAAAATATGTTTTACTTGGGTGAAAAGATTGTTTAATTCATGCGGGAACTTTTATTTGTATTTGCGTGAAAAAGTAGACTTTTATCCACCGTTATTCGCGTGAAAAAATTGGTTTATTTTTCATGTTTTATTCGCGTAAAAAAATTCTTTTATCCCCGCGAAAGCGTTGGTTTTCTTTGCGTGAAAAAATCTTTTATTCACCGTTATTCGCGGGAAAAGTTGGTTTATTCATCCATGTTTTATTCGCGTGAAAAAATTTTTTTATTCCCGCTAAAGCATTGATTTTCTTTGCGGGAAAAAGAATTGTTTATCCACCGTTATTCGCGTGAAAAATTGGTTTATTTTTCATGTTTTATTAGCGTGAAAACAATTATTTTAGTCCCGCGAAAGCAAATGATGTTTTTTTCCAGTAAAAAGGTCTTGTTTGCAGGAAAATCTCTTGATAACATATACATGAGTTTTAACACTTTTCATTGGACTCAACCCGTGACAATCAGTGCAAGTTTAGCTATTTAAGAAGCAAGGGTTTTACACAGAAAGCATCCAGTTCAACAACAGTGAGCGAAGAAGCAACATCTACTACATCATTCAGTGCAACTACTAGGAGCTCTCTCTTCATAAAGGTAAGAATAAAAAATAATTATTTCTGCTAGCTAACACAACCAGCTGAAGGCTCTATGCGTTATCTATCTTTAAATTAATTACAAAGAATTAAACAAAAATTTCTTTTTTAGAATAAATACTCAAGACGAAAGAAGTCAAGCGATGAATGTAGAAGCAAAATCTCAGCAGACCCTTTCCTCACCATCTACTCCTACCTTCATTATGTCTGAGAGAAAAAAGGTTCTAGAGGATGAAAGTCAATTGGTGATTGATGAACCGAAATCCCAACAAGATTTTACTCCACCCACATCTCTTACTAACAAGCTGTCTTCAAAAAGAACACCTGTGATGAAACGAACTTTCATTGATTTGACAAAAGATGATATCAACAATGTCTCGAACTACAAAAAAACAAGTTTTGATGGATGTTGGAGACGCTAGATTTTTTTGTCACACCAAGATACCCTTTCAAGATGCCAGAAGTAACTAACTAACCACCCTCTCCTACAAAAGTGCCGGGTTGTTAAACTCTTTCTCTCTAGATCGTCTAGAAAAACTTGAAAAAACCGTGGAAATCCGAGATCTACCAATACCAACAGTTATGGAGGGGTTATCCATTGAATTTCGTGATGAATCAAAGTGTACCATCATTTACAACTACCAAAAGGATAAAAAGAGAATTCGAGTGAAGAGTGATGTTTCAACCGAGATGGGACTGCTCGTTAATAAAGCTAACCAATCATGTCCAATCGTTTTGATCTATATGAGAGAAAGAAAGACAGGAGGTGTAATTTTTTGTTCCGCTGATTGTTATGGATGTAATCTAAAGGTCAAGGATCCATTCAAATCATTATCGGGCAAGAGTATGAGACAAATACAGGCTTATTTCAACGTTGCTCACCTGCATGATTTTCCATCTGGAAGTTTTATAGCTTTTGAGAATCCTGGAATGCTAAGAAAATGCTATACTCATTGGAACAAGACTGCTTAGGGTCTAGTGGCTAATTACAGATGTGTGGTAAATGGAGAGCTAGTGATTGGAGATATCAACATTCCTTCTCAAATAGCTTTAGCTGTGGTATCGGAAGAAAGCAGTGTTATCGTATTCAAAGGACTGAGACAAACTGCAGACAACATGATTTTCTACGATGTCATTCTACTCTCAGCCCTCCAAGCTTTCATTCAAGCCTCCGAACTGTTCGATACTTTGGAACAACACAACTTCCTCTCCTACTTTGATGAGAATGAAAATGAGGATTGTCCGAGACAGCACATTGGTACCCTAATTGATAACACAGAGGATGCCTCTCACCATCTATGATGGTAAGTTTTATTCTATTTACCATAGAATCCAAAGTAACTTTTAAATTAATTCATACAACTATGTATGATAGAGTCATTAGTTACTATGTCTTTTAAATCTAACTAAAGAGAGCTTCCTGAGGAAGAGATGAGAGAATCTTGTTTGCGGCTTGCAAGAGATGAACTCCTCAACATTAACTTTGAACATTACAAAAAAGTAGTTTTGTAGGTTTTGTAGTATTTAGTACAAATACTGAGACAGCGTGCATTTTATTTATGTTTTATTTGTTATAACAAATAAAATTTAATTATAATAATTTATTTTAACAATCTACTTAGCAAATCGGTTCCTTGTATATGTACTCCATCTATTCCTTCTAGTGTATTGTCTCGTGTGAACTCAAGGCTAGGATAAGTCTGTATGATAAATCTTCGTATTGAGTGATCTCTCATCTCACTGTCTCCTATATCTCGTAAACTTTTAACAATCTCATCCTTACTCCATCCTCTACTTCTCAGTAAACAAAAGTATACGCAATAATTGCCACATGCAGTTGACAAAAAACTTAGCAGTTGCGTTTCATTACTTTGTATTGTTTCATATCCTCTGTGAATACTTAGTATTCTGCTTACATCTGGGTAGAAGGAAACAGGACGTCCGAATGAGTAAAAAAAATCCACTTCTGTATCATTAGCGTACACAGCCAACCAATGCTCTCCAGGTTGGTGAGAATAATGAGTGTTGAATACGAAACATCCTGTTGGAAAATTGCAAATTTGCTTCCAAAACTGATCACTAGCTCCAACGTGAATCCCTACACTTCGACATAAATCGTCTGAAGATAAGATCGAACGAATCTGTATGGTATTCATCTCTAGCTCACCGTTTAGAGCACTACGTCTCCCGCGATAGCTAATTGAAGAATGCTATCCATCTCCAACACACCATCTTTTACAAAGTATGCTACCAGGGATAAGCCATCGGGCGTGTTAGTGCTAAAACGAATTTCCACACTTGTTGTGACATTTTTCATAGAGTGAAATCCTTCTTTAAGAAAATTGCCAGTCAAATCAAATCCATAAAGTGTAGTGCCATCAAGGTATTGTTCTTTCGTAATAGCAAGACTATCACCGTCGAGCAAAGTTCCGGTAGCGTGTAGAAACTGATGATATTCTCTTCCAAAAACCTCTCTAGCATAATGTGGCTCAAATCTCCTTCCGATTGGACAATCACCAACTCTCAATACAATACTATCAACATAAGCGTGTTGCATCCTATACGGATTCAAGGCGAAATGTCCGATCATAGCGTTGTGATCAATTAAGCCTAAATAAATTTGTTTAGGTTTTTGTTTGTTTTCTTCCAAAGTGATGTCAATCTGCGCAACACCAGCGCGGATTCCATATAACTTTATCCGTTTTCGATCAACTGGATAAATGTAGTTGTGACCTTCCAATGCCAAACTGAGTTGAGAGTTTTGTATTTTAAGATTCACCTTAACTTTACAAAGATGAAGTTCAAATCTATCAATTCTAATCTTCGCTCCTCCTGCAGGTGCGTCATCTGCAGCAAACAAGGCTAGTTTGCTGGAGGCACGCTCAAACTCCAGCTGCATACTAGGGCCAGGGATTATTAGTTTTTTTTGCTGAAATAACGCGAGATGAGGTTTTCCAGTTAATTCTATTACCTTCCCATCTCTGATTAGAGCTCTCCTCTTTTTCTTATTTGCAGTTTTGTGATTACTAGCGTCTTTGCTATTTGAATCATCATACAACCATCCTTCCATCTACCTTGATATTTCTTTCTGTCTGCACTGTTTTTGAGTAGTCGTGAAAAGTAGGAGCGTAAACTGTAATTGTTAGCGTATTCAACAGTAGTTCCTTCTATCGACATTTTCAACTCGCTGAATAATGTGTGCATTGAATCCCCCATCCACACAACTGCATCATCATCAGTACCATCAATATTGGTTCCATCATCTTGAACAGCTGTGGCTTCAACTTGCAAAAACGAGTTGTAGAGATCTGTGTAATGTTCAGTGCTCCCTGACAAGGTTAACTCAATACTACCATAAGGATCTAACCTATCAGGTCTGATGACAACGTATTCCGATCTCTCTACCAATATGTTTGTTGGCTCCGTAGCAAACACATCCAACGATGAATTTATGTTGTAGGAAGAACCTTCAAACTTATTACCTGTTGTTTCATTTAGGCTAGCCATCTTTTGCGAGTGATGATTGCTTGAAGCGTTATCACTTAATGAACATAAATATCAAGCTCTGGTGTCTTTATACCGGATTCTGTCGGTATTAAAATATGGAACGTTTACCAACACCTCTCCTTTTCTTTCCACCTCTTGTTTGTCCCCGTCCCCTTTTCACACAATCCGGGCGAACTGCTCTGAGCACATCTCCCCCAAGATCATTTAACTCTGCCAGTCCCCTCTTCTTTGCCGATGCTGCAAAGCTATGTCCATCGTTGACATCTCGCGCTACATTACCACCTACAGAGAGCGCTCTCTTTCCCAGATTAATTGCTCCTCTTTTCAGCATTGGTGTTGCGGATTTGAGTATACTTGAAAAAATACTACCAAGTCCATTTCCTCCCATCACCCGTCGTCCGCTATACACTCCAATTCCATTTCCAGCTTGCATCTTGTACTACTCATCAAAAAAATCTTTCGAGTCCTCAGGGTTATATCGTACCAAACTCATTATAATTGTTTTTCTCTAAAGTGAACCGTCAACACGACCTTTCCACCATCAAATGGTATTCGCTCACCATCGTCACTTGTTATAAGTACTTGGATCAGATCACTATTTATTGATGAAGCGTTGACATAGTGAGGATTTTTAAATTCTTGATACACAACACTATTCTTCTTTCCTTGAACCGGAACTACTCTCAGTAAAGGTACATTCGTATCTCCTACCATTCTATTATCAACAATGTTGGAATAGACATACAGGGAGGTTAGTCTGGAATTTATATCAGGAGGTGAAACATTATTGTATCTACCACGAGGATACTTAGTTTTTGGTTCAAATCCAAAAATATATGCCAGATCTCTGGAAAAGCTTATGGTTGTATCAGGATCACTGTTAGTTAGTAAGCTGGTGTTGGTGACCTTGTTGTAGGAGATGGTGAATTTTTTGTCTAAATCCATTTCACTTGTTCTCTTTCGTATAATCTCCTCCAACTCCTCCAAACTATCATATCTTCCATTGCCGATTAAGATGAAGGACTTTTCGCTTCTACCAGAGACATTAGTTTTTTCTAGATATAATTTCCCTTCGGTAACGTTCTTCCAATTATTGGAATAACACATATCTAGCAGACCTACCTCCCATTTACCACCGTTGATAACCAAATATTTATACAGTCTCACTGTAAAATCGGAATTGCTGTTATCAGGAAACTCTTCAGCGCTAGAGTTTGAGGGTAAAGTTATCAGCATCGACATTTTTCCAACGTATGATGATTATATCAAACGTTCTTTCCTTATAAACTATTCATCCACCCACTCGTTGAACTTTTCTCCGTACCCTAACCACTTAACCAGAATCTGTCTTTTACCTCTTCTCGTTCTTCTTTCCAATATCTTTTCAATTCTGAAACTCGTGGGTTTTTTTACTTTATGCAACTCTTTTTCGTAAAAGGTGCCATCGATCATCTCCTCAGCCAAATTTTTTACCCTATGTACAACAGGTTTTTCATCGGTAAGTACATCGGTGATTATAAAAATCTCAATTGTCCAATTCGGGGTGTATCCTCTATCAAACGCTCCTCTTGCCTTACTTATTCTCACATAATCCGCAATCTTTAATTTTGCTTCTTGAGTTAAACTGTGTTCACCTCCTTCATACACACGATTCCATACAAGTTCCTGATTCTGAAAATTCACATCATTTGGTCTCATACCTATAACACCATAGTAGTAATATATGAGCAGATCTCCCTACCAAGTGTTTTTTTGTGGATTAGATCTTGGAGGTTATGCAATGGGTTACGACGTTGGATGAATTCGCCGAGTTTATATTGTATTTTATTTGAGGGGTACTTGAGTGGCATTTGAGTGGCATTTAAGTGGCATTTGAGTTTTGATAATTTTTTTACTTAATTTGAACTTATATGGCATATAGATTTTGAATGTATGGCATTTAAGTTTTGATAATTCTATACATAATTCGAACTCATATGGTATCTTGAGAGAGAGGAGAGAGGAAAAGAGGAGAGAGAGGAGAGAGGAGATACATCTACATTGAATAAATACATTGATTAAAAATGAAACAATATGTGAATATATACATTTATTGTATAATAAGTAGGGATACATAAAGAGAACATATTAAATATTGTGAGCTTGAAATAGTTCCAATATCATTTCAAATGAAAAAATGGATGATGAGAGATTTTCATCCGTTTGTATGTATCTACATATATCTGATTGAAAATGATATAATAATTCAGTAGTCCATTGTATTGAAATCAATTTTTGAGTGAGCTCTTTATTCCACACTTTTCTTTGAATTTTCTTTAAGTAATCATTAATACTGATAGTTTTTGACATTTTTACAACTGTTTGAAAATTGTTTTTAGTCATATGCTTAAATACTTCTACTGAATTGTCAACGTATTTATGTGTAGTGTATGGCCGGTATTGTACCGGTGAAAGTTCTCCATGTAAAGAAGCTACAGTTGGCAAATGCTGTGTCATACATAATAATATAGCTTGTAATGTCAAGCGATATCCAATCTTTTCCTGTACTTCAACATTTTCTTTAATATAGCTATGATATATCTTTGGAAGGTAGTCTTTGATTGTGTATCTTTTTGAACTCATAATGAACTAAAATAAAATTTTAAGTATTAGTATATGATGATTAAACAGTGTTGTAAAATAATTACATTTTAACTTTTATTAAATAATTTTTCTATTAATTCTTACCTTATCACCAAGAAATCAGCTGTAGTAGTTGATGAAATCAGTTGTAGTAGTTGATGAAATCAGTTGTAGTAGTTGATGAAATCAGCTGTAGTAGTTGATGTTTTATTGCTGGAGAGAATGATTTCTATGCAGAGAGAGCTGTTCTTATATAGTATAAGCCACTCCTACTCATTTAGCTTATAGCCATTAAAAACACACACGCAAAAACTCTATCAGAATAGTGTTATTAGCGTGAAATATTCCTGTTTTATTCGCGTGAAAATAAAAAATTTCATTCCCGCGAAAGCAACGGTTTCCATTCGCGTGAAAATAAATTATATATTCCCGCGAAAGCATTGGTTTGTATTCGCGTGAAAATAAAATTTTTATTCCCGCGAAAGCAATGGTTTCCATTCGCGTGAAAATAAAATTATTTATTCCCGCGAAAACATTGGTTTGTATTCGCGTGAAAATAAAATGTTTATTCCCGCGAAAGCATTGGTTTGTATTCGCGTGAAAATAAATTATTTATTCCCGCGAAAACATTGGTTTGTATTCGCGGGAAAATAAAATGTTTATTCCCGCGAAAGCATTGGTTTGTATTCGCGTGAAAATAAATTATTTATTCCCGCGAAAACATTGGTTTGTATTCGCGTGAAAATAAAATATTTATTCCCGCGAAAGCAACGGTTTCCATTCGCGTGAAAATAAAGTATTGATTCCCGCGAAAGCTTTGGTTTGTATTCGCGGGAAAATAAAATTTCTATTCCCGCGAAAGCAACGGTTTCCATTCGCGTGAAAATAATTTATTTATTCCCGCGAAAACATTGGTTTGTATTCGCGTGAAAATAAAATGTTTATTCCCGCGAAAGCAACGGTTTCCATTCACGTGAAAATAAATTATTTATTCCCGCGAAAACATTGGTTTGTATTCGCGTGAAAATAAAATGTTTATTCCCGCGAAAGCAACGGTTTCCATTCGCGTGAAAATAAATTATTTATTCCCGCGAAAACATTGGTTTGTATTCGCGTGAAAATAAAATGTTTATTCCCGCGAAAGCAACGGTTTCTATTCGCATGAAACAAAATTATTTATTCCCGCGAAAGCATTGGTTTGTATTCGTGTGAAAATAAAATTGTTATTCCCGCGAAAGCAACGGTTTCCATTCGCGTGAAAATAAATTATTTATTCCCGCGAAAGCATTGGGATGTATTCGCGTGAAAAAATGTTGATTCATAGGATTTAATCAGTGCAACTTTACCTATTTAAGAGCCACTGTTTTCACACAGAAAGCATCCAGTTCTACAACGGCTAGCGGAGAAGCAACATCTACTAAATCTTTCATTGCAACAACTAGGAGCTCATCTTCTTTATAAAGGTAAGAGTAAAAATATTTATTTTTTGTTAGCTAACACTACTAGCTGAAGGTTTATGATCTTTATGATCTTTTAAAATTAATTACGAAAAATTAAACAAAATGTTTTGTTTTTTTAGAATGAATACTCAAGACGAAGGAAGTCAACCGATGAATGAAGAAGCAGGATCCCAGCAAACCCTTTCCCCATCACCTTCTCCTATCTTTGATATGGCAGAAAGTCAATTGGTGGTTGATGAACCAGAATCCCAACAAGATTTTACTTCATTCACATCTCCTACTAACAAGCTGTCTTCAAAAAGAACATCGATGAGGAAACGATCTTTCATTGATTTGACAAAAGATGATATTGAAACTGGCTTGAAGTGCAAAAAACCAGCTTTGTCGACTGTTGGAGACGAAACGCTTTTTCGTCACGTCAGAATACCCTTTCAAGATGCTGGAAGTAATGAACTAACCACTCTCACCTACAAGAGTGCCGGGTTAATAAACTCTCTCTCTCCAGATAGTCTAGAAAAACTTGAAGAGTCCATGGAAATCTGCGAACTACCAGTACCAACGGTTATGGAGGTGTTGTCTGTTGAATTCCGTGATGAATCAAAGTGTGTCATCATTTACAACTACCGAAAGGATAAAAAGAGAACTCGGGTGAAGAGTGATGTTTCAACCGAAATAGGACTGCTTGTTAATAAAGCTAAGCAAACATGTCCAATTGTTTTAATTTATATGGGAGAAGGAAAGACAGGAGATGCGATTTTTCGTACTGCTGAATCTCAAGGGTGTAATCGAAAGATCAACGATCCATTCAACTCATTGTACAACAAGAGTTTGAGACAAATACAGGCTTATTTCACTGTCGCTCACCTACACGATTTTCCTACAGGAAGTGTTATAGCTTATGAGAATCCTGGAATGCTAAGAAAATGTGATACTCGTTGGAACAAGACTGCCGATATTATAGTGGCTAATTACAGATGCATGGTGAATGGAAAGCTATTGATTGGAGATCTTAGCATCCCTGCTCAAATAGCTTCATCTGTGGTGGCTGAAAAAAGCGGTGTAATCGTATTCAAAGGACTAAGACAAAATACGAACAACATGATTTCCTATGATATCATTCTACTCTCGGCTCTTCAAGCTTTCATTCAAACCTCAGAACTGTTTGATACTTCGCTGCAACACAGCTGTCTCTCCTACTTTGATGAAAATGAAAAAGAGAATTGTCCAGAACAGTACATCGAAGTCTTAATCGATAACACAAAGGATGTGACTCGTCTTCGATGATGGTAAGTTTTATATCTATTTTAAAAAAAAGCACCGAAGTATTTTTTTGTGAAATTAATTCATATAACTATGTATGATAGAGTCATTAGTTACTATGTCTTTTAGATATAGCTAAAGAGCGCTCCTGAGGAAGAAAATGAGAAGAACTTATTTATTTCTTGCTTGAAACATTACAAAATAATAGTTTTTATAGGTTCTGTAGTGTTTAGCGCAAAATAATGAGATAAGTTGTATTTTATTCATTTTATTTATTATAACAAATAAAAATCAAGTATAATAATCTATTTTAACAATTTACTTAGTAAATTAGTTCCTTGTATATGTACTCCATCTATCCCTTCTACTGCATTATCTTGAATGAACTCGAAGTTAGGATATGTCTGTATGATGAATCTCCGTATTGAGTGATCTCTCATCTCACTATCTCCTATATCTCGTAAACTTCTAACAATTTCATCCATACTCCACCCTCTACTTCTCAGTAAACAAAAGTATACACAATAATCGCCACATACAGTTGACAAAAAACTTTGTAGTTGTGTTTCATTACTTTGTATTGTTTCATATCCTCCATGAATACTTAGTATTTCATTTACATCCGGATAAAAGGAAACAGAACGTCCAAACGAGTCAAAAAAATCCACCTCTGAATCATTAGCGTACACAGCCAACCAATGCTCTCCGGGTTGATGAGAATAATGGGTGTTGAATACGAACCATCCTGTTGGAAAATTGCAAATTTGCTTCCAAAACTGTTCTCTAGCTCCAACATGAATCCCTACGCTTTGACATAAAACGTCTGAAGATAAGATCGAATGAATTTGTATGGTATTCATCTGTAACTTTCTGTTTAAAGCGCTGCGTCTCCTCCGATAGTTAATTGAAGAATGCTATCCATCTCCAACACGCCGTCTTTTACAAAGTATGCTACCAGGGATAATCCATCAGTCGTGTTAGTGCTAAAACGAATTTCCACACTTGTTGTGACATTTTTCATAGAGTGAAAACCTTCTTTAAGAAAATCACCAGTCAAATCAAATCCATAAAGTGTAGTACCATCAAGGTATTGTTCTTTCGTAATACCAAGACTATCGCCTCCAAGCAAAGTTCCGGTAGCGTGTAGAAACTGATGATATTCTCTTCCAAAAATTCCTCTAGCATAATTTGGTTCAAATCTCCTTCCAATTGGACAATCACCAACTCTCAATACAATACTATCAACACTAGCATGCTGCATTCTATATGGATTCAAGGCGAAACGTCCGTTCATTGCGTTGTGATCAACTAAACCTAAATAAATTTGTTTAGGTTTTTGTTTGTTTTCTTCCAAAGTGATGGCGATCTGCGCAACACCAGCACGAATTCCATATAGTTTTATCCGTTTTCGATCAACAGGATAAATGTAGTTGTGACCTTCCAATGCCAAACTGAGTTGGGAGTTTTGTATTGTAGGATTCACCTTAACTTTACAAAGATGAAGTTCAAATTTATCAATTCTAATCTTTGCCTCTCCTGCAGGCGCCTCATTCGCAGCAAACAAAGCTAGTTTGCCAGAGGCACGCTCAAACTCCAGCTGCATAGTAGGACCTGGTATTATTAGTTTTTTCTGCTGAAATAGTGCGAGATGAGGTTTTCCAGTTAATTCTATTGTCTTTCCACCTATGATTAGAGCTCTCCTCTTTTTCTTATCAGCGGTTTTGTGATCAGTACCGTCTTTGCTAGTTGAATCATCATACAACCATCCTTCCATCTTACCTTGATATTTCTTTCTTTCTGCACTGTTTTCGAGTAGTTGTGAAAAGTAGGAGCGTAAACCGTAGTTGTTAGCGTATTCAACGGTGGTTCCTTCTATCGACATTTTCAACTCGCTGAATAATGTATGCATTGAATCCCCCATCCACACAGCTGCATCATCATCATTACCCTCAATATCTTTTCCATCATCTTGAACAACCGTGGCTTCAACTTGCAGAAACGAGTTGTAGAGATCTGTGTAATGTTCAGTGCTCCCTGACAAGGTTAACTCAATACTACCATAAGGATCTAACCTATCAGGTCTGATGACAACATATTCCGATCTTTCTACCGATATGTTTGTTGGTTCCGTAGCAAATACATCCAACGTTGGATTTATGTTGTAGGAAGAACCTTCCAACTTATTACCAGTTGTTCCATTTAGGCTAGCCATCTTTTGCGAGTGATGAATGCTTGAAGCGTTACCGCTTAATGAATATAGATATCAAGCTCAGCTGTCTTTATACCGGATTCTACTGCTATTAAAATATACCACGTTTACCAACACCTCTCCTCTTCTTTCCACCTCTTGTTTTTCTCCTTTTCATACTATCTGGACGGACTGCATTGAGCACATCTCCCCCCAGATCATTCAACTCTGCCAATCCCCTCTTCTTTGCTGACGCTGCAAAACTTTGACCATCGATGACATCACGCGCTACATTTCCACCTACAGACAATGCTCTTTTCCCCAAACTAATTGCTCCTCTTTTCAGCATTGGTGCTGCAGATTTAAGTAAACTTGAAAAAATACTACCAAGTCCATTTCCTCTCATATTAGGCATCACTCGTCGTCCACTATACACTCCAATTCCATTTCCAGCTTGCATCTTGTAGTACTCATCAAAAAAATCTTTTGAATCCTCAGGGGTGTATCGTACCAAACTCATTATAATTCTTTCTCTCTATAGTGAACCGTCAACACAACCTTTCCACCATCAAATGGTATTCGTTGACCGTCGTCACTCGTTATAAGTACTTGAATCATATCACTATTTAGTGATGAAGCGTCAACATAGTGAGGATTTTTAAATTCTTGATACACAACGCTATTCTTCTTTCCTTGAACTGGAACTACTCTCAATAAAGGTACATTCGTATCTCCTACCATTCTATTATCAACAATGTTGGAATAAACATACAGGGATGTTAAACCGGAATTTATATCAGGGGGTGTGATATTATTGTATCTACCACGAGGGTATGTAGTTTTTGATTCAAATCCAAAAATATATGCTATATCTTTGGAAAAGCTTATGGCAGTATCAGGATCACTGTTAGTTAGTAAAGCGGTGTTGGTGATCTTGTTGTAGGAGATGGCGAATTTCTTGTCTAAATCCATTTCATTCATTCTCTTTCGTATAATCTCCTCCAACTCCTCTATACTATCATATCTTCCATTACCGATTAGGATGAAGGACTTTTCGCTTTTACCAGAGACATTAGTCTTTTCTAGATATATTTTCCCTTCGGTAACATTTTTCCAATTATTAGAATAAGTCATATCTAGCAGAGCTACCTCCCATTTACCACCATTGATAACCAAATATTTATACAGTCTCACTGTAAATTCGGAATTGTTATTATCAGGAAACTCTTCACCACTAGAGTTTGAGGGTAAAGTTATCAGCATCGACATTTTCCCAATGTATGATGATTATATCAAGCGTTGTTTCCTTATAAACTATTCATCTACCCACTCATTGAACTTTTCTCCATAACTTAACCACTTAACCAGAATCTGTCTTTTACCTCTTCTCATTCTTCTTCCCAGTATCTTTTCAATTCTGAAAATCGTGGGTTTTTTTACTTTTTGCAACTCTTTTTCGTAAAAGGTACCATCAATCATCTCCTCAGCTAAATCTTTCACCCTATATACAACAGGTTTTTCATCAATAAGTACATCGGTGATTATAAAAATCTCAATCGTCCAATTCGGGGTGTATCCTCTTTCAAACACTCCTCTTGCCTTACTTATTCTCACATAATCCCCAACCTTTAGTTTTGCTTCTTGAGTTAAACTATGTTCACCTCCTTCATACACACGATTCCATACAAGTTCTTGATTTTGAAAATTCACATCATTTGGTCTCATACCTATAGCACCATGAATTGTGTTGTTGTATGCATTAACCATTTCTGGTAAAACATCAATGTATCTATCGTCATCTTTATATGTCAAATATCTATATATCTTCTCTTTTAAAGTTCTGTTAAAACGCTCCACCATTGATGCCTTTATCGTTTCATTTTCGGTTGTAAAGCGCTTGATCTTTTTTTCTGCCAGCAGAGTCTTGACATTGACGTTGTCAAACTCTTTACCTTTATCAGATTGTAAAGCTTTATAGTTTTCCCCTTCTAGTATTCTTCTCAATCCTCTTGCTACTACCGGTCCTGATTTGTTGATGAGCGGCACAGCCCAACCTTTTCTAGATAAAGAATCAATAGCAGTCAGTAAAAATGCTGTATTATTATTTTCATCTCTTCGAGATCGAACATCCATCAAATCTACCTGTAGCTGTTCCCCTATTCCAGCTACAATTGTAGGACGACGCTTAAACTTGGTTACAACTTTTTTATGTAACGTGTAGGCATCCTCACCACTCAACCATTCACGGATTCTTTTTTCTCCCTCTCGTTTTCTACGAGCTTTCAGTAAAGCTCTAGCTCCTCGTAGAGATGTATGTAATGCAGGATTGTGATACAACTCTTTTAGCGTGTCGATGTCCATGAATTAGTACCGGGAACGACCAACTTTTTCTTCTGAGTCTTACGTGTTCGATGCGGGGATTTTCTGACAGTTGTGATTCCTTCATCAGTTAGCAGGCTTTTAAATCTACTGTAATTGGTATTTCCCGATTGTATTTTACCTCCTTCGGTTAGAACGTCTCGTAGTAAAGTTTTGGAAGTCCTACGATTCAACCAATGTTCTCCAATTTTCAGTCTGTTCTTCTCCGAGTCGAATCTACCAATTTTACTCAGATTATTCAACATTCTGACAGCGATCGTTTGATCACTCTTTTTTGTTGTTAAATCAGCTGCTTTTTTTTCAAAATCTTTTAAATTTTCGCTTTCACTATCGTGCTCATCTTCTCCATCAGTAAGAAATGTACTTCCTAGTAAGGTTGTGTCTTCAGTATCAAACAACCTTCCTTTTATTAATTCCATCCCAATATCATCATCATCATCAACCACTTTCACTGATTCTAACTCATTGTCTTTATCAACATTTGGTGAAAAGACATTAGGTTTATTATCAATAACTGTGCTATTGGCCAAAGGAAAAGTAGACTTTATCTTTTTTTTCTTAATGAGATTCCAACTATCCTTTTGTGTCTGGTTTTGGTTATTTTTAATCTTTTTGACATCAGACAAATACCTACGTAGGTTTTCAACATTTTCATCTAACTTTTCGTATGAGGATAAGTCAGAATCATAAGCCGTTTCCAGTAGATCATTTCGCTTTCGCTTCATATTTCTCACTGTTATAGCTTCCATAGGATTATAATACAATGGAGGTCTGGTTTTCTCTTCCTTTACCACTGTTTTATTATCCTTTCTTTCCGTTAATCTATAGTATTCATCTTCAGTGAGTATAAAATTACGTCTGGAGAATGTTAAAGGCTGACGATTCATCTTTTTATTGATGATAAAACAGATACAATAGGTTTTATAATAGCATCCAAAAGATTCCCTCTACCACTCTGAATCAAAATTTTACGCTTATCATCAACTGTCCCTCTACCACTAAGTTTATGTAGCTCCTTCTTGTAACGCTGCAACTCAATAAACTGCTCAGAATCAAGAGGAACATTACCTAATATAATATTTTTAACACTTTCTATCAATGATTGAAACAAATCTGAGTTGGCCTTTTCGACTATAGCGATTTTTCCTTTCTTACTCAGATCATCCAGAGCTAAAATCGCCATTCTATTTCGCATCATTCGTGTTGAGAGTTTCATCTTTATCTTCTCCCTCCGCCTAGCACACTTTTAAGTAACCCAGGAACTATATTGCTGATGATAGGTCCTAGTAGAGCGCCTAAAAATCCTCCTTTTTGCAATACAGCTTTCTTATCATCTAACGTTGATTTTCTTACTAAAGCGCTAATATCCTTCACGTTTCGCTGCAACTCATTATACTGAGATGATGTCAATGGTATCGTTCCATTTATAATAGCTTTAGTGCATTCCATTAGAGTCATAATAAACTCCTTTTTGGCTTTGGCTATAACAGACTTTTGAATAGCAAAGGTTGTATTGTTGAGTGATAACAACACAGCTGCATTTCTTGTTAATTTTTTCTCCAAAGCTTTAGACATTATAACGCTTTCGTGTTGCGTCGTTGAATAACAAAATATGATTGAGGTGAAGTGAATAGTAATTGTATTTATATCCTTTTACTTGGGTACATATAATATCATAGGGAGAACTGATGTAAAATTTCCCAATAGTCTATGTTGATCATTCGTTTGTTGAGTCGTATCTATTCGTAAATAAGAGTATGGTTTCTTTGTCGCATCTTCAAAAGCCTCTTGTACATATTTTATTTTTGATGGAAAACATTGTCGAGCCAAATAGGAAATAGAAGAAGCATCTCTAGGGTTTTTAAAAAGAAAAAAATAATGACTATTCAAGGAAATTGTACGATTTCCTTTTAAAAACAGATTCTGAACAATAAAAAACACACTTATGTTCAAATGATGACTATGTTTTGTATACAAAGCATTAGCATCGGCTTTACCAGAAACTTCATCCATGAGATCATCAATTATCAGCCATCGATTTTTACCATCTCTGGGAAAACTCACTGTTATATCTATCATGCCTTCATGAAAAATCACTCCTTATACATCATCAAAGGCTTTTTGGTAGGCTCCATAACAGTAGTGAATCTCTGTTGGTGGAGGGTGTGCTATAGTCTGACTAGCTTCAATCATTCGAAAAATCGCTTGCGTCTTTCCCGATCCAGTTGGTCCTGCAATCATTGCTGTAAAAGGAGATCGCATTCTCGGGTCATAATCTTCAGGTTTCCCATTCATCATAAAAAGATGTTCATCAATCAACAGTAGTTTCATTTATGATTCCAACAGGAGAGTTTCTCGCTTTTTGTATTTTTTCCATAGCTTCTTCATACATACTAAACTCAGTAACACCTCCAAAAGTGGAAAGCCCTTTGACAAATACCAAAATTATCATAATTATCAACGCTTTACGCTTCATACTCGGTAAAACATCTATCATATCACGTTCAGTACCATCAATAGTATCAACTTCATTCATCGGTCTCATCTCAACATCATCCTCTGTCGACATCTTAACTTCCAATAACCATACAATCTTATCACGTTTTCATTTATATACAATGTTAAAACTATCAAAAAAATCAAATGCCATACATGCAAAATCTAGCTGCCATATGAGTTCAAATTAAGTAAAAAAATAATCAAAACTCAAATGCCACTTAAATGCCACTCAAATGCCACTCAAATGCCGCTCAAGTAAAATACAATATAAACTCGGCGAATTCATCCAACGTCGTAACCCATTGCCTAAACTCCAAGATCAAATCCACAAAAAAACACTTGGTAGGGAGATCTGCTCATATATTACTACTCACCATGAACAGTGTTGTTGTATACATTAACCATTTCTGGTAAAACATCAATGTATCTGTCATCATCTTTATACGTCAGATATCTGTATATCTTCTCTTTTAAAGTTCTGTTAAAACGTTCCACCATTGATGCCTTTATCGTCTTATTTTCGGTTGTAAAGCGTTTGTTTTTTTTTCCGCCAGGAGAGTCTTGACATTGACATTGTCAAACTCTTTACCTTTATCGGATTGTAAAGCTTTATAGTTTTCCCCTTCTAGTATTCTTCTCAATCCTCTGACTACAACCTGTCCTGATTTGGAGATGAGTGGTACGGCCCATCCTTTTCTAGATAGAGAATCAACAGCAGTCAGTAAAAATGCTGTATTATCATTTTCTTCTTTTCGAAATCGAACATCCATCAAATCTACCTGAATCTGTTCCCTTATTCCAGCTACAATTGTAGGACGACGCTTAAACTTAGTTACAGCTCTTTTATGTAACGTGTAGGCATCCTCTCCACTCAACCATTCACGAATTATTTTTTCCCCCTCTCGTTTTCTACGAGCTTTCAGTAAAGCTCTAGCTCCTCGTAGAGATGTATGTAATGCAGGATTGTAATACAGCTCTTTTAGCGTGTCGATGTCTATGAATTAGTACCGCCAATGACCAACTTTTTCTTCTCGCTCTCACGTGTTTGGCGTTGGGATTTTCTGACAATTGTGATTCCTTGATCAGCTAGCAAGCTTTTAAATTTACTGTAATTGGTATTTCCCGAATGTATTTTACCTCCTTCGGTTAGAACATCTCGTAGTAAAGTTTTGGAAGCCTTAGGATTCAACCAACGTTCTCCAATTTTCAGTCTGTTCTTCTCCGAGTCGAATCTACCAATTTTACTCAGATTATTCAACATTCTGACACCAATCGTTTGATCACTCTTTTTTGTTGTTAAATCAGTTACCTTTTTTTCAAACTCTTCTAAACGATCGCTTTCACTATCATGCTCATCTTCTCCATCCGTGACAAACGTATTTCCAAGTAGGGTTGAGTCTTCACTATCAAACAGGTTCGTTTTTACTGATTCTAACCCGATGTCATCATCAACATTTGGTGAATGGACGTTAGGTTTATCATCAATAACTGTGCTATTGGCCAAAGGGGAAGTATGTTCTATCTTTTTTTGCTTAATGGGACTCCAACCAACCACTTGTGCCTGATTTTAATTATTTTTAATCTTTTTGACATCAGACAAATACGTACGCAGGTTTTGAACATTTTCATCTAACTTTTCGTGTGAGGATAAGTCAGAATCATGAGCTGTTTCCAGTAGAGCATTTCGCTTTCTCTTCATATCTCTCACTGTTATAGCTTCCATAGGATTATAATACAATGGAGGTGTGGTCTTCTCTTCCTTTACCACTGTTTTATTCTCATTATTTTCCAATAATCTATAGTATTCGTTTTCAGAGAGTATAAAAATACGTCTGGAGAATGTTAAAGGTTGACGATTCATCTTTTTATTGATGATAAAACAGATACAGTAGGAGTTATAATAGCGTCCAAAAGATTGCCTCTACCAGTCTGAGTCAAAATTTTACGCTTATCATTAACTGTTCCTCTAGCACTTAGTTTATGTAGTTCCTTCTTGTAAGGCTGCAACTCAATAAACTGCTCAGAATCAACAGGAACATTACCTAATGTAATATTTTTAACACTTTCTATCAATGATTGAAACAGATCCGAGTTGGCCTTTTCGACTATAGCAATTTTTCCTCTCTTACTCAGATCATCCAGAGCTAAAATTGCCATTCTATTCCGCGTCATTCGTGTTGAGACTTTCATTTTTATCTTCTCGCTCCTCCTATTCCTCCTATCACATTTTTCAATATCCCAGGAACTACAGTGCTGATAATAGGTCCTAGTAGAGCAGATAAAAATCCTCCTTTTGGCAATACAAATTTCTTATCATCTAACGTTGATCTTCTTACTAAAGCGCTAATATCCTCCGCGTTCCGCTGCAACTGATTATACTGAGATGTTGTCAATGGTATCGTTCCATTTATAATAGCTTTAGCACATTTCATTAGAGTCATAATAAGCTCCTTTTTGGCTTTGGCTATAACAGACTTTTGAATAGCAAAGGTTGCATTGTTGAGCGACAACAACACAGCAGCATTTCTTTTTAATTTTTTATCCAAAGCTTGAGTCATTATACCGCTTTCGTGCTACGTTGTTGAATAACAAAATATGTATGAGATGAAACGAATAGTAATTGTATTTATATCCTTTTACTTGGGTACATATAATATCATAGGGAGATCTGATGTAAAGTTTCCCAATAGTCTGTGTTGATCATTCGTTTGCTGAGTCTTGTCTATTCGTATATAAGAGTATGGTTTTTTGTTGCGTCTTCAAAAGCCTCTTGTACATATTTTACTCTTGAGGGAAAACATTGTCGAGCCAAATAGGAAATCGAAGAAGCATCTCTCGGGTTTTTAAAAAGAAAAAAATAATGACTATTCAAGGAAATTGTACGATTCCCTTTTAAAAACAGATTCTGAACAATAAAAAACACACTTATGTTCAAATGATGACTATGTTTTGTATACAAAGCATTGGTATCAGCTTTACCAGAAAGTTCATCCATAAGATCATCAATTATCAACCATCGATTTTGTCCATCTCTGGGAAAACTCACTGTTATATCTATCATGCCTTCATGAAAAATCACTCCTGGTACATCATCAAAGGATTTTTGATAGGCTCCATAACAGTAGTGAATTTCTGTTGGTGGAGGGTGAGCTATAGTCTGACTAGCTTCAATCATTCGTAAAATTGCTTGTGTCTTTCCCGATCCAGTTGGTCCAGCAATCATTGCCGTAAAAGGAGAACGCATCCTTGGGTCATAATCTTCAGGTTTCCCATTCATCATAAAAAGATGTTCATCAACCAACAGTAGTTTCATTTATCATTCCAGCAGGAGAGTTTCTTGCTTTTCGTATTTCTTGCATAGCTTCTTCATACATACTAAACTCAGTAACACCTCCAAAAGTAGAAAATCCTACGACAAATACCAAAATCATCATAACTATCAACGCTTTACGCTTCATACTTGGTAAAACATCAAGCATATCGCTAGTAGTACCATTAACAGTATCAACTTCATTCATCGGTCTCATCTCAACATCATCCTCTGTCGACATTTTAGCTTCCAATAACAATACAATCATACCACGATTCATTTTTTTATACCATGTAAAAAACTGTCAAAAAATCAAATGCCATACAATTCTCTCAAGATGCCATATGAGTTCGAATTATGTAAAAAAATTATCAAAACTTAAATGCCATACAATATTAACTCGGCGACTCTAGTCAACGCCGTAACCTATTGCGTTCACCCCGGACATTAATCCCACAAAAAAACACTTGGTAGGGAAATCTGCTCATATATTACTACTAATCTGCTCTCCTATTCCAGCTACAATTGTAGGACGACGCTTAAACTTGGTTATGACTCTTTTATGCAGCGTGTAGGCATCCTCTCCACTCAACCATTCACGAATTCTTTTTCCCCATCTCGTTTTCTACGAGCTTTCAGTAAAGCTCTAGCACCTCGTAGAGATGTGTGTAACGCAGGACTGTAATACAGTTCTCTAAGCGTGTCGTCGTCTATGAATTAGTACCAGGGATGGCAAAGTTTTTCTTCTGGCCTGTTTCTCGCGGGGATTTCGTGACAGTTATGGTTCCTTGATCAGCTAGCAAGCTTTTAAATTTACTGTAATTGGTATTTCCGGATTGTATTCTACCCCCTTCGGTTAGAACATCCCGTAGTAAAGTTTTGGAAGTGTTAGAATTCAACCATCTACTTCCGATTTTCAACTTATTCTTATCCGAGTCGAACCTACCAATTTCACTCAAATTATTCAACATTCTGACACCAATCGTTTGATCAGCCTTTTTTCTTGTTAAACTAGCTACCTTTTTTTCAAACTCTTTTAAACGCTCGCTCTCACTATCATGTTCATCTTTTCCATTAGTGACAAACGTATTTCTAAGTAGGGTTGAGTCTTCGTTATCAAACAGTTTTGTTCTTACTGATTCTAACCCGGTGTCATTATCATCAATATTTGGTGAAGTAGTGTCAAACTTATCATCAATAATTGTGCTATTGGCCAAAGGAGAAGTAGGTTCTATCTTTGGTTCCTTAATAAGACTCCAGCCAACCACTCGTGTCTGATTATTTTTAATTTTTTTTACATCGGTCAAATACCTACGTAGATTTTGAACATTTTCATCTAACTTTTTGTGTGAGGATAAATCAGAATCATGAGCTGTTTCCAGTAGAGCATTTTGCTTTCTCTTCATATCTCTCACCGTTATATCTTCCATAGGATTATAATACAACGGGGGTGCGTCCTTCTTTTCCTCTATCACTTTTTTATTCTCAATCTTTTCCATTAATCTACTGTATTTGTTTTCAGAGAATATAAAAAAGCGTCTGGGGAATGTTAAAGGGGTTATGACACCAATAAATGGCTTTGTTTTGAGCAGCTGCTGCCAATTCAGGCCTGGACATTAGCTTATTATTTTTGCGGAGTTGTGTTCTCCTCGCTACAGTCTATCGCCTAAACGCAATCTCTGCTGACCTAGACGACTTTTTTCACGAAGACGGCGCAAGTCATATAGAGCTATAAAGGCGAGGACCCAAAAATTGGCTTGTTTTGGTATTTGTGGGTTGAGATAGAAAGACTCGCTCAGCAAGCATTATGCTGAATACAAAAAAGAGAGTTAGCACAATCTATCTTATTTTTTAACGCTGTTTTGAAAAGTCAGCGGGTACCTGTTGACTTTGATAGGGTTGCTGTTGTACCGGTACGTGCAAAGACATTTTTTTTTTCTTCTGCAATCTTTGGTTATAGCCTGAGAGTTACCCAAAAAATGAGTTCACTTGTATGAGGATACTCTACATTTGATTGATACTTTCCCTCTACTAGTAAGTGAGAAACTAGATTTCTCTCAGTACATTTTCAACAGCAACAATAACGTCTTCGTTGTTATTTTTCAGTGGTAGAATTTTTGTCACTGTTGAGATGAATTGCAAATGAATAAAGAAAACTCAAATAATGCTCTTCGTGCATTTATGCATGGTGTGAGCTGTTATGGTTGCATTAATAAGCTACTCACTGCAAATTTAAGCAGGTCAGTGTTGTGTTGTAAGCTTTCTCTATCTAAGAATTCTTTGAAAAACAATCATAATAATAATAATATTAATGATGTTGTTGTAACTCAATCAATAATAATATTATTTATTATAATTATTATATAATAGTAATTATAATAATAAAAAATAATAATAATTATTTATAATAATAATAAATAATTATTATTTATTATAATGATAATAATAATGGTCCATATAATCGCAACAACAAGTCGTTGTTTGTTGTTCAATAAACCAAACCCGTATAAATGAATAATTATTATTATAATAATACTAATTATTATTATCTTAAATTATTATCATAGTATATATATATATATATTATTATAATAATAATAAAATAATTTATTATTATCATTATTTTTTTCATTATTATTATTTATTATAAATATACATATATATACATGTATGTATATTATTGTTTATTACTATATATATCAGAATAATAGAAGTACTTTGTTATCTAATTAATTGCTGGTTGTTTCATACTATAGAACTATTGTACAGGAAGAACGACAAACAAACCTACAACAAAGGACAGTGCAATTAGCGATTCCGTTTTACATTACATATGTGCATATAACGATCGCTGTTATACCCTCGACATTATTATTAGTATTACTTTCCACATGTTATTAATTACTTTGAGGCTATTTTTGGCACCGCCTCTTTGTTATATAAATGCTTTTCAGTCTCCTCACAAAGTAGTATCCTTGGGGAGACTCAACTGGTTCTATTCAATTCAGAATACAAGCAGCATTCACTCATTCAAGCTTATTCTTGATATACTATAACAGACGACTAGACTGTTCACAAGATAACCGCTCCTACGACCTACAGGTCCAGGCAGCATTCAGTGTTATCCGACGACAGTAGCCAGACGACAGCCGTGTTCGGCAGGTAGTAACTTCTAGTGCTCTTCCCCCCCAGCTGGCATGCTGATGGGTAGACGCCGGTAAGCCTACCTGACCAACAGACTGTAGAGACAGACGAGTAGCTCTCTTGCCTAGAGGTAGTGCAGGTAGCTACCGGTATAACTAAATACAGTTATAAGAAAATCCTGCACATTGGTGGCAGCAGTGGGATCGGCGAATCCCCTGACGAGGACCTCTAGGACAAGACAGAGCAGGACGACAGACCATGGCTAGCAGACGACGAGCCATGAGTGTTGACCGCGATCCTACCACTAGGATCATGGGCCAACTGACGAATATCCTGGACAAACTGACAGACGCACCCCCACCAGCGACCTCATTCAAGGCCCCTACGTACGATGGCACTGGGGACGTCCAATACTTCATCCAACGCTTCCAGGAAGTGTCGGAGGCGAACAATTGGGCACCAGCAACGGCCGTCATACACTTGAGGCAGTCCCTACAGGGGAAGGCGCAACAGTGTGGAAGGGGAGAGACGATGTGGGCAATTGTGGACTCACTAAAGGCAAGCTTCGGGCTCACCCGCCGAGAGGCTAGGGCCAAGCTATCCGGCTATCGAAAGGAGCCACGGCACTCACTAAGGGAGCATGCACTGGCAATAGAGACCCTAGTGGAGACCGCCCATGACGACTCCGCCCGCATGCAACGGAACGAATATGCCTTAGAGCATTTTCAGAATACGCTAGGCAACGCCTACCTACAAAGGCACCTCCTGGCTATACAGCCGACCTCTCTGGAGGCAGCTGTAAAAGCAGGTAATGAATACCTGCAAATACAGCCGGCCTACACCGGACCCAAGGTTCGGACGGTAGAGATAGAAGAGGAGGAGTGCCAACAAGTTAAGACACAAGAGACGACCCCTGGAATAGAGGCTCATCTAGAAACACTGGCCAAGGCCCTCAGCAACCTCACACAGCAAGTAGCCGACCTCAAGGCAACCCGGCCAGACAGCACACCGGCTCGACCACCCAAAAGGGTAGTCAAATGCTGGAAATGCCAGAAGCTGGGACACACCCAGAGGGAGTGCCGTCAGGACGCCTACCAGGGAAACGCAACAGGCCCGCAGCAGTAGGGAAACCTACTGGCTGCAGATGGGCCCCTAGAAGCAAAAGGCCAGACAGGTCAGAAAGACAGACCCAGGATGGGTGGCAGGAGGCGAGGCGTCCGACCTACACCCTACCCATACCACAGCCAGTACCGGTTCAGACCCGGAACAGGTTTGCCCACCTGTCTGCCTTGGAAGAAGACTCCTCAGACGACGAGGAACCACCACCAGTTCTCACTGGAGCACACCCCAAGAGAAGGAGGCCGGCCGAGCAGTGGCCAAGACAAGTGCAGACTCCTGCCCAGTACAGGAGAGAGCCCCAAATAACGCCTGGACTGCTAACAGAGGCCACCCCCCTCACGTCGTGCGTGAACCAGATGGAGCGACCACACAAGTCCAGCTATTATCTGCCGGGCAAGGTGGAAGGAAAGACCGTAACCTACCTGATAGACACAGGTTGCAACACCAACCTGCTATCAAAAAGCGTGTACGACAAACTGTCAGACAGCCGGAAAGCCACACTGCAAGAGTACGACTCCCATGGTTTAATGGCAGATGGGACTAAACTCCCATTCTACGGTCTACTCAGTGTGTCAGGACGAGTACGGTCTGTAGCATATACAGAGACGTTCGTCGTCACGCAAATTAGCGAAGATGTCATCCTCGGGATGCCGTTCTTGGCTAATCAGAAGTGCCGTATGGGCTTTGATCAACCAGTACTGGTCATGCAGGACCGAGAGCTGGTGTGCACCGACCGTTATGGGAGGGCACTGATCTCCAAAGTCCAAGTACTTCGGAAGACAGAGATCCCCCCTCAGACAGAGGCCACCATACCGTGTCATCTGGCCGCACGGAGCTACTGTCCACAGGGTGTGATCCAGAGCTTACCAGGGAGCCTACCTTTGGCTACAAGTGTAAACTCGCCGGACGAACAAGGACGGGTGTTGGTCAGGTGCCTCAACCCTACCTCGAATGTGATAAGCCTGCCAGCCGGCGAGGTTATCGGAACATTCACGGGGGTAGCGGCCAATGAGGTGCAGCAGACCACACCCGAGGTCCCAACCGGGTCGGACCCGACAGGTTCACCAGTACCTGACCACTTGGTGGAACTGTATGAGCAGGCGAGCAGAGGGTGCAAGGACGAGCGACAGATGGAACAATTGAGGGGATTGCTTAGGAAGTACGAGGCCGTGTTTAGCAGAAATAGCGGAGACATTGGCCGTACTGACCTTGTAGAGCATGCCATTCCAGTTGCCGAAGGCGCCAGACCGGTTCGGTTGCCTCCTCACAGGCTGGGACCTGAAAAAGAGGCTGAAGCTGAACGGCAAGTGAAAGACCTGCTAGAGAAAGGGCTGATCGAGCCCGCAGACGGGGCATGGAGTTCCCCGGTGGTGCTGGTACGCAAGAAAGACAGCACGTGGCGGTTCTGCATCGACTACCGGAGGCTAAATGACGTCACTAGGCAGGACGCCTATCCTATACCTAGGATAGACGAGTCCCTTGACGCCCTAGCTGGCAGCAAGTATTTTAGCACGTTGGACCTGACCAGTGGATATTGGCAGGTGCCGCTGGATGCAGACGCCAAGGAGAAGTCGGCATTCATCACTAGGAGTGGACTATGGCGTTGGAAGGTGCTGCCCTTCGGGTTGACCTCAGCCCCCGCCACGTTCCAGCGTTTGATGGAACGAGTGCTGCAAGGACTGCACTGGAAGACGCTGCTGCTCTACCTGGATGATGTGATTGTGATCGCACCCGACTTCGAGACACACCTGCAGAGGCTGGGAGAGGTGTTGAGTAGGCTGCAACAGGCCAACCTTAAGGTCAAGCCGTCCAAGTGCGAGCTACTGCAGCAACGGGTGAAGTACCTGGGGCATGTAGTGAGTGCGGAGGGCGTTGCCACTGACCCGGAGAAGGTAAGAGCCGTAGCCGAATGGACACCCCCCCCCCCGAGACATCAAAGGACTGCAGGCCTTCCTCGGTACAGCAGGGTACTACAGGCAGTATCTGCCTGGGTACGCCACCACTGCTAAACCCTTGACTGTGTTGACCAGCAAGGACACCCCCTGGAGATGGGGAGAGGAGGAGCAAGTGGCCTTTGAGCGCCTGAAGCAGGGACTTGTGCAAGCACCAGTACTGGGCTACCCGGACCCTGCCAAGACCTATATCCTGGACACGGACGCCAGCGCCGTTGGATTAGGGGCCGTGCTGTCACAGGTACAGAACGGACAGGAGAGGGTCATTGCGTATTATAGCAAGACCCTAGCACCCGCCGAACGGAATTACTGCGTGACTCGGCGCGAGCTATTGGCTGTCGTAAAGGCAGTCAAACACTTTCGACCATACCTCTATGGTCGAGAGTTCAAGCTTCGCACCGACCATGCATCCTTAAGGTGGCTGTGCCGACGGAAGGAGCCGTCCAACCAGATTGCGAGGTGGCTGGAGATTCTCGCCGAGTTTGTATACAAACTCGAGCACAGGGCTGGCAAACAGCATGGGAATGCTGACGGGTTGAGCAGACGCGAACCTTGTTTGGACTGCCGTCAGTGCAGTACCATAGAGCAGCGTGATGGTGGACCGACCCATGCCGAACTTGCCAGGGCCCCTGGACAAGAACTCCAGTTAGCGAGGCCTCCTATCTCAGAGGACGTGCTACCCCGAAGCCGACGGGACGATCCAGTACCACTACAAGGCCGCGAGGCAAAGGCAGACATGCCGGAGCTGTGTGTGGTCACCAGTACTGAACTGGTTGAACAACAGCGCACTGGCCAGAACCCAGTGGCCAGGATGTACCAGGAGATCAATGGTGGCAGGCCGGTGACCAAAAGAGAGCTGGAAGAGGGGAGTAGGGAGCTGCGGGCGCTCCACAGCCGCAGAGAGGCCATGGCGGTACAGCCAGACGGTACTCTGACTATGCGAATAGCCCCCAAAGGCCGGACTAGGCTATGTGCAGTCTGTCCGTTATCCCGACGCCGGCAGGTAATACGGGATACGCATGGGCTGTCCCATGCTGGTGTAAATCGCACCAGGAGCCGGATCCAACTCAACTGGTACTGGCCGGGAATGTCCGCCGAGGTACGGAGACTGGTCAAGTCCTGCGAGACCTGCCAAGTGGCCAAGAGAGGGGGAATACAGCCAGTCCAGGAGAGACAGAGGTTGTTCGCCGGCAGGCCTTTCCAGAAGGTAGCAGTGGACCTGGTCGGGCCTCTCCCAGAGACCGGGCGAAGGAACAAGTGGATCTTGGTGTTATCCGACCACTTCACGCGGTGGCACGATGCCATTGCCATTCCAGACGCCACCGCCCCTACAGTCGCCACAGCCCTTGATGAAAGGGTATTCTGCTACTGGGGACTCCCAGAGGAGCTCCACACGGACCAAGGAGCCCAGTTTGAGTCGCGACTCATGGCTGAACTCTGCGTCCTGTGGAATGTCGATAAGACACGCACCACGCCCTACCACCCACAAGGGAACGGAGTAGTAGAGAGGCAGAACCGGACATTGGGAGACTCTTTACGAACACTCCTGCTCAGACGCGGACAAGAGGAATGGGATCTGCTGCTGCCCCAGATAATGAGGGCATTCCGCGGCACCCCACACTCCGCAACAGGAGAGACTCCGAACTACCTCATGCTAGGCCGGGAAGTCAGACTGCCCGACCAGTTGGATGGTAGGCCCGCAGACACCAACAAGCAACTGGTGACGGAATACGCCCTTCAAATGGAGGCAGACCTGAAGGCAGCTCACGATCTGCTCAGAGAACAACAGGTGGAGATCAGACAGGACGATACGGAGGAACCACCGCTCTACGTACCCGATGACTTGGTCGTGTTAGAAAACAAGAGGAGGGTGAAGGGTAGCAACCCTAAGTTGCAGCCCAGCTTTGTTGGACCATATCGAGTAGTGGAGGCCTATCCCAACCACACCTATCGGATAGAGAAGGATGGGCAGACGTCCATACAAAATGAGCGGCGCCTGAAGGAGTACCGACCCTGCCACGAGCCCGCAGGAAGGGCACCCGCAAATAGGGAGGCCGCCCTACGCCCCAACATGAAGGGTGCAGCCAGACGAAGAGGCCGACCCCCCCTAGCCGGTATCAGGCAACCACCAGACCCTGGTGCACAGCCAGCAGAAATTAGGAGGATGCCAGAAGAAAGAGGGACCACCCAAACAGACCTACAGGCGCTGGAACGCCAGCTCAATCAGTTGCCAGCTCTGATGGAGCAAGCAGTTGAGCGAGCTGAGCCCCAACGACCCACGAACAGAGGTTGGGAGGTGGTACCCAACGACAACACCCGACTAAGTCGACACGAACAATGGGAGAGAGATAGGGAGTGGCCAGCACTACCAGATAATGAAGTGCCCAGTCCAGCTCCCCCTCAAACTCCCACCACCAGGGGAAATGATGCCAACAGTCAAGCAACAGAGCCGACAGTAGAAGGCACCACACAGGGTCACCCAGCGATGAATGAAGATCTAGTCATCAGTGAAAAGCCAACAGAGATAGGCAGGCCCAGAAGAAACACCAGGCCCCCATCAAAGTTGGCTGACTACCAATGCTATCAGATGGCCAACGAAGAGCCAATTCCACCAAACAACCCATTACTGTCACCGACAGTAATGGAGCAACACCTGACACCTTCGGAACACAGTAATACTCCAGAAAAAATATTAAAGGAGTTAAAACGATGTTCTGAAGGTAAGGCATTGCCCAACACACTCGAAAATGCAAAAAACTACTGGAGAAAGCTAGCCACACAACAAGAAATAAAATTACATAACGAACTCACCTTTCACGACGATACCAAAATGTACACCGACGAACAAATACCAAGAGAACACAACAACCGAGATAGCTCTACTACTAGAGCACTGGAGGATGACTCTATGTATAATCGATCGCTCACAGCACCAAGTTCCGCAGCTAACAATACACGCGATGACGTAGGGAGAACAACCACGTGGGCTGATGACGTCGAGGGAGGTGCAAAATCCTCCAATCAGCAAGGTGCTGACTCCACGCAGCGGCAAACTTGGAACATACAAAACGAGGAGCTGTCACTTGGCAGCAATTCACTTGGCAGCAACTGTTCAATTAGTGCACACGATCTGGAATTACTCTCCACAGTAAAATTAATTAAAATTGCGGCAGCAACAGTAGAGGAGATGAAGCAGAAGAAGCAGACAAAGCCAGACGTATCCCTGGAGGAAGATGCCGCCATAGCCGAACAAATAGTCGGGGAGGAATGCTTAATGACAGTGGCGAGCGAGCTAGAGAGAGAGCAGCCTTCATGCAGTAATCGCGTAGCAACCAAGGAAGAGATGTACACAAGGCGACAGGCACAATTAGGACAGGAGGTGGTACGAGTGAACAAAATAACTACTGCTAAAGAACTGAGAATAAGTGTACCAGTACAACTGAGCGAAAGCACGGCTAGCCGTACTACGTGGTTGTCAGAAAATACACTCACCACCCTGAAAGACATGATTACGAAGGTGGAGGACAAGGAGGATGAATGGCGGTGTAATAAATGTGACTACACCAACGCCCGTAAGCGGGTGGTATATCACACACACCAACATTTCGTTTTCTATTTTTGCACGTGTGGCAAAAAGTCGGCATCAAGGGATGCATTAAGAAAACATATCACAAAGCAAAACAAATCGACCGCTCACGGAGGACCTCTGGCACCCCTATACGAAGTCGATGCTGAATCCTACTTGGAGTTCGCTCAATTTATGACGTGGCCGCAACCACCTCCATTCGGACGGCCTCTACCCATATCAGAGCAAAAAGCTACTCCTGTACCAGCACACAAGCGTGCCACATCGATCCAAGACAGACTAGGGGCACCAGCACGGGCAAGCAGCCCCATCAAAAAACTGCCTCGGGAGTTGTCACCCTACTACAAGCCGAAAAAGGTGGAGAATACGGCAGAGCAGATTAAACGCACCGTAAAGCAGATGGACGAGCAACATAGTAAACGTCGAGAACCACACCGACGGGCCGAATCTACTGCCACTGCACCCCGACAACCAAGGGAAAGAACACCTGTCACGCTACGCTCCACAGCAGAGTATGCCGCCCCTAGAAGAAAGGAAGGCCCGTACCAACAAGAGCAGAGAGAGAGAAGTAGGCGGCTTGAAAGAAAGAGGGCAGAGCTAAATAAATTAACAGAGGATGCCTACCGACTGCTGAGACAAGCTCAGGACGTGAAAGAACAGATTAAAAGCCTGGAGAGCCATGCAAATAAGTAAGAACGAACGCTTGTGACGACCAGTCACTAGACACATGTACAGTACTCACCTTATATACATACCTAGTTACCCTTCTATGCTAACCTGTGTGCTATACAACATATCTAGACAATAGTGCTACAATGTTCTATGCATGTTGCCAAACAAACTCATGTTATATTTTTTATTATTATTATTATATTGGTGTGCACATCTTGTATCTCTTCTTCTTTCCCTGTACTATTACATTGGTCCCCTGCGTCGACCAATGGGGGGGACTGTGTACAGGAAGAACGACAAACAAACCTACAACAAAGGACAGTGCAATTAGCGATTCCGTTTTACATTACATATGTGCATATAACGATCGCTGTTATACCCTCGACATTATTATTAGTATTACTTTCCACATGTTATTAATTACTTTGAGGCTATTTTTGGCACCGCCTCTTTGTTATATAAATGCTTTTCAGTCTCCTCACAAAGTAGTATCCTTGGGGAGACTCAACTGGTTCTATTCAATTCAGAATACAAGCAGCATTCACTCATTCAAGCTTATTCTTGATATACTATAACAGACGACTAGACTGTTCACAAGATAACCGCTCCTACGACCTACAGGTCCAGGCAGCATTCAGTGTTATCCGACGACAGTAGCCAGACGACAGCCGTGTTCGGCAGGTAGTAACTTCTAGTGCTCTTCCCCCCCAGCTGGCATGCTGATGGGTAGACGCCGGTAAGCCTACCTGACCAACAGACTGTAGAGACAGACGAGTAGCTCTCTTGCCTAGAGGTAGTGCAGGTAGCTACCGGTATAACTAAATACAGTTATAAGAAAATCCTGCACACTATCAACAAGCACTAAATGAAAGCTAGACCTACGAAGTAAGTGTAATAATAAGATAATAATAAATATCATCATCAGCCATGAAAACATTACTTTTATTTCTTATATAATAATAAGAAATAAAAATAATGTTTTCATGGCTGATAATTATTATGGAATGATAAATAGTAATGATTATAATGAAATTCTCATAAGATTAATTTAGTTAGTAGTTTGCCAATTGTTAGTACTTTTATTATTATAATATAATAGTATTATTGTTTGTATTATAAATAATTTTGTGATGACTAATTGTTCATAGTATCATCTGTTATTTTTAGTGTATTATCAATAATAATATGTCACATTTCAGCCCATCATTTATACTCTTGAAATGATAATTGTTAGAATTTGTTTATCAGTCAATGTAATGTAACTGTTGGTGATTTGCTTGATGTTGGTAGTTGTTACTATCGCTGCTACTGTAAAATATTACATACTTGTTATTTGTGGAGTGTAACTAATAGCAGCTCTAAAATAACGTTCCGTCTCAAGTTTTCTGAGAAATGATCAGTGGCATTTTCATTTGGTATCATTTGAAATAGCAATGATAAAAAAATTCTGTAATGAAAGAGTGATAAACTTCACGCAGTTAGTTGCCTTTGATAGTATTCTGCTGTTTGTACACTGCAAATACCACTCCACTACTTGGACCAGATATACGTATATATGTTACCAGCTACTACTATCACTACTACTACTCTTAGCATTCATTGATTGTTGAAAGAAAAATATTTATAACAGTCAATCATTTAGCACCCCGACTAAAAAAAAACCAGTGTGCTGATAACTGCGATTTCAAAAACAATTTTTATTGCATGGGGCAACACGATTTATGTGGCTGTTGAGAGATGGTTTGTTGTTCCTTCGTAAATCTGAAGTCACCAATGTAACAGCAAGTGGCCACGCTATGTTGTGCGTTCTGTCATTCTTTGCAGTTGACCAAAAAGTACGACAAGTAAATATATTGAGTTAGAATGTTGAAAACTATTTTTTATTTTCCAGTTAAAATGGTAGTCAGACGAAACAAAGAGAGTCATTGACAATCCAGATCACTGCACCATGTAAGGTTTTGTGGCTCGGGAATCAAACTAGTGCTATTGAGACAAAGCTCTGCTCTGCTGTGAAACTGCAAAGGTATGTTGAGCTGAATTTATATGGAACTGTTGTCTGATCATTAGTCAAAGTTGTTATCTGCTAAAAATCTATGAAACCTCTTTTTTTATAGATGGTTGTACAGTATTGCACAATACTTGTCCTTGATGACGTCAGCTGCACCAAAGCTTTCTTGAATGGCTCCCTGACACAACATGTATAGATTACGTTCATCTCTACCTGTCATTCTACAATGATTGCTGAAGAATGTGTCAACCTCCCAGAAACCGTGACCTTTTTGATCAACTCAGTTCACAAGAACAGTTATGCTCAGTGCCAGAAAGTCGTCATAAAACAGCTAAAAATTATAAATTTGATATATCCTATTGTTTTAGTTCCATGAAGAATTTTTTTCAAGTTTAATTTATTTTGGGTGGTAGATACAAGCTGAATGATTTATGCTCTTAGCTGTTTACTGGTGTTCTAAGAATAAACTATAATTTCAATTAAAATTTTTGTCTGGCACACTTACAACAGTTCCGCTGTAATATGAGAATTAGTAGAACATCATGTCATGTTCTTACCAATCAAATTTGTGCTATTCTGAAAGAAATTTGTGAGCATGTGAGATAATTAATTTGGTTGTATATAAAATTAAAACAGAATAACCGAAAAAATTTGCATAAACATGAGTATCACTTACTATGAAGACAATAATTTCTAACTTAGCCTTAAATTTATGTCCCTGGTGCTAATCTACTACTATTGTCATGTTACAAACAAAGTACCAACAATATTATAATTATTATCATAATAAATGATTTATTATTTATTTATACACAATAATACTGTTGGATATGGTGGTTATCAATTTTGGTTCAATTATTATATGTAATAAGTGTATTGAGATGCATATAAGAATGCATGATTGTATGTATGTACAGCATTATTAGTATTATCATTTACTAAATAGTACAAATATATGGTAGGTGTTCCGGGGTTTTTTAGAACAACTCTTCCATATCAGATGGGTGGCTCTGAAAAGTGCCAATTGATTGTGATGATAATAATTGAGCAAGGCACCAACAAGTGGCAATAACAACAGCTCAGTCAAAGGGGGCAGATATTCGTTCTTGTGTAGAATTTTGTTCCAGCAGGATATTGGTTATCATCATCAGCATCCCATAGTAATAATTAATCATCGTCACCATCGAATGACGATGATTTGATTATTATTTATTGTTAGTTAGTAGTACGTTCGCACAACAAGTGATGTCTTCTTGATGAGATTTCCAAATTGCAGACTGGTAATAGCTTTGACAGTGAAAGCGATCACAGAGCTCAATCTTCTTTTAATAGCTTCTGATGGGCTGTCATAAACATTGTGCAACCACAGCATAAAAAATAACCACCAAATCAAATGTTGTTGTTCTTCATCATACGCTACTAGTACTATCGTTATTGTATTTCATTGTCGCGCTGATTGGTTGATGATTGATTTGACACACGGCGATTCCACTTTTAACAAGAAAAAGTCGTCTCTGTAAAGTGGTGTCATAACCCCTTTAAAGGTTGACGATTCATCACTTTATTGATGATAAAACAGATACAATAGGAGTTATGATAGCGTCCAAAAGATTTCCTATACCAGTCTGAGTCAAAATCTTACGCTTTTCATTAACTGTTCCTTTAGCAGTTAGTTTACGTAGCTCCTTCTTGCAACGCTGCAACTCAATAAACTGTTCAGAATCAAGAGGAACATTACCTAACATAATATTTTTAACACTTTCTATCAATGATTGAAACAGATTCGAGTTGGCCTTTTCGACTATAGCAATTTATCCTCTCTTACTCAGATCATCCAGAGCTAAAAGTGCCATTCTATCCTGCATCAGTCGTGTTGAGAGTTTCATCTTTGTCCTCCCAGTCCTCCTATTCCTCCTATTACACTTTTCAGCATTCCGGGAACTGCAGTGCTGATAATAGGACCTAATAGAGAAGCTAGAAATCCTCCATTTTGCAAGACAGCTTTCTTATCATCTAACGTTGATTTTCTGCAACTGATTATACTGAGAAGTTGTCAATGGTATCGTTCCATTTATAATGGCTTTAGCGCATTCCATTAGAGTCATAATAAGCTCTTTTTTGGTTTTAGCTGTAACAGACTTTTGAATAGCAAAGGATGCGTTGCTTAGCGATAACAACACCGCAGCATTTCTTTTTATTTTTTTCTCCAAAGCTTTAGTCATTATAATGCTATCGTGTTGTGTCGTTGCGTTGTTGAATAACAAAATAAGTGTGAGGTGAAATGAATAGTAATTGTATTTATATGCTTTTACTTAGGTACATATAGTATCATAGGGAGATCCGATGTAAAGTTTCCCAAAAGTCTGTGTTGATCATTCGTTTGCTGAGTCATGTCTATTTGTAGACAAGAGTATGGTTTCTTTGTCGCGTCTTCAAAAGCCTCTTATACATATTTTACTCTTGAGGGAAAACATTGACGAGCCAAATAGAAAATCGAAGAAGCATCTCTAGGGTTTTTAAAAAGAAAAAAATAATGACTATTCAAGGAAATTGTACGATTCCCTTTTTAAAACAGATTCTGAACAATAAAAAAGACACTTATGTTCAAATGATGATTATGTTTGGTATACAGAGCATTGGCATCAACTTTACCAGAAACTTCATCCATGAGATCATCAATTATCAACCATCGGTTTTGTCCAACTTTGGGGAAACTCACTGTTATATATATTATTCCTTCATGGAAAATCACTCTTGGTACATCATCAAAGGCTTTTTGATAAGCTCCATAACATTAGTGAATTTCTACCGGTGGAGGATGAGCTATACTCTGACTAGCTTCAATCATTCGTAAAATCGCTTGCGCCTTCCCCGATCCAGTTGGTCCTGCAATCATTGCTGTAAAACGAGAGCTCATCCTTGGGTTATAATCTTCAGGTTTTTCATTCATCACAAAAAGAATATTTGTCATCCAACAGTAGTTTCATTTATGATTCTAACAGGAGATTTTCTCGCTGTTTGTATTTCCTCCGTAGCATTTTCATACATACTAAACTCAGTAACACCCCCAAAAGTAGAAAATCCAACGACAAATACGAAAGTCATCATAACTTTCAACGCTTTACGCTTCATACTTGGTAAAACATCTAGCAAATCACTCGTAGTACCATCGACGGTATCAGTTTCATTCATCGGTCTCATCTCAACATCTTCCTCTGTCGACATCTTAGCTTTCGATAACAATAAAATCATACAACGACTCATTCTTATACAATGTAGAGAGAGGAGAGAGAGAGGTGGGAGAGAGGTGAGAGAGAGGAGAGAGGGAAAGGAGAGAGAGAGGAGAGAGAGAGAGGAGCGAGAGAGAGAGGGGAGCGAGAGAGAGGGGAGCGAGAGAGAGGGGAGCGAGAGAGAGGGGAGCGAGCGAGAGGGGAGTGAGAGAGAGTGGAGCGAGAGAGAGGGGAGCGAGAGAGAGGGGAGCGAGCGAGAGGGGAGCGAGAGAGAGTGGAGCGAGAGAGAGGGGAGCGAGAGAGAGGGGAGCGAGAGAGAGAGGGGAGCGAGAGAGAGGGGAGCGAGAGAGAGGGGAGTGAGAGAGAGTGGAGCGAGAGAGAGGGTAGCGAGAGAGAGGGGAGCGAGCGAGAGGGGAGCGAGAGAGAGTGGAGCGAGAGAGAGGGGAGCGAGAGAGAGGGGAGCAAGAGAGAGAGGGGAGCGAGAGAGAGGGGAGCGAGAGAGAGGGGAGCAAGAGAGAGGGGAACGAGAGAGAGGGGAGCGAGAGAGAGGGGAGCGAGAGAGAGGGGAGCGAGAGAGAGGGGAGCGAGAGAGAGGGGAGCGACAGAGAGGGGAGCGAGAGAGAGGGGAGCGAGAGAGAGCGGAGCGAGAGAGAGGGGAGCGAGAGAGAGAGGGAGAGTGTGAGAGTGAGAGTGAGAGTGAGAGTGAGAGTGAGAGTGAGAGTGAGAGTGAGAGTGAGAGTTAGAGTGAGAGTGAGAGTGAGAGAGAGATAAAAACGTGTCAACAAAATTTAGATGCCATAAAGTATTAACTAGCAGCATATATCAACGGGGTACAACATTGCATAACGCTGGAGATCAAACCCACAAAAAAATTACTTGGTAGGGAGATCTGCTCATGTATTACTACTGATGAGCAACGAATGATTGTATGTTCCATGGAGGTCAAACTGAAACTGATTTTCAATGATCTGATAAAAGTTGAAAGACATTAATTCTTCACAGCAACTTTTTGTTGGTGCCCATTATGCCCTGATGGCTAAGATGCTTGGTAATTATTTACAAAATAACTTCAAGATCCTCTGCATTTTTTTATCTCAACCCTGAAGCAAACATCAAACAACAACAACAGTCAATTGTCAAACTAGCGAGCCATCGCTTTCATATGTCAAAGACATAGAACATAACATTTTCCACTTCTACATAAAAAAATAGTGCAAAACATGTGCATATCAGTGTTGGAATAAACTGGTGATACAGTAAAGCCTGGTTCACATACACATAGTAGATGCTCGCAATTGATCGCAGATCCTCGTATGACAATCTGCGATGTATGTGAACCAGGATTCGCAGTGCCTCGTACGATGTCGCATGCTGTCGCAGAGGCTCGTAAAAAAGTTCAGCTGAACAAATGGTAGGGCGTAAAATTTTCTTTCTCAAAAACCACAGTTAGGTCAAAATTACCCAGGTAAACATGACTGCCATCAAAAAGTTCTAATAAATAATAAAATTGTTATTGTTATTGTGCAGGATTTCACTATGTGTATGGTAGCCTGGTCTACCTGCACAACCTCTCCAGGTCGGCGATGACTTACTGGTGCTCTGATAGCAACAACAACTAGCTGCAGGTCGATTGCCTCCTTAACAGTGCTGCATAGTCACTGTCGGTAGGGGTCGAGCTGACTGGTTGAGCTGGCTATCCTAGACAGTGGTAGCGGTCGAACATTGAAGGTCGAATTAGCTAAGGCTTATTCTGACCGGCAGAGGTTCGGCGCCTACTTGTCTTGTTACAACTTGTAGTGCAAGGTGTCAGTAGACTTGTGTGTACTGATGCGCAGTGAAGCTATGGTTTACTAGACAAAGAACTTCTGAGAGTGTGCTAGGCTTACTCTGACTTTATTCATGGTTTACATCAATATTTATATAATAGAGAACACAAGGTTGGATAGAATACACAAGATGAACTGCAGGCCACGTCTGGCATGAATCAATTAGCAAATAAAATAGTAGTGTGTACAAGTAGGTTGGCTCTAGCTGTATGGATGAGTGAGCAAGCACATGTTTCACAGTAATGATAACGACAGGACAATACATAGAGATAATAGACATGGACTGTATACATAGAACGATATAAAATAGAACAGTTAATGGCGCCGTCCGTCACATTATTATCATTGTTTAAGTATAAATATTAACTATCATTTATTATTAATTTTCCAAATTAAATATTATGATAGTTTGTTCAAATGTATAAATATACATATTTTCTGTAAATTTTTATATGATAGCATAATTATTATATTATAAAAAAATTATATATTAAGAAATGGTAAAAAATAATAATGCACCATTGAACACCAATTAAAAACTTAATTGAAAAAATATGGAGCAATATTTAATTATAATATGAGTAAAAATACAATGAAATTGTTAGAATTGTTAAAAATAATAAATAGGATGGTGTAATTGAACAATGATAATTCATTTAGTATATATACAGTAGTTGGTCAGTGAAGACAGGCTTCGAGATTATGTGAAACATTTGCGTCTACCCCCCCCCCCCCCCCTCCCACACCCCCTCCCCCCCCCCCCCCCGCCCCCACCCCAAGACCTCCACCCCTTTTCTTGTCAACAACCAGGCTAGAGACAACCCCTGAGCCTTTCTCCCTCCATATCTATATAAATTCCCCCATAAAATGGATACCGAGTACCCCGGCCCTGTATAGACCCTATATAACATATATAACCTACTCCGGGTTACCCCGGGTGTACCCCGGGTCAGCTACCTCTGGACAGTACGCAAAGAAGTTGATTTAGGTAACCTCGGGCCTATAGGACTGGATGCCCACCTCAGAAAGTGAATGAGCAGAGTGCAGTAGCCTGGAGAACAGACTAAGAAGTTAGATGCCCTAATATGGAGTGGAAATGTTCCAAGCCAAGAAAAGAGCGACAAAAGTAGCCCAGCCTACTTTGCCATGTGTTCGCTGTTGTGATTGGATTGCTTTGTTTACCAAATGTATATTATGTGTTTTGATTGGTGTATTATTCTTATTGCATTATGTGATTGGTTCACCCTAATAAGGGGGTGAACTTTCCTCTGATTCTCCTATAAAAGGAGCTCTTGTGCTACCTTACAAGCAGAAGTCTTGAGGATCTTGTGAAGTATCTTACTTGTATTGCTAAATGGATTGGATTAAATAAAGTATTATTCATAGAAACTTTGTTATTGTGTGTCTGGGTCCGAGGATCCCGTGAGTTTGATAACGTCAATTTGGAGTGGACTCCGAGTTAGTGAAGAAGTTTCGGAATGATACCCTTGCGTCAGTAGTAGAAAGCACAAAACTACTACATTGGTGGCAGCAGTGGAATACAGGCGAACAGAAAGACACAATGGAGAAGGAGAAGGCAATGTACCGACTCACATTCCAAGCCATCATATTATGCATAACACAACATTTGCTGAATCTGAGTGCGTTATATGGAGAGATTTCCCCTATTCAATATAGACCTTACTGGTGAAAAGGTAAGAATTAAAAAAAAATTTATTTAGTAGGAGTCAAAAAATAAAAAAACTTATAATTATTCTACATTACTGTTTAACCACCTATACTAATACATAGCTCTTTATTTTTGTTAATTACGAAATTAAAAGCAGTAAGAGTAAAAGACTTCGTTCTGGAGACCTGTCATCAATACATCAGAGAAGATGTTATTGTCTAGGACAGGGATGGGCAAACCGCGGCTCTTTGGCCACATGCGGCTCTTTTGCATCCTGACTGCGGCTCTTTTGCTGTTGCAAAATCTCACGCGTGCTCGACAGTTTACGAAATTCGCCTTTTTTGGCTGTTTACACATATGCAAAGCTGCATTGGGTGTACCAGAAATTGTTAATGAATCAGACAACTATTTCTACGAATTCCCCTCTTTTATAAGACATGACTGATAGGGGATTCCCCTTTAGTGGCAGTAAGCAGCAAATAGTCCTAGTTGTTTTATTGTTGTCAAACATTTTGATCATTTGGTCATTGCACAAGTAGCAAGACAGACATGGCGTCAAGGAAGCGAACCTTTCAAGTCAAACCTACAACGTCAAAAAGAAATACAAACGAGTTGACAAGACAATTTAATGACTCACAGACAAAGAACTATGCATTTATTTTCCATAATGGAAGACCAACATGTTTAATCTGTCATGATTCTTTTGCTGTCAATAAAAAGACAAACCTACAATGGCACTATGAATCTAAACATCACAGCTTTCATGCAACATATACGCTAGGGTCAGATGCTCGAAAGATTAAGGTGGCAAGTCTTCAATCTGCCCTGTCAGCTGCTCAAGGAATGATGCAGGCTTTCTCTGCTGAGGAAAAGAGCATAACTGTTGCTTCTCTCAAAGTTGCAAACATTCTCGTGAAAGCGATGCTACCATACACTCACTGTGAAATTGTCAAAGACTGCATGGTCGCCATGTCAGAAAGTCTTTTTCTAGATAAGAAAGAAATCACAGACAAACTGAAGAAAGTTGCTTTATCTCGGCGAACAGTGACAAGGAGAATAGAGGATATCAGTAAACAGCTGCATCAAAACTTGATTAAAGCTGTCAAGGATGCGGAGTGTTACTCCATCGTTTTGGATGAATCAACAGACATAACCGACATAGCACAGCTGGCAGTCTTTGTAAGGTAGGTATAATTGTGTTGAACATTCCGGGATATTGAATTGTAGCTATGGATTCACCATTAATGAATTAATTACGTGTACATGCAAATATATCTGAACGTGTCTGCATGTGAAGTGCGCAAACATAATTTCAGTTTATCCCTCTTTTTTGCAGGTTTTTTGACGGTGAAAAGTTTCGTGAAGAGCTTCTCACACTGATTGGTCTGCATGGTGATACTACAGGTGCCACAGTTCATAATGCACTGGTCAAGTCTCTGAGTGACATGGATATTCCATTACAGTCGTGTGTGTCAGTCGCTACCAATGGTGCCCCATCAATGGTGCCCCATCAATGGTTGGGAAACAGCAGGGTTTGGTGGCCAGGTTGAAGAAAAATGTCGACAGCTTGATGACATTTCACTGTATTATTCACCAAACAGTTCTCTGCGGAAAACTAGATGGGGCATTCCAGGATTTGATGACAATTTCCATGAAAATGATCAATTTTTTCAAGGCACAATCTGCTCTATGACACAGAAATCTTCGGGCATTCTTAGAAGAGCAAGATACTGATTACCAAGATTTGTTAACTCACAATAACGTCCGATGGTTAAGCAAAGGTAATGCGCTTTCCAGGATTTGGTCCCTTCACAAGGAGTTGCTTTCATTCCTAACTTCCTGCATTAAGAACACTGCACAGTCATACATCGCAATGCTCAGCTCCACTGCAGATATGGCAAACCTTGCTTTCCTTGTTGACATGTGTGAACATTTGAATGAACTGAATCTTCAGCTTCAAGGTAAAGACAAAACTGTCATCGAACTGCTATCCTCAGTAGAGTCATTTCAGCTGAAACTGGAGCTGTTCAAGAATGATCTGAGAAGCAATCAGTTTCAGTTTGAAACATTGAAGTCATACTTAGCTGAGAATGAAGATGCTTGTATCTCCGACACCTACATCCAGTTCATAGAAAAGCTTGAGAAAGAGTTTACCTAGCGATTTTCACAGTTCAAAGAGATAAGGCATACAATAAAACTAATCAAATCACCAAAGACACGCAATACCAGTGGTGAGTGGATTGGAGAGGGGTGTTCTGCATTCCAGAACCACCAAATATCCGTAGCAAATCTACAACGAGAGTTATGCCAGCTGAAAGCAGAAGATCCGGAGATAGCTGCCCAATTCTAAACTCTGGCTACCACAAGGGTCGAGTACCCTAATCTCTCAAAACTAGCTAGAACACTACTGACAATCTTTGCAGCAACATACATCTGTGAGTCAGCCTTTTCACACATGAACCATGTGAAAAGCAAGCTACGTACAAGACTGACACATGAGCACCTGGAGCAACTTCTGAGAGTGGCATTGACAGAAAGTGAGCCAAACTATGATGAGATAGTTCGAACCTATAAGCAAACACATACCTCTCATTGAACATTGGTACCAGTTCTGAACATTCAGTTGTTATTGTTGAATACATGTACATGTATTTGCTGATGCACAATAAACTTGTATTACTGATGATAAATACATCCAATGTTTTATGCCAAATAAAAATGGTGTTTTCTATTTTTAAAAAAATCGCATTGTGCGGCTCACTGGTGTCGAGCCATGCTTGAATTCGGCTCTTTGCTGAAAAAGTTTGCCCATCCCTGGTCTAGGAGAAGGCAATGTACCAACTCACATTCCAAGCTATGCTATTATGCATTACACAACATTTACTGCAGACACTATATATCTTAATACACTTTATTATATACTTTATTACATTTGCCATTAACCTTTCCAAGATATTTTATAGTATAAACATTCAATATACTTGTTATATAATAAATGTATATAATCATACGACGATTCATTTTTATTCAATGTAGACATGAATATAGCCATAAATATGTACATAATTACACATATATACATGAATGTACAGAAACTAAAAAAATTATTTACACTCAAGATGCCATAAGAGATCAAATAATGTAAAAAACTATCAAAAATTAAATGCCATAAAGTATTAACCCGCTGCTCCAATCAACGCCGTAAAACATTGCATTCGCACCGGGGAATTATCCCACAAAAAAGCACTTGGTAGGGAGATCTGCTCATATATTACTACTATTGTGAACTGTTTACTGATGTTATATTGTGAACTGCTTACAGGTGTTATATTGTAAACTGTTTACAGGTGTTATATTGTGAACTGTTTACAGGTGTTATATTGTAAACTGTTTACAGGTGTTATATTGTCAACTGTTTACAGGTGTTATATTGTAAACTGTTTACAGGTGTTATATTGTGAACTGTTTACAGGTGTTATATTGTAAACTGTTTACAGGTGTTATATTGTCAACTGTTTACAGGTGTTATATTGTGAACTGTTTACAGATGTTATATTGTAAACTGTCTACAGGTGCTATATTGTCAACTGTTTACAGGTGTTATATTGTAAACTGTTTACATGTGTTATATTGTCAACCGTTTACAGGTGTTATATTGTGAACTGTTTACAGGTGTTATATTGTCAACTGTTTACAGGTGTTATATTGTCAACTGTTTACAGATGTTAATAATGTGATTGCTTAAGATAAAACTGTAAATATTTGGTTGCAGCTCTTTACCAGATAAAACTTACTGAAAGTACAACCAAAAATGGCTGACTTTTCTTATGTTGAGAGGTTAGCCAGAGAATACAAAAGACAAGCAGAAGGTTCTGGTCTTTGGGTGGATTATATAAAGGTATACATAACCTACGCATACTGTGCATTAACACTCAATCATAGTAAAACCATGTGCCACACAGACTTGGTACTATACTTTCTCTCAGTATAGAGTCCAATAGAGTATGTAGTCAGATATGAAATGTGCGGTTTATAGAGATAGAAAATAATTCCCAATGAAAGAACCATTACAAAACCTTTGTGTTAGTAGAGGTATCAGTTGAGTGTGCTTTGTTGTAGGCTCATGGCTTGGCAAACTTCTGCGTAGCCAAAGGCTGTAGAGAGAGCCGACTCCTTGTATATGAAATAGAAGAAAGCTGGTACAGAGGTAGACATCCTCTCAGTTTCAAAGAACATCAGCAGCTTATTGACTCGCACAAGTGTAGACTCAGATCCTACAGAGATCAAGTCTGGCTCGACTACAATAAACTAGAGACTGAGGTGACAACACTAAATTTGTTTAATATATTCAGGGAAGTGAACTTGGAGAACGCTGAGTCGCTGGCCTATAAGATATTTGAAGGTAGCAAACAGTGTAGTGAAGGGCTGATAGAAACCTCTAAACAAATCATTGCTTGCAGTGTACAGCTGCTAGAGCGCATCGGTTTGACAGCTTCTTGTAACTTTGCTGTAATTGGCTTGGGCTCTATAGCTAAAGGGGAAGCGACTCCATATTCAGACTTGGAATATGGTTTTATCGTTGAGCGAGATGACGAAGGCTACTTTGAAAAACTAGCTGTGGACACCTACTTCAGAATTGGCAATCTCTGTGAAACTCCTCTCAAACATTTTGACATTTCCCATTTGAAAGTTCCTAAAAGTGAACCACCAATTATCTCTGGGACCATCGCGGCAGGTTACAGAATAGATGGACTGACAGCAAAGGCAGGTAATATTCCAACAGGAAATGGTAGAGAGGGAAGTAAAACACTGACACTTACAGTAGACAAACTTATGGAACTCTACTAGTCTTCAGCAGTGGCTCCGTTTGATGGAATGGCTGGAGACATGTCGGACATGCTATCTTCTACTGCCGTTATCTACACCAACGAAGGAGAAACTTCACAGCTTTATCGGGATTTTGTCACAGCTAGAACAGCATTGGAAGAACCAAAGGGTAAAACTAAGACTGTGGTCAATAAAAAAAGATGGCAAACATTTCGATTACCATGGGGCTATCATAGAACTCTCTGTAGGAATCGGCAAAGATCTAGTGTCAACTTCCTGTCAACAATTTATAGCAGCGCTATCTCGGAGAAATGTTGGAACTGGTGATGTCAAAAATATGTAGAACTTTGCAGCTATCTCCTGTACCACATGGGCTATTACAAACCTGCACTCAGTTACTTACAGTGGCTCATCGGGAACAAGAGGCAAAATTCAGGACTTTTGAAGCTGCTGGCAGCTCACTGCATGAAAGAGGCTGGAGAATATGGAGACATGAAACAGATGGTAATGGAGGTGAGGTTTCTGTTTTCACTGATTGTTTTTATCATAACATGATTGACTAGTAGCATGCATTTCATGTATATTTTACATTGTAAAATGTTTCAAGTATTGCTAATTGTCATTCACAGTTAACAAACTTAACTTTGCTGAGACAACAAATGTTTGTAAGCACGGTGTACGAAGAAGCCGGCCTCTTCGTAATAGATAATAGTTTTGATATTTTGATTGAAGGCAAAGCAGCAGTTAGAGGAGGAATATGGTGGGTCCTATGATCCTGAAGTAAAACAGGAGGATGTTTGGTCAGTCTAAGTAGTAATATATGAGCAGATCTCCCTACCAAGTGTTTTTTTGTGGATTACACCTAGGGGTGAAAGCAATGGGTTACGGCGTTGGATGGATTCGCCGAGTTTATATTGTATTTTATTTGAGGGGCATTTGAGTGGCATTTAAGTGGCATTTGAGTTTTGATTTTTTTTTACCTAATTTGAACTTATATGATGTATAGATTTTGAATGTATGGTATTTAAGTTTTTGATAATTTTTTACATAACTCGAACTCATATAGTATTTTGAGAGAGAGGAGAGAGGAGTTATATCTAGCTTGAATAAATACATTTATTACATAATAAGCAGGGGTAAACCTTCCCATATAATATAGCTAGGGTCAGTAAAGACTAAGTAATACAAAGCACCAGGTCTTGTAATGATAATCAATGCAAAGTCTTTTTCTTTACATTGCATCTTAAAAAATCCTCAAATTAGCTTCTATATGGTTAAAATTTACAGTATTTGGGAAATAATTGTAATAGAAAACATTATATCTATTAAAATTTACTGTAAATTTTATGTAGTACAAAGTACTATAACCTTCATTTATTCACTTGAGACTACATATCATCGGCATTTTGAGATCAAGTCTATATATATATATATATATACGATGAATGATTTTTTGTATTATATATACATAGTTATAGTAACTATTCTAAAAAGAAGACTATTATGAAGGTTTTTATTTAAGCCAAAGTAGGTTCGGTAGATACTCCATCAGGACACACTCGTCTTTTAGCATAAAAATATGTGAGTCCTCGCTTTATTTGCTTGTATGTCAACATTTTTTTATCCTTTACTACAAATCCTCGATTTTTACCCATAAACGACCTTTTTGTGTTCAATACATTTAGATAACTGTCTTTGTTCAATTGATTAATTCGTTTGTTCAAACCTTTTGAGCTAAACTTGTTTCCTTTTTCTCCCCAGCAATAATAGGATTTAGAGTTAAGAGCAACAATTCCATCTCCGGTAAATTCCTCTTTAAACAATCCAGGTGTTCTTTTTCCATGTTTTAGTACTTTTTCACAACATTCTTGCATGCTCCATTCTAAACCCATTGTTTTGATTCTTAAAAATTCATCTCTATGTTTGTCACAGTATGGTCGTGGAAACCAATCACCATATTCATCGTAAAACTCTTTTTTCATACTTGGTTTTACCAGTGTTTCTAATGTTCCGCTCAACGCCATGTATGCGCTATCTGTATCCATTTCAACATATTGAAAATCACTTCTGTCAATATATCTATAAATAAAAAGATTGCTTCAATTATTTGGAAGTTTTACTTACTTATACATGATAATAGTAGGGAATTAGGTTTTACTTACTTATCCATAAAGTCGTAGTAAAACTGTAGCATTCTCAGTTTAGCATACTGTAGCACGGAGAAACCCAAGTGTACTGGAACATTCATAGTTAGCTGAAATGATGGTGATACTGATTAGCAAAGTAAACTTGTGGAATATAAATTTTGAATTGCAAAATAATTGTTTTAAAACTTACTAGCTGTTTACAGGTTACGATTTCATAAAAATCATCTGCTATCTCTTCCATGGAGATAAATTTGTTTCCTTTGATACGAAATGAAGCTTTTCTGGCGCCTTCGATGAACTTGATGGTGGTATGTTTTTCTTTATCAGTGATTGTTTTTCCATAAGCAGCATTTCCTACCAACTTGCTAGTAGTAGCGAGTAATTCTTGACTAGGGTCTGCATCTCCCATTCTCCTAGCGTCTGAAACCGATGTTCCAAAAGCTTCAAAAGCTTTTCTAGGAATATATTCTATTAGCTGATAAACTTTGGTGACTTTCAATCCTTGTTTCAAGTGCCATTTCAACAAAGGACTCATTAGCAATATCTTATCTCCGTACATACTTCCAACTAATGAGCGTTGAGGAGTCTTTAAAAAACCTTCGGCTTCAGCAAAGACTTTCATTTCATCGCTCAAGTGTTCTCTGGTTAACATCGTATTTTTAAAAATCGGAGGCATTTCGGAGAACTTTTCTTCCTCTTCCTCAGGAACTTCGATGTCACATTCAACAAATCCGAAGAATTCTTCTGATTGAACTCTCTCCAACACTTCTTCTTGATTCAGCTTTTTTTCAAGTATTTTAGGGTAGAAAGAATTGTAAAACGTGTTGACAAATTTTTGTAAATTTGTATGAGTTTTTACACGCTTCATCCAGTCACACTCCCAAATCGAGATTACAGTGTAACCTAATGCTCGAAGATATTCTTCATTTTCCATCGTAGTTTTAAACAGATTTGCTTTTGATTTTCTTCCACTAGCTTGAAGCTCTTGCTCTTTAGCGTTGTTATAAGAGCAGTCGTGTCCATGCCAAAAACATCCGTGGAATTGAAAGACATGTCGATTTTCAACACAGAATCCATCAACTGGTAATCCTCGCTGTCCGAGAGTAACTTCTCCTCCATTGAGCTGATGTCTGATATTGATTTTTTTTGAGAACATTTGGAACTGTAACCAGCTATGAGCTATCTTGCTAAATTTTACTGGTTCAGCGACAAAGGAGTTTTCGATTTTTCTTCTTCGAGGATAGCCTGTAGGCATTGATTGCATCATACACCATAAATAGAGCGCATTTGCATCAACTCCATAGATTCTATCACAAACCTTTGCTTCTTTTCCCAACCAATGTTCTCTAATTTTAGTTATACCTTTTTCGTGATATCTATGCATCACTAGACTTGGCCCACCAACTATGTTTTTCTTTATTAGAGGATAAAGTTCTGCATTGCAGTTGTCAAGCAGACAAATTGGGAGAGTCTGACGAAACGAGTTACCAAGTTCATCAAAATTCAAGTATGTAGAGAGGTATGGAGGGGGTGGTTGAGGAGCTTTGTTAAACATCCATCGAATCGCTAATCCTGGTAAAGATATACCATCTTTTAACATATCAATCCCATGCTCTCTGTAGATCGATCTTTGTCTTTCCAACGCTTGAACAAATGGTTTTACATCCAAGTTGTTGTATCATTTTAAAAAATCCCTCATTGTCTTCATGTCGTTATTTTTCCATGCTTCTTGACAAATTATGTACTCTTCTTCACTGATATTCTTTTGTTTTAAAGAACTGTAAAAAGCTTCTCTTGGAGGTAGATGTTCTTGATTAAGTTGTTCCAAGTCTTTCATCCATTCATAAGGAAAAAATCCTTTTCCGGCTTCACATTTGTATGCTTTGAGATACATTTCATAGCTATATCCTGGAGCGATGAAGTTTGTACAATCTAAAAACAAAAAAGATCCTATTCCGATAACAGGCATCTTGGTTCCTTTTTTTATAACAAAATCAAAATCTGTGTCGGAGACATCTTTCAATTTTTGAAGCAGTTTTCCTTTCATCACATTGACATCATAAGTCTGTGAATTGAAACCTAGAATAGGGAGTTTTTTCATATAGCTGTACAAATCATCCAGAACTTTTTCAGCTCCTGTTCTACGTCTGAAACGATTTTTTTCAAAATCACTACGAAACTTTTCTTCAGCTTCTTCCAGTCATTGTAATTCACCTTCTATCTGTTTTATGATTCGCGAAAATTGTTTTTCCAATCGGCTATATGATTCTTCACTGATATCATCCAAGTATTCAATGAACCTTCCAACGCATTCATCATCATCCCCTTTATTGACAATACAACACGGGTTGTTGAAGCCTGGTACGTTTGAACAAATTGAAATACTTAAAAGTTTATGCTCATTCGTGTAAATGGTTGTGTCTGTATCTCGATCTTTTTCGCAATTAGGTAACAAACACTCTATGTCGAATGTTGCAAAAAATGGATAGTATCTCAAGGAATCATCTGACCCGATATCTATCCCGAATTGAACCTTCAGTTTGTCGAATATTGTAGCAGTAGGACTGTATTGCCCTCCAGAAAACTGCATAGTTGTTGCCTCTGAGATTGAACATCTGTGTCTTTTCAGATTCCCCAATCTGTCATAACAAGTAGAACAGGTTGGACATCTGTAGGCTTTGACATATCCTTCCAAGTTTGTAATAAGACTGAAGTGATTGATATAAAGATCCAAATATAGATTCTCCTTATAACTGGAGTTTGAATTCCAAATAACTGTTGAAGTCATATCATCATTTAAAGAAAACACTGTTATCTTCAGTTGAAATGCTCGCTCCAAAAGCAATAAATCAGCTTCTGTCACTCCTTTCCCATCACACCTTTTACCACTATCACCATAGATGAAACTATGATATTGTTGTTGGTACTCCTTCACCTCCTTAATTATCGGATCTTTTGCAATTCCACCGTTTTTTTGTAGTTCTTTGTGTAATGCTAGACATCTAAAAAAACAATGATTGTCGGTAATTCGTTTTCCTTTTGTGTTTTTTAACATGGTTCGTATGTGTCTGTTGTTAATGAGGTGAGAGGGTAAATGCTCTGGTGGTGATCCAACTTTTCCCATTCCGAGTAGTTTGTAGAAATAAAACGAAATGTTTGTGATTAACATCAATCTCCAAGTCGTATTTGGTCTCCGTCTCAAGCTATTTGTACGATGATCAGTCTCCATAACATCAACAAAGAAGTCATCAAGATCTCCTTCAGTTTCAATCAGTTTAGCTTTTGGATATACGGTAGCATTGTTTGATGATGAGTGAAAGTATCGGAGTTCACCATCATTTTTATTTTCTAGTATACAACCTACGCTACAGTTGACTTTTGCTCTCGAGCTCAATTGTCTCCAAACTTTTTTTAGCAATTCTAACACTCTTGAATCATGATAGTCATTTTGGTAGGTGTCAGCTTGGTCTCTTGGAATCCCATCCCAAAGTCTTACATTTAAAAGTTCTATGACTTTTCCAGCTCTATGTTTCGTTTTCATAGCTCCCCAATATCTAGCTATCAAATCATCCCATTCTTCATCTTGAAAAGTTGGAGCTGTGCTATCATCAACAATACCTAGGGTTGATGCTCGGGTAGGTCTTTCAAAATTTAAATCTTCCATTTCTTCTTCTTCTTGTTCTTCCTCTTGTGCTTCTTCCTCTTCTTCTTCTTCTTCTTCTTCTTCATTTTCTATCATTGGATCATTCTCATTTTCTTCAACTATCTCCTCCACAACCGGCTCTATATCTTGAGCCATTATGCTAGTCTTTGGTGGTGAAGGCTCAGCGCCAAATCCTATTTGATTGATTGTTTCATCGGGTAAACGAAAACAAATGAGATTTTCTTCTAACCATTTCCAATTAGGGGAAATTTCAGGGTTTTTTTCTTCTACATTCTCCTCCCGATAATTTAAACTTTGTCTAGAATAGAAATGTTAACACATAATAGTTGTTCTATAAAACATTCACATACATTTTTGTATGAAATGTAACAGAAGAAAAAATGACTTAAACATCATTATCAATTAATTTTTAAAATGGAATTAGGAAAAAAGGCTCAAACATTATTATTAGTTAGGTTTTTAAAAACTTACTGTGTACTATGACATGAATTCCCAACTCCCTCTTTTACATTAATTCTCTGATATTCTGAGTCCTGTCTACAATAAAGAGATAACGCATTATTTTTGCTGATTCATGAGATGACTATAAAAAACAGCAAAAAAATTACTCTACTAACGTTATTAATTTATGATTTTAAAAACTTACTGCTTATCAAAGGCTATTGTATTTTCAGTAGTTGCTGAAACTTGAAAAGTCGAAGGTTTGTCTTGAAAAGCATTTTCAAGTTCCATCTCCATTTCATTTTCATATTCAGCATTGCATTCATCATTCATGTATTCATTATCAGCGTTTGAAAAACTGATATCATTTTGATTTTTCATGAGCCATTCCCATTCCTTATGTATGTCTACATCAGTATCATCCTCTTCTGTTTCCATACCACTATAATAACAATAAAATCATTACTTTTTAATAGAAGTGACAATAGCACATAAAAAGGTAAGTTAAATGTCTCAGCTAATAAATTTTACCTTGTGAATAAAACTCCTAGTAGTCAGTTGGTATATTATATAGTGGATGTTGAGGCTTCAGTTACTGTTGTTAGAAGGAGTGATTTATTGTGTGAAAGCATTACTTTTTAAGTAGACAAAAAATTAAGTGAGATAATTAAGTCAGATAATTAAGTCTTAAGTTCAATGAAAATTTTCAAATTCACGCAGAAAAACTTTTAATAGTCAGTGGATGTAGTAGTAGATGTTGCTCCTCCAATCACTGTTGTAGAACTGGATGCTTTCTGTGTGAAAACAGTGGCTCTTAAATAGGTAAAGTTGCACTGGTTGAACTCTATGAATACCAACCTTCTTTATAATATAACTATGAATCAGAATTTTGTCCACGCGAAAACCAATGCTTTCGCGGGAATAAATAATTTATTTTCACGCGAATGGAAACCGTTGCTTTCGCGGGAATAAATGCTTTGTTTTCACGCGAATGGAAATCGTTGTCTTCGCGGGAATAAATAATTTATTTTCACGTGAATAGAAACTGTTGCTTTCGCGGGAATACAAATTTTATTTTCACACGGATACAAACCAATGCTTTCGCGGGAATAAATAATTTATTTTCACGCGAATAGAAACTGTTGCTTTCGCGGGAATACAAATTTTATTTTCACGCGGATACAAACCAATGCTTTCGCGGGAATAAATAATTTATTTTCATGCGAATAGAAACGGTTGCTTTTGCGGGAATAAATAATTTATTTTCACGCGAATAGAAACTGTTGCTTTCGCGGGAATACAAATTTTATTTTCACGCGGATACAAACCAATCCTTTCGCGGGAATAAATACTTTATTTTCACGCGAAGGGAAACCGTTGCTTTTGCGGGAATGAATAATTTATTTTCACGTGAATAGAAACTGTTGCTTTCGCGGGAATACAAATTTTATTTTCACGCGGATACAAACCAATGCTTTCGCGGGAATAAATACTTTATTTTCACGCGAATGGAAACCGTTGCTTTCGCGGGAATAAATAATTTATTTTCACGCGAAAGCATTGGTTTGTATTCGCGTGAAAATAAAATTTGTATTCCTGCGAAAGCAACGGTTTCTATTCGCGTGAAAATAAATTATTCATTCCCGCGAAAGCAACGGTTTCCCTTCGCGTGAAAATAAAGTATTTATTCCCGCGAAAGCATTGGTTTGTATCCGCATGAAAATAAAATTTGTATTCCCGCGAAAGCAACAGTTTCTATTCGCGTGAAAATAAATTATTTATTCCCGCGAAAGCAACTGTTTCTATTCGCATGAAAATAAATTATTTATTCCCGCGAAAACATTGGTTTGTATCCGCGTGAAAATACAATTTGTATTCCCGCGAAAGCAACAGTTTCTATTCGCGTGAAAATAAATTATTTATTCCCGCGAAAGCAACGGTTTTCATTCGCGTGAAAATAAAGTATTTATTCCCGCGAAAGCATTGGATTGTATCCGCGTGAAAATAAAATTTGTATTCCCGCGAAAGCAACAGTTTCTATTCGCGTGAAAATAAATTATTTATTCCCGCAAAAACATTGGATTGTATCCGCGTGAAAATAAAATTTGTATTCCCGCGAAAGCAACAGTTTCTATTCGCGTGAAAATAAATTATTCATTCCCGCGAAAGCATTGGATTGTATCCGCGTGAAAATAAAATTTGTATTCCAGCGAAAGCAACAGTTTCTATTCGCGTGAAAATAAATTATTTATTCCCGCGAAAACATTGGTTTTCGCGTGGACAAAATTCTGATTCATGGTTATATTATAAAGAAGGTTGGTATTCATAGAGTTCAACCAGTGCAACTTTAGCTATTTAAGAGCCACTGTTTTCACACAGAAAGCATCCAGTTCTACAACAGTGAGCGGAGAAGTAACATCTACTACACTTTCCATTGCAACTACTAGAAACTTTCTCTTTATAAAAGGTAAAATTTAAAAAATTTATTATTCCCTACCTAGCAAAGATCAAAATTAGTTTAGCTATAATGTAAAGTATGAAATAAATAATCTTTTAGTTCCACATGAAAAGCTGAATTATATATTATTTCTTTTTTAGAATACTATGGAGGATTTTTCTGCTTCTTACACGGATTTAAAGCCAGTCGAAAACAAACAAAAAACATTCAAAACACCCTCCAAAAGAAAAAACTCTAACTCTGTCACAAAAGAAGCAACAATAAAGAGACGAGCTCTTCCAAAACTGGTTTTACCCACAACATCAAACAATATGGAACAAAAAGAATTGCTCACTGATGCTGACAGAGCTCTCAAGATGGCCAAATCTCTCCAAAAATGGAAGGCATGTGATTTGAAAAAGATTGGAGGGTTTCTTACACTAGCATCACTTCCTGTTCCATCAGTTTTGCAAATCGTTTCCATTGAACAGAGTACTGGTGCATACGGAAATTACTACATTCTCACTTATCTTGATAATTCAACTGGAGCGAATTTTCAGAAAGTCGTTTGCCCAAGTAGAGTAGTTGAAAGCTTCAATGTTGATAACTACCCATTACCTTTCAACATTTTGTACTTGGGTGAGATGGAAAACTCAAAAAAACCAGAGACTACTTACTACAATGTCAAACGTATCAGCACAAAACGCTTAACCACAATGGAAGCTACTGCTGAAGCTGAAAAACTGAGAAAAATGAGTGAAGAAGAACTCAAACTCGCTTACGACATCGAGTATCTCAGCAATTTCAAAGATTGTTCCATTTTTGCTTACATCGAAGTTGTAGAAAGATTCATTCCTTTCCGATTCAATGGAGAAGAATCCATTGTAAATTGCATTCGCTATGTCGCTGAAAAGAATGGAAAAAGAGAGACGAGAACGCTTTTACTACCGATCAGATACAACGAGGAAGCTAAAAGATGTGCACCTGGTGTGATGATTTACAAAGGAAAAAAACAGAGTAAGTATGGAAATCCTATTCCTTACCACAATGTTGTCTTCATTTCTTCAACCAACGCTAGTGATTGGGAGCAATATTGCACACAAACAAATTCCAATGAGGTGCTAACAAAAACGAATAATGAGGATGAAGTTCTTAAGGAATTCCTAGAAAACGAATTACAAGATTTTGATGAACAGCTTGGTGTTGATGGTATGTAAACTCAATATCAAATGCTGACAACAGGTAGTCTCAAGCGGATAATGAATGTATAAAAAAAGCCTGTGTATTGATTGACATTACAAGTTGTACTGTTTTGTATTACTTACTATTTACCGACTCTAACTATATTATATGGAGAGATTTTCCCTACTTATTATACAATAAGTGTATATAATCATATAATGATTCATAGAAAAGTCTAAAGGTTCTCAAGTGATTAACTCACCAAAAGTTCCGGTTTGCAAAATATTTGAAGATCTTCCTATCCCAAGCATTATACGAGTGACTGTACTTTTTTATCCAGTTGAAATAGCTAAAAACTTCAGTTACTTAGTATTTACTGACTCTAGCTATATTATATGAGATTTTCCCTACTTATTACACAATAAATGTATATATTCACATATTGTTTCATTTTTAATCACTGTATTTATTCATTGTAGATATATTTCCTCTCTCTCCTCTCTCTCAAGATATCATATGAGTCGGAATTACAAAAAATTATCAAACCTTAATTGCCTCACATTCAAAATCTAGACACCCTATGAGTTATAATTATGTATACAATTATGTAAAAAATTAGCATAACTTAAATGCCATACATTCAGAATCTATATACCATATAAGTTCAAATTAAGTAAAAAAATAATCAAAACTCAAATGCCACTTAAATGCCACTCAAGTACCCCTCAAATAAAATACAATATAAACTCGGCGAATTCATCCAACGCCGTAACCCATTGCATAACCCCAGATTATGACCCCACAAAAAAACACTTGGTAGGGAGATCTGCTCATATATTACTACTAGTCTACAACAGTCTGGGTGTTGTTTTCTGTACAATGAGTGAATACAAGGAGGCTCTAGAATATTTCTACAAAGCTCTTCATTTAAATGTAAAAATTTTTGGCATTGAGCATATTCAGACTGCTAACAGCTACTACAATATTGCAATTGTCAACAGAGATTTGCGGAACATCAATTCTGCCATTAGATATTACATCAAATTGCTGAATATGAAAAAAGCAATATATGGTGCTGCTGTAAATCGTGAAGATATAGCAAACAGTTACTGCGGTGTTGGTAGTAGTTACAAGCATTTGCGGGAATATGAATTGTCACTTAATTATCACTTCAAAGCTCTGGAGATGAGAAAGGCTGTGCATGGAGTAACCAGTAACCATCCAGATATAGCTGGCAGCTTGCACAATATTGGTAATGTGTACAATGACAAGCAGGGTTATAAGTTGGCATTGGATTATCTCCATCAGTCACTTCACACGTTCCAAGCAATCCATGGTACTGCAGTTAATCATCCAGATATAGCCAGATGCTATGAAAATATCGGAATTTCGTACAATGGTTTAGGCAATCATACATCAGCGCTAGAATATCACATTGAAGCGCTTGAGATAAGAAAAATTGTTTATGGAGAGACTGCTGACCATGCAGAAATAGCAGCTAGTTACCTCACAGTTGGCAGTTGTTTTGAATGCCAAAACAATTTCCGTTCATCCCTGGATTGTTATATAATGGCAAAAGCTATGTTTCAGGCTACCAATAGTAACCATCCATGTATAGCTATATTGATTGCGAAGATTGGGTTGCTGTCTTTGGTGCTACAGCAATAAACTGATCTGTCTGTCATATTAGGCCATAAGTCTGGCCCAGCTAATAGCATTATGGATAGTTTTTTTTGGTAGTTTCTTACAGCTATTTGCTTCTTGGAGATGTTTTGACAGCCAGTACCAAAGGTCTTGCGCTTGCAGTTGTAGTACAGTGTATTACTGTTTGGTATGGCCAAACAATCATGTAAGCTCTATTTACACAGATTTGTTGATGTCATTATCTGCATAATTCTCTGCTTCTTATGATGTCATTTTCTTATGTATTTGTCTGTATTATTAATAAAAGTTAGTTTAAGCCAAACCAACAGATTGAATAGCACTCCCCATGAAAGGCACTTAATTGTAATTAAATTTTACTACAAGTGATCATGACTTTTGTTACTGTTAGAACATCACTAATGCTGTAGGTAAGTTTAAGCTGTATTTGGATGTTATGCATCCATTAAACCAATTGTGGAGCTATGAGAATGCAGAACGCAAAGTTTGTTGATGGCAAATAATCGAACAGCCGCCACAACACCCGGCAGAAGTCCATTTAGTGAAATGCTGAAGCGAAAGAAAACATTTGCGTGACTAAGTTACTGCAAATGATGCCAAAGTGTTTACTGTGTTTACTGTTTACAATGTGGAGTAAATCAATGGTCAATAGAGAAAGAGACAAATATGACTCGCTTATTCACAAATAATAGATTAAACAAATTCATTGAAATGTTTAAGTATTCTAAATCTTCATGTTTTGCATCCAAAATAATAACATATACGATTGATGTTTGCAAACAACAAATAATTAGATGGAATTCAAACTCATTTGGTAAAAAATATTTAAAGTTTAGAAAAATAATGGTAATAAGTAGTTATATAACAAGAATCTTACACCATCGTTTACATTATACCCTAACTGCTAGAGAGAGGGGATAACTGCTAGAGAGAGGGGATAACTATTAAAGAGAGGGGATAACTACTAGAGAGAGGGGATAACTACTAGAGAGAGGGGATAACTGCTAGAGAGAGGGGATAACTATTAAAGAGAGGGGATAACTATTAAAGAGAGGGGATAACTACTAGAGAGAGATAAGGTAATTACTTGAGAGAGAAGATAACTACTAGAGAGAGGGGATAACTACTAGAGAGAGAAGATAATTACTAGAGAGAGGGGATAAGTACTAGAGAGAGAAGATCACTACTAGAGAGAGAAGATAACTGCTAGAGAGAGGAGATAACTAGTGGAGAGGAGATAACTACTAGAGAGAGGGGATAACTACTAGAGAGAGGGTATAACCACTAGAGAGAGGGGATAACTACTAGAGAGAGAAGATAATCACTAGAGAGAGGGGATAACCACTAGAGAGAGGGGATAACTACTAGAGAGAGAAGATAATTACTAGAGAGAGGGGATAAGTACTAGAGAGAGAAGATCACTACTAGAGAGAGGGGATAACTACTAGAGAGAATGAGAGGGCGACTAACAGAGAAAAGACATATTGAGACTAAATTACTAACAAACCAAATAATTGAGTTAAACAAATGGCTGATAGCATTAGATATCTGATACCCTCAAGTATACATGGATTTGTGCTGTGATTGTACGTGAAGATTATTGCCTGTCTGCATGCAAACATTTAGCCTGCATAGACTGATAAACATACACAGCAGTACCTGCTCTGCTTACAGGCTATATTACCTTATAAAACGGTTTGCACTTGGGCTACATTAGCTAACATCTGAGTACAAATAGCATTTTGCTACTGAATCAACTATGGCCGCTTACATAGGTTTAGTATATTATTGATGCTAGGAAAAGGGCTGCACCTCTCTGACCAAATTTCCTATCCCCCTGACAGATTACTTATCTGTGCGCGACTATCCAGCCTGACAAAAAAAAAATCCATAATTTTTCAAGAGTTGTCAATTTTTCATTGGGACTAACTTTTCATTGGGTCAGTGGATTTATTTTAATGACTATTTGTTGCCTTGGAAACTAGCTATGATGAGCAATGAATGATTGGTCCATTTTCCAGGGAGGTCAAACTGAAGATGATTGTCAATGATCTGATAAAAGTTGAAAGGCATTAGTTATTCACAGCAACTTTTTGTTGGTGCCTATTATGCCCTGATGGATAAGATGATTGGTAATAATTTACAAAATAACTTCAAGATCCTCTGCATTTTGTTATCCCAACCCGGAAGCAAACATCCAACAACAACAACAACAACAGTCAAGTGTCAAACTAGAGAGCCATCGCTTTCATATGTCAAAGACATAGAACATAACATTTTCCACTTCTACATAAAAAAATAGTACAAAACATGTACATATCATTGTTGGAATAAACAGGTGATACAGTAAAACCTGGTTCACATACACATAGTAGATGCTCGCAATTGATCGCAGATCCTGGTACGACAATCTGCGATGTATGTGAACCAGGATTCGCAGTGGCTCGTACGACGTCGCATGCTGTCGCCGAGGCACGTAGAAAAGTTCAGCTGAACAAATGGTAGGGCGTACAGTTTTCTTACTTTCTTTCTCAAAACCCACAGTTAGGTCAAGGTTACTCAGGTAAACATGACTGCCATCAAAAAATTGTAATAAATAATAAAATTATTATTGTTATTGTTATTATCATTGTTTAAGTATAAATAATAATTATTATTTACTATTAATATTCCGAATTAAATGTTATGATAGTTTATTCAGATGTATAAATATACATATTTTCTGTAAATTTTTATATGATAGCATAATTAATAAACTATAAAAAAAAATGATATATTAAGAAATGGTAAAAAAAAATAATGCACCATTGAACACCAATTATAAATTTAATTGAAAAAATATGGAGCAATATTTAATTATGATATGAGTAAAAATATAATAAAATTGTTAGAACTGTTAAAAATAATAAATAGGTTGGTGTAATTGAACAATGATAATTCATTTAGTATATATACAGTCGTTGGTCAGTGAAGACGGGCTTCGAGATTATGTGAGACATTTGCGTCTACCGCCCCCCCCCCCCTCCCACATCCCCCCCCCCCCATCCCAAGACCTCCACCCCTTTTCTTGTCAACAACCAGGCTAGAGACAACCCCTGAGCCTTCCTCCCTCCATATCTATATAAATTCCCCCATAAAATGGATACCGAGTACCCCAGCCCTGCATAGACCCTGTATAGACCCTATATAACATGTATAACCCACCCCGGGTTACCCCGGGTCTACCCCGGGTCAGCTACCCCGGGTCAGTATCCAAAGAGGTTGATTTAGGTAGCCTCGGGCCTATAGGACTGGATGCCCACCTCAGAAAGTGAATGAGCAGAGTGCAGTAGCCTGGAGAACAGACTAAGAAGATAGATGCCCTAATAAGGAGTGGAAACGTTCCAAGCCAAGAAAAGAGCGGGAAAATTAGCCCAGCCTACTTTGCCATGCGTTCGCTGTTTTGATTGGATTGCCTTATTTACCAAATGTATATTATGTGTTTTGATTGGTGTATTATTCTTATTGCATTATGTGATTGGTTCACCCTAATAAGGGGGTGAACTTTCCTCTGATTCTTCTATAAAAGGAGCTTTTTCTGTGCATTGAGAGCAGAAGTCTTGAGGATCTTTTGAAGTATTTTACCTTGTATTGCTAAATGGATTGGATTAAATAAAGTATTAGTAGTAATATATGGGCAGATCTCCCTACCAAGTGTTTTTTTGTGAATTTGATTTCGGGTGATGCAATGGGTTAGGGTGTTGAATTGATTCGCCGAGTTAATATTGTATTTCATTTGAGGGGCATTTGAGTGGCATTTGAGTGGCATTTAAGTGGCATTTGAGTTTTGATTATTTTTTTACTTAATTTGAACTTATATGGCATATAGATTTTAAATGTATGGCATTCAAGTTTTTGATAATTTTTTTACTTAATTTGAACTCATATGGCAGCTAGATTTTGAATGTATGGCATTTGAGTTTTGATAATTTTTTTACATAATTCGAACTCATATGACATCTTGAGAGAGAGAGGAGAGAGAAGAGAGAGAGAGGAGAGAGGAGAGAGAGAGGAGAGAGGAGATATATCTACATTGAATAAATATATTGATCAAAAATGAATCATTATATGATTATATACATTTATTACATAACAAGAAGGGAAAATCTTCCTATATAATATAGCTAGAGTCAGTAAATACTAAGTAATACAAAGCACTACAACTTGTAATGACCATCAATGCATACATACATACATACATACATACATACATACATACATACATACATACATACATACATACATACATATGGTATCTTGAGAGAGAGAAAGAGAGAGAGAGGAGAGAAGGAGAGAGAGGAGAGAGAGTTTTTTTAGTTTCTTATACATTCATGTATATATGGTTAATTATGTACATATTTATGGGTATATTTATATCTGCATAGAGAGAGAGGAGAGAGGAGATATATCTAAATTGAAGAAATACATTGATTAAAAATGAATCATTATATGATAATATACATTTATTACATAATAAGTAGGGAAAATCTTCCTATATAATATAGCTAGATTCAGTAAATACTAAGTAATACAAAGCACTACAATTTGTAATAAATACTCAGTAATAACAGTTAATGCATAGTTTCTTCCTTTACAATGATGTCTTTGATGTACTGATGTTACATCTTAGGAAGGAAGACTTCTGTTCTATGTGCTTTTAATTTCGTAATGAACTAAAATAAAAAAGTTATGTATTAGTATAGAATGATTAAGCGAAAATGTAAAATAATTATATGAATTTGAATTATAGTTCTAGTTACAATGGATAGTTCACATTATATAGAAAAGGGAAATAACTCACCAAGTTACATTGGTCAGCTTGTTCTTTCTTGAGCATTATTTTCACCAAGTGCTTTTGATTCTCTTTCATCTATCTAAAACAAAACAAAAAAATACTTGCTTTATAAATATGTTGTAAAAAATGCACTAATTACACCAAAAAAGTACTTTTTTTTACCTGGAAAATGTATATATTCAACATTTTGTTGTAAAAAATACACTAATTACACCAAAAACGTCCTTTTTTTACCTTGAAAATGTATATATTCAGCATTTTGTTGTAAAAAATACACTAATTACACCAAAAACGTCCTTTTTCGACCTGGAAAATGTATATATTTAGCATTTTGTTGTAAAAAATACATTATTTACACCAAAAAAGTCCTTTTTTCACCTGGAAAATGTATATATTCAGCATTTTGTTGTAAAAAAATACACTAATTACATCAAAAAAGTCCTTTTTTTCACCTGGAAAATGTATATATTCAGCATTTTGTTGTAAAAAATACATTATTTAACCAAAAAAGTCCTTTTTTCACCTAGAAAATGTATATATTCAGCATTTTGTTGTAAAAAAAACACACTAATTACATCAAAAAAGTCCTTTTTTTCACCTGGAAAATGTGTATATTCAGCATTTTGTTGTAAAAAATACATTATTTACACCAAAAAAGTCCTTTTTTCACCTGGAAAATGTATATATTCAGCATTTTGTGTAAAAAAATACACTAATTACATCAAAAAAGTCCTTTTTTTCACCTGGAAAATGTATATATTCAACATTTCGTTGTAAAAAATACACTAATTGCACCAAAAAAAGTATTTTTTTTACCTGGAAAATGTATATATTCAGCATTTTGTTGTAAAAAATACACTAATTGTACCAAAAAAGTACTTTTTTTTACCTGGAAAATGTATATTTTCAGCATTTTGTTGTAAAAAATACACTAATTCCACCAAAAAAGTCCTTTTTTCACCTGGAAAATGTATATATTCAGCATTTTGTTTAATTTATGGTAAAAATTAGTAAAACTCACCTATAGTGATATGATTGCCTTGAGTTATAGATTAGCTTCTTGAGCTCTTGTTCTGGACAGTTTTCTTTTTCAGCATCATCGAAGTAGAATCCATGTAGTTTGAGTCTTCATTGGTTTGGTATCATCTAAGTAGGTGGTAGAGCTTGAAAGGAATTCTTGCTGTGTTGGAAAAGTGTGCTGTCTTCAAAATCCATGTAGTTTGAGTCTTCATTGGTTTGGTATCATCTAAGTAGGTGGTAGATCTTGTAAGGAGTTCTTGCTGTGTTGGAGAAGTGTTGCTGTCTTCAAAATCCATGCAGTTTGAGTCTTCATTGGTTTGGTATCATCCAAGTAGGTGGTAGATCTTGAAAGGAATTCTTGCTGTGTTGGAGAAGTATGCTGTCTTCAAAATCCATGTAGTTTGAGTCTTCATTGGTTTGGTATCATCTAAGTAGGTGGTAGATCTTGAAAGGAATTCTTGCTGTGTTGGAGAAGTGGTGCTGTCTTCAAAATCCATGTAGTTTGAGTCTTCATTGGTTTGGTATCATCCAAGTAGGTGGTAGATCTTGAAAGGAATTCTTGCTGTGTTGGAGAAGTGTGCTGTCTTCAAAATCCATGTAGTTTGAGTCTTCATTGGTTTGGCATCATCTAAGTAGGAGAGAAAGTCATGTTGTGTAACATCTTTAAAGGGGTTCTTGGTGTGTCGGAGAAGTGTGTCGTCTTCAAAATCCATGTGGTTTGAGTCTTCATTGGTTTGGTATCATCTAAGTAGGTGGTAGATCTTGAAAGGAATTCTTGCTGTGTTGGAGAAGTGTGCTGTCTTCAAAATCCATGTAGTTTGAGTCTTCATTGGTTTGGTATCATCTAAGTAGGTGGTAGATCTTGAAAGGAATTCTTGCTGTGTTGGAGAAGTGTGCTGTCTTCAAAATCCATGTAGTTTGAGTCTTCATTGGTTTGGTATCATCTAAGTAGGTGGTAGATCTTGAAAGGAATTCTTGCTGTGTTGGAGAAGTGTGCTGTCTTCAAAATCCATGTAGTTTGAGTCTTCATTGGTTTGGCATCATCTAAGTAGGAGAGAAAGTCATGTTGTGTAACATCTTTAAAGGGGTTCTTGGTGTGTCGGAGAAGTGTGTCGTCTTCAAAATCCATGTGGTTTGAGTCTTCATTGGTTTGGTATCATCTAAGTAGATGGTAGATCTTGAAAGGAATTCTTGCTGTGTTGGAGAAGTGTGCTGTCTTCAAAATCCATGTAGTTTGAGTCTTCATTGGTTTGGTATCATCTAAGTAGGTGGTAGATCTTGAAAGGAATTCTTGCTGTGTTGGAAAAGTGTGCTGTCTTCAAAATCCATGTAGTTTGAGTCTTCATTGGTTTGGTATCATCTAAGTAGGTGGTAGATCTTGAAAGGAATTCTTGCTGTGTTGGAGAAGTGTGCTGTCTTCAAAATCCATGTAGTTTGAGTCTTCATTGGTTTGGCATCTTTTTATGTGACTTAGTATAATAAATAGTGTATGAGTAAAAAACTATAATTTATCAAGTTTTTACCTTGTTGCTGAGAGATTTAGTCAATGTAGTAGTAGTAGTAGTAGTAGTAGTAGAAGTAGATGTTGCTTCTCCGCTTGCTGTTGAAGAACTGGATGCTTTCTGTGTGAAAACAGTGGCTCTTAAATAGCTAAAGTTGCACTGATTAAACCCTATGAATACCATCTCGTACCAGCCTTTTTTATAATATAACTATGAATCAGCATTTTTTCCAATGTTTTCGCGGGAATAAAAAATTTATTTTCACCGCGAATAAAAACAGTTTTTTCGCGGGAATAAAAAATTTATTTTCACGCGAATAAAAACCGTTTTTTTTCGCGGGAATAAAAATTTTTTTATCACCGCGAATAAAAACAGTTTTTTTGCGGGAATAAAAATTTTATTTTCACGCGAATAAAAACCGTTTTTTTTTCACGGGAATAAAAAATTTATTTTCACGCAAAAAAAAAAACCGTTTTTATTCGCGTGAAAATAATTTTTTTATTCCCGCGAAAAAAAACGGTTTTTATTCGCGTGAAAATAAATTTTTTATTCCCGTGAAAAAACTGTTTTTATTCGCGGTGATAAAAAAATTTTTATTCCCGCGAAAAAAACGGTTTTTATTCGCGTGAAAATAAATTTTTTATTCCCGCGAAAAAACTGTTTTTATTCGCGGTGAAAATAAATTTTTTATTCCCGCGAAAAAAACGGTTTGATTCGCGTGAAAAAATTCTTTTTATTCTCGCGAAAAAAAACGGTTTTTATTCGCGTGAAAATGAAATTTTTATTCCCGCAAAAAAAAACGGTTTTTATTCGCCTGAAAACAAATTTTTTATTCCCGCGAAAAAACTGTTTTTATTCGCGTGAAAATAAATTTTTTATTCCCGCGAAAAAAACAGTTTTATTCGCGTGAAAAAATTTTTTTTATTCCCGCGAAAACATTGGAAAAAATGCTGATTTATAGTTATATTATAAAAAAGGCTGGTACGAGATGGTATTCATAGGGTTTAATCAGTGCAACTTTAGCTATTTAAGAGCCACTGTTTTCACACAGAAAGCATCCAGTTCTTCAACAGCAAGCGGAGAAGCAACATCTACTTCTACTACTACTACTACTACATTGACTAAGGCTCTCAGCAACAAGGTAAAAACTTGATAAATTATAGTTTTTTACTCATACATTATTTATTATACTAAGTCACATAAAAAATCAATCATCTGTATTTTTTTCTAGATTCAGTCATAAAAATGGAAATAGTTAACAACACAGGATCAGAAACTCAGCCTAAACCTGTGAATGAAGAGGGCTTGATGCTTCTACAAAAGCATATGCAATAAAAAAATTGAAGAGAGAGTGCGGATTTTCTCAAGATTTCCTATGTGAAGATTTTGATGATTTTGAGGCAGGATATGTTGCTGATAACGAGGAAGAGTTGCGAGATAGAACTTGGTGAGAGTTTTTCCTTAACGCTACTTGAAAACCTCAACTAGTTGTACTGTGGAACTCCTAGGTAATTTATCTTTACTAGATAATTTTATGCTCATAGTGTCTAAGATATTTCTTTGTAAGATCACAGACTTTGGTATTAACAAAATTGTGTGTTTGTCCAAGCACTAGTAGTAACCGACTCTAATTATTTATTATTAACCAAATAATAACTTATTATTTAATGCTAGTTGAACCTAGATATAAATTTATCGTTACTAGATAGTTTTATACTCACCCAAACTGTTTTGTTCGCTACTTTATGTAAATAAAGTCAATGAAAATAAATGAATCAATTGTAACAATCAATTTGTTTGTATTTTGTACACACAATGCCTACTTTGGACTCTTCTTTGAGACAAAACGCAGCAGCAGCAAAGACTATAAAACTTCTGGATAAGATCCAATTGAAGTAACTGCAGATAACTAAAGGAATAACATGTACTACAGCATACGGAGTGAACAAGGTGTGTGTAGATTATTACTCAGTCTCATTACACTACTATTACTAAGAACTATTGTAGGTGTTGGATAAAGGATTAAGCAGTAATTTTGATGAATTCTAACCATTGTAAATAATACTTCAACTCAATTTAAAAATTAATGAAAATTGAATGGAATAAAAGAATATTTTACCAAATACCCCATTTTTCTTGTAGATATATACAAATAGATGAATATCTAGCTTCATCTATTTTTTTCATTTGAGTGCAATTATTTCCCCTCCTCTCTCCTCTCTCTCTCCTTTTTTCCTCTCTCCTCTCTCTCAAGATACCATATGAGTTCGAATTATGCAAAAAAATTATCAAAACTTAAATGCCATACATTCATAATGTTTTCTATTGTAGTTATTTCCCAAATACTGTAAATTTTAACCATCTAGAGGTCTAATTTGATGATTTTCCAGAATATTTTATAGTATTCAATATACTTATTATGTAATAAATGTATATTATTCAATGTAGATATAAATATAGTCATAAATATGTACATAATTATCCATATATACATGAATGTATAGAAAACTAATAAATCTTGTAAAGGAAAAGCCTATGCATTGATTGTCATTACAAGTTGTACTGTTTTGTATTACTTAGTATTTACTGACTCTAGCTATATTATATGGAGAGATTTTCCCTACTTATTATGCAATAAATGTATATAATCATATATTGATTCATTTTTAATCAATGTATTTATTCAATGTAGATATATCTCCTCTCTCCTCTCTCCCTCTCTCCTCTCTCCTCTCTCCTCTTTTCCTCTCTCCTCTCTCTCAACATACCATATGAGTTCGAATTATGTAAAAAAATTATCAAAACTTAAATGCCATACATTCATAATGTTTTCTATTGTAGTTATTTCCCAAATACTGTAAATTTTAACCATATAGAGGTCTAATTTGTTGATTTTCCAGGATATTTTATAGTATTCAATATACTTATTATGTAATAAATGTATATTATTCAATGTAGATATAAAGATAGTCATAAATATGTACATAATTATCCATATATACATGAATGTATAGAAAACAAAAAAAAATCTTGTAAAAGAAAAGCCTATGCATTGATTGTCATTACAAGTTGTAGTGTTTTGTATTACTTAGTATTTACTGACTCTACTCTCCTCTATCCTCTCTCTCCCTCTCTCTCTCTCTCAATATGCCATATGAGTTCGATTCTAGGTAAAAAAAGTACTTTTTTTGGTGTAATTTCTGTATGTTTTACAACAAAATGCTGAATATATACATTTTCCAGGTGAAAAAAGGACTTTTTTGGTTGCTCTCCTCTCTCCTCTCTCCTCTCTCCTCTCTCCTCTATCCTCTTTTCCTCTCTCCTCTCTCTCAAGATACCATATGAGTTCGAACTATATAAAAAGTTATCAAAACTTAAATGCCATACATTCATAATGTTTTTTATTGTAGTTATTTCCCAAATACTGTAAATTTTAATCATCTAGAGGTCTAATTTGTTGATTTTCCAGGATATTTTATGGTATTCAATATACTTATTATGTAATAAATGTATATTATTCAATGTAGATATAAAGACAGTCATAAATATGTACATAATTATCCATATATACATGAATGTATAGAAAACAAAAAAATCTTGTAAAAGAAAAGCCTATGCATTGATTGTCATTACAAGTTGTAGTGTTTTGTATTACTTAGTATTTACTGACTCTACTCTCCTCTATCCTCTCTCTCCCTCTCTCTCTCTCTCAATATACCATATGAGTTCGATTCCAGGTAAAAAAAGTACTTTTTTTGGTGTAATTACTGTATGTTTTACAACAAATAGTCCTTACTGACTCTAGCTATATTATATGGGAAGATTTTCCCCTACTTATGATGTAATAAATGTAAATAATTATATATTGATTCATTTTTAATCAATGTATTTATTCGAGCTAGATATATCTCCTCTCTCCTCTCTCTCAGGATCCCATCTGAGTTCGAGTTATGTAAAAAAATTATCAAAACTTAAATGCCATACATTCAGAATCTAGATGCCATATAAGTTCAAATTAAGTAAAAAAATAATCAAAACTCAAATGCAACTTAAATGCCACTCAAATGCCACTCAAATGCCCCTCAAATGAAATACAATATTAACTCGGCGAATTCATTTATCGCCGTAACCCATTGCATCACCCCGAAGTGTAATCCACAAAAAAACACTTGGTAGGGAGATCTGCTCATATATTACTACTAGTATTATTCATAGAAACTTTGTTATTGTGTGTCTGTGTCGAGGATCCCGCGAGGTTGACACAGGCAATTCGGAGTAGACTCCGAGTTAGTGAAAAGTTTCGGAGTGATACCCTTGTGTCAGTATTAGAAAGCACAAAACTACTACATTGGTGGCAGCAGTGGGATACAGGCGAACAAAAAGACACAACGGAGAGAAGGAGAGAAAAAAAAGAAGTTGGAGCTATACAGTGCCAGCTATTCACTGTATTCATTCCCCCTACCCCGAAGCTATACAGTGCCAGCCATTCACTGTATTCATTCCCCTACCCCGAAGCTATACAATGCCAGCCATTTCACTGTATCCATTCCTTCCTACCCCGACGCTATACAGTGCCAGCCATTCACTGTATCCATTCCCCCTACCCCGAAGCTATACAGTGAGAGCCATTCACTGTATCCATTCCTTCCTACCCCGAAGCTATACAGTGAGAGCCATTCACTGTATCCATTCCCCCTACCCCGAAGTTATACAGTGCCAGCCATTCACTGTATCCATCACCCCCCCCCCCCCCCCATCCCGCAGTTATACAGTGCCAGTATCACCCTGTATCCATTCCCCCCTACCTCGGAGTTATACAGTGCCAGTATAACCCTGTATCCATTCCCCTCTACCCCGGAGTTAAACAGTGCCAGTATCATCTTGTATCCATTCCCCCTTCCTATTCCGAAGTTATACAGGGCCAGTATCATCCTGTATACCACCGTTCTCTTACCCCCAAAGCTATACCTAGCTGGTATAACCCCGTGTACTGTTTTTCTCTTCCTAAAGGAGTTCTCCAGTGCCAGTATCACCCTGTATACTACCCCCTCCCCTTCTCAGAAGCTATCCCGGCCCGGGATAACCCTATATACTGATTCTTCCTTGCCAGATCAACCACTCCACACCCAATAGCTTGCCATTGACTAGATATGGCCACCCCAAGAGCTAGGAGCGCTGGCAGGAACCCAGTTGAAGCTCAACCCACTGTAGCTTTAGTGAAGCCCTGCAGAATTTGGTGCAACCTCCCCAAAGGCCAGCACAGATGCCTTTCAAGGCCCCCAAGTCTGATGGCACAGGCTATGTTGAATACTTTATCATTCGGTTTAGTGAGGTTGCAGACGCCAACGACTGGGGTCATGTCACTGCCTTAATGCACCTCAGAGAAGCATTGAGAGACGATGCCCTTGAGTGTGGTGGTCCTCCTCATGTAAAAGGCATCTTCTCCGCCTTACATGCACGCTTACCCCTAAAGAAGCACAAGCCAAGTTGATTGTGCTACGACGCTCCCCCAAAACCTCACTCCAGCAGATAGGTAGACAGGTAGAGAAGTTGGTCCACGTAGCATACAACGACCTCCCTCCAAGAAGAGTAGATTGGATGGTTCTAGAAACTTTTGCCAGCACTATAGGTCCCGCTTACCTGCAACGACACCTGCTGGCTGTGCAACCACACAATCTCGAAGGAGCCATCAGAGCAGGAAAAGAATATCTTCAAATCAAAACCGGTTTCAAAGAAAAATCTTCTAGAGTGTGGCTGGTGGAAGATGACGCCGAGGAGTCGCTCCCCCCAAAGATGGACCCCTTCTTACTACCTCCCCTAACCAGATTCATCAGGCAGCCACCGTGCTCGAAGACGCTCCCTCACTCTTATTGAAAAACATGCAGATGCTAACAGAGGGTGTCAAACGCCTATCGGAAGAGTTGCAGACAGCGTCAGCAACCACAACCCTCTCTTGCTACCACTCCCCCATGCCCCCACACCCCATCACCTCCCCTCCAGTGTTGGGGCTGGGGTGCCATTGGCCACCCACAAAGAAGCTGCCCAGTTAACCCCTGGCCATCTATCTCAACTCCCCCCAGAGCTTTGTCAAAAAACGGGAGTCGCCCGCAGTAGGGAGACAAGCCCCTAACTGCTCCCGGGCACCCCGGAACTATAGAAGAAAGATAGCAGAGCTGGAACAACACAACCATGTGATGCCAGCCTCCCTCCTCGAAGAGAAAGGTGACCTGTTGCGCAGACCCCAGAGTCCTGGCAGCTGACTACCACCAACCGGTACGCCCCCTTGCAAGAGTTAGGAGATTTCGAATCTTACCCAGCAGTATCCCATATCAGCAACGAAACTCCCCCAGTTTGCTTTCCAGTTCACACCCTCCCCATGCCTATAGACAACACCCACGGTCATGAGGTGTACTACCCCACAGAGGAAGTTAGACAAAACCTTTCGTGTTGTCACCCAACCCCGACAATAAATAAGCTGCCCTCTTGCCCTCGAGAATGATGCTCCCTGCCCACAAGCCCTCAGCAGTCAAGCCAGCTACCCTCCTATACCCCCACCAGAGCACCCCTACCAGGCGAGCTATTTCCTCCCAGGCCAAGTGGACGGAAAACCAGCGTAGGTGCTCATCGACACCCGTGCACCACTAATCTGTTGTCACAACACCTATTCAACCGGTTGTCTCTTGCCACTAAAAACTCCCTCCAAAAAAAGACTCCCACAGTATCCTGGCAGATGGATCACACATCCCCTTCTTCGTTACAATCCACCTGCCCATTCGTCTTCGAGACATTAAGACAGAAGCCACTTTCGTGGTAGGACAGATAAATGAAGATGCCATACTGGGCATGCCCTTTCATACCTCTCACCAGTGCCACATGAAGTTTGACCAATTGGTCATTGTAATTGACGGCCAAGAGCTTGCATGCACTGACCAACAGGGCAGGATGCTCACCACAGGCGTACAGGTGATAAGAGATACCCACATTCCCCCATGCACGGAGATGACAGTACTGTGTAAGGTCACACACCCCACCCATCTCCCCTTCGGTATCGTAGAAAGTACTCCAGACTCCCCGCCATTGGCCGCGAGTCTCAACACCCCCAATGCCAAACACCACTTGTTGGTGTGCTGCCTCAACCCCACCAACCAACCACAGGACCTGAAGGCTGGAAAGACCATCGGCGAGTACACTGGCGTACTCAACAGTGACATAGAGCTACTTGCGAGAGAGAGTTGACCTACCTCCTGCCCCCTTCCCCCCTTCCCTCCCCTGTGCCAGAACACTTACAGCAGTTGTACCTGAAAGTTCTGAACAGCTGTCACACTCCACAAGAGGCATTCCATTTAGCTCAATTCCTACACTCTTACGAGTCAGTATTTAGTAAGGGAGACCACGATATGGGTCGCACGGACATCGTGGCACACAGTATCCCCCTCAAACCTGGCACCCGACCTATCAGGCAACCCCCTCACCGACTAGGTCCCCACAAGGAGAATGAAGTGGAGGAACAAGTGACAAAACTGCTTGAAAAAGGATTGATAGAACCTAGTACTGGCACCTGGAGTTCCCCAGTGGTGTTAGTAAAAAAGAAGGAAGGCTCTTGGTGATTTTGTATAGACTACCGGCGTTTAAACGCTGTGACACAACAAGATGCGTACCCCCTCCTCCAGATAGACGAGAGCCTCAACAACCTATTAGGCAGTCGCTACTTTAGCACTCTCGATCTGATCAGCGGATATTGGCAGGTCCCCCTAGACGCTGATGCCAGTAACGAGTCTGCTTTCTCTACCCGGTTTGGCCTGTACAAATGGAACGTCCTTCCGTTTGGGTTGACCTCCGACCCCGCCATTTTCCAGAGGCTCATGGAACGGGTACTTCATGGTCTCCATTGGAAGTCACTCCTCTTGTAACTGGATGATATTATCGTCATCGGCCTTGATTTCCACAGTCACCTCCACCGGGTAGCCGAAGTGCTACAAAGGCTAAAGGCCGCCAACCTCAAGCTTAAACCCAGCAAGTGTGAGCTCGTGCAATCACAAGTTCGCTACCTGGGCCACGTAGTTAGTGAACATAGTGTATCTACAGACCCCAAGAAGATAGCAGCAGTCCAAGACTGGCCCACCCCTGCCTGCCTGAAAGAGTTACAGGCATTCCTCGGCACCGTTGGGTATTACCCGCAGTACTTACACCGGTTCTCCACCGTGGCTAAACCTCTAACTCAACTCGCCTGCAAGGACGTCCTCTGGGAATGAAATGCCCCTCAGAAAGAAGCTTTTGTACAACTTAAGGCCGGACTGCTCTCCGCCCCTATACTTGGCTACTCCGGTGCAAATAGGTCTATACATACTAGATACCGATGCCAGTGACGACGGTGTTGGAGCCGTCCTCTCTCAAATACAGAATGATGAAAAGTGAGTAATCGCTCACTATAGTAAGACTTTGAGTCCCCTGAACGCAACTATTGAGTCACTCGAAAAGAGTTACTAGCCGTGGTCAAAGCAACCAAACACTTCAGACCCTACCTGTACGGACAGACCTTTCGGATTAAGACCGACCATGCCTCTCTCATGTGGTTATGCAAAAAGAAGGAACCGTCCAGCCAAGTAGCTCGATGGCTCGAGATCCTGTCCGAGTTACAGTTCATGATTGAACATCGTAGTGGACTCAGTAGGCGGTGTTCCTGGGACTGCAGGCAATGTGGACACATTGAAGCCAGAGATGACCTACAAAAGAGGAGATAGTCCGTACTCTCCCCACCCTCCCCACTACCCCTCTTTCCCAACCTGCACAGAGCACCCCGTTGTCCTCAGTCCCCCATGTAGATCCTGATGCTCGCTCCCGCCCCCCACCCCTTGACACAGACTTAATGGAGGCCCAGAAGACTGGCCGTCACCCTGTGGCAGTCATATGCGAAGCCATCAAGAACTCCCCCATTGATCCCTCCCAGCTAGAACTAGGCAGCAACAAATTACGGCAGCTAGAAAAATGTCAAAACTCCATGCAACTCCAGCCAGATGGTGTCTCTTGTTGTTAGCCCAAAATGTGCTCGTAGTGCAATAAAGATACCCTGCAGATGCGGAGGCTTTCCACAGCTCAGTGCTCTACCCCGTAGTGCATCTCTCGAGTGTAACATGGCCGTGTTCTCTGGCCACTCATTCATCTTTACTACTTCCATGAATCTGTTAATGAAATACTCGACGTCTCCTTCACCGTCAGACTTCGGAGCTTTGAAAGTGGCTGGTGCATTGCCTTGGTTGGGTCTCATCATGGCCTTGAATGCCTCCGTTAGTCTGTCTATCGCTGTAGCTTCTGGGTTGCCAGCGGGTGCTCGACCGGCGTGCCGTGCTCTCTGGCTGGCCATCTTTTGCAGATAGAGGAGTGATCTCAACTCTAATCTAAGTAATAGTCAGTGCAACTGGATCCCGGGCCGGGATCAATGTTTCCAGTGGCTCTAGCAGACCTAGAGGTTGGTGTAGGGGAGACTGTGACAGTATCTGGCACTCCTTAGCTTGTAACAACCGTTACAAAACTTTCTTGTGTACTGCTGCAGGGAGGAGCAAGCTCTACGAGCCAACAGACAGTAGTGTAGAGACACTGTATGTGGATACTGTGCCGGGGTTAGTGTTACCAGCTGAGTAGCACTCTAAGCTGAAGTAACTTCAGTAGCTGAGCCTGTATAGCGAATACACGACTCTCTCTTTCTCTTGTACAGTACCGATATTTCTATGTTCAGGGCGAAGCGAGCTCAACGAGCCTGTAGGGAATACGGTAAGCCCCTGTACTGGACTGCTGCAAATGAAGCAAGCTCTACCGTAGATGCAGACAGCCTTTAGTGTGTGATACTGTGCCGAGATAGCTGCAGCAGGGCAGAGTGAACTCAACGAGCCTGCAGAAAAATCCGGTAGTATATTGTCTCAATCGTTTCTTCAGATCTACTCTCCGTAGACCAATCTCTTCTTCCTCAAATCTACACTTCGTAGATCAATCTTCTTCTTCAGTGGCAGCTGGCCTGCAGTGCATTCGCAGGGCCAGAGGGTAGCGTGAAAGAGCACAGCGTGGGAAGGTACCGTTTATCCCACCGCTGCCACCAATGTAATGGATTCCGGTCTGGTAACCACGGACATCCACTAATCTTTAGTATTGTACCTCTCTATAGAGGGGACACTGTGCTGATCGACAGTGACAACTCTGTATCAGGAAACCGAATTTCTCGGTATAGCAACAGCCCATGGCTCAACAAACAACACAAGGTGATGCTTGATAAGTGGCTGTAGTCTCATTAGACAAAGTCCTAAAGGGTAATTATTCCTCTAGGGTATTTGTGGCAAGACATGAGAATGAATGCAAAGAGTATATGAAAAGTCTCTCCTTTTATTTTATCATTAGCATAAATCATATAAGACAAATAGTACAGGAAGTGATTTATTCAATGCAATCAAGTATGTAAATGTATCCAATCAGGTAATGCTAATAGGTTAAATAATAAAGGCGCCAAGTCCAATTAGAAGTCCTACAGGGCTCCCAGGCAATAGTTAGAATACGGTCCACTAGGTCGGCAATCCGAGGAAGGGTAGTTCCAGTTCCTCGCCTTGACTGAGTTCCTAGATAGTTTGGAGGTTCCTCTGCTATGTCGACCATCTTGTGCCAACCCAGTATAGCTATCCCGGGTCAGTTAGGGGTCAATACCGGCCCTGCAGGGGTCACTACCGGCCCTGCACACTATGCCACCGGCACAGTGAGACTTTTCACTTGTACAGCAGTTGAACGAACGCTGTAGGTTAAAGTCTAGCGCATTGTCTCGTAAGAGTGGATAGTAAACGCCCTGTTTACTAGTAACTTCCACCAAAATCTACCGCAATAATTAAAAAGCATATAACTTATAAATGATAGTGAATCATATATCTAATAATAATACTTTATTAATTACTTAACCAATAATGATACACTTAGCAATAAAGAATAGGTTAAAACAAAAAAGAATATTACAAAAATAGTCAGAAACAGGAAACCATGTGGAACGCGCAACATATTGTTCCGGCTCTTACTTGCTCCATCGAACACCACGCCCGTCAATTCAGTTACTAGACATGCTCGTGTGGCGTGTGCATTAGCTTTCACATTGTTGAGTAGAAGAAATAATGAGCTGCTATATGTTATAAAATGGGAGTTGTCTGATCATGTTGGGTAGAATAGAAGTCGTACCCTCAATATCTGATGAAAACTGCTTCATCGAAAATACAATAAAAATAATGGCTTGGAAGACCTCAGTCAATTAGCACCAAAAAGCTCTGACTTAGCAGTATCGGCAACACATTGCATACATTAACGGGTGTTAGAATATGGTTTGTATATCCCTTTATTGATAAAAGCAAAGCAACCTGTATTGTGGAAGCGCTGATGACTACTTGCTGAAAGCTAAGCACACAGTGGATTATTTTAGAAGCACAGAGATAACAGAAGTTTAGCAAAAGTGTTATAAATGAAATGCTTGAAATAATGTCTATCTAATGACAAAGAAAAACACACAGTGCATATCTATATAAACCACAGATGTGACGTAGATACATCGAACAGCTGTGTCCTTTAACATTGAGTGAGAGCTTCTTATTGATGCTATAGAAGCAGTGGTTGAAACAGATGAAATGTAGACTGACAGCTATCTACGATGTGCATTTACAATGTATTAGCTCAAGTCACATCAAGTCAATTTAAGGCCTATTGTATGCTCAATAATGTTTTGATTGTAACTCGATTAAAACCTCCAACAATAACTTATAAAAGAATATTATTTGCTGACGTCAACCACAAGATATGCATTGTATTAGCTCACATTGCGTGTATATATAGCACAAAATGGCTGCACTTGGTTGCATCCTCTGACTTGCTATGAATAACAACTTGATCGCTCCATCATTCGCTCATTCTATGTTGATGTACGTTGAAGTCGTAACTGGTTGTAGGTAAGAGTTCTAGTTTATAACTTGTTGTATATTTATAACTTATATATGAGCAAGTGGTTGGGAGGAAGGGGGTGGGGGCGAGTTGGGAATTGTGGATATTTGGTTTGGTCACCTCTGATCATGTAAATGCTATGGATTGGGGGATAAGGCGAAAGAAATCACAGAGAGTGCAGAGCTAATGGGGGGTAAACGCAAACTGATTGAGGGTCGAGGACATGTGCAAGAAACAGGTAACAGGTAGAGAGAGTGTGGTGGAATGAGAGTCAAAGCACCTTGTAAGGGAAGGAGGATTAAAACTGTTTAAGACATTCTGTGATGTAGATAATAAGTATACATACGTCTTAGTTCAAAGGATGTGTGGATGTATATAAATCTGGAGTTGTCTCACATTACATAATATACAGCCCTATTGCATCAGCAATGTCTGACTAAAGCATATTGTTAAAACTGTTTACTGATGCTATAATGTGAGGGATTTTCATGTTATGTCAGCCACCCCACCCATCTCCCCACCCCCCTCCTCCCACTTTGGAAACCCCCTGTACCCCTCCCTCTACCTGTAGTAATAGCTTTGAAGTGGACCCGGAGGCTTTCCCTTCATACCATATACATATTCTCCTGGATTTAAGGATACCGTCTATACCGGGTCTATCCCAGACCTGTATAGGCTCTGTGTTGTACATTTATATATCATAGAGAACCTACCCCGGGTCACCTGGGTCAGTACCCCGGGCCAGCCATTAAACATGGCGGATAACAGTAGCCTGAGGCCTAAGGAGCTGGGAACCCTTCATCATCTGGATCCCGAAGCAGTGTAAGTGGTAGAAGCAGAAGCTAGGAAGCAGACACAACCAAATAAGGAGTGGAAGATTTCACCCTCACCAAAAAGAGTGGGAAAGGCCCCGGAGCCACTATGCCATGTACTTGCTCCTCTCATTGGCTAACTGTATTGTTGTGTTTTGCAGTGCCTATTGTTATTCGTATATCTTTTGTGTTGTATTGTTATTGGCTCACTTCTCATAAGGGGTGAGACTTCCTGCCGTCTACTATGTAAGGAGCTGTTGCACATGAGAGAAGGTGGAAGCTCGGAGTTTTTGTTCTGACTTTATTATATTGCTAAACAGAATGAGATAATAAAGTGTTTTATTCATGTAACTACTGTGTGGTTTGTTTGGCTCGTGGACCCCGGAACAGTTGCTAGTGTCGAGAGGGAGTGGATGCCGTTGGTTGTGTCCGTAGTGAGAGGACGAAAATCACTACAATATAGTGAATTGTTTACAGGTGTTATATACTGAACTGTTTACAGGTGTTATATTGTGAACTGTTTACAGGTGTTATATTGTAAACTGTTTACAGGTGTTATATTTTCAGCTGTTTACAGGTGTTATATTTCGAATTGCTTACAGGTGTTATATTGTCAACTGTTTACAGGTGTTATATTGTGATTTGTAGAATAAAACTTTAAATATTTGGTTGCAGCTCTGTACCAGATAAAGCCTGCTGAAAGTACAACCAAAAATGGCTGACTTTCCCTATTTTGAGTGGTTAACCAGAGAATACAAAAGACAAGCAGAAAGTTCTGGTCTTTGGGTGGATTATATAAAGGTATTCATAACCTACGCATACTGTGTATTAATCCTCAATCATAGTAAAACCATGTGCCACACAGACTTGGTACTATACTTTCTCTCAGTATAGAGTCCAATAGAGTATGTAGTCAGATATGGAATGTGCGGTTTACAGAGATAGAAAATAATTCCCAATGACAGAACTGTTACAAAACCTTTGTGTTAGTAGAGGTATCAGTTGAGTGTGCATTGTTGTAGGCTCACGGCTTGGCAAACTTTTGCGTAGCCAAAGGCTGTAGAGAGAGCCGACTCCTTGTGTATGAAATAGAAGAAAGCTGGTACAGCGGTAGACATCCTCTCAGTTTCAAAGAACATCAGCAGCTTATTGATTCGCACAAGTGTAGACTCAGATCCTACAGAGATCAAGTCTGGCTCGACTACAATGAACTAGAGGCTGAGGTGGCAACATTAGTCGTGTTTGGTATATTCAGGGAAGCGAATTTGAAGAATGCTGAGTCGCTGGCCTATAAGATATTTGAAGCTAGCAAACATTGTAGTGAAGGGCTGATCGAAACCTCTAAACAAATCATTGCTTGCAGTGTACAGCTGCTAGAGCGCATCAGTTTGACAGCTTCTTGTAACTTTGCTGTAATTGGCTTGGGCTCTATAGCTAAAGGGGAAGCGACTCCATATTCAGACTTGGAATATGGTTTTATCGTTGAGCGAGATGACGAAGGCTACTTTGAAAAACTAGCTGTGGACACCTACTTCAGAATTGGCAATCTCTGTGAAACTCCTCTCAAACATTTTGACATTTCAGAGTTGAAAGTTCCTAAAAGTGAACCACCAATCATCTCTGGAACCATCGCAGCAGGTTACAGAATTGATGGACTGACAGCAAAGGCAGGTAATATTCCAACAGGAAATGGTAGACAGGGAAGTAAAACATTGACACTTTCCGTAGACAAACTTATGGAACTCTACAAGTCCTCAGCAGTGGCTCCGTTTGATGGAATGGCTGGAGACATGTCGGACATGCTATCTTCTACTGCTGTCATCTACACCAACGAAGGACAAACTTCACAGCTTCATCGGGATTTTGTCAAAGCTAGAGCTGCATTCGAGAAAACAAAGGGTAAAACTAAGGCTGTGGTCAATAAAAAGAGGTGGCAATCATTTCGATCCGACATCGCCTCCTACACATTTCTTCCCAAATTTATCAAATTCCAACCACCAGAAAACTGTAATATCCAAGTGAAAACTGACATTTTCAGGTACCCAACGCTTTTGGCAAACAACGTAAAAATGTTGATGAGATGGGAAGTTCAGTATCCCTGGCAAGTTTTCGCTGTTCTACACAAACAAGGAATGCTGTCAAGTGAAAACTATCGATACCTGAACATAGTTCTTGCATTCTCTATCTACCTCAGAACCAGCACTTATGTTGGTCAGAAAGCGCAGGCAGAGTTTCTACATTTTGCCGAAATCATGGAATATCCAGTGACCTTTAAATGTTCATCACCAGCAGTTTTTTTTGTGAATATGGGCAACTTTCTAGTACCAATTAAACAGTCGATACGAGAGTCTGTCGAACGGCTATCATGCACATCTCTTTCAGTGACCGAGATAATCTCTGAAATCACTCAATGCATCAAAGTGAGCAAAACAGACTTCCTGCTCAGAGCTGAAATTTTTTATTTCATCGGGAACTATGTATATGCTTTTTTTGAATTAGCTGGAGGAATCGGTAAAGACCTCATGTCAATGGAATGTGAACAGTTCATAGAGCGAATCATTAGGATAGATGAGATAGCTGATGATGTTCAAAAATATGTCGAACTTTGTGGTTATCTCCTGTATTACATTAAAGCTTTCCCATCTGCATATAGCTATTTACACTGGCTCATCAAACATGAAAAAAGAAATCTGGGATTATTGAAATTGCTCACGGCTCACTGCAAGCAAGAGATCGGAGACTATCGAGGCGTAAAGGAGCTGGTGGCCGAGGTATGAATAAATTTAATGTTATTACTAGATCATTGTTGGTGGCTGGTATGCTTCTTACCACGACCACCTCAATGGATGAAGTCACTTTTTAAATGGGCTTGATCGAGGTTTCCTTTTTTTGTAAAAAATTTACTACATAACATATACTGATGTTTGACTAGCATTAGGAAAACGCAGCTTCCACAACATTTTTAAATCATGCAATTAGGCATGAAAAACATCAGCAGCATTGCCAACAGAAATCTAACATTTACTTCCATACTTTCAAATATTTTTTTATCAATTCTATCAGACGCTCTTATTTCATTAGAAGTATTATTATTTTCTTTTTATAAATATACAAAAAACAAGGATATTAAATACTTTGAAATGTATTCACAATTGACTGTGTAGTAGTTATGCTGAGGCTTTGTCAAAAATTTCAGTAAAGTGCAGTTAACATAAGACAGGAAATCAAATCAATGCTTGATTTACATCATTATGGAAGTGAAAAATTGCTATCATCTATTGATTGGGGTTTATGGGAATTGGCGGCAATAAAGCCTGAGATCTCCTTTAGCAGTTGCAGTTTATCGACCATATTTTGTTTCAGTGTATAAAATAGTCTCCGTGTCTGTGTTGGTGTGGGCGTGCGAGGTGGCGGGGTTTGTAGTGGGTCTGTGGGGAGAGTGTGGTGAGTGTGTGGTGGGTGTAGAGTGCCCGTGCATGCGTGTGTGTGCGTATGTGTATGGCAAGTTTGCTTGGATTGTGCGATGGGTGTGTGGGGAGTGTGGGGTACTTGTTTGTGGTCAGTATGTTGGGTATTAGAGGTGATGGTGGTAAGTGTGCAATGTATGCAGTGGATCTGTGGTGGGTGTGTGGTGAGTGTGAGGTTTAAAAGTCTCACTAATGTATAAAACAGTTGTAATGTTTTTGAAGGCAAAGCAGCAGTTAGAGGAGGAATATGGTGAGTCTTATGATCCGGAAGTAGAGCATGAGGATATTTGGACAGTCTACAACAGTCTTGGTTTTGTGTTCTGTACAATGGGTGAATACAAAGAGGCTCTCAAATACGCCAAAAAAGCTTTTCGTTTGAATCGTAGTTTGTTTGGTGAGGTAAACCATCTACAAACGGCCAGCAGTTACAATAACATTGGCATTCTTTGTAAGAACTCCGGGGATTTTCATTCAGCGATTGAATATTTCACCATGTCTCTAGAGATGCACTGGGCATTATTTGGATTTGCTGCCAACCACGAATATATAGCGAACAACTACTGCGGTTTGGGTAGTGCATATAGGAGCCTCTGTAAATATGATTTATCTCTAGAATATCACTTTAAAGCACTGGAGATGAGAAAGGTTGTATATGGAGCCAAGGTAAACCATACGGATACAGCTTGTAGCCTCCTTAACATTGGGAACTTGTACAACGATACTCAGAATTATGTACAAGCATTTGAACATTATGAGAGATCATTAAAAATGAACAAAGCTCTCTATGGTGCCACTGCTAACCATCCAGATATCGCCTTGTGCTATGAAAGTATAGGCAACGCATACAATTGTCTGGGCAACTACACTCTAGCGAGAGAATATCACTTGAAAGCACTTGATATGAAAAAAGTTGTATTCGGAGAGGACACCAACCATTCTTCCATAGCTATGAGTTACTATAATATTGGTAAATTGTTGTTTTCGTTGGGTAATTACGTTTCATCACTGGAGTATTACACGAAAGCATCAGACATGTTTCGAGCTATTTTTGGTAAGCATCCACAAATAGTTGCTTGCGAGATAGGGAAGGCAAAAGCGCACAAGTGGTTGGGTAATTTGTAGTCTGGCACTGCAGCTTGTATAATAGTGTTGGGAATTGGTTGGTTGCAATAAATGTAGTCAACTAATACCCAGCTATGAGGCACTCACACACTTCCTGTGCATTAGTGCAGCTGTGAGGCTACGCTTGGATGCTTACAAAGTACAGTTGAACTGCCGCTCCCCTAAGCCAAGCTCAGGAACGACTTCCTGCCTCTAGTAACACTTTCATATATCTCTATGACTCATTACTTAGTATACCAGCCTGCTATTGCTTTTTTGTGCCTCGCTGGGGGTATTTTATTTAGCCAATCATATGCATATACTAGTTATTGATTTGTTACCTCTTATAAATACGCTTGTATTCAGCCCAGCACTTCAGTTAGTTGAGAGATAGCTTTGGGACAAGACGCTCAGATAGCAGAGGTCTTAGGCGTGACTAGCAAGTGGACTTCACGTTGAGTTTTCACTCAATCCTTGCTCATAGTTACTAACCGTTCTCATTCTGTACTTGTGCCAAGAATAAATTTATGCGCGTTTCATTTAGACATTGTTATTTTTGTGTGAGTAGCAATAAACCATTTTTACCCCAGACATTGTGATATCTGTGTGGCCGGTTGCCTGAACACAGTTGTGCCTGCTTTATTAGCAGCATCCGGGTCTATCCAGCACAGGATAAACCAACCTAGCCTTGTCATTCTGCTGCCACGCTACCACGTGAAATAGAGACAAGCTAGACCAATATAGCACTCTTGCAAGTACCAGTAACTGTTAATCCTAGATACGGGGAAAACCGTTACAATATAGCTGTTTGTCTCTATATTTGGTGTGCTTCACATGTGTTAGGATCAGGAAGGTGCCACACAACTTTCAAACAGTTGACATCTGTGTGAGAAATAATACGTGTTTATAATTATTTTACACGTTTGTTGGGTACCCTTAGGTGATGTGCTCATTTATTGCTAGAATATTGAATTGAGAAGATAGAATGTATTGAGTATCAAAGCTAGTGCTCACTGTGTGTGGTGTTGGCATTTTTAGATGAACTTTGAAATGACATGCAAAAATATTAAAATGGGCTGGTGATGGTACTATGTGAATAGTCAGTCTGTAAATGCCAATCTGTATAAGTAGTGCATACTATAGAGGATCAAGCTGGTACGGATCCCATTATAGTCCACTAGCGAACAGCTGTCCACAGCGCACCTCTTGTGGAACAGACAAACAGCAACTCTCTCCAAAAATGATTGGAGGACCGGTCAGACTTGCAGGGTGCAACGGAGAAGTTGCTCACAACTTCACAACTATTGAGCCCTCAGCTCAGACAAACTAAGTAGAGTTTAAATAATAATTACATTTATTGTCCAAATATCCATGCTATAGGGAGGCAATCGCGAAGAGTAGTTAACAGCAGTAGCAGTAAGTGAGAAGTAGCATAGTGTATAATAATCCAGCCTTTTATAGGCTGGAGGCAGGAAGTACATTGCATCATGCTAAGTTATCCAATAAAACATGACAGGAAGTGAAAAAACCAACATGAATAATAATATATGCAATGTGGCACAACATTAAAGAGACATGGCACCTAGTGGCTAAGGAACAATGCTATGATACAGTTGTCAAGCTTTGACAGCCTCAGGTCCATGATAGAATTAATGTAAAGGTAGACAGGTCATAGATTCGTCCTCATGAAGCGACTTTGGCAACTTTCGGAACTCCAGCTCCGGCAGCCATCTTGTTGCCGGAGCTGTATATCACTGCAGGGCCTTCGAGGTCACTTCTGGGTCAATAAAGGTCACTGCAGGGTCGGTAAAGAAAGCTGCAGGGCCAGTATAGTGTCTGCAGGGTGGGTATAACATTTGCAGGGCCGGTAAGGTATCGTCTTTGTCTTCCGAAGTGATGGCTCTCTGAATCATCACTTTGGTAGGTCTGTCTGACTGATAGCTTCAGTCAGAGTCACCGCTAGAATAACATAAGTGCTCTAAAATCCACCACAATACAGAAATGTAAAAAAGTATAATCGCTGTAAATGGTTACATTACTTGCCCCAACAAATGTTTTTTTATTACTGCTGGCCGGCACTAATTCATTACAATTGTACTCACTTTTGGATGGCGGATGATGTAAAACTTTTCAGTGAGCCACAGATTGCACCTTTTTAATGCTGTATCACTGGGTAGTAAACACTTACTTTGATTGTCAATAACTTCTACTTTCATCAATTGAATATAATTATTTAGTTGTAGTTTTCTCTAATATTCAGGTTTTTTAACAATCAGCAAGCTTTTTTAGATTTAAGTAATGCTGAATTCTTCATGTCACAAGTAGTCAGTGGTTACAGAAATATTGGTGCTTCATACTAACCAAGGTTTTGCTGGTTTATGAATACCGGGTAAAAGATAAAAAAATATCCACAAGCGAATATATTAATCAATATTAACCGTTTAGATAATCAAGGCACAGCTTCAATTATTGATGGGAAGACGAAGCAGGCTGAAATATGCAATGACATGCTCCTCGCCCAACTTTGCATAAACAGCTATGCTGTCTAATCTAACAACTAACAAAGCGGGAGTCGTTTTCTCACAACCGGCTGCTTTGTCAAAGTGATACCGAGTTTTAGAACTCCAAGCACCTTGCTGAGAGCTTAGAAGACAAGTTTATGTTTGAAAATGTTTTATTAAGGAATTAATGTGTTTCCATAGCAACAGATGCAGGTAGAATAAAAGCTCTGTATTGTTATAGAAACTATCCAAACCAATGTCTACTAGCAGTGATGAGCTACGGAAAGACAAAATAGTGTGCGTTATGAAATGTTTGACACCGCTATTAATGATCTAAAAAATATGGTGACAGCAGCAACAGAGCAAGCTGTGTTTGTTTCCTTATACGGACGTGATAGCCCTCACCTCTCATTGTCTATTTTTATCTCATATCTCAAATAACAATATTACATGCTAACCTGTCAATAGACATATTGCGATGGTCTGCGTGAACTATTGGCTTGGTTAGGTTGGTTTGGTTGGTTAGCATTGATTAGGCCACTGATATCAGTTCCAGACAAATTTTATATCTCTAAAACAACTAATGTAATTTTTTTCTATGTGAATTTCCATAGTACTTTATTATTGAAATAGAAAGCATAGAGCTAACCAAACAGCTGTTAAACATAACAAATAACAAACAAGACAAACAAAGGTTGTCGTACATACCTGAAAATATAACAGACAAATATAATGTCGTACAAGGTTGACACTGCGGATGAAGACGATGGCGTTGTTGCCCAGGGAAGATGTCAGGTCACAGTTTGATGTAGACTACAGGAGACTGTGTGATAACACTGTATATCTAGTCTGAGGACAGATTACTCATACATGAAAAGGCATGCTCCAGTTAAGAGAGTTTGGGAAGCAGGTAGCTTTATTTTGTTTAATAAAATAATAAAAATGTCATTCAATATAATACATGTTACTCATTGGTAGTCTTGTAATTGCATTTCATCACTTCATTAACTTCCTTGTAATAAAGCTTGACTCTTTGTATATAATGCTGAGTCTATATTGTGCTATGCCTCTTCACTGTGACTTGACTTCTCTCTTGCGGTGTTTGTTTGTTACTACCAGAAAGGTCAGAGTGCATTACCATTCGTGCAGAGTTAAAGAGAAACAACCGCTGATTAGAATCACTCACGGTGAGCAGTTGCCAGTATTTGTTGAGCATCAGTGAATTGGAGATCTGTTGTACAAAGTTGAAAGAGCTGTGGAGAAACTGTAGATAAGATTTCTAAGTAGTGCAGGCAGGACAACAAACAGTAACCTGACAATGACAAGTCCATGACTATTAACTGAAAAAAAACAAACCATGTTCTTCCACCACCAGTTGTTTACAAGCATGTAAGTAGCTCAGTGTACATGTGGTGACTTGCACCTGTATTCAATAGATATTTCTCACTGATGAGATAATATACAAGTGTTTTTACTGGGTAGAACAACTAGTTGTTATCTCCCCATGATTACACATCAATAATTAAAACCTATTTCAGAAACTTGATGTCTCTAAGCTCTTTTTGCAACTGATTGTAAGCCTCAGCATTGAGATCTTCTAGAGGAAGTCTGGTGGGGCCCATGTCCACTCCCTGCATGCGTAGAATAGCCTTAGAAATGGGAATGTCTGGCCCTGTAAAGAGACGCACAGACATATAAATCTTGTCACTGAATGATTCAAACGACCATCTTACGCTATGGTGGCCACAAATCATTCTCTTACCTGTGGCTCAGTGAGTGTTGGTATTTGCAAAGAATACATCAAGGCATATTAAGGGTTGGCTCATTTAGTGCACAAGGCATTTTCTGCTCATGGCAGCATGTTATATAGCTGACGCATGAGCCGGTAGGGTTTGTGTAATCTGTAGCTAAGCACCAGCCCAGAACAGTGTAATCTGTAGCTAAGCACCACCCCAACACAGTGTAATCTGTAGCTAAGCACCACCCCAAGACAGTGTAATCTGTAGCTAAGCACCACCCCAAGACAGTGTAATCTGTAGCTAAGCACCACCCCAAGACAGTGTAATGCGTAGCCAAGCACCACCCCAAGACAGTGTAATCTGTAGCTAAGCACCACCCCAAGACAGTGTAATCTGTAGCTAAGTACCGCCCCAAGACAGTGTAATCTGTAGCTAAGCACCACCCCAAGACAGTGTAATCTGTAGCTAAGTACCACCCCAAGACAGTGTAATCTGTAGCTAAGCACCACCCCAAGACAGTGTAATCTGTAGCTAAGCACCACCCCAAGATTGTGTAATCTGTCGCTAAGCACCACCCCAACACAGTGTAATCTGTAGCTAAGCACCACCCCAAGACAGTGTAATCTGTAGCTAAGTACCACCCCAACACAGTGTAATCTGTAGCTAAGTACCACCCCAACACAGTGTAATCTGTAGCTAAGCACCGCCCCAAGACAGTGTAATCTGTAGCTAAGCACCACCCCAAGACAGTGTAATCTGTAGCTAAGCACCACCCCAAGACAGTGTAATCTGTAGCTAAGCACCACCCCAAGAGAGTGTAATCTGTAGCTAAGCACCACCCCAAGACAGTGTAATCTGTAGCTAAGCACCACCACAAGACAGTGTAATATGTAGCTAAGCACCACCCCAAGACAGTGTAATCTGTAGCTAAGCACCACCCCAAGACAGTTCAATCTGTAGCTAAGCACCACCCCAAGACAGTGTAATCTGTAGCTAAGCACCACCCCAAGACAGTGTAATCTGTAGCTAAGCACCACCCCAAGACAGTGTAATCTGTAGCTAAGCACCACCCCAAGACAGTGTAATCTGTAGCTAAGCACCGCCCCAAGACAGTGTAATCTGTAGCTAAGCACCACCCCAAGAGAGTGTAATCTGTAGCTAAGCACCACCCCAAAACAGTGTAATCTGTAGCTAAGCACCACCACAAAACAGTGTAATCTGTAGCTAAGCACCACCACAAAACAGGGTAATCTGTCGCCAAACAGTGTAATATGTAGCTAAGTACCAACCCAACACAGGGTAATCTATAGCTAAGCACCGCCCCAAGACAGTGTAATCTGTAGCTAAGCACCGCCCCAAGACAGTGTAATCTGTAGCTAAGCACCACCCCAAGAGAGTGTAATCTGTAGCTAAGCACCACCCCAAAACAGTGTAATCTGTAGCTAAGCACCACCCCAAAACAGTGTAATCTGTAGCGAAGCACCACCACAAAACAGGGTAATCTGTCGCCAAACAGTGTAATATGTAGCTAAGTACCAACCCAACACAGGGTAATCTATAGCTAAGCACCCCCCCAAGACAGTGTAATATGTAGCTAAGCACCACCCCAAGACAGTGTAATCTGTAGCTAAGCACCACCCCAAGACAGTGTAATATGTAGCTAAGCACCACCCCAAGACAGTGTAATCTGTAGCTAAGCACCACCCCAAGACAGTTCAATCTGTAGCTAAGCACCACCCCAAGATAGTGTAATCTGTAGCTAAGCACCACCCCAAGACAGTTCAATTTGTAGCTAAGCACCACCCCAAGACAGTGTAATCTGTAGCTAAGCACCACCCCAAGACAGTGTAATCTGTAGCTAAGCACCACTCCAAGACAGTGTAATCTGTAAGCCAAGCACCACCCCAACACAGTGTAATCTGTAGCTAAGTACCACCCCAAGACAGTGTAATCTGTCGCTAAGCACCACCCCAAGACAATGTAATCTGTAGCTAAGCACCACCCCAAGACAGTGTAATCTGTAGCTAAGCACCACCCCAAGACAATGTAATCTGTAGCTAAGCACCACCCCAAGAGAGTGCAATCTGTAGCCAAGCACCACCCCAAGACAGTGTAATCTGTAGCTAAGTACCGCCCCAAGACAGTGTAATCTGTAGCTAAGCACCACCCCAACACAGTGTAATCTGTAGCCAAGCACCACCCCAAGACAACAGCAGAGCTTGCTGCTGAGCCGTATTGGCTGATGGAAGAGTGCATTCACTCACCATACTTGCGTTTGATGATACCAATTCTTTGAGCATATCTTTGGCTTTCCCTGGCCTCTGCCATATTGCCAGCGAGAAAAGCTGCCTTGGTGGCAGCATGAATGTTACCCATGAGTGAGTGGCAGATGGGCACTTGAGCACCCAGGGGCAGCCACGGCAGAAACTCCTACAAGAAACAGTTGGTTTGATGCGTGTACCATGTGTTTTACATGTATGTATAACAGAGGGATGGGGGGGGGGGTATCCCATCAACTCAGTTTAACAAATATTATTGTTCAGCTTAAACTGAGACATGAGGCTATAATTGTTAGCTAATGGTTGGTTGCTTCACCTCCAGCGATAGAAGCGACACAAAATAAACAAGACACTCATCTACCAGCTGCTACAAAAATTACTAACAACATATATTATTACCTCGTCCACAGCCCCGACTGCTATCTTGTATCTTCCATTCTCACATTCCAACATTCCAGACTCAAAGTTACCGAGTTCTCTACAGCTATACTTTATGCCAGAGAATGACTTTATCTCAGCCTTGCATTGTCTGATCACCTCCCCAGTGTCAACTACGGAGTGGAGTACATACAGTAGATAACGGTAAGTACTACTTATATAATTGTACGTTATACTTACACACAACACCAGTAAGTACAAGTAAGTTATACTTACACACAACACCAGTAAGTACGTTGATGTCGTAGTATAGAAAAGGAGTTTGAGGAATTTGGTCAGCAATCTCCTTGAGATATTTCACCAGGTTGGACACTGAAGTTGGTTTAAATAAGGTCGGACACATAACAGCAACGGCTTCAACCTTTAACTGAATAAATAATTGTGGTTTGACTGGAATCTATAAGTTTGGTATAAACTGGTTGATGTAATGCTGAGGGTAACTGGTCACAGCACAAATAACCTTTGCCATAACCAACTCAGGAAAGTGACTGATACAAGGCAATGCTCAATCACAGCTAGTAACTAGCAGCTAGTAACTAGTAGCTAGTAACTCACTGCAGCTGCATGCTTAGCCAGCTCTATGGTGTCTCTAATAGAGCCACTCCCACAGTGTACTATCACAGTCTTGAACCTGTGAAACAAAGTGTATTGTTACAGTCTTAAACCTGTGAAATAAAGTGTACTATCATAGTCTTAAACATATGAAACAAAGTGTACTATCACAGTCTTAAACCTATGAAATAAAGTGTACTATCACAAACTTAAACCTATGAAATAAAGTGTACTATCACAGTCTTAAACCTATGAAACAAAGTGTACTATCATAGTCTTAAACTAGTGAAACCAGATTTACTATTGTAGCCACAAACCAATAAAACGAAGCGTACCATGACAGTACTAGACCTATGAAACAAGGTGCATTCTAGCACTCTTACACAACAAAACAGAGTAGGCTACCTCGTGTCACACAAATTGTGCTCTAGCAGTATCGAGCTTGTACAACAGTGTACCAAAACAGTCTTAAACCTACTAAGTCTTCTATATGATGAGTTGTGTGTTGTAGCAACAACAGAAGTACCACAAGCTATATAGAGTGTACCACAAGCTATACAGAGTGTACCACAAGCTATATAGAGTGTACCACAAGCTATATAGAGTGTACCACAAGCTATATAGTGTACCACAAGCTATACAGAGTGTACCACAAGCTATACAGAGTATACCACAAGCTATACAGAGTGTACCACAAGCTATATAGAGTGTACCACAAGCTATATAGAGTGTACCACAAGCTATACAGAGTGTACCACAAGCTATACAGAGTGTACCACAAACTATATAGAGTGTACCACAAGCTATATAGAGTGTACCACAAGCTATATAGAGAGTACCACAAGCTATATAGAGTGTACCACAAGCTATATAGAGTGTACCACAAGCTATACAGAGTGTACCACAAGCTATATAGAGTGTACCACAAGCTATATAGAGTGTACCACAAGCTATATAGAGTGTACCACAAGCTATATAGAGCGTACCACAAGCTATATAGAGCGTACCACAAGCTATATAGAGTGTACCACAAGCTATATAGAGTGTACCACAAGCTATATAGAGTGTACCACAAGCTATATAGAGTGTACCACAAGCTATATAGAGTGTACCACAAGCTATATAGAGTGTACCACAAGCTATATAGAGTGTACCACAAGCTATATAGAGTGTACCACAAGCTATATAGAGTGTACCACAAGCTATATAGAGTGTACCACAAGCTATATAGAGTGTACCACAAGCTATGTAGAGTGTACCACAAGCTATATAGAGTGTACCACAAGCTATAAAGAGTGTACCACAAGCTATATAGAGTGTACCACAAGCTATATAGAGTGTACCACAAGCTATATAGAGTGTACCACAAGCTATACAGAGTGTACCACAAGCTATACAGAGTGTACCACAAGCTATATAGAGTGTACCACAAGCTATATAGAGTGTACCACAAGCTGTATAGAGTGTACCACAAGCTATATAGAGTGTACCACAAGCTATATAGAGTGTACCACAAGCGATATAGAGTGTACCACAAGCTATATAGAGTGTACCACAAGCTATATAGAGTGTACCACAAGCTATATAGAGTGTACCACAAGCTATATAGAGAGTACCACAAGCTATATAGAGAGTACCACAAGCTATATAGAGTGTACCACAAGCTATATAGAGTGTACCACAAGTTATATAGAGTGTACCACAAGCTATACAGAGTGTACCACAAGCTATATAGAGTGTACCACAAGCTATATAGAGTGTACCACAAGCTATATAGAGTGTACCACAAGCTATATAGAGTGTACCACAAGCTATATAGAGTGTACCACAAGCTATATAGAGTGTACCACAAGCTATATAGAGTGTACCACAAGCTATATAGAGTGTACCACAAGCTATATAGTGTACCACAAGCTATATAGAGTGTACCACAAGCTATATAGAGTGTACCACAAGCTATATAGAGTGTACCACAAGCTATATAGAGTGTACCACAAGCTATATAGAGTGTACCACAAGCTATACAGAGTGTACCACAAACTATATAGAGTGTACCACAAGCTATATAGAGTATACCACAAGCTATATAGAGTGTACCACAAGCTATATAGAGTGTACCACAAGCTATATAGAGTGTACCACAAGCTATACAGAGTGTACCACAAGCTATATAGAGTGTACCACAAGCTATATAGTGTACCACAAGCTATATAGAGTGTACCACAAGCTATATAGAGTGTACCACAAGCTATATAGAGTGTACCACAAGCTATATAAAGTGTACCACAAGCTATATAGAGTGTACCACAAGCTATACAGAGTGTACCACAAGCTATATAGAGTGTACCACAAGCTATATAGAGTGTACCACAAGCTATATAGAGTGTACCACAAGCTATATAGAGTGTACCACAAGCTATATAGAGAGTACCACAAGCTATATAGAGAGTACCACAAGCTATATAGAGTGTACCACAAGCTATATAGAGTGTACCACAAGTTATATAGAGTGTACCACAAGCTATACAGAGTGTACCACAAGCTATATAGAGTGTACCACAAGCTATATAGAGTGTACCACAAGCTATATAGTGTACCACAAGCTATACAGAGTGTACCACAAGCTATATAGAGTGTACCACAAGCTATATAGAGTGTACCACAAGCTATATAGAGTGTACCACAAGCTATATAGTGTACCACAAGCTATACAGAGTGTACCACAAGCTATATAGAGTGTACCACAAGCTATATAGAGTGTACCACAAGCTATATAGAGTGTACCACAAGCTATATAGAGTGTACCACAAGCTATATAGAGTGTACCACAAGCTATATAGAGTGTACCACAAGCTATATAGAGTGTACCACAAGCTATATAGAGTGTACCACAAGCTATATAGAGTGTACCACAAGCTATATAGAGTGTACCACAAGCTATATAGAGTGTACCACAAGCTATATAGAGTGTACCACAAGCTATATAGTGTACCACAAGCTATATAGAGTGTACCACAAGCTATATAGAGTGTACCACAAGCTATATAGAGTGTACCACAAGCTATATAGAGTGTACCACAAGCTATATAGAGTGTACCACAAGCTATACAGAGTGTACCACAAACTATATAGAGTGTACCACAAGCTATATAGAGTATACCACAAGCTATATAGAGTGTACCACAAGCTATATAGAGTGTACCACAAGCTATATAGAGTGTACCACAAGCTATACAGAGTGTACCACAAGCTATATAGAGTGTACCACAAGCTATATAGTGTACCACAAGCTATATAGAGTGTACCACAAGCTATATAGAGTGTACCACAAGCTATATAGAGTGTACCACAAGCTATATAAAGTGTACCACAAGCTATATAGAGTGTACCACAAGCTATACAGAGTGTACCACAAGCTATATAGAGTGTACCACAAGCTATATAGAGTGTACCACAAGCTATATAGAGTGTACCACAAGCTATATAGAGTGTACCACAAGCTATATAGAGAGTACCACAAGCTATATAGAGAGTACCACAAGCTATATAGAGTGTACCACAAGCTATATAGAGTGTACCACAAGTTATATAGAGTGTACCACAAGCTATACAGAGTGTACCACAAGCTATATAGAGTGTACCACAAGCTATATAGAGTGTACCACAAGCTATATAGTGTACCACAAGCTATACAGAGTGTACCACAAGCTATATAGAGTGTACCACAAGCTATATAGAGTGTACCACAAGCTATATAGAGTGTACCACAAGCTATATAGATTGTACCACAAGCTATATAGAGTGTACCACAAGCTATATAGAGTGTACCACAAGCTATATAGAGTGTACCACAAGCTATATAGAGTGTACCACAAGCTATATAGAGTGTACCACAAGCTATATAGAGTGTACCACAAGCTATATAGAGTGTACCACAAGCTATATAGAGTGTACCACAAGCTATATAGTGTACCACAAGCTATATAGAGTGTACCACAAGCTATATAGAGTGTACCACAAGCTATATAGAGTGTACCACAAGCTATATAGAGTGTACCACAAGCTATATAGAGTGTACCACAAGCTATACAGAGTGTACCACAAACTATATAGAGTGTACCACAAGCTATATAGAGTATACCACAAGCTATATAGAGTGTACCACAAGCTATATAGAGTGTACCACAAGCTATATAGAGTGTACCACAAGCTATACAGAGTGTACCACAAGCTATATAGAGTGTACCACAAGCTATATAGTGTACCACAAGCTATATAGAGTGTACCACAAGCTATATAGAGTGTACCACAAGCTATATAGAGTGTACCACAAGCTATATAAAGTGTACCACAAGCTATATAGAGTGTACCACAAGCTATACAGAGTGTACCACAAGCTATATAGAGTGTACCACAAGCTATATAGAGTGTACCACAAGCTATATAGAGTGTACCACAAGCTATACAGAGTGTACCACAAGCTATATAGAGTGTACCACAAGCTATATAGTGTACCACAAGCTATATAGAGTGTACCACAAGCTATATAGAGTGTACCACAAGCTATATAGAGTGTACCACAAGCTATATAGAGTGTACCACAAGCTATATAGAGTGTACCACAAGCTATATAGAGTGTACCACAAGCTATATAGAGTGTACCACAAGCTATACAGAGTGTACCACAAGCTATATAGAGTGTACCACAAGCTATATAGAGTGTACCACAAGCTATATAGAGTGTACCACAAGCTATATAGAGTGTACCACAAGCTATACAGAGTGTACCACAAACTATATAGAGTGTACCACAAGCTATATAGAGTGTACCACAAGCTATATAGAGTGTACCACAAGCTATATAGAGTGTACCACAAGCTATATAGAGTGTATCAAATAAAAGTAGAACGTCTTTACCATCGATGACATTGAGTTGGAATCACCATCTCTCTGGTTGCTGTTTGATTAAACAAATTACTGGAGTTGTCTACTTTCCTACACACGACCAATATTAGTCTTAGCATTAGCTTAGCATAATGGGTCAGTAACATGTCTAGAAGCTGTTAAACTAACCTTAGAAAAAATGGTTAAAAAAGTTGACTATGCTGGTCTGACTTATGCTAACAAAAAGTGACTGACCTGCCATCTCTGAGCTTCATCCACTGCTCTAGCGCTGCCTTCCTTTCCGCTGTCGTCATACTCATTCCTTCACCCAGGGTTCCATTCACTAAACATTAATTGCACGCGTTGTTAGCACCAAACATGTACCCACATTCGTCTATATATGCATTGATATATAGTAGTATCTATGTCTAAGCATGTACCCACCAAATATACTATTTATCCCTGTTGTGGTCATCTGTTTTGCATAAGCCTCAAACCCTGCCAAGTTTAGGTCCCTGCAACAGAATGTAATAACCGCACATTATATAATGAGAGACAACTCCTTGGTTCAAGAAGGAAGAATAGAAATTTGCGAAAAAATTGAAACTTGGAAGAAAATTTATTAAGGGGTTAAATCATTGATTACTACCAAATAGTACTTATATTAGGTTCTTACATAAGTATTCAACATATGCTGTAAGGTCAAGGTCACTCACCCATTAGACAAAAATGGTGTGCAGGGTGCGGCCATGATGCAATCATCATCTAATTTGAAACCGTCGCATACCTATATAAAGGGACAAACAACTTCCATTACATGGTACTACCTTACAACTAGCCGGGGCGGCTCTCAAGAGGCGGGGTTTATGATGGTGGGCGGGGTTTGGGAGAGCCACCCTGGCTACCTTACAACTGGCTTGCTCTGAGGAGTTGTATTATCTTGTCTGATAAATAAGTAGTTGCTCCCCCAATGAGGGGACAAATGCAGACAAACATGAGAGATAAGCGGTATATATGCATGGTAACAAGCACTGGGGTGGAAGTACAACAAAAGGTTAGAGCTCAATGTTTACTAATAACTACATTAAAAGTCTTGCTGATTACTTAGATGGCCCAGTGGCCAACCACAGAAAGTAGAGAACAACACAATATATGTCAGACAAAGTACTGGTGCATTACATACCGTGCACTCAGCAAAGCACATACTACTAGATCATTCCAAACAAACATCACTCCAGCTAGTTAGCTAAACAACAAATAAAACCTACTCACGTACCCTAGAGGTCATTGTGGAATCTGTAGCAGACAAAAAGAGATCAGTGTTGCTAAGTCAGCACCGTTATTTGAAATGAACGAACTCCAAATGTGCTCACAAACGGTAAACAAGTTTAGAATACTTTCTAATAAGAGGTACGGGTGTAAGGGTTATGTCCGAGCTGATAAGAAACAGACGGGAGAACCAACGCTAGAGCAAACACCAAATGTTGTGAACTTGTCAGATGGTAAACTGCTATCTATAGTTGTACCACGGCTAATTAAGGGGTGGAGTGAAGTGCATAGAAGGGCACATACCAATATGGCAGTGGTGGATCTAGATTAGGTAGGCTTCCATAAAAACGGAGTATGTTTTTTTCATTTGTTTTGATTGCAAACAATTGGTGGAAATGTAACACACTTATCCATCACGTTGCTAAATAATAGAACATTACAAAGTGGAGCATGAGTAATGATATCTAAGCCAACTGCCTACGACTGTTCACTCACATCTACTCCTCAGCTGTGCTCTGCCCTGCAGCTGACTTGGTGAGGGGCGACAGAGAATTCTTAGAGCGGACCAGCCACCCGCAATCATTCGACCTGCAAATGTAGTTCACAGTTAAATGAAACAGTTGCTCCATGAAAGAGCGTGCCAAGAGCGCAGTTGTTGACATAGCAAACAACAAAAGTTGTCGAACCTGGCCACATTATTATACATATATACAAGTAAAGCCATCGCTGCTCAGCCTAAAGTTTGTATAAGTCAACTACGGCTGGTGATCCATGTTTACCCAGATCAAACTTTAACCCTGGTAGCCAGTGATCCTCACCGATCAGTCAAATGAAGGAGTTATGAAGGGGCCGGCGCATATCCCATAATGCACCACAATAATGGATGCATGTTGTTGTTTATCACTTTGAACTATTCTGCAAACTGCTTCAAACCAGCCAGTTAGAAGACTGATACTATCTGGTAACACAAGTGTGGTATACAATTCTAGCAAGCATTAAACAACTTTCTAGACTGTAAGAAAAACAAATAGCACTATATGTTGTCCTTCAATCAAGCGCAGACACAGCTAGTTATCAGCTAGGGAGAGAGCATGTGCTGAGGGGACAACTGACTGCAGTGAATGCGACAATAACCACGAGTGTGATAGCACAAGTCTACATGCTTGGCCATGCTTTGCCTTATCGGCAGAGCCTAAGTTTGAAGTTGAAAAGGAGTAACAGTTGTTGCTCACGGTGATGTATAGAGAACATACCAGATAGCAAAGTTTCTATCATGAAACAGTAGAACCACAATATGCCTACTGAATGACTTATGTCAATGCAGGCGGAGTTGTCTCCACGCTAAAACAATCCATATACACACTAATATGCACACATGTAGGTAGATGACTTACCTGTAGTAATATGACCAGAGGTCCGCTGTTATGACAAGAGCTGCCACCAAAGAAGGTTACAAGAGGGTGAGAGTCACTACTACTAACGCACTAGCACCTGATTCCCAACTGATTGTTTGCTGCAAGCATTTCATTGATCGATTGTTCGTATAACAAAGAAGCCCAAGTCATTGTGCGTTAGCCTGAGTATAGACAATAGGAGGCTAAGTCAGCATCCACCAAAAGCCAACTAGTGCAAGCAAGAAAACTTTGCAAGCGCAATCCAAGTCACTTGCGTACAAACAGCTAAAGTTTAGACAGTTGTCCACTTCAACCAAAGTGTTTCCTTATAAAAGTTACACTTGAGTAGCTATTACGCATTAATGTAGCGGCAATGTTTGAAGAGGGCTTTACTGTAGAAATTGTTTTTATACTGGCAATTTTTATAGCAATCCTTTTGTGATGGTCATCTTGTGTAGTGGTCAATTTTTGTTAACGCCCTTTTCGTCGTAGCCTTTCTATGTCAAGTTCAATTTTTGTGAGGATAAGTTTTGGTACTGACCATTTTGTTGTGTATCTATGTAGTGACCATTTTTTGCAGAGGTCGTTTTCTGCAGTGTTCATTTTTCTTAATTATAGATTTTCATAGCAGTAATCATTTATGGAAACCACTATAGCATGATAAAAATAAGTCAATTTTCTCACACTTGTCCGACTTTGTTTTCCTTTTATTAAAACGACGATTAAATCTGTAAAAAAATTTAAACTCGATTATTGATTCGGTAACAAATCTGGTGTCAGAAAAACTTCAGCAACTCTTAAATCCAACGAGTGCTGAATAGTTGAAACCAATAGTCAGTTTCTCATCAGTAATATCGCAGATCACATGACACGCTAGCGTGTCCACTGGCTATTACTGTGATTGTTCATTGGGCTTCAGTGAACCTGCTAAGGACAAACAGACAGATCGCTGCCAACACCTCGCTGCTCAAGACATCAATTCATGTTGCGGACTGTCAGTCGCCTCTGAGCTCATTTCCTGTTTGGGCGATTTCACCAACATCATATCATCACTGAGAGTTAAAATGGCGCCACAGTTGGGTCTCACCACCAGCTTACAGCCATTCGCTGCCTCCTCAGGAGAGTTGTCTCCCCTCACAGTAATTAGGTGGCAGTTGATGGCAAGAGCCACAGCGCGGCCCGAGGTGAGAGAGTTTAATGCTTTAGCAGGTAACCTCAGTGACCTGCGAGTGTGCGTCCTTGTCACCTCCTAAACAGTACAACAATAAGATATGGAGATCTGGTAAGGACACACCAACCAATCACACACAAATTTGATATATACATAACACCTAGACATACATGTAACAGTCCTACAAACCTGTGTGTCACTATTCTCACTGTCTACTTGCTCTGATTGGTCAGGTTCGATGTGATCTACTTGGTTCGTAGCAGTATCATTGCTCTCTGATAGAATATCATTTGCATTCTGTATGATAAGAGGCAGCTCAAACTCATCGTCTACAATCGGCCATCTTTGGTTGAAGATGTCCTCATCCTACGTATAAAACATCACAAAATAATTATAAAGTGGCAGCTGCATTGCCCATCGCACACAACAAATGAGTGTAGGTTGACATCTCTGCTGCCATTTCTCTTGCATTCCTCCACAGTCACCTGCTAAAACAGTCACTTTCTCCCACAGTCACCTCCTCCCACAGTCACCTCCTCCCACAGTCACCTGCTCCCACAGTCACCTCCTCCCACAGTCACCTCCTCCCACAGTCACCTGCTCCCACAGTCACCTCCTCCAACAGTCACCTTCTCCCACAGTCACCTGCTCCCACAGTCACCTCCTCTCACAGTCACCTGCTCCCACAGTCACCTCCTCTCACAGTCACCTGCTCCCACAGTCACCTCCTCTCACAGTCACCTGCTCCCACAGTCACCTCCTCCCACAGTCACCTGCTTCCACAGTCACCTGCTCCCACAGTCACCTCCTCCCACAGTCACCTTCTCCCACAGTCACCTGCTCCCACAGTCACCTCCTCTCACAGTCACCTGCTCCCACAGTCACCTCCTCCCACAGTCACCTCCTCCCACAGTCACCTGCTCCCACAGTCACCTGCTCCCACAATCACCTCCTCCCACAGTCACCTCCTCTCACAGTCACCTCCTCTCACAGTCACCTGCTCCCACAGTCACCTCCTCCCACAGTCGCCTTCTCTCACAGTCACCTGCTTCCAAGGTTACCTTTTCCGCTAGTAATGTTTTTTAAAACAACAGTTATCTATTTGATAAGTTACATATGTAAAAGTAATTATGTATAGGTAGTTACAGATAAGTAGTTATGTATAAATAGTTATGTATAAATAGTTGTGTATAAGTAGTTATGTATAAATAGTTATGTATAAGTAGTTATGTATAAGTAGTTATGTATAAGTAGTTATGTATAAGTAGTTATGTATAAGTAGTTGTGTATAAGTAGTTATGTATAAGTAGTTATGTATAAGTAGTTGTGTATAAGTAGTTATGTATAAGTAGTTGTGTATAAGTAGTTATGTATAAGTAGTTATGTATAAGTAGTTATGTATAAGTAGTTATGTATAAGTAGTTATGTATAAGTAGTTATGTATAAGTAGTTATGTATAAGTAGTTATGTATAAGTAGTTATGTATAAGTAGTTATGTGTAAGTAGTTATGTATAAGTAGTTGTGTATAAGTAGTTATGTATAAGTAGTTATGTATAAGTAGTTGTGTATAAGTAGTTATGTATAAGTAGTTATGTATAAGTAGTTATGTATAAGTAGTTATGTATAAGTAGTTGTGTATAAGTAGTTATGTATAAGTAGTTATGTATAAGTAGTTATGTATAAGTAGTTATGTATAAGTAGTTATGTATAAGTAGTTATGTATAAGTAGTTGTGTATAAGTAGTTGTGTATAAGTAGTTATGTATAAGTAGTTATGTATAAGTAGTTGTGTATAAGTAGTTATGTATAAGTAGTTATGTATAAGTAGTTGTGTATAAGTAGTTATGTATAAGTAGTTATGTATAAGTAGTTATGTATAAGTAGTTATGTATAAGTAGTTATGTATAAGTAGTTATGTATAAGTAGTTATAAACAACTAGATCACCATACAGACTTATATTATATATTCATATTCTTATATCTCAAGTACAACTCTAGCCTAAAATCTGATTTTGGATAATACACACACGCACACACACAGGAGCTCTTTATATCTCTGTGCACATGACAATGTGCTACATATATTATAAAGTTACCCAGTTGTGGTGACAGGGTTCAGCTACGGAAAGTCGTGGTGCAGTCCGCAATCCTTCCCACAATTCAGCAGTGATATGAGGTGCAAATGGATGCAATAAAATGAGCATATCAGCGAGACATCTCTCAAAGTGAGGAGATAAAATCTTTGTGTTTAACGGGGCTTCTGACTAAAACATTAACTGTATAATGTAAATATAAATATTGCTTCATGCTATCAACTATATAATATATTACTATATCATATCAACTATATAATATATTACTATATTATATCAACTATATAATATATTACTATATCATATCAACTATATAATTTATTACTATATCATATCAACTATATAATATATTACTATATCATATCAACTATATAATTTATTACTATATCATATCAACTATATAATTTATTACTATATCACATCAACTATATAATATATTACTATATCATATCAACTATATAATATATTACTATATCATATCAACTATATAATATATTACTATATCATATCAACTATATAATATATTACTATATCATATCAACTATATAATATATTACTATATCACATCAACTATATAATATATTACTATATCATATCAACTATACAATATAGTACTACAATATAATAACCAAATAACATAACTAATAGTATGCTTCCATTTCACGACAAGTTTAGCAATGTGTGGCACCAAAGAAGGTTGCCATGGTAACACCTGTGTCACTACACTTGTCGCCAAATTTAAGCGCTAAAATATGTTCAAAAGATTTAGCAACTTCTTTGGCGACAAGTCAGACGCAAAGATTTTATTCCTCATGATAATGTTAATGTCATTATAATCGATAAAACTAGGCATGCAAATGGAAAATCGCTAATTATCCATTAGTGGCAAGCATGTGAGTGAGCTGTGTAGTAATAATAAATCCAACTACGATCGTTTGTGGTTTGTTATACAACTTTTTACAGTGCAATACAACTGAATTGAAACAAATTAACTTTTTGCAGATGATAATAATTTGTTTAAGTATTAAAAACAGTAATTAATAATACCTGAACAGAAAACTGGGTAACTTTTTATTGATGTCAGATCATCAATTAATTAATTATTATGAAATTTATTTATTTATTATTATTACTATCCACATCATTCATTCAATGACAACTTGCGCTACAAAAACTCCTTGTCATCACACAGCTAGTCTTGCCAGCAAACAACATTGTTATCATTTATTTATTCTGATACATTATATGAAACAATTACACAAAGAACAGCCAGCTATGCTTATCCGCTGAATTTCACTAAGCAGCAACTCGACAGCAACTGTCTCCGTGGGCGTGCTCTAACCACATCTAACTAAAACTAACAAAACTTTCAGTTAAGGAAACGCATGCCGTTGTTGCGAATGATTAGTAGTAAATAACCACAAAACTAGAGCGTTACCTTGTCGTGATATGGAAACTTATTATATATAATATAATAATACTATATAATATTACTATAACATGACAACCATACAAAATACCGTCACACTGTAACACCAGATGGCGCCAACCACTTACATCTATAACAGAGAGATTATCGTATAGACTGTGGATTGCATCATGCAGGTTAAATGTGTGCTCTAGATCTAGAGACACAGCACTAACGCTGTTGTTTCTAGCTGTGTATAGCATGTCTATGGTGTGTGGCTCAGTATCTGTGTCTATGAGTTCACCAGCAGAGAACTTCTCACGCCTCTGTCGTATGATAGATACAGTGTGCCAGAGGATGTGCATCCATTTAGGGATACTTATACCTGCAATGTATGGTGTAGTGATATATATACCTCACCAACTCTGAGCACTCACTCGCTGCACTCGCTAGCTGTCACTCACTCGCTGTCACAAATGGACCGTCACTCAATAACTTACTTCTGCCTTGAGAAAACATCAACTTTGTAGCTAACTCTGGGGTCCAGTTTTTGACAGCCCGGGGAGCAGCATTGGCAAGCATGTAAAGTCTAGTTTGATCAACGCCATGCATAGACAGCACATCCTACGATGCAAATGAACCAAGTTTATACACCACATGAAGCCACCAACCAAAGTAATATTTACCATGTTCGGAAACCCACTAGCACATTTAAGAAAAATCCACCAATTTTTTTTTCATGTCAGCAAAATGATTTGATTCTCCATATTTCTCTCTTTTGAAATAATGTGACTAACAATAAAAGAAGCTATACCCAGCTTGTGCAGGTATACTACACACACTGTGCAGGTATAATACGCACACTGTGCAGGTATACTATACACTGTGCAGGTATACTATACACTGTGCAGGTATACTATACACTGTGCAGGTATACTATACACTGTGCAGGTATACTATACACTGTGCAGGTATAATACACACACTGTGCAGGTATAATACGCACACTGTGCAGGTATACTATACACTGTGCAGGTATACTATACACTGTGCAGGTATACTATACACTGTGCAGGTATACTATACACTGTGCAGGTATACTATACACTGTGCAGGTATACTATACACTGTGCAGGTATAATACACACACTGTGCAGGTATACTACACACTGTGGGGGTATAATACACACACTGTGGGGGTATAATACACACACTGTGCAGGTATACTACACACACTGTGCAGGTATACTACACACACTGTGCAGGTATAATACACACACTGTGCAGGTATACTACACACACTGTGCAGGTATAATACACACACTGTGCAGGTATAATACGCACACTGTGCAGGTATACTACACACACTGTAGAGGTGTACTACACACACTGTGGGGGTATAATACACACACTGTGCAGGTATACTACACACACTGTGCAGGTATAATACACACACTGTGCAGGTATACTACACACACTGTGCATGTATAATACACACACTGTGCAGGTATAATACGCACACTGCGCAGGTATATTACACACACTGTGGGGGTACATCACACTTACCTTAGGGCTAACACCATTGTACTTGGATTTACTCATTTTCTCTACACTGTGAGTAACTGGTAGCCCTGTACTTTTTTCTACTATATTATCTTCTGCAACAAAGAGCTCACTACTTACATGTATATGTGTATACTGTATGTATGTGTATATATGTATACTGTATGTATATTTATAGACCATATACAAATGTACCCACAGTCACAAATGAGCAATATGACATGTTAAGGCAGGTGCTCCCATCTCACCTCTGATGGAGACTTGACTCCTGTGCAAGTACCTGCCAGTGTCAGTCACTTTGTAGCAATCAGAGTGCACCGTACCAAGAGCTAACTGCAGAGAAAATGGCTCTCGATGTTCTGTCATGCCTTCGTCGCACAGGAAATGGTTGATGAATCTGGCGTAGTACATGTGAAGGATTGCTACCAAAGAAATAAGCTATTACAGTTGAGACAAGCCGAGCAAGTGATAAAATCCATTACATACAGCTACAATGTAATTTGCTAGACCAGCCTTGGACTAGCCAAAGCAACTGTCGCTTGAAGGCATCAGATACGGCTGTCCATCTCAGACAATCATAACATTCAGCAGCAATCCGTACACACAGTAACTGCTACCAGTGTACCTATTCAAGCACAATTAGCTAGTTCCTAGGGCAACTGATAAAGGATGTCAATAACAATCATAAACAGGTTTCCAAACGAATCGGCTACCAGCAGTCTGGATAAAAACTGCCATATGCTGTGCCAGGTGTGTCTCTGTGGCGCAATCGGTGAGCGCGTTCGGCTGTTAACCGAAAGGTTGGTGGTTCAAGCCCACCCAGGGACGACAATTTTAATGAAAACCAAAAATGAAAAACAGTGACTAAGCATTCACATTCATTTATTTTTATACAACTTTCTAGTCTGAGAAACGCATATATAAGACCGATTTCAACATTTCTATAACGCATTCAATCAAACTGATAGAGACTCATTTTGCAAAGCAATAGCTGAAACTAAAGCAGCTGGAAGGAAACATGTCAGTAGATTGACTGAGCTGCCATCAAACAAACCATCCCTTTTGCTTTCATCATATTCTTAACACTTTTACAATAACTTACTTGGTGTTGGTTTTGACAAGGCTCGATGGATCAGCGCTGCCTCAGCAAGTTTCTTTTATGCTATGTATTGTATGTTATGTATTGTATGTTATGTATTGTATGTTATGTATAGTATGTTATGTATTGTATGCTATGTATTGTATGCTATGTATTGTATGTTATGTATTGTATGTTATGTATTGTATGCTATGTATTGTATGCTATGTATTGTATGCTATGTATTGTATGCTATGTATTGTATGCTATGTATTGTATGCTATGTATTGTATGCTATGTATTGTATGCTATGTATTGTATGCTATGTATTGTATGCTATGTATTGTATGCTATGTATTGTATGCTATGTATTGTATGCTATGTATTGTATGCTATGTATTGTATGCTATGTATTGTATGCTATGTATTGTATGCTATGTATTGTATGCTATGTATTGTATGCTATGTATTGTATGCTATGTATTGTATGCTATGTATTGTATGTTATGTATTGTATGCTATGTATTGTATGCTATGTATAGTATGCTATGTATTGTATGCTATGTATTGTATGCTATGTATTGTATGTTATGTATTGTATGCTATGTATTGTATGCTATGTATTGTATGCTATGTATTGTATGTTATGTATTGTATGCTATGTATTGTATGCTATGTATTGTATGTTATGTATTGTATGTTATGTATTGTATGTTATGTATTGTATGTTATGTATTGTATGCTATGTATTGTATGTTATGTATTGTTTGCTATGTATTGTATGCTACATATTATCCTCTATTCCTTCCTCCTTCCCTGTTCACCCCTTCCACCCCTCCGCTCCACCCAATCTTTCCCTACCACTCTCTACTCCTTCCACTGTCTACCTCTTCCACCCCTCTACTCTACCCAACCTTTCCCTACCACTCTCTACTCCTTCCCTCTGTCTACCCCTTCCACCCCTCTACTCTACCCAACCTTTCCCTACCACTCTCTACTCCTTCCCTCTGTCTACCCCTTCCACCCCTCTACTCTACCCAACCTTTCCCTACCACTCTCTACTCCTTCCCTCTGTCTACCCCTTCCACCCCGCCACTCTACCCAACCTTTCCCTACCACTCTCTACTCCTTCCCTGTCTACCCCTTCCACCTCTCTACTCCCCCCTCCTTCCCTGTCTACCCCGTCCATCTCTCCCTTTTTCTCTCCTCCACGCTATGTTTGACAGAAGAAACAAGAATTGTGCTAGTTCATGCAGATCAAGACAATCCACTTGTAAAAACAAGTAAGAAAGAAAGTTGCAGCCTACCTTTGCTGGAATCATATAATAAAAAATGAGAGCACAAAAATCCTTAGTTTATGAGGGAACGACAAACATAAACCCTGGCCGCACATCGACCTTGACAGCACACCAACCTCGACAGCATACCGACTCTGACAGCACACCGACCCTGACAGCACACCAACCTTGACAGCGCACCAGCCTCGACAGCACATCGACCCTGACAGCACACCGACCTTGACAGCGCACCGACCTCGACAGCGCACCAACCTCGACAGCACACCGACCCTGACAGCACACCAACCTCGACAGCACACCAACCTTGATAGCACACCCACGTCATTCGACAGTCTGCACAATAGCTCTTACCTCAACATTAGTGTGCCGGCATATATATATGTATAAGCATGGAGCAACACGGACAAACAGACAGGCAGCTGTATTTTATGTTTATATATACGGGTCATTGTAATTGTTATCATATTACAATAATCTATATATGTGAAGTTAATCATATATTTATACTAATATAAATATAATTTGTAATAATATTACCATTATTATTATAATATCATTATTTTTGCTCGCTATAAACAGCAGTGACCAACCAATAGCGATCTTACTCTATTGCAATCAATAGAAAACCAACCGGTTGTTCACTTCACCAAAATATCTGCCAGAGGCCATAAGCTCCACCTACTTACCGTGTTCAGCCCCGCCCACATAGACATCTACAGGCATATGTTTGCTGGCTGATGTTGCACTAAAAGGCTCTCTGTTGTTATGTGGGTCTGTGAATCTGAGGAAGTACCAGGAGGAGTCCACAAATGTGTCCATCGTGTCTGCTTCTCTCTGCGCTGCAGCACCACATCTGTAGATAACATAGCATCACTGTTACAATACCACAACTGTAGATAAGATAGCATCACTGTTACAATACCACATCTGTAGATAATGTAGCATCAGTGTTACAATACCACATCTACAGATAACTGGGCATCAGTGTTACAATACCACATCTACAGATAACGTAAGCATCAGTGTTACAATACCACATCTACAGATAATGTAAGCATCAGTGTTACAATACCACATCTACAGATAATGTAAGCATCAGTGTTACAATACCACATCTACAGATAACGTAAGCATCAGTGTTACAATACTGCGGCTGTAGGTAACGTAGCATCACTGTTACAATCCCACAACTGCAACACACAAGCCGATGACCTACCCCGGACAGGGGGTGTACCACACAAGCTTGAGGACCTACCTCCGACAGGAGGTGTACCACACAAGCCAGATGACCTACATCGGACAGGGGGTGTACCACACAAGCCTGATGACCTATCTCGGACAGGGGGTGTACCACACAAGCCCGATGACCTACCTCGGACAGGGGGTGTACCACACAAGCCAGATGACCTACTTTGGACAGGGGGTGTACCATACAAGCCAGATGACCTACCTCGGACAGGGGGTGTACCACACAAGCTTGAGGACCTACTTTGGACAGGGGGTGTACCACACAAGCCTGATGACCTACCTCGGACAGGGGGTGTACCACACAAGCTTGAGGACCTACCTCGGACAGGGGGTGTTGATCCAGTCATCCAGGTGCTGCAGAGGATTCCCGGACTTTAAGCTGATCTCTTTGATGTCAGGCAGCACCACCGGCAGCTGCTTCTCTGGCACAGGCACAACACCGCAGGAAGTGCAGTGCACTATGGGTATAGGAGTACCCCAACAGCGCTGTCTCGATATCAGCCAGTCCCTCAAGTCAGGGCTAGTAGGCCACCCACCAAGCCTCTGCTCCTGAACACACAACAAGCTGTCGTAACAATATGAGGAATGGAGGCTAAATCCACAAAGCCTAAATATCCCCCTTTCAGCCTAGTTGTGGTATGAGATCAGACTTACAACCATGTCACATGACATGCTATGTAGTCATGTGACATTGTTGTGTGATATGGTCATGTTACCTGGTCATGTGGCAGTGGTTTATTAAAGCAGGCACCAGTGAATGTGCGAGATGAAACAAATTTATACATTCCCAACCTATTAGTTAGAATTGTTTACCCACGCAAGGTATATGGAAGAATAACTCCAAAAGAAAGGCACTTGTTTTCACTGTGAGCTGTTATGCAGCACCACAGTATCGACTGTTAGCTTTGGGTCCATACCTGCAAGTATTTATTACAGGCTGTCCGTGCTTCCTCTCTTGTCATGCCATCAAACATCGGAGAGTTTTGCAGAAGAGACTGGGAATCTAACACTGTGGGCTTCACATTTATACTATACATTGAGGCTGTCTCCTTATCCTCCCCATAATGTGTTGAGATGCCTGATCATTGTTAAGACTACATTATATCACAGCTCACTAGATGTGCCAGTAGTAAAACGAGTAAAATTATCGATGCAAACAGGAAGGCAAGAGGATACAATCTATACGCGTGCAATAAAGGGAAATAGAGAAGGGAAAGTTTACAAAGATGTAGAAAGAATGGAGAAAGTTACCAAATTTGCAGACGCTGTTACAACTAGATGGAGTTGTCTCATCCTTCACTACCACTGGTACCTTGTGTCCAGTGAATGGGTGCACCATGGATAGCCCTTCTACTACACCAGCCTACATTACATGACTTATAGAGATAGTCACATGACTTATAGAGATAGTCACATGACTTATAGAGATAGTCACATGACTTATAGAGATAGTCACATGATATAATGAGAGAGGGAGCTAAGATGACACCTGCCACTGTCTGACAACACTATAGGTGTATTCATCGGCTGGATCGACGAACAGCTGTTATTATTTATATTTGGGGACCACATCGGTGGGTGGCAAACGCATCAACCCAGGCTTTTTGTTTCATTATATAATAATCAAAAATAATATCCTTCAATCCGAGTCAGTTTGTGAAGAAATAAAATTCCTGAGTGCATGGTAGTGACCATAGTCATTTTCGCATGTTTAAGCATTTGATCAACGACGCTTATCGTGTCGTTGATTCATTATTGGTACTCATAGAGTGATGCTACGGGAAGTAGCAGATAGTGGTAACGAGTCAAACAATAAACAATGTTACACTTGTCCGGTTGGTAACATTTATTTCGAAGCAATTCATTCTTGATAAACTATAGCAATAACCATTATCTTTACTGTTTTAACAAAATGGCTCTGCTTTTTATTATGACAATCGATTGACTTATACCATTTTATTATTCTATATGATGATTGAAATAATTAATAACAGTGAACAATACATGAATATATATAATCTATATCATTAACAAACAATGATGAAATAATAATACTGGAAATGACCTGCTTTGAAATAAACGTCACCCACATGACTTAGTATTAATTCCGTGTAATGGATCGGTGTGTTAGCAAATTAATTTCGTTTTTTTCCATGAGAATGTTACCGTGCAATCCACGTAAAATATTGCTACTGACTCATTTGTATCAAATAAATTGCGAGAAATATAATTTAATAAATTTATTGTGCAGACTGATCCTGCCGGCGAGTACACCTTACATTCCCTCAGCATAGACATTCCCCCTGCACAGACATTCCCTCAGCATACACAACAACTGGTGCCTACGTAGAAGCACAAACTAGAAGGAGCTGAAGCTACTCACTGCATGGCTAGACTCTGAGTTACGGCTGACCAAGGGATGGTCAGAGGAGATCTGTAGGAAGTCTACACCGTACAACAGCTCTGGTGTCTCTGTGAACACCGACAGGGTTTCATTCCCTGGCTATAACACAGCCACAGATAACTCCAATAACTTTAATAACTGATACATACACTAATGACTTCTACAATCTATATATCTAAGTAACTGATACATGCATTAATGACTTCTACAATCTATATATCTAAGTAATTGATGCATACATTAATGACTTCTACAATCTATATATCTAAGTAACTGATACATACATTAATGACTTCTACAATCTATATATCTAAGTAACTGATACATACACTAATGACTTCTACAATCTATATATCTAAGTAACTGATACATACATTAATGACTTCTACAATCTATATATCTAAGTAACTGATACATACACTAATGACTTCTACAATCTATATATCTAAGTAACTGATACATACATTAATGACTTCTACAATCTATATATCTAAGTAACTGATACATACACTAATGACTTCTACAATCTATATATCTAAGTAACTGATACATACATTAATGACTTCTACAATCTATATATCTAAGTAACTGGTACATACATTAATGACTTCTACAATCTATATATCTAAGTAACTGATACATACATTAATGACTTCTACAATCTATATATCTAAGTAACTGGTACATACATTAATGACTTCTACAATCTGTATATCTAAGTAACTGATACATACATTAATGACTTCTACAATCTATATATCTAAGTAACTGATACATACATTAATGACTTCTACAATCTATATATCTAAACATCATCCTCTACCTGTATGCTGACGTTGATACGAACTCCTGTAGGTTTCCTGATCCAAGCCCTCTGGGCATTAGCAAAGCCTCTACAGCTGTCAGGGTCCAAGCTATCCAATCCATCCAGCAGTGACTGAATAAGTAGAACACATTTTTGGAAATAACAATTATGTATTTCTTTCAGTGACACGATGAATCCACAAAGAGAAGCAGACAGGGCCTCCCAAAAGGGATGATAGCTAGTCAGACCGAAGGGCACCCCAAAAGGGATAATAGCTAGTCAGACCGAAGTGAAAACACTGTGGATGAAAGAAATGCTAATCATGGGTGAAGATAAACATGAATAAAACTAACTAAGATAACAAATCTTATGATTGGTTTATGTTGGTCCAATAGAATGATGCCACTGAGTTACACATGGAGAATGAATAGATGCCGAGTTCGTGTGGACAAACAGACACCAGAACACAGCACCAGGGTACAGAGGAGGCAGGTATTTGAGACAACTTAACCGTGCCTATGATTCTGTAAAACTTAAAACCAGAAGGGGGGGGGGGGATGTATGAGGAATGAAAGCGGAATGTGAAGGAGGGGAATCTGGGAAGGGTGGCGGCAAAACAAATAAAAACGAATGGGTGAAGCATTCCTTGGCTTTTAATTGAATCTTCAAACAAACAAGAGACGGAAGAGCCTATAGACAATGACAGTAATCTATGCATAGCCTCAGCTCCATAGAGGTACCATTACTTATATACTGCTCACAGTCTAGGGTGAGAAACGCAACTCGACAGTCAAAGCATTGCATAACCACATTGACTTACTTGTGAGTAGTTGGTGGAGCGCAGATACCACTGTTTGAGATACTTCTTGGTGACCTTGGCCCCTGACCTCCACGAGTTACCATGAATGTCAATTTGCTCATCAGCAAGTACAGTCTGATCAACAGGATCCCAGTTGACAGAAGCCTACAGGTAGATATTACATGAGCTCTATATAGTGAAGTCTATGTCTACAGGTAGATATTACATGAGCTCTATATAGTGAAGTCTATGTCTACAGGTAGATATTACATGAGCTCTATATAGTGAAGTCTATGTCTGCAGGTAGATATTACATGAGCTCTATATAGTGAAGTCTATGTCTACAGGTAGATATTACATGAGCTCTATATAGTGAAGTCTATGTCTACAGTTAGATATTACATGAGCTCTATATAGTGAAGTCTATGCCTACAGGTAGATGAGCTCTATATAGTGAAGTCTATGCCTACAGGTAGATGAGCTCTATATAGTGAAGTCTGTGTCTACAGGTAGATATTACATGAGCTCTATATAGTGAAGTCTATGTCTACAGGTGGATATTACACAAGCTCTATATAGTGAAGTCTGTGTCTACAGGTAGATGAGCTCTATATAGTGAAGTCTGTGCCTACAGGTAGATATTACATGAGCTCTATATAGTGAAGTCTATGCCTACAGGTAGATATTACATGAGCTCTATATAGTGAAGTCTATGCCTACAGGTAGATATTACATGAGCTCTATATAGTGAAGTCTATGTCTACAGGTAGATATTACATGAGCTCTATATAGTGAAGTCTATGCCTACAGGTAGATATTACATAAGCTCTATATAGTGAAGTCTGTGTCTACAGGTAGATATTACATGAGCTCTATATAGTGAAGTCTATGTCTACAGGTAGATATTACATAAGCTCTATATAGTGAAGTCTATGTCTGCAGGTAGATATTACATGAGCTCTATATAGTGAAGTCTGTGTCTACAGGTAGATATTACATGAGCTCTATATAGTGAAGTCTATGTCTACAGGTAGATATTACATGAGCTCTATATAGTGAAGTCTATGTCTACAGGTAGATATTACATGAGCTCTATATAGTGAAGTCTATGCCTACAGGTAGATATTACATGAGCTCTATATAGTGAAGTCTGTGTCTACAGGTAGATATTACATGAGCTCTATATAGTGAAGTCTGTGTCTACAGGTAGATATTACATGAGCTCTATATAGTGAAGTCTATGTCTACAGGTAGATGAGCTCTATATAGTGAAGTCTATGTCTACAGGTAGATGAGCTCTATATAGTGAAGTCTATGCCTACAGGTAGATATTACATGAGCTCTATATAGTGAAGTCTATGCCTACAGGTAGATATTACATGAGCTCTATATAGTTAAGTCTATGTCTACAGGTAGATATTACATGAGCTCTATATAGTGAAGTCTATGTCTACAGGTAGATATTACATGAGCTCTATATAGTGAAGTCTATGCCTACAGGTAGATATTACATGAGCTCTATATAGTGAAGTCTATGTCTACAGGTAGATATTACATGAGCTCTATATAGTGAAGTCTGTGTCTACAGGTAGATATTACATGAGCTCTATATAGTGAAGTCTATGTCTACAGGTAGATGAGCTCTATATAGTGAAGTCTATGTCTACAGGTAGATATTACATGAGCTCTATATAGTGAAGTCTATGTCTACAGGTAGATATTACATGAGCTCTATATAGTGAAGTCTATGCCTACAGGTAGATGAGCTCTATATAGTGAAGTCTGTGTCTACAGGTAGATATTACATGAGCTCTATATAGTGAAGTCTATGTCTACAGGTAGATATTACACAAGCTCTATATAGTGAAGTCTGAAGAGTAGACCTATACATACATTCATAGACCTATACATACATTCATAGACCTATACACACAGTCATAGACCAATACATACAGTCATAGACCTATACATACAGTCATAGACCTATACATACAGTCATAGACCTATACATACATTCATAGACCTATACATACAGTCATAGACCTACACATACAGTCATAGACCTATACATACAGTCATAGACCTATACATACAGACATAGACCTATACATACATTCATAGACCTATACATACAGTCATAGACCTATCCATACAGTCATAGACCTATACATACAGTCATAGACCTATACATACAGTCATAGACCTATACATACAGACATAGACATATACATACAGTCATAGACATATACATACAGTCATAGACCTATACATACAGTCATAGACATATACATACAGTCATAGACCTATACATACAGTCATAGACCTATCCATACAGTCATAGACCTATACATACAGTCATAGACCTATACATACAGTCATAGACCTATACATACAGACATAGACATATACATACAGTCATAGACATATACATACAGTCATAGACCTATACATACAGTCATAGACATATACATACAGTCATAGACATATACATACAGTCATAGACCTATACATACAGTCATAGACCTATACATACAGTCACAGACCTATACATACATTCATAGACCTATACATACAGTCATAGACCTATACATACATTCATAGACCTATACATACAGTCATAGAGTAGGCCAGCCCTCTCTCGTACATGCGGAGGAAGATGAGCTGCGTCCACCGGTAGTAATCTGAACTAGATGTGTTGATTTCTTTATCCCAGTCAAAAGATATCCTCAAATCCTTCAACTGCTCCTTCATTCGTGCTATGTTACTGCAACAGAGATACACTGTCTCTACTTTACGGGGGGGGGGGGGGGGGGGGGGGGGGACAGCTGCTTTATAGAGATACACTGTCTCACCTGAGCACTGGCCCTACTTTATAGAGGGCAGAGATACACTGTCTCACCTGAGCACTGGCACTACTTTATGGAGATACACTGTCTCACCTGAGCACTGGCACTACTTTATAGAGGGCAGAGATACACTGTCTCACCTGAGCACTGGCACTACTTTATGGAGATACACTGTCTCTACTTTACGGGGGGGGGGGGGGGGGGGGGGGGGACAGCTGCTTTATAGAGATACACTGTCTCACCTGAGCACTGGCCCTACTTTATAGAGGGCAGAGATACACTGTCTCACCTGAGCACTGGCACTACTTTATGGAGATACACTGTCTCACCTGAGCACTGGCACTACTTTATAGAGGGCAGAGATACACTGTCTCACCTGAGCACTGGCACTACTTTATGGAGATACACTGTCTCACCTGAGCACTGGCACTACTTTATAGAGATACACTGTCTCACCTGAGCACTGGCACTAGTTTATAGAGGGGGCAACTGCTCAGAAAGAGTAATGATCTGGCCACACACACACACGACTTTTTCTGTTCCGGCGACACTCATGGCTCGACACGGCGCCTGAACTGATCACAGGAAATGGTTTCTACAGGCCACACTGGCTGACGGCAATTGTGACTTCGGCACCTTGGGTGCAAAGAAAAACAAGTAATAATAAAACTAATAATTCACAATAATATTATAATAAATATAATCATAATGATCAGTAATTTATAATAATTATTTTCAATAACAGAAATTAATTATTATCACTTATTTTTTATTTGCTACTCAGCATTTAGTAAATATCAGTTATAATGATTAATTAATTATCAATCATCATAAATAAATTTTTCATGGATAATAATAATTATTTTACTTTGCTTATTATTATATTCAGTGCACCAATAACAAGTCACAATAAAAGCAATCAATTGTGATAGTGATTATCATCATGTTTTTTTCTTACCATTTATCATAAGAAGCAACAGTTATATTTATGTCAATGATTTAGTACCAAGTATTGTTGGCGGCAAACTGTTTTAAATTAACCTTGACCCAGTGCAGACAAAGATTAGCCAATCACATTATAGTCGTGGCGTCGGAAAACTAAAAAACTTGAGCATGTTCAACGGCGTGATGTGGCGCCGGTTAACTTGGACGGCGAGAGGCATGGATTTGCTGATTCGACAATTCGCCGGGCGCCGTTTCCGATGAAAAGTCGTGTGTGTGGCCAGACCATAACCATGTGTGCGTGTTGGTTAAGTAGAAAATTTTAACCACAAAAGAAAGAACCCAACAGCATCTCAGTCTCCGACATATACTTTTAATAAACCAATAAAGAGTTCCCATTACCAGGTCAATTGCACTACTATACACTTTGTCATAAGTAACAACAATCTGCAGCTGAAATCTGCAACTAAATTGTGCAGAAGCAATCTGCAGACAAATAAAGCCAAATAACCTTTCAGTCCAGTCCTTGGGTGGTATTTTTCGATCAATAGCGGCATTTTCAGCGGGTAAACCAAACGCATCCCAGCCTATTGGATGTAGTACCTGCAAGCAATGTAGTATCAGATGTGCACAAGCTGATTGATGTACTATTGTCTTGCCACACAAAACTAAACAATTGGAGCTAAGTATATGCTTTACACAGAGGCATACCTGGTAACCATTTAGCCTGTGGTACCTAGCTAACACATCGCTAATAGTGTAGACTCTCATATGCCCCATATGCAGCTCCCCACTGGGGTAGGGAAACATGGACAGTATATACTTCGTCTCTGCAGCACCATCTCCAGTCAGTTTCTCTATACAAGTGGAAATGGCTAGGGTATACACACACAGGATATATGCTTGAATGAGCTATTGTTTATGATTCACCGAAAAAACTAAACTGAATTAAATACTCAGTTGATTGGCAAAACTCCCATTGAGCCCTCTACTACTGTGTATGACAGTCAGCATACCATTCGTGGTTAGAACTTATCATTGAAATGGAAAACAGGAATTATGCTCTCATTATATAAAAAGCTAATGAAGCAACAACTCCTAGAATGCAGAACAAAAGATCAAAATGAAGCTTACACCACGGAGTGAAGTTATATGATTACTAAGCACGACTGTATGAGGACATGAAAGTAGAACTAACGTGTTTTGGTAGACGTAGTAGACAGTACTGCCTCCTTCCAGTGCCGCTCTATATCTGCTAACACCGTCTTCGTAATCTTCTTTTTCTGCAATACACCAGCAGCTGTACCAGTAGGTATACTAGCTGGTGTACCAGTAGGTATACTAGCAGGTGTACCAGTAGGTACACTAGCAGGTATACTAGTAGGTATACTAACAGGTGTACCAGTAGGTATACCAGCAGGTGTACCAGTAGGTATACTAGCAGGTGTACTAGTAGTTATACTAGCAGGTGTACTAGTAGGTATACTAGCAGGTGTACCAGTAGGTATACTAGCAGGTGTACCAGTAGGTATACTAGCTAGTGTACCAGTAGGTATACTACCTGGTGTACCAGTAGGTATACTAGCAGGTGTACTAGTAGGTATACTAGCAGGTGTATTAGTAGGTATACTAGCAGGTGTACCAGTAGGTATACTAGCTGGTGTACCAGTAGGTATACTAGCAAGTGTACTAGTAGTTATACTAGCAGGTGTACTAGTAGGTATACTAGCAGGTGTACCAGTAGGTATACTAGCTGGTGTACTAGTAGGTATACTAGCAGGTGTATTGGTAGGTATACTAGCTGGTGTACTAGTAGGTATACTAGCTGGTATACCAGTAGGTATACTAGCAGGTGTACCAGTAGGTATACTAGCAGGTGTACCAGTAGGTATACTAGCAGGTGTACTAGTAGGTATACTAGCAGGTGTACTAGTAGGTATACTAGCTGGTGTACTAGTAGGTATACTAGCAGGTGTACCAGTAGGTATACTAGCAGGTGTACTAGTAGGTATACTAGCTGGTGTACTAGCAGGTATACTAGCAAGTGTGCCAGAAGGCGCACACCACACCAGATTTGAATGAGTGAATATTCGCACTAGATCTGCAGCTGAATTCCATCATTTCAAATGAAAATAATGTTGATGATTTGAACACAGGGACATCAGTCCTGTTCTTGAGAGGGGAAATGTTCAACCAGTTGATAGCCAGGAGGACAGCAGAGGAGAAGTAACACTTACCCAAGTACCTGTCTTGCTGTAAATGTACCTGAGTTGTTGATAGGAAACTTTTGAATACACCGTTAACCTCATTTTAAAGTCTCTCTAACAGCCTGTAAACATATACAACTAGATTATATTTCTAGAGCTGCATAATAAAACTTATACAACTAGATCATATTTCTAGAGCTGCATTATAAAACATATATAACTAGATTATACTTCTAGAGCTGCACTGTAAAACAGCACGGTGAATTATGAAATAACTGTAACCAGACACATTGTCCATTAACATGAGAGTCAAGTAGTAAAGTCTAAACTGATAAGACTAAATCGTACTCAAACAGTTTCCTAACCAGTTTGAGTTGAATTATCGAATGTTGGCATTCATCGGAAAAAAACAAGTCATGGGAATTAAGCTTGTTTAAAGATTCCATTCCCCTATGGTATTCGTCATGCTGTCTCTAGCAAAAACACAATGTGTTACGCTCTTTTTCAAATCCTGAGAGAGAGAGTGTATATTCTGAAACTATAGCAGAGTTGTGTCTTCAGACTGTCTACTATGTGGGTTTGAATCCATGCGTCTATTAGTCACAACCATATGATTAGCAACAAACACAGTTCAAGATATGTTGATCGAGTGTCCTCCGAGTGTTTCCTCGAGCACTATAAGGGTGAAGGTTTGTTCGAGCAGTAATGAAACAACCAGACAGCCAACTAATCTTAATAATCACTTTTACGCAAAGTCTCCATGATAATGAGCCGCAAAAAATATAACACAATATAATTATTAAATAATAAAGATATATATACTGCCTACATATATACTGCCTACATATAACATCTACCACAATAATATACTCTCCCTCACCTAGGTTTGGTTGAGCACTCTCGTAGGGGCACCAAACACTGCTAGTTTTGTGCAAAGCACATTTCATGGTTTGAGCACTCTAGTGTTTTGTGACGACAATTCTTTAAACATGCTTTGATGCAATATTTTGTATCAGTGCGAGGGTTGTCACCCTTGCTAACCTCTGTACTGCACTGATGAGGCAACAAATGCCGAAACAGCAGCTGTCCGCAATTTGTGTATGTACATATATACATGTATAAATCAATGAATATATTTTATTATCTTTGCTTTATTTCATTACACATCAACCAGATCTTTTCTGTTTCAGTTTTTATAGATTTTGTACCTTGTTCTAGTTGGAAAATACTCTATGTTATCTTATACCAGATTTTAATCATGTAAACCTCAGTAAAAAGTGTTAAATAATAACAAATAATGATGATGAGTGTAATAATGATGATGATAATAACGCATATTTATACTACGTGAAGAACGCCTGTCAGTGTGTTTTCCACTTGACTGAACGTGGATGGACAGGGAAGGACGCATTAACCGCTGTGCTGAGCGAAATAAAAATTGCTATAAAAAACATTCAATTAGATTAAACTAATGTATGGCAGGGGTTTAAATTTCCTATTTGTTCCCAAACAGGGAATACATGTAGATATAATTTTTCTAATAATAAAAATGTATGTGGAGACGATCATGTTTTCGTAATTCAAGTGTCAAATGAATATATATGTCAGAACCACTAATGTGAGAGAAATGAAAACTGCTGAAAAAAGGACCAATTTGTCAGATTGCGGATAATTAAATTCACCATCTGTTTTCAAGCATGAGATAGTTTTAGATTTGGTATTAATATTTTTCTCAATAATGTAGGTGAAAATGAATTACAAAAAGTTTCGTTTTGCTAATTTGCGACGGTTAGAGTCAAACAAGCAATTCCACACTGGTTTACGACTCACATCACTTCCAGTATGCACAGATTGCAACGTTCTTTTGTAACAATGTTTTGTTAGTTTGTTAGCTCAAAACACCTGTCACCTGTCATCTTTCACATCGAGCTGGGAGAGAGAGAAAGGTAGAAATAGAGATGGTAGAGCGAGGAATAGGTGGAACAGGGTGGGGGTAAAACTTAAGGTAGAGGGTGAGAAGTAGAACAGGCGGACGAAGGGTTGGTGGTGAGGTGAGGGAGGGGTTAGAATAGATCAGGCTGACATAATGATATTTGAATACGACGAGTAATTCTGCCAGAAATAATTACAGTGAACTATGTATGATTAGTAACAAACTGGCGTTGCAACCAACAATGAAAAGATAAGTTTATAATATAATATATACTAATTATAAAATCAAAAGTCAAAGAAAATTAAAATTTCACTTTTAAGGAGTTCCATTGTAACCGGTTTCGCTACAGAGTGCTCAACTGAAAGGAGCTGGTATAAGATTGAGTTACATAGCAAGTACTCAATTCAATAGAGCCATGGTTCCATTCCAGAGAACTGCTGAGTAGAGCCAAAAAGGTAAATGTTTCAAACTTTAAATTGTGTTCGACTCTATTTTGTGATATTGTACTGGAAATGGCTTCAGCTAGCCAGAACGTTTGTAGCACTACTACCACGGAGCAATCGTGTTGCTAAATGACAACTTCCAAGTGGCAGCCTACAAGAAAAAAATTTCGACGACGTGAGCTGCTGCCCTCGTTACAAGACATTCAAAAACTCTGTACCTGACATACATACTGCATCATTTTCTTCCAGTAACATACTAAGGCTATTATTGTACGGGTTTATGATGCTTTATGTTAACCACCCTTCTTTCTTAAATGTCACAAAGGCTACCTACAAACAAAGGGTGATTATGTAACGTTTTATATGAATACCGGCTGCTGCCTCCCAACTCAGAGTAGTTGGGGGAGCACAGACAGAAGTAAAAAAAAAATAAAAGCTATACAACTCTCACACACTCTCTTTCTCTCTTATTTCTTACATGAAGACAGCAATACCTACTGCAACAATAGAAGTCTTGCAATAAAACACACGCCTGCAAAATCACAGCTAATAGACCCCTGCAAGTAACCGGCCTACACTCAGTAATGCCCTGCAGCTAGGCAGCCAACCTAGTCCAGCACTTAGCCCAGCACACAGTCCAGCTATGCCGGCCTGCACTAGTAACAAGTAGTGCCTGCTCAGGCTACTGAACAACAGCCTGCAGTCTAGTCTGGTACTGAGGGAGGAACAGGTACCTGCTACCTAGTGAATTGTCACATCACTACAAAATCCTGCACATTGGTGGCAGCAGTGGGATCTGAAGAACCCCACACAGCATCCCTCAGAAGATTAGAAGCCTGCTGAAGACAAGATGGCGAGTTGGACACAGAGCATGGACCGAGACCCGTTCACTAGAGCGCTGGGAACACTGACAAGCATGTTGGAAAATATATCAGACAACTCTAACAGAGAACACTTCAAACCACCGGAGTTTGACGGTACTGAAGACGTCCAGGATTTCCTGCGATGCTTTCAAGAGGTCTCAGAAGCAGAACCAATGGCGACCGGCAGCCGCTGTCATACACCTTCGTCAGGCACTGAAAGAGAAGGCCCAGCAGTATGGCAGAGGGGAAACCCTCTGGCACGTCATGGACTCCCTGCGATCCAGCTTCGGACTAACCCGTAGAGAAGCATGGTAAAAGTTATCAGGCTATACCAAGGAAGGCAGGCTTTCACTTCATGAGCATGCAATGGCCATTGAAATGGTCATTGAGGCAGCATAAGAAGAATTCACGGACACAAAAGGAGGAGTATGCCTTGGAGAGTCTTTAAAACTCCCTGGGCAACACTTATCTCTAGCACGACCTACCGGCCATCCAGCTATGCTCCCTGGAGGACGCAGTCCGTGCTAGTAATGAATATCTACAGATACAGATGACCTTAAGCCCTGGACCTAAGGTCCGCACCGTGGAGTCGGAGGCCGAAGAAAGCTGTCAAAAGGTTGAGACAGCACCAAAGCCATGAGTGAGATGGCCAAGCAGCTGGCAGCCCTAAAGACTGTGCAGGTTACCAAGACTGCTGGCTGACCATCACGGCAAAACCCCCAATGCTGGGGATGCCAGCAGCCAGGCCACACTTGCCGCAAATGCCAGAAGAACTTCTGGAACAGCAACCAGGGAAACGATTACGACCCACAGCAGTAGGGCGACTTACTGGCTGCACATTGGCCCACGGCACGTACGAAGAACAAGAATGGCTGCGGAAGCCAGAAGGGACTGAATGGCAGGAAGCTCAGAGGCTTGCGCAACCCCCGCCATCACCACAACCAGTACAGCTGCCAACCCAATACAGTCTCCCCCCCTATCACTGGAAGAAGAAGAGGAAGAAGAAAGAACGAACAACAAAGAACACCTACTACCAGGACCCCGAAGAAAGAATCGGCCGGCATGGTCACAGGTCGCAGGTCACAGCTCCAGAAGCCACCCTCCCTGTAGCCTCCAGCGTAGAACAGATGGAACATTCAGACCCATCAAGTTACTACTTACCCGGAAAGGTGGAAGGGAAGGCAGTTACGTACCTGGTGGATACCGGGTGTAACACCAACCTACTCTCTAAGAAAATATTTGACATGCTACCGGACAGCCATAAAGACAAGCTGCAAGGGTACGACTCCAATGGGCTCATGGCAGGCGGTACAAAAATACCGTTCTACGGCCTTCTCAAGGTAGCTGGACGTGTCACTACAGTGGCATACACAGAAACTTTTTTGGTGACTAAAATTAGCGAGGACATCATTCTAGGAATGCCGTTCTTAGCCAACCAACAGTGTCACATGGGTTTTGACCAACCTACCCTGGTAATGCATGGCAAAGAATTATAGTGCACAGATCGTTACGGTCGAGCTCTGATTTCTCAGGTTTAAGTTTCGAAAGACACTCAAATACCCCCACAGACGGAGACTACAGTTCCCTGCTATTTGGCAGCCAGGAGCCACAGTACGCAGAGGCTAATCGAGAGCATACCCGGCAGTCTGCCGTTGGCAAAAAATGTCAACCAGCTGAACAGCCAAGGACAAGTATTAGTTCGTTGCCTTAACCTCACACAAGACGCTATCCACTTACCTGCTGGTAAAGTGATCAGGAGATTCACCGGGATAACCACTGACGAGGCTCAGTAAGCAATGACACCCAAAATCCTCCCTAGCCATGGACAGCAAGACAATAGAGGACCAGAACACCTGGTGGAACTGTACGAACAGGCGTGCATGGGGTGCACCAGCCAGCAACAGAGGGGGGAACTGAGGGAGTTGCTCAACCGGTACGAGGCTGTGTTCAGTAGACACAGTGGAGACATTGGTCGCATCGAGTAGGTAGAGCACTCCATCCCCGTTGCCTATGGCACTAAGACTGTACGGCTGCCTCTCCACAGGTTGGGACCTGGGAAAGAGGAGGAAGCCGAGAAGCAGATCAAGGACCTGCTGGACAAAGGCCTGATTGAGCCTGCATATGGGGCCTGGAGCTCCCCAGTGGTTTTGGTACCGAAAAAGGACCAGACTTGGCATTTCTGAGTGGACTAGAGATGATTGAATGACACGACCAGGCAGGATGCCTATCTCATTCTCCGGATAGATGAGTCACTGCACGCCCTGGACGGCAGCAAGTATTTTGGTACGCTCGACCTGACCAGTGGATACTGGCAGGTCCCCCTAGACACAGATGCCAGGGAAAAGTCGATCTTCATCATCAGGAGCGAACTATGGCGGTGGAAAGTGCTCCCATTCGGGCTAACATCAGCCCCGGCTACCTTTCAGCAGTTGATGGAGGGAGTGCCCCAAGAGCTACACAGGAAAACTATTGTACCTCGACGATATTATAGTCATTGCCCCAGACTTCAAAACCTACCTGGAAAGGTTGGGAGAAGTGCTAAGCCAATTGCAGAAAGCCAAGGTCAAGCCCTCCAAGTGCAAGATACTGCAGCCACATGTCAAATACCTGGGACATATAGTAAGCGCGAAGGGTGTAGCCACAGACAAAAGAAAAAGACTGTCACAGAAAAAACTCCACCAAAAGACAAGAAAGGGCTGCAGGTTATTACTGGTAGTACCTGCCCACTAAGGCACTACTGCCAAGCCACTCATCGTACTTACCAGCAAAGCCACCCTATCCTATGTTCTGGATACAGATGCTAATGCAGTCGAGCTGGGGGCCATTCTCTCCCAAGTCCAGGAAGGAAAAGAGAGGGGCATCACGTAATAGAGCAAGACCCTGGCACCTGCCAAACGGAACTACAGTGTGACAAGGTGAGAGTTACTGGCAGTCATTAAGGCTGTGAAACACTTTTGACCACACTTATACGAAAGAGAGTTCAAACTCGTACCGATCATGAGTCCCTAAGGTGGCTGTGCCGAAAGAAGTCCTCCAATCAGATAGCTAGGTGGTTGGAAATCCTAGCCAAGTTGGTTTACAAACTCAAGCACAGGGCTGGCAACCAGCATGGGAACGCAGATGGACTGAAATGGCATGAACTGTGTGTAGACTGCAGGCAGTGTAGTGCCAGAGACCCATAGTGCCGCTTCACCAAGACACCAGCCAGCTATTCTTGAAGGGAGGGCCGCAGAGGAGATTTTTGTGACACGGAAGGGAAGGGAAAGGGAAGAAAGAAAGCCAGAAGATATTGTTGAAAATGACAGTTTAAATCACAGGCCAACAGCTAGCAGAGAAATCGTCGCAAAAAACGGGCACAGCAGACAACTACAGCAATAATGACCAGAGGAACAATGACAGAAAGGTTGGGGAGCGTGCACCCGAAATAAAGTTGTCTCGGGCACGCTCTATGAGGAGAAAGACAACCCCAAGTTACATACTACCTGGAAACCATGTGCACCCAGTCCAGTCACAAACTTCAGAGACCAGGATCCACAACAGGCCAATCACAGAGATGGTTACATAACGAAATACAACAGAAAAGTGCCCAGCCAGTTGCTGCAGAGAGTCTACCACCTACTAACGCATTAGCAAAAGCCCCTGATAATGATTTATTACAAACAGCAAAAGAGTTGCTACAACAGATTACTACTACAGAGAAAAATATGGCAGATATCCCGCTGGAAGAAGACGCCAAGGTAGCAGAAGAAATAGGGGCGAGCAAAATTATTATCTAATGAAAATAACCAGTGAGTTTGAGAGAAGACAAGCAACGTGCGCCAACCGAGTACCAACCAAAGAAGAAATGATAACGAAGCATCAAAAGGACACGAAGACAGAAAACATACAAATAAATTCTATATCTGTTATAGATAAAGAAGATAACAAGAAACCAATGTCCACCCCAAAAGTACGAGTAACACTGCAGAGACACCACCATGAACAGCCCCCAGCAACCAGGCTGCGGACTACATGGCTTTTAGTGGCTACACTGGCAGTTCTAGAGCAGGCAATGGTATGCATTAAAGGTGTTGAAGAAGAAAGGTTTTAATGCATCAGGTGCCCTTATACCAATGGAAAGAAAAGGCCGCCTACCACGTGCGGCAACATTACTCTGTTTATTTCTGCACATGCGGAAAAAAGGGCAGTACTAGAGATGTCAGACGACACGTGTCAAAACAGAACAAAAGTTATGCACACAAAAAACCACTCATCCCCCGTACTTGAAGTAAATGAGAAAACTTGTGAGGTGGAATAATCCGCCGCTGTTTGGAGAGCCTAGCCCTGCAGCAGAAACCAGTAGGAAGCTGCGTACTCCACCAGAGAAAAGGAAATTACCAGTCATGGTCCGCCTGGGTGCCCCAGTACAAGCCAGCACACTCAATCAGACAACTCCTCCTACCAGGGTAGAGGAAAAATGGACCTTTCACAATGCCTTTCCTAGACAGAAGGCAAGAAGAATCGACAACTGCCTATAAAGAAGAGAGGCCCCACCAATGGATAGAGGGACGTTACATACATGAAGTAGACAGAATAAATAGAAAGAAAAACTAACTGGGCTGAATAACTACAGATGCACACAGACTACTGCGAAAAACCGAGGAACCAAGAACAGAAATATGTAAAAAAAAAAGAGAGAAAACTAACCAAGCGAACATTTGTGTAGCTAGCCGTTAGCAATACATACCAATAGCGACGGTTCACCTGTTCCATGCCTTATCAGTTCTATTATATATATGTTCTATTGTGTGCATGTAAATATTATTTATTCCCTGTAAATATATTTATATTCAAGCATATTTTTAACAAGGGTACACAACTGCATAACAATTATTAGCCGCACTCCTATGCTTAGCCAGGAGTTGCCCTGTCATACAGCCATTTTCCTTCTGATGTATTGGTCACCTAGTCCAACCAATAAGGGAGACTGCGTACAGGAAATGGCTTCAGCTAGCCCGAACGTTTGTAGCACTACTACCACGGAGCAATTGTTGTTGCTGAAAGACAACTCCCAAGCCGCAGCCTACAAGAAGAAATACCGACGACGTGAGCCGCTGCCCCTTATTACAAGACATTCAAAAAATGTGCACATGACATACCTACTGCGTCATTTTCTTCTAGTAACATGCTAAGGCTATTATTGTACGTGTTTATGATGCTTTATGTTAACCACCCATTGTTCTTATATGTCACAAAGGCTTCCTACAAACAAAGGTTGATTACGTAACGTTTTATATAAGTACTGGCTGCTGCTGCCTCAAAATTCAGAATAGTTGGAGGAGCACAGACAGAAGTAAAAAAGAATAAAAGCTATTCTACTCTCACACACTCTTTTTCTCTCTTATTGGTTCCATGAAGACAGCAATACCTACTGCAACAATAGAAGCCGGCAAAAGCACAGCTAATAGACACCGGCAAGTAGCCGGCCTACACTCAGTAGTGCCGGGCAGTCAGGCAGCCAAACCTAGTCCAGCACGTGGCCCATCACGCAGTTCAGCTATGCCGGCCTGCACTACTAACAAGTAGTGCCTGCTCAGGCTACTGAACAATAGCCTGCAGTCTATTCTGGTGCTGAGGGAGGTGCAGGTACCTGCTACCTATTGAATTGTCTTATCGCTACAAAATCCTGCACAACGTTATATCTATGATTATGTAGCGTCTACAAATTGATCACGAAATATGACGTCACACGTCAAAAGCATTAATATAAATATTTGTAGCACCTAGTTTTTTTCAGTTTCCAAATGTTCGGGAATTACAAAATGTTCAATAACTTGGGACCATATGCTGCTAGAAACAAAATTTTAAAAGGGTTTAATAGGACACACTTTGCCGAATGAGATTAACCAATCACTGCACTGCTTACATACTTGTATGAGTGAGAAAAAATGCTTGAAAAGCACGTTGAAAACGAGAAAATTCCCAGTGCGCCGATGGACCATATGATTTTAGTTTATGTTATATCACTAGCCTGACATATTACCGACCTGTTGATACACTATTTGTTATAGATCCTTTACATCTGGAGGTAGGAAAATATCTTTAATAATTCCCTTGCCAAATAAAAACGTAATTTTTTTTAATATATATTATCATGAAGCAATTAGTAACTAACCGCAAATTAATTACGCTCGCTTGGTCATGCGTTGCGGATTTCACTCTAATGTATCAATAATGAGGCGTAAAACTAACCGCAGTGCGAACATGAAACAAAGTAATTTTGGTGCTGAGAGGGTCATTTTTAAAACTCATTTTCTCAGTAACTATCAATCAATGAGAGACAAAAAAGTTTACTACTATTGTGACCGCAAGATATGATTCTACGCCATGATATGTTTTTTAACGTGCCAAGGCTGATTTCTAAAATATATTTGTATTGGCTAGATTATGAAGCGTTTTCTGTGCCATTGATTATTATTTCCACTCTGGACCTATTCTTAATAAGGGAGGCTTTTTGATCATGGTGGTAGGTTTCACGTTGCCATATTTGTTACTAGTTGGCACCACCAGTAGTTCAAAACATATCATTGATTCGTACAGCTTTAATTAAGATCTAGTACAACATCAGGCTCAGCAGCTGCTGTTACAATTATTATTATTATCAATCATCATTATAGCTAGTGCAAGTGGGCCGCATGCGTTGCGTGAGAATTAACCAATCTCTCCGGTTGATAGAATGCCAACGGTTTATTTGCGGTTTTGGCTCTGAGTAGGTTGATGTTTTTTTTAATAAATCAGGAACTAAGGCTCACAGAACAAAAGTTCAAAGTTCATTAGATACAGAATACCAGACCGCTCAAAACTCACCTTCAACTGTCCTTTGAAAAGCAGCATGGTTCCGGTAGGTATTATTTGAAATGATCTCTCAAAATCGCAAATTTCCCAGCACTCAGAAACTTTTCACAATGTTTTGAGCCAATAAAGTTCTTTGCAATTTCACTATAAATCTGTTGGTGTATTTTTTATTTGTGTTTCATTATTTAATATAATATTTTGGAGTTTTTTGAAAAAGAATTTTTGCTGTAATTTTTCTGTTGACAAAATATAGGCCGAAAAACGTACACCACGTGACCATAAAACAATACGGGCGGTTTGTGCGCCCAGTGTTCTGCGTTTGGTGAATGTTTAATGCATGAGGCTATAATAAAACATCAAATAATTGTTACTTGCTATTTATAATATTTAGTATATTTTCAACGCATAATAACAACAATTGATAAAAATAACGAACAGTTTGGTTCTTGGTCGGTGTATAAAAATCCTATAACATAAATTAATTGTGGCAAATATGATTAACAAATATCATGTTGACACACTTTTCTCAATCATCAAAACTACAAAATTAATAATAATAATTTTATTATTATATATGATAATAACAACAGTTCCAGTAGAAACAATATATATTTAGCACTATAAAAAATGTCTTCATCTGTGATGGTTCTCTTCTTTTTCTTGTGGTCTCTGTAACATAATAAAGAAGTGTAATGATGAATAATATTATTGTGACAGATATTTTAAAGTATTATTATTGCTACACAACAGCTAAACTAGGCCCGTAGGTTTTTTTTTTATATAGCTTCACGCTCGACTGATCCGCCTGCCGTAATTACTTAGGTGTTTGCGTGGAGTTATAAAAAAAATTGGTGCTGTAAGGTCTTTTTGAAATTAATTTTTATATGGTTTAAAATAATGCTACACTAAAAATTTTGGTAGCATTCTGGTCACAAGACACCATGGTACACTCTGGTGCTATTTTCAGAAGCTTAAAAAAATTTTCAAAAGTTTTTTTGCTTTGGCTAATCATTATTCGTTATTAATAATACTTATTGTCTGGTAGTAGCCATGCACCATCGTCATAACTGTGCACACACAAAAAAAAATTCAAAAAAAGTTGTTAATTATTATTATATTTATTAATACTACTACTACTAATAATAATTATTATTATTAATTATTATTATTATTATTATTATTTTAAAAAAAGTAGTAGTAACAACAACAACTTGGAATTAATAAATTAAAAGTGCTTTATACTGCGGAGTTACCTTAGTATAACTGCTCAAAAGCATCAACGCTTAATGATCGAGATAAAAAAAAAGTAGTGAGAAGAATTCTGCTACAATTAATAGCGTAATCAATGTAATAATTACTGTAACAACAAATAGTAATGCGTAACAACTTCATTCATGAATGAAATAAAATTTATGACCTTCACACTTGCGGATGGCAAAACTGATCGATTGGTGTTGTTGGGATAAAAGGGATCTAATGCGATACAGTTGCTAGTTGCTCATCGTCTTGATCTAGGTTACAAAGGCTTTGACCTTGGACTTTCATTGTGTAAATAAAGTAGCTAATTCGTGTGGGAAATCTGCTCAACTCAACCAAATCTTTGTTTGATCAGGTATATTCTGATTTCAAAGCCCAAATGGAAGAATACCATGGTTATGATTCCACACAAGTATCGTAGAGTCATCCTTTTCACTTGATGCTAGCTTATGCAAACTTGTTTATCATTGAAACATAAAAATTGCACTACTACTATCATCTTTATTATTATTATTTGATCATCATCAGGTATATTATATATTATTATTCTGATTTCAAAGCCCAAATGGAAGAATACCATGGTTATGATTCCACACAAGTATCATAGAGTCATCCTTTTCACTTGATGTTAGCTTATGCAACCTTGTTTATTGAAACATAAAAATAAATATTATTTATTATAATTATAATTATTATTAAATTAATTTAATAAAAATAATAATAATTAATTATTATTAATAATATTAATTGATAATTATTCAATAATTATTGATTATTATTATAATTATTATCTTTTATTAATAATAAAATTCTTTTATTATTACTCATTATTCAAATTATATTATTGCAAAGAAGTTTACTCTCAGTTTTTTTTTATAGTTCTTTTTTACTGTGGACTTTTATGAAAAAAAATGACATCATCTGTATGTATGACATCATCGTCATGTCAGAAATGATAATCTAACCACAATGATAAATAAAGTGGGTAATAATAATTGATTAATAATATATAATAACAATTAATAATAATAAATAAGATATTTAAAAATAATAATTATTAATAATAATAATAGTTAATCAAGTTAATGATACAGTTAATAAATAAATAGTTATTTTTATGATTAAAATTTGATAATTAATTAATTTTATGATTAAATTAATAATACTTGATTGATAATTATTTAATTATTATTGAATATTGTTAGTTAATTGTTCTGTTGATGATAATTATTATTATTGAATATTGTTAGTTAATTGTTCTGTTGCTGTTGTTTATCTTTTATATGTAATTAAATTATTTTGATATCATTGATTATTGCTATCAATAGTTAGTATTGTAGAGGAACTGGCTCGTATCCAACCGATATGCTGCGTAACTCTATCCTAAGTAGACAACTCCCAGCTACTGACCTACCGGAGGAATAGCGAAAGTAACAAACACTGCTTTTTGTAACTAACCATACATAACTTGTGTACATGACATTTGTATTATACCCTTTCTTTCACTAGCCACCTGTTATGCCGCTAAAGCTATTATTCTACTCGGTTACGATACCCTATGCTAGCTCACCTACCTTTTGTATGTGTTATTGGGCTACCTGTACACAAAGGAATACTATGTAACTTTTTATATAAATACTGGCTGCTGCTGCTGCCTCACAACTCAGAGTAGTTGGAAGAGCACAGCCAGAAGTACGAAAAATACAGATTACACTACTCTCACACATACACTCTCTCTCTCTCTATTGCTTACATGAAGAAAGCAATAAGCATTGTAACAATTGAAGTTTTACAATAAAATCACAAGCCTGCAAAATACAGCTAGCTAACGCCTAAAAGTAGTCGGCCTACACTTTGTAGGGCCCTGTAGTCAGGCAGCCGACCTAGTCAGCACTCAGGCCAGCACACAACCCAGCTATGCCGGCCTGCACTACTGACCAGTAGTGCCTACCCAAGCTGCTGAGGGAGGTGCAGGTGCTTGCTACTAAGTGAATTGTCACTACAAAAATCCTGCACAGTATTATTGTTATGAAAATAATTAAAATAAATTATTATTATTGGATAGCTATCATTATTGTTTATAATACAATAATAAATAATGATTATAATCGATATCAAAGCAATATTAATTAGTAATTATTTAGTCAGTTATAATGATTATAATGTAGTATTCTCTCATATATATAAAACATGTATTTCCATGTAGCTAACAAACATACCAGTCAAAATAAAATTGTATAACCACAAACTCAAACAGTAAAAAAAACATTACAATGATTATCAGAGTGCATTCTGTAAAAACATAAGTTCAACTGAACTCTTCTGCAAGTCACGCATGCATGTTCACTCATGCATGTCTGCTCATGCATGGCTTCTAATTAAACACATAAGAACACAGCTCCAAACTCCAAATACTACATCTTTTCCGTCTTTAACAAAACTAAATGACATAATCATTAAGATAAGTTGGCTTGTTATGTGCACGATTACTCTGACACACTAGCTGCTCATTAGCTAGGGCTACACAAGACTGATTTACTATTTTACCATTGCTAAGTCTGAATGTGTTACGAGCAGCCTGACACTCAATAGTAATAGGAGCCAAGAACTGAGATTGACCTTTATTACGAGAACCAAATTGCCTTACTCTAACCAATTCACCAACCTGAAAACCAACATCTACAGCCACCCGCCTAGAATTCGCATAATCCTTCTGTCTAGCCTGGTACAAATCAACGCAGTCATCAACACCTGATGTATCCTCAACAGGTACTAAAGATCTATCTAACATGAGCTTAGTACGCATCACGCGTCTACGTAATAAGGTGCTTGGTGCAACACCTGTAGTGTAGTTTGGAGAGGACCGATACACCTGACGAAAGTTTGTGACAGGTTTCTTTCAATTCCTCCCTTCATTAACAGCATATTTAATAGTTTGCTCTAAGGTCCGATTGAAACGCTCAACCTCACCATTGCATCAAGGGTAATAAGTAGGACTTCTATAATGTTTAATACCACATGTCTTAAGATAGTCTTCAAACTCACTGGATGTGAAGTTCATAGCATTGTCACTCACTAAAGCCTCAGGATAACCCTCATGGGAGAACACCTTCTCAAGGAAACCTATAAGTTTTTTTTCGAAGTAATACTACTCATAAAAGCTACTTCCGGCCACGTGCTGCAATACTCTACCAAAGTCGTCGCATATCTCTGGTCCCGAGGAGCTAAGACAAAAGGACCAACACACTCCAACCCAACCTTTTCTCACACCTTCTCAGGAAGTTTGACAGGGGTTAACGGAGCATCACGGTTAATACACGACTTATCATTCATTTTACATGTAGAACAATTACGGACAGCTTGCTCAATGTGCTCATCCATTGCCTTCCGCCACTACATTGACCGTATATATCTTTTACACTTAGCGATACCTTGGCGACCTTCATGCCCATTACTAATAATTTGAGACTGCATGGATTCTGGCACAACTATCCGACTAGCACGAAGTACTGAATCACCCTGCAAAGCAAACTTATCCTAATATTGTAATAAAACTTATTTAAACAATCTGACTTGTTCCAGTTTGAACTGACAGCTCGATGAAGCCCGAGAATAATTTTGTCAGACTCGCATGCTTTAGTGAACTGTCCCAAGTCAATGGATGAGGCCACAAGCGCAACGACTTCCTGTTCATTATCATACACTAGAATATTATCAGCTACAGGAATTCTAGACATAGTATCAGCAGGCACATTGTCACTGCCTTTGACACATTTCACCTCAACATTACAAACCTTTAGCCTAGAGCGCCATCTTGCTACTCTATGTCCAGCACGTCTTGTGAGAACAATTCCATAAAGAGATGTATGTGGCTTGTGATCCGTTCGAAGCAAAATCTTCTGCCTCATAAGTAAGTGTGCCAACGCTCAACAGCCCAAACACAAGCTAACAATTCCAATTCAAGAGCACAATACTTTGCTTCACTCTCGGACAATGACTTTGAAGCAAATGACACCACCCGTTCACTGCCATCTTTCTGAATCTGACTGAGAACCGCGCCCAAACCTATACCACTAGCATCAGTAGTCACGATAGTCTCCAAACTGCTATCAAATGAAACCAGCAAACCACTGCATGCAAAACCTTGCTTTATTGCATTAACATCATTCATTGCCTCCTGTGACCACAGCAAACTTTTATTCCGATGTTGAACCATCTTTCTCAAGTTCACAGTCATGGCAGAAAGATTTAGAATAAATCTAGCGTAGTATTGAATCATTCCAAGGAATTTCTGTAGTTCATCTTAAAAACATAAGTTCAACTGAACTCTTCTACTAACTATTATACAGCAAGCCATGTATGGATGTTCATTCATGCATGTCTGCTCATGCATGGCTCCTAAATAAAAGCATAAGAACACAACTCCAAATGCTACAAATGATACTATTTTGTTGTTAGTTCGCTAATTAAAATCTTGCATATAAATAATAAATTATGAGAATGATGTGTGAAAAATTTAGTTTTTCAATAAAAAAAATCAAATCTCCTAAAAATCAAACGATTATTATTATTGTAACTATTATAAGTTGATGATAATGATTATCTTTGATTATTACTGTGATGCCTTCTAATCAAATTAGTGCTATAAATTAATGATATGAGACAGGAAGTGGTGGTCTTACAACCAGGTATTTTATCTGAATACCCGGCAGAAATTTTTAAAGTTGCTTTTTCAATTCTATATCAATGACCACTCACAGTCGATATCATCAACCATTTGTTCCTATGCAGATGATGACTTTGTGGACTAGACTGTGCAAAGTTTTGACTTGACCAAACTCTTTCAAAAATATCCACAAGTTTTGTTGGATAGAGCCTTTCAATGAAATATGTTTTTTGACTAACAAATGTTCAATTTTACATGGTGTAGTGCGCAAGGAGACAAACTCATTTGAATATCTGAGCCAAACAACTATTAAAGCTCCTATTAGAAATGCCATATCACCGGGAAACACTCAGGTGCAAGTCACGCGTATTTTATATTGAGCACCATCGTTGATAAAATGTTTTGCTCGCAAGAATCCATGCCGTCCGAAAATTGAGCACCCGCCAGAGGTATGAATCATCCTTTTTGAATATGCATGTGGATGTTTTGGAGAGGTTAAAGAATACAGCACTTATTTTGTATTAGATATTAAGGGAAGAAATGAAGTAGCTAGTGGCAAAAGTTTATTGGGACTAGAGATATTGGCCTCCAGATGATAAAGTAAAAAAAATGAAGATGTTTTTTAAATTTCACTCACACGTGATATTTGGTTGCAGTATATGGGGGTACTTGTTGCTTTCTGTACTAATTCCACAACATCTGCTGACAGTTTCATCGCAAATACAGCCAGAGATTAATATCTTGAAATTGTATATTCTGATTCACGGTTTTAGTTATTTTCAAAATATGACCTTTGCTTCCACTTTTTGATTGTCTAATGGTGCTATTTTCTCGGGACTAGAAAAATATTTATTGTGATTTGATATGATTTATCATAATATTATTTATCCTTATTATTAATTTCAAATATTATTATGCGCTGGTGGTTGTCACTATAATTTTCTAAAATTGTTATAATAATTGCAAGGTATGACTTATGTTTGTCATTATCTCATCTCTCCGCTGCTCACAGGAGCAATTATGTATTGTCTCCCCTCGGTACTAATACGAAGAGTGGGACCCTCTCATGTGATCAACGAGAGTTGTGCTGCTATTAGCCATACTGTTATTGGCCACGTACCGCCATGCTAACACACATGCTACCACACTATGTTACATACCGTACATATCGCTGTCGGTGGTTGTAGTATTGTGGAGGGAGACACATGAAGAGGCCAGAGAGTTTGGTTGTGTGATGTGTTGATGTCAATGGCTGGCCTGCAGTCACCCACCTCCAACAATATATCACATACAGATCTCTCAAGAGACGCCTCAAATGACTTTGTTGAGCAAAAGAATGCTCCTTCCGACTGCTCGCGAACGAGCATGCCTGCGAGTAGAAAGTGTAAGAGAAAGTCTTCATCTTGCAGTGGAGGTGATGGTAAGTTGCTTCATATTGTTGTTCATGAGAAACAAGTTGTACCATCACATCGCTGGTGTGGTACAACGCGAATGTTGTTTCATGGAAAGAATTGAACTACAGTGTCTGTAGAAATATGAAATAAGCCATTTTGACACAATAGCACAACACAATAGTACAATAGTGTCTCTCAAAGTAGTGTTTGTACTCTTTACGTATTTTGGAAAATACATTTTATAATTGAGTAATACGTGGTTCTTTATTCCCTGTACCAAAAATGTTGTGCATAAACCAATACCAAAAGGAAACCATTTACCAAATACTTATCAGCTATGTTATGGCTCTGTTCTTCTGGGACAAGTTTAATCTGATATTCAGACCTCATTTAGAGTCCGTCCCAACCAATAGATGACTGTTAGAAGTAGTTAGGTACCTATATTGCACTGCTACCCACGATAAAACACTACTACCCACAATACGACACTACTACCCACAATACAACACTACTACCCACAATACAACACCACTACCCACAATACAACACTGCTACCCACAATACAACACTACTACCCACAATACAACACTACTACCCACAATACAACACTACTACCCACAATACAACACTACTACCCACAATACAACACTACTACCCACAATACAACACTACTACCCACAATACAACACTACTACCCACAATACAACACTGCTACCCACAATACAACACTGCTACCCACAATGCAACACTACTACCCACAATACAACACTACTACCCACAATACAACACTACTACCCACAATACAACACTACTACCCACAATACAACACTGCTACCCACAATACAACACTGCTACCCACAATACAACACTACTACCCACAATACAACACTACTACCCACAATACAACACTACTGCCCACAATACAACACTGCTACCCACAATACAACACTGCTACCCACAATGCAACACTGCTACCCACAATGCAACACTACTACCCACAATACAACACTACTACCCACAATACAACACTACTACCCACAATACAATGCTACTACCCACAATACAACACTGCTACCCACAATACAACACTGCTACCCACAATACAACACTGCTACCCACAATACAACACTACTACCCACAATACAACACTACTACCCACAATACAACACTACTACCCACAATACAACACTGCTACCCACAATACAACACTGCTACCCACAATACAACACTACTACCCACAATACAACACTACTACCCACAATACAACACTACTACCCACAATACAACACTACTACCCACAATACAACACTGCTATTTACCATAGTTATTTAAGGTGTAGAGTATAGATAGAGCTATTGAAGGTGTAGAGTATTGAAGGTGTAGAGTTATTGTAGATAGAGTTATTGAAGGTGTAGAGTATAGATAGAGCTATTGAAGGTGTAGAGTATAGGTCGAGTTATTGAAGGTGTAGAGTATAGATAGAGTTATTGAATGTGTAGAGTATAGATAGAGTTATTGAAGGTGTAGAGTATAGATAGAGTTATTGAAGGTGTAGAGTATAGATAGAGTTATTGAAGGTGTAGAGTATAGATAGAGTTATTGAAGGTGTAGAGTATAGATAGAGTTATTGAAGGTGTAGAGTATAGATAGAGTTATTGAAGGTGTAGAGTATAGATAGAGTTATTGAAGGTGTAGAGTGTAGGTAGAGTTATTGAATGTGTAGAGTGTAGGTAAGGTTGTAGAAGTCTCATAGAGAATGTGCGTAATATAGCACATGCTATAAAACCTGTCATTGTGCAAGTTTTAGGTCGATCACTAGCTCACTTATTGAATCCTCTAACACCTTCACATTTGTACAAGTGTCTGTCCACTCAGTACCACTTGTACAAGTGTCTGTTCATTCAGTACCACTTGTACAAGTGTCTGTCCACTCAGTACTCTGCATAGCACGGTTGTACAAGTGTCCACCCGTTAGAGTGCAGGTTATTGTGACTGCTATACCAGTCAAGGTAGCCAAAGGATGATCTACATGCATGTCGTTGAAGCTCAAGTTGCCCACATTTGGTGATCATCAAAGATGGTGGCAAAGTTGAACACTATGTATATGTGAACATAAAAAACCATTAACTAAACGCACACTCACAGAATGTAAATTGGTCAAATGTTTTTTTTTCAAAAATAGGTTGAAAAATAATAATGATTTCTGACATTTTTTCCTAAAAAGATATAACTTGATTGCGAGAGGTGATAAATGAGGAATAATCAAATTTACATCGCAATATGCCTTGTTGTTGTTAGTGGTTATAAGTCAATTAATTCGACTCATAAAACAAGAGCCGTGAAAATCGTTGAAAGTCATAAAAAAGTTATACGTGGTTGAAATTTGTTACCACATTGCGCGATCAACGTCAAAGCTTCCAAAATTGACCATCTCCGAATATATTGAGCGTCGTAGAAGGTCTTACGGCATCCTGCAATGCCTACGAGCCCCGCAACATGTATGCAGTTCAGCGTTCAGAAACTTTCAAACCTTCCAACAAACATTTATTGGTCAAGAAATTAAAAGGTTTGCTCTGGCTTTCTCTTATTTAGCGATGAATATGCTATTATATACTTGAGGTCTTTGCGTTCTGTCTTTACTGTCAAGCTATATATAATTCACATAAAATGCTGAGTTATAACCCCAGTTATTGATGGGTATTAGCTGTGACAGCCTAGAGCAGGTGCCATGCGCACCCCCTCCCCCCTCCCCTCTAGCATTGACTCCTGTGTATGTATTATCCGTTCGCACTCTCATCAATCACAGTAAATGTTGTATAATGCAGGAAAAGTAAATAATGTTATATCGTGTAGTTAGTTGTTGTGGTTAGCTTACCACACCAATCACCACCCGCCCCGCCACCACCACCCACCCGCCACCACCACCCTCCAACACTCGTAAGATTTATGGCTGTAGTGAGAGTTGACTTGACTGTACACGCTGCTCTCAGAACTGCTTACAGCTATATTCATATACTATGTCTTCAACTATCCAGCCACTGCTACTGAGTAAATCACTATATGTACACACCACTACTGTTCACACTACTACTGTACGTATTACTACTGTATGTACTACTAATGTATGTACTAGTACTGTATGTACTACTACTGTATGTACTACTGATGTACGTACCACTACTACTGTATGTACTACTAATGTATGTACTACTGATGTACGTACTACTGATGTACGTACTACCACTACTACTGATGTACGTACTACCACACTACTGTATGTACTACTACTGTACGTACTACTAATGTACACGCTGCTACCATTACACCATTAGTACTACTATTAGTGATCAGTGAGTGCACAGCCAACTACAGCTCACTAAAGTGCATTTCATGGAAGGTCACCAACGCTCTAGACATCCTGTTGGGCTCTCTCTATTCACTCATTGATATCTAATCACTTGTAGTGACATGGTTTAATTCACTCGTTGTGGTATTGGTACGAGGTGCCAGTGGCCATGTCTACCTACTTACATCGGCACATGCACTAGCTATACTCTACCACAGGCCAGAGTTTGTTTTGTGGGACTGTCCGCTCCCTCCCCTCTGTCCATCAACAAACTATGTGTACTGCACGGTCTACTTCTACTACTCTACCAAAGCTCTCAAACATTGCAGTGTATCTCATAGATAGATACAGTAACCACATCCAGAGTGATCTAACACAGAGTGGGTACTTTCGAATAACTGGGGTCTATATAGCACCCGGCCATCTTGGTGCAAAGAGAATCGAAAACCGCCACTCTTTTTACATACAGTTTTGCCAGACCATTTATAATATCATTATTCTGTGTGCCTAGTAATGAGGCTAGGTCTGATTAGGGTCATAAAAATTGAGTTCCACACAACTTATTGTGATATTGGACAAGTGCGGATAATAATTTTTTGTTAAAAAAATTGGGAATTTGTAAGATTTGGTGCACTCAAAAAATTCATAGCACCATAGCTGCTTAAGCCTGGTTCACATACATATCGTAGATGATCGCAAGTGATCGCAAGTGATCGCAAGTGATCGCAAGTGATCGCAGATCCTCGTATGACAATCTGCGATACATGTTCACATGAACTTGACAAACTCACGATCGCAAGAGATATAATCACTCTCTTGAATGGGAGGTAATAAAATCTCGAAGCACGTCTTCACTGACCAATGACTATATACACACTAAATGAATTATCGTTGGTCAATTACACCGAATAATTTATTATTTTTAACAATTTTAAAAATTTTATTACACTTTTACTCATATTATCATTAAATATTATTCCATATTTTTTAATTAAATTTATAACTGTTGTTCAACAGTGCATTATTGTTTTTTACCATCTCTTAATATATAAATTTTGAATCTCAATTTATAATAATATGCTAATTATGCTATTATGTGAAAATTTACAGAAAATATGTATATTTATACATTTAAATCAATTTTCACAATATTTCACTCAGAAAATTAATAATAAATAACAATCAATATTTGTAATTAAACAATAATAATTTTATTATTTATCATAATTTTCTGATGGCAGTCATTTTTACAAGAGTAACCTTGACCTAAATGTGGTTTTTGAAAAAGAAATTAAGAAAATTGTACTCTCTATCGTACGACGGTCGCATGAAAGTTTGTTCAACTGAACTTTTCTACGAGCCTCTACCACAGCGTGCGACGTCGTACGAGCCACAGGAAATCCAGGTTCACATACATCGCAGATGCTCGCACGAGGGATCCGCGATCACTTGCGAGCATCTACGATATGTATGTGAACCAGGCTTTAGCTATGTTGTATACAAGATCATCCAGGTTATATTATGTATCATACTAATTGCGTGGTGGTAAGCACCAAGATGGCGACTACACGCGTAAAGTGCCCACTCTATATATCACAGCACTCTGGCTACATCTACAGATAACTGCTGTATTTTATTGTAATCCGTCATTTAGCTGCATTTGCTGACCATCGTTGTCATGTTATTTACGTTTTTTTCCTGGTGACTTCCAAACTTTGAGATGGCAGCTTTTACCTATTCCAACGTGTCTTCTCATTTTACGGCAGGCTGCTAGAATATTACTTGGTCTATCTACGGCACTATCAAATATGTTTCAGTTTTATTTTTGTTTCATTATTTCTACCGGCATCTACTACATTAACCAGACACCATCAGCAGTTTTAGTTAGATATATGTCGGTAGTTATATAATATAAACCGCCTTGTGGCTTTCTTATTCACCGGAATGAGTTCTAGATAGATGAACCAGATTCAATATTTGCTAACATAATAAACACGTTTTGTTTACTTTGTGGTAGTCGTAAACAGTGAAAGCTAGAGGTTGGTCTTTCTACCAACATCCCAACCCGATCATAGCAGCTTTGTGCTCTGCGCGGTGCAACAATGCCAGTTTGTTCTGGTAAGGTTTTTTTCGCTTTGAGGTGGCGATTTTTGTCAGCTTAATAGAAAAAAAATTATGCTTGCAACTTCTTGATGTCTCCAATTTGCACTCGCCTCGGAAAATGGCTTCGATTGGGATAGGGTCAGTTCTCTGCTCAGCCTTTTATTTTGCAGGTGAAGCCTCATCCGAAGAAGTGTGCCCTGTTTGCGGAGACAAAGTCTCGGGCTATCATTATGGACTCCAAACATGTGAGAGCTGCAAGGGATTCTTCAAGGTAATAGTTTAATTTGTATTATTGAAGGGTGCCAGGCAATGGCCGAGTGCCGCTTATCCCAGCTACTAGTACTTAACGAGCTTACTACTAAATATGGCCTTATGCTAAAATGGTGTAGTCAGGGAATATGTGCCACTTACTAGAATGGTGCAACAGTAATATGTGCGCTTACTAAAATGGTACAAGAGGTAATATCCGCACTTACTAGACTGCTGCAATGGCGAATATGTGCCACCCATTAGAATGGTGCAACTAGTAACATGTGCATCTACTAAAATGGTGCAATGGCTACTAAGCCCCACCACAACAATAATCGAAGTGGTGATACAATTGCACACCTGCCAGCCAGTCACACTCCTGCCAGCCACACTCCTGCCAATCACATTTATTACCTGTCACCCATTTATTGATCCTGTTGGTATTTACACATCCAGCCACTGATAGTATTGCACCAACTATTTCTGTGGCTGATATCACCAGTAGCAATTGTGAGCTGGTACTGAGCCTGTTATGTAACACCTTGCATACACTCCATGGGTTTACTTACTTGTAGTATCAGCTTGTTGATTCTAACCAAACAATCTGTTGATAGCCCAGTTTGCATTTTATTCCTAGATTTTTATAACTATGTTGTTTGCTATTGCTACATGATGATGATTAAAATTCCATCCGCTGAGTATCCTACATTTAATGCCACACGTTCACCTGGTGTCCCTTACCAAGTCGAGCAACAGCCACGGGTCCTCAGTACAACTGGCAACTCACAAGGGAGCACAACTCTACATTCCCTGGTTCACCTGTCTTTAAAGGTGCCACTTCAGCGATTTTGGGCTGATTTAAACCTAATTTGTCTAATTCTAGTGTTTTTTTTATTAAAACAAGTTTTTCCGGAGTTGTGCTTTCTTTACGTCCATCTATAGTTTAAACGCAAGAGATGCTGACTTGTATGCATTTTTTTCCGACACGCAGTACTTTATATAAGGCCGTAAAGTGGAGTTGCAAAAATATTGGCTGGTTTGCATAGAAGGAGGATATTCCATTATATTCATTGTGCACAAACTTCCAGAGCGTAAAAACTTAGGTTTGCAATTATTTTCAGATTTTTTGGAGGGGTTTTAGTTGAGTCAACAATTTAATTTATTATTGATAGGTTTGCTATTATGTACACACTGGTATTGATAGGTTTGCTATTATATACACACTGGTATTGATAGGTTTGCTATTATGTACACACTGGTATTAATAGGTTTGCTATTATGTACACACTGGTATTAATAGGTTTGCTATTATGTACACTCTGGTATTGAGAGGTTTGCTATTGTGTACACACTGGCATTGGTAGGTTTGCTATTGTGTACACACTGGCATTGATAGGTTTGCTATTGTGTGCACACTGGTATTGATAGGTTTGATATTATGTAAGTTAAATGGCCAATATATCGAAAACTAAAACAACATTACAGTTAAAAAAATTATTTTTAAATCAGCTTTTTGACACTAAAGAAAAGACAACTCCGACTATAGAAAGAATTGTGCGCAATTGCTGACACGCCACCTTTAAACTGTGTTTTGTGGTGGGTTTAATGTCTACTTTACTGCATATCTACTGTATATGTACTGCATATCTACTGTATATGTACTGCATATCTACTGTATATGTACTGCATATCTACTGTATATGTACTGCATATCTACTGTATATGTACTGCATATCTACTGTATATGTACTGCATATCTACTGTATATGTACTGCATATCTACTGTATATGTACTGCATATCTACTGTATATGTACTGCATATCTACTGTATATGTACTGCATATCTACTGTATATGTACTGCATATCTACTGTATATGTACTGCATATCTACTGTATATGTACTGCACATCTACTGTATATGTACTGCATATCTACTGTATATGTACTGCATATCTACTGTATATGTACTGCATATCTACTGTATATGTACTGCACATCTACTGTATATGTACTGCACATCTACTGTATATGTACTGCACATCTACTGTATATGTACTGCACATCTACTGTATATGTACTGCATATCTACTGTATATGTACTGCATATCTACTGTGCACCTATTGTGTATCTACTGTATATCTACGATACATGCACTGATGTCTCTGTTCCATTGACCTCTAGCGAACTGTACAGAACAACAAGCACTATTCCTGCACCAACAGCCAGATGTGTGAGATGGACAAGGCCAACAGGAAGAGATGTCCAGCGTGCAGGTTTAACAAGTGTATGGCTGTTGGAATGAAAGTGGAAGGTGAGCCCCGCATGCGTACTCGTTGTACTGTCTGGTGTCATGGGTGGATAACTCTGTAGTTGTGGTATACAGTGAAGAATACTCAATATAAGGCAGCTATGTCTCATCATTGCACCCACTAGTTTTAGATGTCAGCTGACTTTCACATCACCTGCAGGCTAGTGTCATGGTGTATGTGTGTACATGCATGTGCTAGCTAGGTGGAGTACAAGCTCTCTAAAACACCACAACTTTAAAAGTTATTTAGTCGGATACCATAAGGGATGTCAGTCTGAGAAAGCAGAACTACTACGTGATGTCTGGTTGTCTGCCCCCCTCTCCCGCTTTGTTTGATCTTGTTTTATTGATTAAAGGTCATAATTAGCCCTAGGACTTTGGTTCCTGACAAACTGAGTCATATTTTGTGTTGTGAACAACCTCTGCTATGATTGGGTGGTTTGATAGCCCTCATATAGTGTGTCGGGGCTCTAAGGCTACCAACTTGTCTTTACCTCCAAGTGGTGATCGAAATATCTTAGAATCTTTTAGTACAAGTAGTATTAACCACTGATTATCATTGTAAGTACAGGAGGCAGTAAGAATGTGACTGAATCAGTAACATTAGTGTAGTCAGTTAGGTGGCGGTGCCAGTCAGGAGTTGTGCTCTCTATGCCTGTCCGTAACCAATAGTAGTCTGTCAATGGCTGCACTCTCAATGGAAATGATAGAGCTGGCCAGCGGCTGAGTTTGATTGTAAATATAGAACTTGTGTAGTAGTACTTTACTGTTAGTAGTACTTTATTGTTAGTAGTACTTTATTGTTAGTAGTACCTTACTGTTAGTAGTACCTTACTGTTAGTAGTACCTTACTGTTAGTAGTACCTTACTGTTAGTAGTACTTTACTGTTAGTAGTACCTTACTGTTAGTAGTACCTTACTGTTAGTAGTACTTTACTGTTAGTAGTACTTTATTGCTAGGAGTACGTTATTGAGTATCAGTCAATGATGTTGCTTCGTATACATCATCTTAGCAGAAAACCTCTCATATTTATTAGTGTATATGTACTCAATATAGCCTTAGGTTCAACAACTTGTATTAGAGTACAATGTGTGATGTTGTAGCTGTGAGACTTAACAGGGTGAGGGGCGGTAGAAACAAATTTGGTGCGTTGTACAAGCAGGATAGGGCTTTAAAAAGGCAGATCACACAGCAGAGAAAGGAGTTGATGGCAGCTCTGGATGAGGTGAGCATATATGCCTATGTACATGTGTGTATTGGTCTGGCCACACACACGACTTTTCATCGGAAACGGCGCCCGGCGCGGCAAATTGTCGAATCAGCAAATCCATGCCGCTCGCCGTCCAAGTTAACCGGCGCCGCATCACGCCGTTGAACATGCTCAAGTTTTTTAGTTTTCCGACGCCACGACTATAATTTGATTGGCTAATCTTTTGTCCGCACTGGGTCAAGGTTAATTTAAAACAGTTTGCCGCCAACAATACTTGTACTAGATAGTTGACATGAATATAAATGTTACTTATTATGATAAATGGTAAGAAAAAAACGTGATGGTAATCACTATCACAATTGATTGTTTTTATTGTGACTGGTTATTGGTGCAATGAATATAATAATAAGCAAAGTAAAATAATTATTATTATCATTATCCATGAAAAATTTATTTATGATGATTGATAATTAATTAATTATTATAACTGATATTTACTAAATACTGAGTGGCCAATAAAAAGTAATAATTAATTTCTGTTATTGAAAGTAATTATTATAAATTACTGATCATTATTATTATATTTATCATAATATTATTGTGAATTATTAGTTTTATTGTTACTTGTTTTTCTTTGCACGCAAGGTGCCGAAGTCACAATTGCCGTCAGCCAGTGTGGCCTGTAGAAACCGTTTCCAGTTATCAGTTCAGGCGCCGTGTCGAGCTGTGAGTGTCGCCGGAACAGAAAAAAGTCGTGTGTGTGGCCAGACCATTAGTCTGTGTACGTGCATGTCCATATATGTGTACATGTCTATGCATGTCTATCTATGTCTTATGTGTGTACATGTCTATGTGTACATGTCTATGTGTACATGTCTATGTGTGTATGTCTATATGTGTCTGTCCATGTATGATGCAGAGTATCTGCTATTTCATTTGCTTTTTAGAGCAGACTGCGAGAAGAGTTTTTGTAGAAACTTAATTCCATATTGAAATACCAACCTGACCAACTAACGGAATTAACATAATTAGCACCTCCCACTCCACCCACACGTCTGTGCTTTTTCTCTCTTTCCTGGTGCATAATAGATGGTACTAAACCACGACTACATGTCACTGACTACGTCACTACACGGTGACATGCAGATCTTAGGATGTGTGACATGTTGTAGCGCATACATCAATGTACTAGCTAACTAGTCAATGCAGTAGTTAACTAGTCAATATAGTAGTTAACTAGTAAACTTGTACTTTCATCTCTCCATGTCCTGTCTTCTAGCTATTTCCCCCCCCCCCCTTTTTTCTTCTCCCCTCCCCTTCTCTATGTGTCTGCCTCGTGTGTCTGTATTATGTGTCTGTCTGGTGTGTCTGTATTATGTGTCCGTCTGGTGTGTGTGTCTGTGAGTTTGTCCTGTGTGTCTGTCTGTCTTGTATGTGTGACTGCCGTGAGTGTCTGTCTTGTGTGTCCATGTTATGTATGTCTATGTTATGTATGTCCATGTTATGTATGTCTACGTTATGTATGTCTACGTTATGTATGTCTATGTTATGTATGTCTACGTTATGTATGTCTATGTTATGTATGTCTATGTTATGTATGTCTATGTTAAGTGTGTCTATGTTATGTGTGTTTATGTTATGTGTGTCTGTGTTATGTGTGTCTGTGTTATGTATGTCTGTGTTATGTATGTCTATGTTATGTATGTCTATGTTATGTATGTCTATGTTATGTGTGTCTGTGTTATGTATGTCTATGTTTATCGTAAAAGGTTTAGTTCTTGTGTGTCAAAGGAATCAAAGTCACTGCTTCACGACGCTGTCTTTTGGACTGGCCACACACACGACTTTCGCTCGAATCCGTCGCACGCATGCGACAAAGTGGTGAATCAGTAAAGCCACGCCGCTTGTCACCCAATCTAACCGGCGCCTTATCACGCAGTTGAACATCCTGAAGGTTTCAGGTATTTCGACGTCTCGACTCTAACGCGATTGTCTGACATTTGTGCGCGCTGGGTCAATGTTTATTTAAAATATGTTATCGTCAACAGTAACTTGTAATATAAACAGGTCGTTGGTATGAACAAAATCTTTTGGTTATTATGATAAATTGTAAGAAAATGAAACATGATAATTATCACTATTGATTGTTGCTATTGCAACTTGTTCTTGGTGTGATAAATTTAATAATAGGCAAAGTAAAATAATTATTATTACCCATACAAATTTATTTATATAACTAATAATTATAACTGATGTTTACGCAATACGGAGTAGCAAATAATACAAAAGTAATGATAATAAACTACTGTTATTGAAAATAATTATTATAATCCACACATCATTATGATTATATTTATAATAATATTATTGTGCATTATTAGTTTTATTATTGCTTGTTTTTTTAGTGATTGGTTACACTCAAGGTGCCGAAGTCACAGTTGTTAGTTGCCGCCATCGGCCAGTGTAGCCTGTAGAAAAGGTTTCTGGCGTTCAGCTCAGACGTCATGTCGAGCTGTGAGTGTCGCTGGAACCAAACAAAGTCGTGTGTGTGGCCAGACCATTTCTTTTGCTAATATCTTTTGAACTGGTTTCTATGTGTAACTATTGACTAGTGTAACTATTGACTCTTGTAACTACTGACTACTGTAACCGCTGACTACTGTAACTACTGACTACTGTAACCACTGACTACTGTAACCACTGACTACTGTAACTACTGACTACTGTAACCACTGACTACTGTAACCACTGACTACTGTAACCACTGACTACTGTAACCACTGACTACTGTAACCACTGACTACTGTAACCATTAACAATACAGTGGCTACTAACAATACACTAATAACAGTAGTTACAAACAATCGTCTTTTACAATAGTCTACCGTAACCACTGTTGTACACTTGAAGGTGCCCAGTAGCTCAAGCGCTCCTTCATCAGCTTCAGTCTCCGCAAGTTCCAACCTGATTCCGAAAGCGGAGCCTATTGATATAGACAATACTGAGGCTGTTGACTTCACTAACATGCCCGCTCAATCTACATACAACCACCAAACTCATCCTCCATTTACATCACATGACCCACCTCGCCAAACATCTGTAGAACTTTCATTGGCTCAAAGTGATACTGGACTTCCACCTGCAAAGACGGTTGTCTCAAGCACCTGGGCTCAACCACACCACTTGGCTCTAGGCCCTCCCTTCATGAGGCCAAGCGACTCACTAAATCGCAATAGATCATTCCAGAATACTATAGCAGCGTCTTCCGCATCTTACTCTACTACTGCATCTCACATAGCACTCGGCACAGGTGCCCTGCGCTCTATTTCTTCTTTAGCAACAAACGCTGGTGCTCTCTCACCTGTAGCTCCCCTATCAATCAGTGCCATGCCACTTGGATCTCCTCCGACACCGAGTGCAGGTGCCCTACTATCTGTACCTTCGCTGGCACTTAGTGCAGGTGCTCTACCGACTGTGCCTTCACTGGCACTCAGTGCAGGTGGCCTGCCAACTGTACCTTCACTGGCGCTGCGTGCAGGTGATCTGCCAACTGTACCTTCACTGGCACTGCGTGCAGGTGATCTGCCAGTTGTATATTCTAAGACACTGAATGCAGGTGCCTTGTCATCTGATTCATATAGCTCATTAGCTTCTACTATCACACCATTGACACTGGACACTAGTATATCCACTTCTGGCAGTGCCATGACACATCAAGCAGGCACTCTTTCACCCAATGATGGCATGTGCCTCAGGAGAGAGTCATCAGATGTACTACCTCGATTCTCTAGGCAAGGTTAGAGCATGTGACATGAGATGGTCGTGCAATGAGTTTGATGTGATTTGTTTGACTGTGTTGTGTAATGTCGGATATTGAGAAGGTAGACCATGCACTCTCTGCTGTTAATAGCTAAAACAGTCAAATAGCAAGGTTCCGTGAGACATATTTTTTGGTGGTTTTTATTTTAAAAAGAATATTTTGGTTTTTCTGTCAATCAATTATTTTCGAATGGCTGAGTTTTTTGTCAGTGTTTTTAAATGGTTGCTAATACTCCTATTGGAAACATAAAAACCTGTTGTTGGCTTTAACTATAGTCATGGACTCACTGTTTCCTGTTGGTGTTGTAAACTGGTGTATTGTATTCATTGCGATTGGGAAGAATTGGAACTGCATAACTCAATCTCGATGAGAACCAGCAGTGTATAATTCAAACTTGTTGAAGACTGAGTGTTTATAACTCATACTTGTTGAGGACTGAGTGTGTATAACTCAAACTTGTTGAGGACTGAGTGTGTATAACTCAAACTTGTTGAGGACTGAGTGTGTATAACTCAAACTTGTTGAAGACTGAGTGTGTATAACTCAAACTTGTTGAGGACTGAGTGTGTATAACTCAAACTTGCTGAAGACTGAGTGTGTATAACTCAAACTTGTTGAGGACTGAGTGTGGATAACTCAAACTTGCTGAAGACTGAGTGTGTATAACTCAAACTTGTTGAGGACTGAGTGTGTATAACTCATACTTGTTGAGGGCTGAGTGTGTATAACTCAAACTTGTTGAGGACTGAGTGTGTATAACTCAAACTTGTTGAAGACTGAGTGTGTATAACTCAAACTTGTTGAGGACTGAGTGTGTATAACTCAAACTTGCTGAAGACTGAGTGTGTATAACTCAAACTTGTTGAGGACTGAGTGTGTATAACTCAAACTTGCTGAAGACTGAGTGTGTATAACTCAAACTTGTTGAGGACTGAGTGTGTATAACTCATACTTGTTGAGGGCTGAGTGTGTATAACTCAAACTTGTTGAGGACTGAGTGTTTATAACTCAAACTTGTTGAGGACTGAGTGTTTATAACTCAAACCTAATGAGAGCTGAGTGTATATGATGGGGCATTTTCTTTGAAACATGATTTGCCAATCAATAAATTATGGTAACACTCCAGTGGATTATACAGTATTGCAATCTCTATGTCAATGAACATTTTAATTCTCTTAAAAAACTAGGCGTTTCAATTATTTTTTTTCATGGTTCGACACAATACATATAGAGCTGTGAACTATATGGTCCTTGTTAGCCTCTTGCTGGTGAGAGTTGTCTTCTCAATGGGTAGACAACTTCTTGACCCGCAATGCCCTAGTATTTAGTCCATGTTCAATTCTAAATGCTTGCAGAACTCCTGTTTTATGTATTCAGATTCATCAGAAAGTCACCCAGTATCCTCAGCATCTCCCTCACCTGGTGCTAGGTCAAGCCAGCCTTCCGTCCCTGCACCTGAAATTTTGGCATGCTTGCACTCAGCTAATATTGACCTCTCTAAGGACACGGAGGTAATACAACGACCCGGTAGCGGATATGGAGCAGAGGCTGGCTACTTTTTTATTATGTATGCTAGAATTGTATGAGAGCTGTAATTCACTACTGTGCATCTAGTATACAGTGTAGTGTACAGTGTAGTGTACAGTGTAGTGTACAGTGTAGTATACAGTGTAGTATACAGTGTAGTATACGGTGTAGTATACAGTGTAGTATGCAGTGTAGCATACAGTGTAGTATACAGTGTAGTATACGGTGTAGTGTACAGTGTAGTATACAGTGTAGTGTACAGTGTAGTATACAGTGTAATATACAGTGTAGTGTACAGTGTAGTATACAGTGTAATATACAGTGTAGTGTACAGTGTAATATACAGTGTAGTATGCAGTGTAGTCAGAAGCGGATTCAGAAAAACAAAAAGGGGGGAGCCAACCGAGGTTCGGGGCAGAGCCCCGAAAAAAATTTTGATGGCTCCCCCCTTTGTGTTCTTTGGCACCCCCTCCAAAACCAAAATAAATGATGTGGTGTGTTTTTAATATGGTTTCTAGAATGAATAGTATGTATTATTCTTTATTCAACATCATCAACCATTGGTAATTGTGAAACATACACCCTCAGACACACATACACACATGTACGTTTCATTCAAAGTGGGTGAGCATGTATGTTGCATTGAAAGGGGTTGGTTGAACAATAAATAATAAATAATTTTTTAAAAAGTGTAATAATTAATAATAATTTAGTTTTAGTATGTAGTATAGTAGCAGCAGCAGCAGTAAGTAGTGGTAGTAGCAGAAGGAGTAGTAAGTAGTAATAATAAAGTAAGTAATAATAATAAGTTAGTTGTTATTTAGAAAAAGAATTGATTATTTTTAGTAGTGTTGTGCACATATATATTCATTCACCAATAACATGAAGAAGAATAATAATAAATTAATTCAATGATTTATTAATAAATTATTAGTAATAATAATGATAATAGTGCATTGCTACAATGCATTGTTGCTATTGCATTGAAGGGAGAGACAAGAAAATAATAGATTATACAAAAATAAATATTAAATTATTATAAATAATAATTATTTATTATATTATTTATTTAATAGTAGTGTTATCTATCTAGCAATTAATTATTAACACAAAACAAACAAATGATAATTATTACTTTGGAGGTGCATTGGGAAAATCTAGAATGCTTGTTGCAGCCTTGCACTTCTCCATTACCATACTTTGGTTGATCAACTTTTACAAGGTGTTTTATGATGACAATTATCAATGGCCACTTCACTAACGGACGGTCAATCGAGAGCCGTTGCTATGGGAACAAAAAATGGCACCAAGCTTAGCAGATTTCTTCACTTATTCTTCTGGAGGGGGCCGCCATGGCTCCCTTGGCTACCCCCCTGAATCCGCCACTAAGTGTAGTATACAGCGTAGCGTACAGTGTAGTATACAGTATAGTATACAGTGCAGTCTACAGCGTAGTATACAGTGTAGTCTACAGTGTGGTCTACAGTGTAATATATTTTACATTTACATCTAATGTATATATACAAGTATATAATGTACATCTAATGTATATATACAAGTATATAATGTACATCTAATGTATATATACAAGTATATAATGTACATCTAATGTACAGTGTAGTATACAGTATAGTATACAGTGCAGTCTACAGCGTAGTATACAGTGTAGTCTACAGTGTGGTCTACAGTGTAATATATTTTACATTTACATCTAATGTATATATACAAGTATATAATGTACATCTAATGTATATATACAAGTATATAATGTACATCTAATGTATATATACAAGTATATAATGTACATCTAATGTATATATACAAGTATATAATGTACAAGTATATAATGTACATCTAATGTGTATATACAGGTATATAATGTACATCTAATGTATATATACAAGTATATAATGTACATCTAATGTATATATACAAGTATATAATGTACATCTAATGTATATATACAAGTATATAATGTACACCTAATGTATATATACAAATATATAATGTACATCTAATGTATATATACAAGTATATAATGTACATCTAATGTATATATACAAGTATATAATGTACATCTAATGTATATATACAAGTATATAATGTACATCTAATGTATATATACAAGTATATAATGTACACCTAATGTATATATACAAATATATAATGTACATCTAATGTATATATACAAGTATATAATGTAAAAGTATATAATGTACACCTAATGTATATATACAGGTATATAATGTACATCTAATGTATATATACAAGTATATAATGTACATCTAATGTATATACAAGTATATAATGTACATCTAATGTATATATACAAGTAGATAATGTACATCTAATGTATATATACAAGTATATAATGTATATCTAATGTATATATACAAGTATATAATGTACATCTAATCGGTTGTCATATACTCTGGCTCAGGTGTGGCAGGTGTTAAACAAGTTGGTTGATAAAACTCTGGTGCTGACCTCTGACATACACGCTGACCTGCTGCCACTGCTCGATGAGATATTGGTTAAGTTGGTGCTGATAACTAAGGATGCCCCATACTTCAAGGAGCTTGATGTAAGAATAACTCACCTGATACCTGTGTGTTATATAATATACAATAACACACATTATACCTGTATGAGTGTGTAGTGTTATATAATATACAATAACACACATTATACCTGTATGGGTGTGTAGTGTTATATAATATACAATAACACACATTATACCTGTGTGGGTGTGTAGTGTTATATAATATACAATAACACACATTATACCTGTGTGGGTGTGTGAGTGTGTAGTGTTATATAATATACAATAACACACATTATACCTGTGTGGGTGTGTGAGTGTGTAGTGTTATATAATATACAATAACACACATTATACCTGTGTGGGTGTGTAGTGTTATATAATATACAATAACACACATTATACCTGTGTGAGTGTGTGGGTGTGTAGTGTTATATAATATACAATAACACACATTATACCTGTGTGAGTGTGTGGGTGTGTAGTGTTATATAATATACAATAACACACATTATACCTGTGTGGGTGTGTGAGTGTGTAGTGTTATATAATATACAATAACACACATTATACCTGTGTGGGTGTGTTTAACGTGACGTAACAAATATAATTCATCACTGAGTAGAGTAATTGTACTAATAAATGAAAAAGTACATAAAATGTGCACAATTAATAAATGAGACGATGAGAAAGAAATAACCAAACCTAGAAGGAGCCAAGTTTTGTTTTGTAACTGGCGGTTTATCTCAATATTAGATCGACCAGCAATAGTTTCACCTGCTCAGGAGCGTCAACAAACTTCTTAAGTGAAAAATGTAAGCGAAATGCTTTTGATAGGGCAGATGTGCTGCTGGGTGGGTGAAATGATAGTTGTTTGGTGTGCCGTAATATATGACGCGCTTTGACCAACGCATAGAGCATACGGTATGAGTAATATGTGACGTGCTTTGACCAACGCACAAAGCATACGGTATGAGTAATATATGACGTGCTTTGACCAACGCACAAAGCATACGGTATGAGCAATATATGACGTGCTATGACCAACGCAAAAAGCATACAGTATGAGCAATATATGACTTTCTGCTGATTGTCTCCACCTACATTATTCGCAAATGTTTTAATAATAAATTTACAAATATCTCCAGTTTGACACTTTAATTATCATCTTTAATTGTAACACTACACACTCACACACCCACAATAATAATTGAAATTTTAAACTTTTTCAATTATTATTGGAGATGTTTTAAATCTACAAATATCGCAGATTTGTGAACAAATCGAAAATTCAAACTCGGTCATTTATAACAGTTTTAATTTCTCTCAGCCTAGCAGTTTAGACTATGTATGCAATTGTCTCAGCCTAGCAGTTTAGACTATGTATGCACTTGTCTCAGCCTAGCAGTTTAGACTTTGTATGCTGCACATGTCTCAGCCTAGCAGTTTAGACTATGTGTGCAATTGTCTCAGCCTAGCAGTTTAGACTTTAGGCATTTTCGGATCAAGAACATCCATGCCTTGAAAAAATTGGCACGGGAAAGCGCTTCCGAATGCAATTTTGACGTTCGTTCCTGGCATAATTTCTATGCATGAACGTTCAAAATCAAAAGTTCACTTCATCGGAGTTATCTTCTTTTTTTCTAGTGTCGCAGTGAATAGTAAAAGGCGCATCCTGCTGAGGTGACAGCTTTTTGGTTATATATTATAAAAAAGTAAATAATAATTTTGATAATTATTACCAGTAACTTATGTGTTTTACTAATTACTATTTTTCATTTTTAACAATGTTTATTATCAGTTGATGATGTTTGGCTATTTGAACAATTGTTTTTTTTACTAACTAAAGTATAATAAAATAATTAAAAAAACTATAAGAACTTATAATAATATTAATGATGATATCGTTTAAATAACAGTAATATTAATAATGATTATCATACATTTTTCTTATATTATAATTATTTATTACAATTTTATTTTAATTCACCATCCTCAGTAAAATGTGTCCAAAAATAATTTCAACATCAACATGCTTCAAGACTTGTTATTATTTATTTTATTATTATTGTTAGAAATGAAACTTGAGGCCTCATCACTCTTGTCTTGTTATTGTAACTAACGTAAAAGGGCTCATTATTTGCAAAAATATTTATTATAGGAGAACTCTACGCATTCGGATCAAGAACGTCATAGGGTGGACGACCCCCTGAACGGTAAAACCACCGTTCAGCATAGAGTTCCAAAAAACAGGTTTTGTACTCGCCGAAAAACGAAAATTTCGCCCATTTTGGAATGAACGTTCTCGATCCGAAAATGCCTTTTGTATGCACTTGTCTCAGCCTAGCAGTTTAGACGATGTATGCACTTAAAATCTCAGACAAACAAATGCACAGACGGACAGACAGATGTTATACTTGTATTTAACTTTTACTGTATAACTGCAGGCAGTGCTTCATGCACTGGAGCCGTCTTTTGTGGCGTTTGATAAACTGAATACGGTGTAGTTGTTTGGTAGCTACCCACTCTATAAATGTATACATATGTGTGGTATAGTAGGGTAAGACTTGGTATGTACCACGTATGATTATACGTAATGCTGTGTAATGTGTAGTGTATTATATGTTGTCTCTCGCAGGTGACCAATCAAATGATATTACTACGCAATAACTGGATTGATTTGGTATGTCTCACGACAGCGAGCAATGCATTGACAGCTGATGGAGTCAGCGCCGCACATTTCCATTCCCCACACAATGTGAGTGAATACCGAGCATTGCTCACCATTTTTAATAATTACCAGTATAGTGTTGTTCGTTTGTCTGCCAATAATCACAGATTCATAGTATTGCATTTAAATGTTTTACTGAGTTGTGCTCTCCTGTTTTGACTAAATTGCAAACAATGGTAGCAGAGTCTTAGATCATCTAGCCCCCTGCACCTCTCCCCCTGCACCTTCTCCTGCACCGCGCCCCCTGCACCTCGCCCCCTGCACCTCGCCCCCTGCACCTCGCCCCCTGCACCTCGCCCCCTGCACCGCGCCCCCTGCACCTCGCCCCCTGCACCTCGCCCCCTGCACCTCGCCCCCTGCACCTCACCCCCTGCACCTCGCCCCCTGCACCTCGCCCCCTGCACCTCGCCCCCTGCACCTCGCCCCCTGCACCTCGCCCCCTGCACCTCGCCCCCTGCACCTCGCCCCCTGCACCTGGCCCCCTGCACCTGGCCCCCTGCACCTCGCCCCCTGCACCTCGCCCCCTGCACCTGGCCCCCTGCACCTGGCCCCCTGCACCTGGCCCCCTGCACCGCGCCCCCTGCACCTCTAACTAACAGATATACCATTTTGTTTTGTTATCAAGTTGTGTTTTGTATGCCGTTTTATTTATGTATTTCAGCATCCAACTCTCGCTGCTCTCGACTATCTATTGATTCTGCCCAAAGCCTACTTCTAACAACTGATATACACTGTGTTATTTTTAGGCTCGCGATATTAAAGGTAAATTGAGGCACTTCCTGCATCGACTGGGTTTATTTGATGTCTACAGTAAGATACTCTCCCTTTCTCACAAGATGAAGAACATCAACCTCGATTGCCATGAGCTCTCTTCGATGTTGTACCTGCTACTACTCAGTCCAGGCAAGTACTTCCTGTCCACCATGTTGTACCTGCTACTACTCAGTCCAGGCAAGTACTTCCTGTCCACCATATTGTACCTGCTACTACTCAGTCCAGGCAAGTACTTCCTGTCCACCATGTTGTACCTGCTACTACTCAGTCCAGGCAAGTACTTGCTGTCCACCATGTTGTACCTGCTACTACTCAGTCCAAGCAAGTACTTCCTGTCCACCATGTTGTACCTGCTACTACTCAGTCCAGGCAAGTACTTCCTGTCCACCATGTTGTACCTGCTACTACTCAGTCCAGGCAAGTACTTCCTGTCCACCATGTTGTACCTGCTACTACTCAGTCCAAGCCAGTACTTCCTGTCCACCATGTTCTGTCTGCTAGTACCCTAGAGGTAGAGGTGTTTGTTTGGCATAATTTGCCATGAGGCGTCGACACTGTATTAACTGATTCGGTGTTTACAAAGATTGCCATATTAAAAGCTTATTTTTGAAAAAGTTTTAGGAATAGTTTTCAAGCCCATTTCTATTGCGTGTATTCTATACTCGACCGTCAACTTGATGAACTGGAAACACCATTAACGTTGGTATCTACGCCTCAGTTTACACCTCTATAGTTGGTTCCACAACTTCCTGTCCACCAAGTTGTATCCGTTGGTACTACAACTTCCTGTCCACCAAGCTGTATCCGTTGGTACTACAACACCTCTCCACCATGTTGTAACCGTTGGTACTACAACATTCTGTCCACCAAGTTGTATCCGTTGGTACTACAACTTCCTGTCCACCATGTTGTATCCGTTGGTACTACAACTTCCTGTCCACCAACCTGATGAAACATCAGTTAGTCAACTTGAGCACAATATCTGGGCCACCATCAGTGCGCGAGTGTTGGAAAGTGTAAATACACGGGACAGTAAGATAAGTGGATACACGGGACAGTAAGAGAAGTGGATACACGGGACAGTAAGAGAAGTGGATACACGGGACAGTAAGAGAAGTGGATACACGGGACAGTAAGAGAAGTGGATACACTGGACAGTAAGAGAAGTGGATACACGGGACAGTAAGAGAAGTGGATACACGGGACAGTAAGAGAAGTGGATACACGGGACAGTAAGAGAAGTGGATACACGGGACAGTAAGAGAAGTGGATACACGGGACAGTAAGAGAAGTGGATACACGGGACAGTAAGAGAAGTGGATACACGGGACAGTAAGAGAAGTGGATACACGGGACAGTAAGAGAAGTAAATACACGGGACAGTAAGAGAAGTGGATACACTGGACAGTAAGAGAAGTGGATACACGGGACAGTAAGAGAAGTGGATACACGGGACAGTAAGAGAAGTGGATACACGGGACAGTAAGAGAAGTGGATACACGGACAGTAAGAGAAGTAAATACACGGGACAGTAAGAGAAGTGGATACACGGGACAGTAAGAGAAGTGGGGAATAAATTATTAATAAACAGGCCGACTGATATATTCCAATTTGTTGTTGTTTCCTTACACTTGGTGCTCAGAGTGCAAGTCCATAGGATACTTGCAGCAACAGTAACTGTGAGGGCAGTTGTATCTTGTTTCATTCCTGTAATAGTGTGGGGCATGTTCGGTGAGGTTTATCTGACAACCCTAAAACTGTCGTGGAGGACACAACTTCCTTTCCACAATTTAATTAAAGAGTTTATTAAATTGATAATAAGACAACAACGCTCATTCAAGTCTCAGTTTCTCTTTCTCAATAGATAAATGAAATAATTTCATGAAATACATTAACTTTTTATGATTTATCTCCCCCGAGATAATTTTAGGGTTGGCCGCTAAACGTTACCTTGACTATCTCAAGTTTAATTACAAAATGTTTAATATTACTTCGTCTTGCTCATAGAGGTATAGATAGAGGTATACATAGAGGTATACATAGAGGTATACATAGAGGTATACATAGAGGTATACATAGAGGTATACATAGAGGTATACATAGAGGTATACATAGAGGTATACATAGAGGTATACATAGAAGTATACATAGAGGTATACATAGAGGTATAGATAGAGGTATAGATAGAGGTATACATAGAGGTATACATAGAGGTATACATAGAGGTATACATAGAGGTATACATAGAGGTATACATAGAGGTATACATAGAGGTATACATAGAGGTATACATAGAAGTATACATAGAGGTATACATAGAGGTATACATAGAGGTATACATAGAGGTATACATAGAGGTATACATAGAGGTATACATAGAGGTATACATAGAAGTATACATAGAGGTATACATAGAGGTATAGATAGAGGTATAGATAGAGGTATACATAGAGGTATACATAGAGGTATACATAGAGGTATACATAGAGGTATACATAGAGGTATACATAGAGGTATACATAGAGGTATACATAGAAGTATACATAGAGGTATACATAGAGGTATACATAGAGGTATACATAGAGGTATACATAGAGGTATACATAGAGGTATACATAGAGGTATACATAGAGGTATACATAGAAGCATACATAGAGGTATACATAGAGGTATACATAGAGGTATACATAGAGGTATACATAGAGGTATACATAGAGGTATAGATAGAGGTATACATAGAGGTATACATAGAGGTATACATAGAGGTATACATAGAGGTATACATAGAGGTATACATAGAGGTATAGATAGAGGTATAGATAGAGGTTTATGTTTCGCTGAATTTTTGTTCAGCAACGATACACCTGCTCTAGGTTCCGATTTGGCGTTTACAACAATTGACATATAAAAAATTATTTTAAAATATTTTTAAGGCAGATTTTATCAGTTTTATATATTTTTTTGGTTAGAAATAAGGTTGAGTAAATTTTTATAGGTCCCTCATTTACTCTGCAAAACAAAAAAAAGACAACAGTTTTAAAACTGTGTTATTATGTTACTAATTGTTGAATGTCGGTCTCGTGTAGAAACAATCGCCTATAAAGATGGGTGGGACTATGTATCTATAGTAAAGCTGATAGAATTGTCGGGCAGTAGACTGCTGTTGCGTGTATTATATGTTCCACCGCAATCCTGATAAACCGGAAACGCCATTAACAGCGTTTCGTTGACCTTGACCTGTATCTATACCTCTATGGTCCAGCTATCAGCCTCACCTGCTTTTGTCATCTATTCTGTCTACAGTTTGTGAACAGGCGTCTACAGGCTGTCCTCAGGTTGTGTACAGGCTATCTGCAGGCTGTCCTCAGGTTGTGTACAGGCTGTCCTCAGGTTGTGAACATGCTGTTTACATTCTGTCCTCAGGCTGTCCTCAGGTTGTGTACAGGCTGTCCTCAGGTTGTGTACAGGCTGTCCTCAGGTTGTGTACAGGCTGTCCTCAGGTTGTGTACAGGCTGTCCTCAGGTTGTGTACAGGCTGTCCTCAGGTTGTGTACAGGCTGTCCTCAGGTTGTGTACAGGCAGTGTAATATTTGCGTGTTTTGTTGTGTAGAATCTGATGAGTTACCAGGCAGCACCAAGTCATTCCTTGGCAATGCACAGGAGGAGATAATTCTGTCTCTTAGAACACACATCACTTCTAGACTTTTGTACAACAACTCGCCAGGTCAGTGCTATATATCACATTCCACTCTTTCTGCCTCTCCAATTTGCAAGATGCCATATCAAAGATTCTTCGGAGTTTTTTTTTCTTCTCTTTCTTAAAAGTTTGTGTTATTTTGCAGATTTCCAAAATTTTGTGCCATTCCGCAGATATCCACAAGTTTTTGTTATTTTGCAGAAATCCAAAAGTTTTTTGCTATTCTGCAGATATCCACAAGTTTTTGCTATTCTGCAGATATCCACAAGTTTTTGCTATTCTGCAGATATCCACAAGTTTTTGCCATTCTGCAGATATCCAAAGATTGTGTTATTTTGCAGAAATCCAAAAGTCTTTTGCTATTCTGTAGATATCCACAAGTTTTTGCTATTCTGCAGATATCCACAAGTTTTTGCTATTCTGCAGATATCCACAAGTTTGTGTTATTCTGCAGACATCCAAAAGTTTATGATATGCTGCACATTTCCATTTTAGCTCTTTTGCAGATATCCAAAAGTTTTTGCTATTTTGCAGATGTTTAAAAGTTTATGATATTCTGCAGATATCCAAAGGTTTGGCGAGGTTCTGCTTTTTCTGCCAGAAGTTAAGCTGATAGCTATAGCAGTCATTGAGTTTCTGTCCAAGTTGAAGAGCTCTGGGAGGATTGGCTCAGACACATTATTATATGAACTGATAGAGGGCATTGTATGATGTGCCCATTAGACCATTCATAGTTAACCAAGTATAAGCCAATCCACACGTGTTTATCCTCTCACATCTCCCAGTCGCAAGAGAAGACAACTGCTGATATCCAAGTGCAATGAATATTTATTTTTTTGAAGAGAGTTAGCGAGTCGTTAGAGTAGTTTATTTTCTTCTACTGCAGATTGCTATATTTTGTGATGCACCTACAAGTGATTGTTTCATTGTTTGATTGTTGACTCCTATTTTTTATGATTTTCCTTTTAACATTTTTTGATCGATTTACATTTTCATATTTCTATAATGTCTCTCTAGACATCAGGTTTTCTTGTCCATTTCGCATTGATCACTGATCACGTGACTGATCACATGGCGGACACGTGAACAGTACAGCTGCTCTCTTCCCAAAGTAGCATTTGTGGCTCATTACATACTCGTTAGTGACTGTGTGCTACTTGTTGACTGTGTACTACTTAGTGACTGTGTACTACTTGTTGGCTGTGTACTACTTGTTGACTGTGTAATACTTGGTGCCTGTGTACTACTTGTTGACTGTGCACTACTCAGTGACTATGTACTCCTCGGTGACTGTGTATCTACCACCCTCCACATCTAAGCCGCGACCACATATTTTCTGTCGTACAATCATTTTATAGGCTTTACCTGCAACTTGTTTTTCATTGACTAAACCAAACTCCAGCTCTGTGTTGCCATATTACAGAATTACCTGCGTATTACATACACGACTGAATGCTTACACCGGTAGAAAGCATGGTTTAGTTGATATATGAATTATCTGAACTCCTTTTGATCTAGCCATCATATTAGCTAGTGCCATCCATCATTTGTGGCATTTATTTTTTTATTCAAAGTTTTGTTTGCGGCATGTTGAAGTTTTTGTAAACCATCTGCTGCTCAATTGTGGGAGTTGTCCCCTCCTGGCACTTAATGTCACTCATTTTCATTCCATCAGAGTATGGGCTTCTTATGACTCATTAAATGTTTAATTAATTAACTCTATTTCTTTGTTCTATGCTGAGCATGCCTAGCTTCTGCTGAGGTGTACTATATGTATGTGCAGGTAGATATAGATAGCCTGCTGAGGTGTACTATCTGTATGTGCAGGTAGATATAGATAGCCTGCTGAGGTGTACTATCTATATGTGCAGGTAGATATAGATAGCCTGCCAAGGTGTACTATCTATATGTACAGGTAGATATAGATAGCCTGCTGAGGTGTACTATCTGTATGTGCAGGTAGATATAGAAAGCCTGCTGAGGTGTACTATCTATATGTGCAGGTAGATATAGAAAGCCTGCTGAGGTGTACTATCTATATGTGCAGGTAGATATAGATAGCCTGCTGAGGTGTACTATCTATATGTACACGGAATTGGTACAGTTGATGGTCATTCACCAATGGTGACAACCATAAACAGAATCAGTGAGGAAACAGCTGTGTCAAGGACATTTCTGTGACATAATATGAGAGAGCGCACAATTGGAATTGATATCTATTTCAATTCAGAAAATTGCCTACTATTACACTGCCACTTGCTGTAGCAGGCTTCGGTTCAAGACAGTCTCACTCTAGTCTCCACACCCAGTCACTGATGGCAGTTCTCTTCAGGGGTGGATGTGGAATGGCTCATCCATCCACCCAAAAGTAGCGAATGACTGTTGCCTTGAGACGGTTTGTTGTCCAAAGAACTCCGACATTCTGTGAACTCATTAGCATATTCTCTGAAGCATTTAACCGCTGCTCCACTTACCTTTGTTCAGCAGCATATTTAGCTCATGTCAGCCTATACTGCTGCTTTCTGACTAACCAGAGGCAAATAGGGTCTGTTCAAAAGCTGCTTGGCTGATCCATATATTCCTGATTTCTGATCGTGTGAGTTTCCGGCAATGCCAAGCTGTAAGGTGGTCAATCAACTTTGGAGTTATCTATCTTTGTAAAATTTTCTACGGGTGTTGGGAGTTATCTTTTCCTGAGTAGGAAGTTCGGACAATGGTCATATAATTAAATGATCGTTGATGCAACTGTTTTGATAACTGCCCCATAATACCAAAGAGTGTATACCCATACCTTCTTTGGTATTATAAAGGTATTATCTGTTATATAACTACATTATGTAGCTATTGGATTAGTGAAGGTTAAGGGTAGCTAGAGGATTGTGGATAGCTCGAGGGGATTGGGAAGCTGGGAAGACACTTTTGGAGTAGCCACACTGGGTGGTGGTTGTGTTGTGCTTGAGCTGATATATAAATACCTAGTGAGTGGTTCAACATTATCAAAGAAGGTATACCTATACCCTCTTTGATAATACTAAAAGAAATACATTAAATACACTGTTAATATTAGGTATACGTATGGAGTTACTTCCTCTTTTTCCATCCAAAATCTAAATGGAGGCTTTGGTATATATATCAATGATTACTCCACTGAGGTATATACTATTGATATGTATAAAATCCGAGGTTTATTGTTTGTTGTAACTTATTTAGTTGTATGATCGACTCCTCGAATCCTAGCTACATCAATGTAAGTGATACTTTCCACGGTCCTGTGTCGGTGTGGATAAATGTCATAGAGTTGTCAGTACTGTTAGTAGGTTCGGTCTCCACGGTTAGTTATTAGTGGTGCATATGCTTATCTACAAAAACAGCTTAGAGTTAGCTCCATATATGTTAGTCGAACGGAATATCATCGCTCACTTTTACTTCATTCACTCTGCAGTCACCGTTCCATGAATATTGGGCTTAGATTGGGTAGCGAGTGTCTTTTCAAGTTGAGTACATGTTAATCTATTCCATTTACTATTGAATTTTAGAGTTGATTCTTAATCTGTGTTTCTATTAAGTAATTAGTAGACTGGCCAGTTGCTAGCTCTAGACTAAACTGAATTAATGTGATAGCTTATCTGGTTGATATACGTCACTAGGCAATTTGGAGTTATTTACTCAATTAAGCTGTAAAAGAAAGAGGGGACAACTTTTATTAAGTTGGTACACATGAATGGAAATTTTGAGGTTGTCATTTCTACAATAATTTGAACTGGGCAATTTCATAAAAGCTACAGGGAGATGAAAACTAACAATTTTGAACACAACACTATCGTTGAATCTGTTGAGCGGAGGGAGGGGGGAGGGAGGGAAGTATATACCGAAAAATCGAAAAACAATAAAGATATTCTTGTGTAGTCTGAGAGTTGTTGAGATTTCTTTGTTTCAGTTGATGGTAGTCCTCATTCATTCTATTCGGGACGCCGACCAGCATTTAAAGAATAATTCGATTAGTATAGGGCTACATTTATGTCTACGTCATAAACAATGTGCTCTGCGGTCAAATAGTTATAAACTCACTGTAGTACTAATAGTAGTACTAGGACCTAATAAATTGCTTCAGCTAACTTCTTGAGTGCTGTGCCGAATTTTTATTGATAGGAATTATGAGTTCTCATTCACAAAAAAAGGCTAGCAACACCTCTGTGGACAAAAAACCAGAAGATTCAGCACCTGCTGATGCTGAAAAAACTAAGTCTGATTCCAAAACAGCTTTTTCCCCACCACTTCCAGAAGGCTGGGAAGAAAAAGTTAGCCGTTCTACAGGTTTGTGATTTCTCAAAATTGATTGCTTTCTATAACTTGAGATGCTTTTTGTAAGAAATCAGTGGTTTGCAAGTAGTATGACAGTTTTATTATATGTATATATAGTAGATAGAAGATTGAATTGATTATTATTATTATTATTATTTATTATTATTATTATTATTGCTCTTCTTTATCATTACTACTACTACTACTGCTACTACTACTACTACTGCTACTACTACTAAAACAAAATATTGTTATTATTAATTTATTTATTATTACTCTGATTTTTATTTGTTACCACTGTACTGCTGTGGCCACTACAACAAGAAGGTTTAAAGAAGAATATAAAACGGCAGTTTTTTGTGGCAGCAAGTTGTTCAGCAACAACAACAACAAGTAATAATTTAATAAATAATAATAGTTATAGTTGTTTATATATGGCGGAGAAGCTCAATTTTTCTACTTGAATTTCAGTGAATAAATTTTTGTACCAACAACTTTGTTAAGCTGGACGCCGCTATCTCTATGGTATAGAAATTATTAGTATATAAAAAAAATTTTAAATGCCTAAATTTTTTGTTTTATTAATAATAATTAAAAGAATTAATGCATCTACCGCAAATGGTAGCCTAAGAAAAGCTTCAATTTTATTTGGCTGAAACATTGGATGGTATGTGATGGCACCCGCAATTACCAAATTAAGTTTTTCAGCTAAATTGTCGTGTATTTATAAACGGCTCACAAATTATTAGTAAGCTTTGGAAATAAATTCTAATTAGTTAGAAATACTAAGTTGAATCAACAAAACAATATGTCGGTGAGTAGATAAAACATTGGTGTTTCGTTTTTAATTGTCAAAAATTATTGAAATTTTCGGCGGAATTCGCACAGGTGCGCCAAAGTTGTGTAACCTTTATGACTAGTTATTATTGAAGAGAGCTTATTTCAGAAATCTGTTGACAGACAATCAGAGGCAAAATTGTATTGGCTGTGTGGATAACAAGTATCTGTCTAATTGGTGGATTAGCTTCAAAGTTTTTACCAAAACTGTAATTTGACACCTAAAAATCTGCATTGGGGGCAAATTCATATATGAATCCTTTCACCGCATCACGTGGTAATTATGGGTACATCGAAACCAGGTACCCCCTACCCGTACCCCTACCCTGTGTTAAATATAGATAATGTTAAATTTGAGGGCATATATGACTGGAATTCAATGGCTAGACAATGGCATGACAGAGTAAGAAACCAAAAAAACTTAAAAACGTTTGTTTTTGTTCTATTCCAAAAAGAAAGAAAACGTTACTGATGCGATATTGCTATGGCGCCAAATGTAAATTCAATAATAACAAGCGATTCCACTTTGGAAACTTCCGTTATTTTTTAATCAATTCACATGCTTAATGTTTCGTTCAATTTTTTCCCCTAAATTTTACTACAGGAGTAAAGTTTGGGGGAGAAGAATTGAACAAAATTATCAAGCATGCGAATTGATTGAAAAATAACAAAAGTGTCCAAAGTGGAATCACTTGTTATTATTGAATTCACATTTGGAGCCATAGCAATATCGCATCATTAGCGTTTACTTTCTTTTTTGGAATAAAACAAAAACCAATGTTTTTAAATTCTTTTGGTCACATTCTCTACCATACCATTGTCTAATCATTGAATTCCAGTCATATGTGCACTCAAATGTAACATTATCTATATTTTGTATGGGGTAGGGATAGAGGGTACCTGGTTTCGGCGCACCCGATAATTATCAGTTGAGGTGCACTACCTATATAATTATAATGCTATAATTGTGTTATAATTTGAAAGCAAATAATTCTCATACCATAATAATATTGATAACAATCATGCGAACGGTGGTAGTAATTGGAGATAGCAATGATAATCATAATAGTTTTATTTTATTAATTATATTATTATGATAATATTAATAACCAGCTCTAATATTTACTACTTAATAATGATAGGTTACGGCGGTAGTAGTAGTAGTACTACTACTACTACTATTCAAGTTTAAAATGGAGTCTCTGTGCCACTTTATGAGCGAAAGAGGAGACCAATTTTCGGATGTTTCCTTTAGATAATAGATGGTTTTTGTTGACTATGGGCCCTCATCTCTCTTTTTGTCTGCATTATATAACTGTTATGATACATTATTCTGCTCTTTGTAAGAGCCGCTCCAGGAACACCCTGTGTTTGGGCTCTTGTTTATGACGGGGTGTACAAACATTGGTTTCTCATTTAAGTCCTTGGCGAGCAGGACCATTAATTTTAATTTATGATAATTCAAACAATTATATTGAATCAATATCATAATTAATGACGTATATTCATTTATGTATTAATAATTGGTGATAATCTTTGATTAATAACACATCAGTGATTGCAATTACAATAGCTATTTATGCTTATTATTTTTGTTTCAATCGTGATTATAATAATAATAGTTTATTGATAATAAAACAGGGAGGGCACTTTCGTTTCTGCTAAACACTATTTAAAACATGCGATTTTATTATTGTTGTTAAATTATAGCTGTTTATTGTTATTGCCATGAATATTATTAGGCATTAGCTGATTAGCAAATATGTAATCATTTTCATTTTTATTGTATGTAGAACAATGATATATTGTAATACTAATGAATTGTTATTTCATTGCCATATTTTTCCTGCTGTTAGTTTCTGCTGTGGTTGGTATATTTGAATCAATTATTAGTATTACCGTCCATAATAATAGAGATTTGTAACAGTAACACCATTTATTTAGTATTAACTTTAGTGAAACAGAGATATTCTAGCACACCTTGACTATTTGGTTGATTGTCATACGTAACTCATCCTTGTTCTGGGCTTAAAGTATTGAAAGAATGGTGACTGGAACCTAGAAATAAATGGTGGAGAATGAACACATTTGTTCAATAAACTTCTAGAATTTTTTCTTTTTTGTCTTGTAAAAGTGTGTTTCCAGAACGATATAGTTATCGGTAATATAGTGCAGAGCCAAAATAGGGTACAAAGTTTATTACGGAGCATTGTATGAGAGCACAGCTAAATACTATCAGAAAAGAAGTAGATGCAAAATATAAAAGCTTGTAAATATCAAAATGAGTTTGTCGCTATAAATTGATAAAAAAAAATTATCAACATAAGCTTATATGTCTGAAAAAATGATACCAGATTGTCAGGTCCTACTTCTTTTTAGCTAATCAAGAAAATTGATGAAAGAAAAATATGGTACTAAATAATCGGTTACACCGTGATGCTGTAAATAGTAGCTAATCAGTTGAAGGTCACCAAGTCTTGAACTTCCCAAATTTTTACAAGGTTTGAGCGTTGAGCAACATTCACCCTCTCAAGAATGTATTATCCTCCCCCAGCTCGTGTCTATTTAAAGTTTGATGTCTCTTACCTGACATTATTCCAAAATCGGCTTGTGGCATCAGAATAGTCAGGTGGTAATTTTTGGCAATTTTGTAGTTCTTTTGCCGTCCTAGCAAAATTTTTGATATTGTTGCAAACAATATCAAAACTTGTTACTTTTCAAAATATCTCGATGATCTTATTTTTACCCATCATCACTCTTTCCGTCCCTTTTTCTTAAACTAAGACACAAACATCGCAGAGTAATATTGCTCAAATCAGCCAATAAACGTTATCATTTATAATTATGTTTTCGGACCTTCACCCATCAGATGTTTTGAAACAATAACTAAATCAAGGTGATTCAAGTGCTACCAAAATACTAGTTCTAAAGTCTTCCCAATTGATTGAGTTGTTGGAAGGGTTTTGGTTACAATATATTGTTTTGAGATCTGTCCATCTATTTATAAGTTCTTTAGTTGCTATACTTGGAGGAAACCAGTTCAAGTTTTAACAGTTGTTTTATTTATATCTTCTTGGTTTTAGATAAGTTCACAAAATTATCAACAGATTATTAGACTAAATAAATATTGAAGAAGTTGAGAAGTTTTTTGTTTGAGATTGTTGGTAGAGACGTCACTTCTGTGCTCAGTCTGATGGAAAATATGCGTTCAGAAAATGTATTTTTGTTGTCTTCAACTGCTTTATTTCTTGGAAGTGTGTTCACTATAAATTAAAGCACATGTCAAGAGGGTATAAACTGTTCACCACTTGTGTAGCCTTCCAACATTAATCCTCGCCATGCTCACCTGGGAATTCCACCCACGTATCATTCACCTAGTTACTAGGGTGGTAAGACTGTTAGTAGTAAACATTCTCTCACTGACTAGTTACAATAGGTGAATGCCTGTATAGCTTAGCTGATCTATGCGCCGCACAATAGCCGAGTCTATTAATAAATATTGATGGTCCAAGCAATTGATTGTAACCAATGATCATTCAATCAAGCAAAACCGATGCTAGTCGGCTATGTGGTGAAAAGGAAATAATTAGTTGAATGACGGGGTTGGTGTGGCACCAGCCTTACTAATAGAGGTTCCATTGCTGTAGGGCCTACCCCCACTGTAACTCTCTGTATGCTGTATGTTGTACAGGAAAGCCATACTATGTAAACACCTACACCAAGGAGAGTATATGGGAGCGACCGACTGAGCCTGCAAAGCCTAGTGATGAGAAGGTTGGTACATTTGTGTTGTCTTTGTTACGATTCAGCGTTGGCTAACAACTTATAAGTAGATTGTTTCTAAGCGCATGTAGTGTGTGCTGTATGACATCTTGTGACAGGTGCAATGCTCTCACCTGCTGGTGAAACACGCAGGCAGTCGACGGCCGTCCAGCTGGAGAGAGGAGACAATTACTAGAACTAAAGAGGAAGCCATTGAGTTACTACAGTGTGAGTTTTACATCTCATTTAGTCTCCACTAAAGCACCCCGAAACTTGCTTTTGTGTTGTGACCTGGACTGTGGCAAAGCATCTATACTTCTGCTTGTTACTTACACTTGTTACTTACACTTACTATTTACTCTTGTTACTTACACTTGTTACTTACACCTGTTACTTACACTTGTTACTTATACTTGTTACTTATACTTGTTACTTATACTTGTTACTTACACTTGTTACTTACTCTTGTTACTTACATTGTTACTTACACTTGTTACTTACTCTTGTTACTTACACTTGTTACTTACTCTTGTTACTTACACTTGTTACTTACACTTGTTACTTACTCTTGTTACTTACTCTTGTTACTTACATTGTTACTTACACTTTTTACTTACTCTTGTTACTTACACTTGTTACTTACACCTGTTACTTACACTTGTTACTTATAGCATACAAGAAACAGATAGAAGAAGATACTGCCACTTTCGAAGAATTGGCATCAAAATTTAGTGATTGCTCATCTGCCAAAAAAGGCGGTGACCTTGGACCTTTTGGTAAAGGCCAGATGCAAAGGGCTTTTGAGAAGGCTGCTTTTGCCCTGGAGGTAAGGCTGTGCCGTGTTTACCTTGTTGCATGGATCTCAGGCTTTGAAAGAAGGCCAATAATTCCAATGCCTCTTAGTTTTCTATGGTTTTGAGGATAATTTCTACTTGTGAATGTCTGCTGGTGGCGTGTTGCGCTCTCTCCACACCTTATTTTTAACTACTAAGTTTGTGGTTCCTCACCTGAAGTGTAGCTTCTATTTTGTATTCCCCATTCGTTGGTAGGCTTGGCTGTACGTCCCTAAAAAGGCTGATACGTAGCACGTTGCTCCTATCTTGTAGTCTGCCAGGAAAGAACTCCGCATGTTTGTGGAAAATTTATCTTTCTATGAAATTCATTATAAGAAAGTAAAATTCCACTTTTGTTACTTCAGTTTGCTTTTACTGGACTGTTTATTCCTGGCCTCAGTGGACCACTCACTATTGCAACCACTATAATACGCACCACATTTTGTAACTCTGGAGTTATGTTTCTTCTGTGTAATGGGAGGCAACTACCCGTAGAATTTTCATCTCGGTCAATTGTAAGAGTTGTCTTCTATTTGCAGGTAGGGCAGATGAGCGATATAGTGGAGACCGACTCTGGTGTTCATATAATTAAACGTACAGCATAATAACATTACCACTGAAAGTATCTCTCAGCTACATGCAAACACTTCACGGCATTCATGTATCACTTTTCATCTCCACAGCTCTGCCATCTATATCCCCTCCATTTTTGAATGCAATATTTTACTTTTCTCCTATCTCGGTTACTTCACTCGCTGCTCTTTATATATCCATATTTGTCCATGTTTTTCATAGACTCGTGCATGACTAGCGTTCGTTCATTTCGTTTGGCCTGATGGCTTTGCTGCAATGCAAACAGCTTATGGCAGGCATTTTTAGATGTCTATGTTGACCAAATATACTGAATAGATTATGATGAACTATTGTATTTTATTGCTTGCTGTCCTTAATGTTTCCTGTTATTTCAGCACTGCGTGATAGGATATTAGTTGAAGTTCCCCAGTCTATGCCAATTATTTGGCCCCAAGGCTGTGAGTTTGCCCTGAATATGGTGTTTGCCTGCATAAACTGGTACATTAGTAAATGCAAGGCAGGACATGTAATAGCAACTTGTATAAAATCTCTTGCACGCGTATACGTCACCTTGACAACATACAAAAATATTTAATCTAGTACAAATATTGGAAGTATCATTGGAGTTTCAGTTAAATAAACAGAAGCAATAAATAACGCTTGAGCCATGCGCTTGTAGAGTACACCGGCAGTGAGAGTTATAACTAAACAAATGGTATAATTGGCCTCGCTCTACAGAGCAAATGTGTCAATGTTTGTATCACAAGTTGACCACCAGGTCAAGGTCTTCCAACAGATGAGGGTTGTTGCCCCATGTAACATCTTGGTCGCTGTAAGGCATGATGCAGCACATGAACCTCTTGTGGGTGTGCAGATTGAAGGCAAAGAGAGAAATGGGAGCGAAGACTCTGCCGTTAGTGACGTACTGACATAGCGCCGTGTACACGTCCGGGTACTACAACAGGTAGAGTGCAATCTGTGCATGTACTCTTATATTGCTTGTACAGAAAACATCAAGCTCTACTTCAAAAAATTGTGTAGGCTTTGCTGGAGCAATCACCAATAATCTCAATTGACTTTTGTTGTAGAAATAGTGTTTTATACCCAAATTTTGAAATGATTTATTTAAAAACTGGTTGTTGCTAGGGGCTATTTTTGCTTAGTCAAAACTTTTATCTCAGGTAATTCACTAATAGTAGCAACCATCCACAAGTACGCATTGAGTCAGCAGTGGTGTACCTGATGTCTGAGGGAGATCCCTCTCTTCCGTAGCTTGGTTACCACGGTAGCAAAGAACACTTCTCTGGCCTTCACATCAGAGTGAGACTGATTGTTCTGGTCAGCAACGCTGGAGTGAGCAGTCAGTATTAATGTATCTTCTTCATCAAACCTGTCTCCCTGCAAGCAACAAAATATTCTCTTTGCAGGTGCTTTGCTGCACTGACCGTCTCTAAACTAGTGATCAGCTCCCAATAAACGCTTACGGATATTGTTTTGTTATTTGATCTACCATTCATAAATTGAATTCAAACAACTACAGGGGACTCACACAACTACAGGGGACTCAAACAACTACAGGGGACTCAAACAACTACAGGGGAATCAAACAACTACAGGAGACTCAAACAACTACAGGGGACTCAAACAACTACAGGGGACTCAAACAACTACAGGGGACTCAAACAACTACAGGGGACTCAAACAACTACAGGGGACTCAAACAACTACAGGGGACTCAAACAACTACAGGGGACTCAAACAACTACAGGGGACTCAAACAACTACAGGGGACTCAAACAACTACAGGGGACTTAGTCTTATTGAATGCCTGCATCAGTTGCACTGGGGAGTTTTACTTCACCAAAAAATTAATGGATGACCTCGGCTCATGTTCTAGTCTCAGTACTCCTCTATTGTAAGTTAATTATTGTGTTTTATATTTTAATCCCTTGCATTTATGTTCTCACCGCAGGTTACTAGTCAATATAATCTACCCACTACTTTGCGAGTTTGCAAAGAGGTGGTACAAGAGAAAGGGTAGTTACAAGAGAAAGGGGTGGTACAAGAGAAAGGGGGGTACAAGAGAAAGGGGAGGTACAAGAGAAAGGGGTGGTACAAGAGAAAGGGGGGGTACAAGAGAAAGGGGAGGTACAAGAGAAAGGGGAGGTACAAGAGACAGGGGTGCTACAAGAGAAAGGAGAGGTACAAGAGAAAGGGGAAGTACAAGAGAAAGGGGTGCTACAAGAGAAAGGGGTGGTACAAGAGAAAGGGGAGGTACAAGAGAAATGGGTGGTACAAGAGAAAGGGGGGGGGTACAAGAGAAAGGAGAGGTACAAGAGAAAGGGGAAGTACAAGAGAAAGGGGTGGTACAAGAGAAAGGGGTGCTACAAGAGAAAGGGGTGGTACAAGAGAAAGGGGAGGTACAAGAGAAATGGGTGGTACAAGAGAAAGGGGTGCTACAAGAGAAAGGGGTGGTACAAGAGAAATGGGTGGTACAAGAGACAGGGGTGATACAAGAGAAGGGGGTGGTACGAGAGAAAAGGGAGGTACAAGAGAAAGGGAGGTACAAGAGAAAGGGGAGGTACAAGAGAAAGGGGAGGTACAAGAGACAGGGGTGCTACATGAGAAAGGAGAGGTACAAGAGAAAGGGGAGGTACAAGAGAAAGGGGAGGTACAAGAGAAAGGGGAGGTACAAGAGAAAGGGGGGGTACAAGAGACAGGGGTGCTACAAGAGAAAGGAGAGGTACAAGAGAAAGGGGTGGTACAAGAGAAAGGGGTGCTACAAGAGAAAAGGGTGGTACAAGAGAAAGGGGTGGTACAAGAGAAAAGGGAGGTACAAGAGAAAGGGGCGGTACAAGAGAAAGGGGAGGTACAAGAGAAAGGGGTGGTACAAGAGAAAGGGGGGGTACAAGAGACAGGGGTGCTACAAGAGAAAGGAGAGGTACAAGAGAAAGGGGTGGTACAAGAGAAAGGGGTGCTACAAGAGAAAAGGGTGGTACAAGAGAAAGGGGTGGTACAAGAGAAAAGGGAGGTACAAGAGAAAGGGGCGGTACAAGAGAAAGGGGAGGTACAAGAGAAAGGGGTGGTACAAGAGAAAGGGGAGGTACAAGAGAAATGGGTGGTACAAGAGAAAGGGGGGTACAAGAGAAAGGGAGGTACAAGAGAAAGGGGTGCTACAAGAGAAAGGGGTGCTACAAGAGAAAGGGGTGGTACAAGAGAAATGGGTGGTACAAGAGAAAGGGGTGCTACAAGAGAAAGGGGAGCTACAAGAGAAAGGGTGGTACAAGAGAAAGAGAGGTACAAGAGAAAGGGGAGGTACAAGAGAAAGGGGTGGTACAAGAGAAAGGGGAGGTACAAGAGAAATGGGTGGTACAAGAGAAAGGGGGGTACAAGAGAAAGGAGAGGTACAAGAGAAAGGGGTGGTACAAGAGACAGGGGTGGTACAAGAGAAGGGGGTGGTACGAGAGAAAAGGGAGGTACAAGAGAAAGGGAGGTACAAGAGAAAGGGGAGGTACAAGAGAAAGGGGAGGTACAAGAGACAGGGGTGCTACAAGAGAAAGGAGAGGTACAAGAGAAAGGGGAGGTACAAGAGAAAGGGGTGGTACAAGAGAAAGGGGAGGTACAAGAGAAATGGGTGGTACAAGATAAAGGGGGGTACAAGAGAAAGGGAGGTACAAGAGAAAGGGGTGGTACAAGAGAAAGGGGTGCTACAAGAGAAAGGGGAGCTACAAGAGAAAGGGTGGTACAAGAGAAAGGGAGGTACAAGAGAAAGGGGTGGTACAAGAGAAAGGGGTGCTACAAGAGAAAGGGGTGGTACAAGAGAAAGGGGAGGTACAAGAGAAATGGGTGGTACAAGAGAAAGGGGGGTACAAGAGAAAGGAGAGGTACAAGAGAAAGGGGTGGTACAAGAGAAGGGGGTGGTACGAGAGAAAAGGGAGGTACAAGAGAAAGGGAGGTACAAGAGAAAGGGGAGGTACAAGAGAAAGGGGTGGTACAAGAGAAAGGGGAGGTACAAGAGAAAGGGGAGGTACAAGAGAAGGGGGTGGTACAAGAGAAAGGGGAGGTACAAGAGAAAGGGGAGGTACAAGAGAAAGGGGAGGTACAAGAGAAAGGGGAGGTACAAGAGAAAGGGGAGGTACAAGAGAAGGGGGAGGTACAAGAGAAAGGGGAGGTACAAGAGAAAGGGGAGGTACAGGAGAAAGGGGAGGTACAAGAGAAAGGGGAGGTACAAGAGAAAGGGGAGGTACAAAAGAAAAGGGAGGTACAAGAGAAAGGGGAGGTACAAGAGAAGGGGGTGGTACAAGAGAAAGGGGAGGTACAAGAGAAAGGGGTGGTACAAGAGAAAGGGGAGGTACAAGAGAAAGGGGAGGTACAAGAGAAAGGGGAGGTACAAGAGAAAGGGGAGGTACAAGAGAAAGGGGAGGTACAAGAGAAAGGGAAGGTACAAGAGAAAGAGGATGTGGTGATGGTGGTGGTGATGATGATGGTGGTACAAAAGAATGTGGCAAATAGCTGCAAAGGGAGGGTTGTTCGAAGCGACGAGAGAGCTAACTGCTTGCACACATACACACAAAAGGTGTGCGTGATGTAACTATTGCCAATCAACCAACCAATCCATAGAAAGTCATCAGCCATTCAATGCCAGCGTTAAGGCTTGCTTCATGCACCACATCGATCCATTGACTTGAATGAGTTGGTAATAGGCAAACAAGCTAAGAAGGAGAGACTATGAAGACAGGTATAGCATTGCTGGCAGTGGTGGTGTGTGTAAGCCACTTGGACTATGTGAATGGCTGCTGGGCAGCACCTAGCCAGCAAGGTAATGTTTGCAGTTGTTAACTTAACAAATATACTTGCAGATAATGATAATTTAGTCAGTTGTAATTGGCTCTGAAAGATTCCTATTCATTATCACCAACAGCTAAAACATGTGGATACCTTTTGTAGCCTACGTAGGATTAGCTATCAATAGAGATATTGCATTGAGGGAAGCAAATTTAAGCATAGCCAAAAACTCGTTCAGATTTCAGGGCTTTGTACAAATTAGCAAACCAAAAGGCAAAGTCTCACTGACAGGCATTGTGCACTAAATGTTGTTTGACGCTACCAACCACACAGTTTGCTGACACACAATGCGCTGACATGTTTATAGATGAGGAAGTTGTCCACGAGGAGTTACTGAGGAAACTGCTCATAAATGATCCAGAGGTAAGAAGATCTGTTGATAGAATAGCCCGCATAAGAAGAAATATTGGGGAGCCAAGGCTATCGACTGATGACGTAGAAGAAGCAAGAATACGGAAAGCGATGGCAGAGCTGTCTAACGAAGACCGACTGAGGTTGAAGCTGCCTGTAATGAGATAACCAGCGACCTAGACAGTCAATTGTTTTATTGTCTATTATTATTTCTTTTTCCCTCATTTTCAAAAACTCTTTATAGATTCGTAATTGTCTATTATTAGATGCAAAAATGACTGAATCTTTGAACTCAATTTCTAGATCGAGTCCGTAAGCTTGCGATAAAATGATTAATCACTTCATGAGCGAACTTACTCTGCTCCATCGATCACTTTCACAATTATCTTCAATTTCTGCTTAACAAAGCAACCTTGTTTTCGATGTTTCCAGATGAATAAATACAACGCTTGAAGGCCATGGCTGTCACAGCAGATATTTCTCCAGCGAATAATCAAAGAGATAATGTTACACGGCTGACGGGGGGGGGGGGGGGGGGGGGGAAGTAACTCCGATGCCTCGTACACAATACACAAACCTATAGAGAACAGCTGATGCACTTCATGTCGAGCTTTGCACCCTCTAACAAGACTTGCTTGTTTACTAACCATTCCTGGGCATTCATAGAGTGTACAACTCCCAAACCAAATATTTTTTTAAATTGGCCCAGTTTTTGAGCAATTATGTGACTGTGTGCCTGCAAAGCCCGAGTACCAACAACTAATGCTAATCCTATGTAGTAAGTGGGAACGTAAAATCATCGTACTCACACACAGCGACGAACTACATCGACTAGCCAAAGTTACTAGCACTAGTTACTAGCAGAAGTTACCAGGCACATGCTGTAGCATAGAGACTAACCTTAGGGACATTGTGCCTATCACTCAGACGTATTCTTGCCCATTTGTGGAATTCTCTGCCTCTGATACGAGGTTCTACTGATTGGCCAGACAGACTTCGTGTCATCTTGATTGCAAGGTGAAGGACAAATTTCTCATCCGGGTTATAATGCTTACAGTTAGATATAAGCTGGTCCTACAGAGAGGAGACAATTACTTAAAGATTTGTTAAATGCTACCTGGGCTTGCATGTAAAATGTAACTTCCGTGTGATTAGTAAAAACAATTAGAAGAAAGATTCACCAGTACCGATACACGAGCAAATCATCCAGTTTTAGCGAAAGAAAACAACCCCAACATATTAGGAGTTGCAAACATGACAAGTTGTTGGCTGTATATGTATTTACGGTCAATGAAAAGTCGTATTTGCAAAATATATAAGTAATATTTTAGAAGTTTAGATGTTGAAAACTTCAGCTAGCTGCGGAATCAGTAGAAACCATAGAGTTGTAAAGTGGTTTTTGAATGGTAGTTCTTTACTAAAAAGTTGTTTAGATACAATCGATGCTTTTGTACCCGCTGTTGATGTTACATAATGCATATACATGTATAGCATCCTGTATGGAAGTAATCTGTCTGGAGACAAAAGTGTGCTATAGATATAGTAATATGTGTAGCTATACTCACCTTGTCCCTCTTGTCATCGAAGCTGAACTTCTGCAGGTCCTTGACACACAAGTATAGGGCAGACTCTTTTGCCTGTTTGGCATTGCTTAGGAACAGTTGAGCCTTGCGAGGGGACGAGAAGGAAAGCACGACCGCCCCCCGACCTGCAGAAAATCTCTCACTTGTAGGGTTGCACACACTCATACGCATACAAACTTAGTCACAGCAGCACCTACCCTCACACAAGTATCCAGTTCTGGCAAACCTGGAGCAGTGGTGGTGCAACTCCTGGTCTGTCATAACACACTTGAATATCTTCCTCGCTAGGGAGCTTAGTCTACTCACTATACACAATGGTTTGTGGGTTGTCCAATCCTGCCTTCTGCATTCCGAACTGCAAGAGTAAGAACCATAGGCTAAAAGCTAGGAGCCACAGTTGCAGCCAACCAAGGTTGAACATTCATTTGTGTTAGAGACTAGCGTACTGTAGCTGGTTAGTGATGTATTGATCTCAGTCTATTTACTAGTAGCTAGTTAGTAACTAATCATGTGATATAATGAAGGCAAATGGCTCAACCAACTAAAACATACCTGCAGTAGTAGGTGTAGCAGCCGTGACACATTTTGTATACAAGTCTGGCTTTAAAGAGAGGTTGTTTGGCCTGACAGTTCTTGCAAACCACAGGCATGGCATCGTCATCGCTGTCACTATCTGTGGACTCTGGCTCACTGGCAGCACCCTCCGACCTTGCCTGCAAGCACATAGACTCAGGCCCTATCATACATTACCCAATATGCGGTTTGTTACATTTCTGGATTGTTGTTCATATAATTCAGCAGCTCTTTCAACTTTAATGTCCGGGGAGGAGCGTCTGCTCTGACAAGTTGACGAATTACTCTGATGGAATAAAATGTACACCAATAAATCTACTTAATACTAAATATTACAGCCATTCACCACTCAAATTGGAAATAAAAAAGCAACAAAATTGGATCGCTGCGAAATTGGGTTGAGCGCTACTGAATTCCAATTCGTCTTGCAGAGAATTTTGCAAAAAATGTTTGAAAACCTGTTTTAAGCTGTAGAGATTAACTAGGCTATGTTTAACTTTTACATATGGACACACTTCCTGGACACACTTCCTGGACACTTCCTTACTGTTCTCACCTTACGAACTACTTTAAAAAGATTGCCCATGTCATGGGTGTCCTCATCATTAAATGTTATCTTAAAATCCTTCTTTGAGCCATCAGACATAGTGAGGAGGGGAAAACTCCCAGCTCTCGACATGCCGCTGTCTCCACTAGCGAGACTGATGTGTGAGCCAAACTCTGAGCAAGTTCCTGTGAGCGACACAAAACAATATAGTTGTATCCATAGAGCTGTCTAGCGGAGCGTAGATGTTTGCACATAAAACATATCTATGGCTACATAAAGGCTGCGAGAAGTCAGCAACACATGCATTCACTCTATTTTCAGTTTAATGTTGAGCAGAATATTCTATAAGAAGGCTATCTATTCAACCACACCGACATTGCTGCAGGAATAATCTAGAACGATTTTTCCAATCGAGATGCTAGCAGCTAACAGCAGCAATTTACCATAAAACTTGACAGCTAAGAGACAAACGAGTCAACGAAATATTACACAGCAATAAACAGCATCGGTTACTCGTTTCATCCATCATATGCAACATGAGCAAGCATTAGTTTGAGTTCTTTCTACCACACAGCTGAGACGGCTGTGGCGGGGGGGGGGGGGGGGGGGGGGTATGAAGACAATGTCGAGCGCTATTAGGCACTCCTTGTGAGGTCCACTCACCCAGGCTGAGCTGACTGCCAGCGCTTTCCTCAGATCTCTTCAGTATTCCCTGTTTTGGCCTCTTGCCCAAACTGTGATCAGCGTCAGACTCTGGAGAGGCTGTTGCTGAGGTGGCCAAGTCTGACCTGAAGGGGTTGAGAGAGAGCAGGTGCTTGCTCGGTTCTGGGGTTGGCGAAGATGTCCTGAATGGGTCAACTGAGAGTAGAGCTTTTGATTGGTTGGCAGCAATAAGGTCGCCTGGTCTTGACTTTTTTGCATCGGTGGAGAATGAAATCTTCTTTTTATGTTTAGACTTGACTTTCATTCTGTGGTAATCTATATATAGCGCAAGGAGATGTGGTAATCTATATATAGCGCAAGGAGATTGTCTTTATATGCTACATTGAGATAATCTGTATATAGCAGTGTGCTATAATTTCTCTTTGCAGAAGCCTCATTGGCTGATTTAAATAAACCTCTGAAGCTTTGCCGACTTACTTACTGTTTGAGTGCTCAACTGTTTACGCTGTTAAGTTTGCTTACTGAATAACAGGTAATCGTTTCCACCTACCTGATAGATAGTGTGCACCTGATTCCTCTGCAATCTCATTATCTGTGTCATCACTTTCATCTAAGTGAGAAATGATATTTACACACGATGTGAATGTGTACAGTATATATATAATTTGCACACTGTGTAGTATACTATAGACATATGTACTGTATGTATGAACAATCTATATATCTAAGCTGAATGTAAACTATATAAATGTATACTGGGAGTACATTATTTACATATAGTATATACCTATATAGGTGTATACTATATGTACACTATATATGTGTATACTGTATGTACACTATATAGGTGTATGCTATATGTACACTATATAGGTGTATGCTATATGTACACTATATATTGTATACTATATGTACACTATATAGGTGTATACTATATGTACACTATATAGGTGTGTGCTACATTGAAGAACTGACATACGAAACACCCCCAGACAGGTCGCTGTAATATGACTTTCACCTGAATATAGAAAACCTTATATATACCTTGTCTCTCAGCAGATACATCGAGCATTTCTTCTGCAGCATCATCTCCACTCTCTCCACTCTCTTCGCTTTCACTCATTTCTCTTGAAGAGGTCAATGGTTGACTCCCACTGCTCACAGCTACCTGTTAGGTAAAACAGCACCAAGTCTAAATGAGCCAATGTGTTTTATATTATTTACTGCCTATCACTGAGCATAGATTAAAACTTCAGCTCAATAGCTATTAATATAAATGTATCCGCAGGCAGTGTGCTCAGCACCTTGGAGTTATGCTCTCTCTATCACACCTAGGAGTTATGCTCTCTCTGTCACACACTCCTGTACTTTGTTCACAAGCTGAAGTATTATAAGCTAGCTAAGGTAAAGAGCACGCTGCTGCATTAATTGCTTTATGTAACTCACTCTGTATGCTGACTGTCTCTTTACTTTGAACATATCTGCAGATAGATCTCCTTCGTCTTCATCACTATCAGCAATATGAATGACCTTGACACCCTCTGCTCCATCTCTGCTTTCCTTTATATCCGACATGCTAGTGCTCTCTGCATACATAGGCTTGGGATTTGAGCTAGATTGTTTTCTCTTTGAAGATGGTGATTGGTTGGTTTCCATCCTTCTTTGACGAATGGGTATGCCAGAGCGGTGAGGGGTTGTTGATTTGGCATTCCATGATTGGCTGACAGGGATAGAGGAGCGTGATTGGTTGGAAGTGTGCTTATTTTTTGGAGTGGACAAAGGTGATTGGTTGAGCTGATGATGGTGAATTCGTTTTAGAGTGAGGTCTGCACTTTCATCCAAATCATCTGAGGAGCCCTCCCCCGGCTCTCTGGTGACCAGGCCAACGTCACTAGGAGACTGTGGAGACATCTGCTCTACACCTGATATTGTACACAGCAACAATTACAACTATAGAACTCATTGTATACAGCTATAGAACTCATTGTATACAACTACAGAACTCATTGTATACAACTATAGAACTCATTGTATACAACTATAGAACTCATTGTATACAACTATCGAACTCATTGTATACAACTATAGAACTCATTGTATACAACTATAGAACTCATTGTATACAACTATAGAACTCATTGTATACAACTGCAGAACTCATTGTATGCAACTATAGAACTCATTGTATACAACTATAGAACTCATTGTATACAGCTATAGAACTCATTGTATACAACTATAGAACTCATTGTATACAACTATAGAACTCATTGTATACAACTATAGAACTCATTGTATACAACTATAGAACTCATTGTATACAACTATAGAACTCATTGTATACAACTATAGAACTCATTGTATACAACTATAGAACTCATTGTATACAACTATAGAACTCATTGTATACAACTATAGAACTCATTGTATACAACTTGTAGTTAAAACCACCAGCAGGCGTTTGGGAGGCGACAAATGTTATACTAGATATCCAGCATTCACACTCTCTATATCTATATTGAACACAATACTCTCATCATACTGTCTAACAATGGGACTAGTAATAGTATAGAAAAAAAACCCAATAACTTGCAGACAAACCTGGGCGGCCAGATGTTTCGTTTTTCCTAGACAGAGTTGTCTTCTCTCTCTGTTCTGTAACGTCACCAGATGTGTGTAAAATGGCCTCCATTTTTTCTGTAATGGAGGACATGATGGGGTCCCCTAACAAAGCCCGACGCTTATCTGAAAGGAGAGGCAGCGGTTGATGTCAGCAGTGTGTGTGCCCTATCAGACACAATATTAGAAACTAAAACAAAGTGTGCAGACATCTCTGGTGCTCTCCATGTACTCACCATCCCAGCTATCCTTTGTCGGTAAGTTCTTCCACATTTTAGTGATAGATAAAATATCGTCTCCCAAACCTTTAGCAGTTTTCTCTTCAGACCTGTTGGCGGTAGCTGTAAGTATGGTTGTCTGGTGGTTAAGTGGGTTGGTTTGGTTACGGTGATTATTAGAACAAATGAAAGACACACAAGCTATTTTTTACCCTCGTCAAACAACAATTATAAAAAAGACAGTCTTAGTTGTACTGGTAGAAAACAGAGCTGCCACGTCTGTACCAAGACTCTAGCTAACCAATAGAGAGCAAACATAAACACCTGAACCGCTGAGTTCCACCTTAAACCTGTGGATACATTAAAATGACAGTAGAGCATACCTAAGTGCTCCATCAGCTGATTTATCTCTTCTTCACCATCAACATCTGTTAAAGTAGAAGAAACCTTGCGATCTTGAGAAGTTAGAAGTTGTCTCCCGTGATGTGTGTCTGCTGCTGGTGCCAACAGCTCATTGGTCGACATATCGAATGCCTCAGAGTGCATCGAGTCTTCCAGTTTCTCACTGCTGTCAGGCTACAGGAGGTAAAGTAGAAATTTTCTATCTTGTTAAAAACCAGTTTACATTTGAAAAACACACTTTTGCTCCAACAGATTTCATGGGAAGTGGGTCATTATCAAGCTGGGGGTCTGAAGTAGTTTGGTTGTTTAAAAAAAGGGTAGTTTGTATTCTTTGAATGCCGACACAAAAACCATGCAAGAGATGCTGAGAGTTATGATTTGTCGTTACTTTTTTGCACTAAACAAATTTTGTCAGAGAATCTGAACTCTATAATGAAGTTTGCATGAAGTAGTTTAGTGTGTAGTTTCCACTAACAACGTAATGTAAAAAAACCGACAGAGAAATTGGATTTAAATTTGAGCAGCCAAAAAGCAATTTTGTGTTTTTGACTCACTCACCGACTCCATGTACCGTGTGTACTGTTTAGGGGGCTCTACAAAGTTAACAGATCTCTGCTTCTCCAGTGAATCATCCGTCTCACTCCCGGTTGTTGAACTTTGATCTTTTGCCAAGCTTGCTGGTGTGGCCCTTTCATGAGACATTAGAGGACGTGATAGCTTGTTATGGTCATCTATCTGTGATTGCTTGACAGCTGGAACCCTAACTTCCAATTGGTCAAGGTTGCTTGTGCGATCTGTTACATGTGGGTGAGACTTTGCCGAGTTGGAGTGTGGTGAGCTGGTACCTTTGATTGAATGTTTGTGGGAGTGTTTCACTGGTTCTGATTGGCTGAGGACTGTCGGCGTGTAAACGTAATCGGGATTTGTGAATGAATTGCGCTGATGACGAGCTGGTGGTTTGGTTTGAGAGGCGACTGGCTCAAAGTGAGGTAAGTTCTCATAAAAGTTCTCTTTTATTGGAATTCGTTGATATACAGGCTCCTGATCGGTGAGCCTGTTAGTGGGCGTGCTACTTTGTGCCTTGATGTGCTCCAGTAGCTTGTCATCATGGCTACGAGACATCTCTGGAAGATTTTTTGAGCGATTGGGCTGCGGTACGTGTGAGTAAACACCTAACTGAGAGGCGGCACTTCGTCTAATGGCTGCTGTCTGGTGGGTCTTGGTTTGCCTAGACGAATCCGGGTCCACGAATTGAGCAACATGCTTTTCACCTCTTGGAATTCTTGGTGAGACTGAAGGCTTTGCTTTAGGTTGGTTAGGCTCACTTGCTACAGCTGCTTCGTCTAAAATAAATGTTTAGGAAATGAAATTATTTTAAATTGCTTTTGAGGATGTATCTAACTTTATCTACTCCGCACAAAGAAACAATGATTGCTCATACAGATACTGAAACGCTGTTGATTAAACAAACCAAAATGGTCGACATTTTGTTTTCAATAATAAGACTTCAATGTTTACGGACTACCATTAATTAGAGGAATCATTATTTACATTAACCCAATGTTTTACATTATTTATCTTACGCTATTTTAGATCAAAAGTGTAATACAAGTTATGATTGTGATCAACAACTATAGTTTTGTCACATAAGAATTTGTGATCGTTTTGTCGGCCAATTCTTTTATACGAGAACGTTTTGTTGTTGCTAGGACAATTTTTACCGCCAATCCGGCATGAGTGGCCTATGAAACTGCACCCAAACACCCCGACTCTTCGACTGGGGTCTGAATCCAAGATCTTACAGCAATGCCACCTAGCCAAGTGGCCAGTGGATAAACCGTTTCACCAACTAGGCACCCGGATAAAAAAATTCTCATTAGAGGATAGCTACAGCCTGTAGATAAGTACTCATGTACTCGAGCAGTCTATGAATGACATTCACAGCAAGTTACGGTTTCACCAGTATAAATGAGGCACTTGAAACGTATGAAAATTTACTACACTTGAGCTTCTGGTTTTTGGTAGATAACAAAGTCTTGCTTGTTTCTCTTAGGTAATTCTCAACTGAAGGTAACAACCCACCTGGTTGAGCATTTCTGGCAGGAACTCTGGGAGCTTTATCTGGCGGAGATGACTTCTGTTGCCAGGCAGGTTTAAATGGTGGAGCAGTGGGAGATGTGGGCTGAGTTTCTACTCCACGATAGACGGACACAGTGGCGTAGTGTGAGCCCTCCACAATGTCCTGCAAGAATCACAAGTACAACAAGCTACACTCTAAATGTAACTGCTGTGCTCAAACCAGGCTCACTGAAGAAATGCCAAGTGAAGGATTGAGTAACTATGTTTTTCTGTTATACAACAAATAACAATGAAGTCAGATGTTGAAAGCAAACCAAAACATGGGTGATAATCAACCGCTTCACTTGTACAGTTTGCTCAATCCTTTTCCTTCTCCACCAAGTAATGGTTGACAATAAAACAGTATTTGTTTTACAAGAAAGTTTATATGCTCACAAGCGGCTCCATGGGCCAGACACGGGCCAGACACGGGCCAGACACGGGTACTGACCCAGCAATAGATGTAACAAGTTGAGAAATAAGTTGGTAGATATGATATCAGCAAATGGTCTTGGGTCCGACTCTAGTGGCAGGTTTTGCATCATAAAGACATTAAAAATAACAATTTGCTTGAAAAAAAATAAAACAAATGAAAAACAGCTAAAAATAATCATATTAGCGACTCTTCAGCTCGCTTACTATACCTAATGCACCACAGCACTGGGAAATAAATAAATACAGAAGAAATAAATTGGAAGCCCAACTCACCGATGGTTCAATGTGTGCTAAAACTCTCGCCGTTTGACTTTTTTGTCCAACAAAACTTGTTTCTTGGTACTCTAAATAATCTTCGCTTTGTGTAGTCTGCATTTCATGGGTGCGCTGACTAGCAGAGGGCTCTTGTGCAGTGGAGGTAGAGAAATTGTTTCTAAAATTATTGCCGATTTGAGATCTTTGAACTGCTTGGTGGTAAGCTGGCGGGGAGGTGATGCGATTGGTAGTATCCACTGTTGATGAAGACTGGGACCCTGTAAGCGTAAGTAAATATTAGTTTACTAATCAGAGACAAATGCAAACCCACCCAGTGGTGCAACTGAAGAATTTTATTCACCAGGAATGATAACTGAATATGCTTAGTCATCTTATATCCATATTTCACAAGTTACACAGTCTCAATTTTCAAATTTTCAGTATTTACTGCATTCGCAGTGACAGAAGAGTAAATGCGGGGAGAAGATCTAATCAGAGCATTACTGACTGCTGTGACACACAAACTCAATTGAACTATCAACGTAATTGATCACTGAACATACTCACAAGTGATCAACCTTTCATCCATTTTTCGAACACAAATAATTATTCATCAACTTGGAAGGCAACAAATGCAATAATATTTTATTACCTTCACTCGTATGACTAGATTGTAGAGAAGCTCCACTCTCAGGAGCCCTTTGAGAGCTATGAATGGAATAGAGGGAGTCCCCTTCAGTTGCAAGTTGGGGGCTGCACTGCAGAGTGGTGAACACCCCCCTATCATCGCTGGGTCCTTGAATGGAATTTGTTCTACTTGTTGGTGTAACCTCAAAATAAAAGTTTGCGGAATCCTTAGCCTGTGATTTGGTTCGTTTTACAGTTACATCGGGTGGGTAAAGCAATTGTTGCTTTGGGTCTTCTACGAAAGAGTCATCCATTTGTATCATGGGTTGAGTAGCTCTAATTCCACCTGATCTCCGACTGTAAAAGCTACCAATTTCTTGGGCGCCAGAATATTCAGCTGGAGGGTTGAAAAACACATCATCTTCAAGCGCTCTGTCAACAACAGGCTTTTTCTTTGGAAAACCATTCAACTTGGCCACAGGAAAGAAGTCTGGGCAGACTAGCATCTTGTATTTATTACTGTTTGAGGCCATTGGTTGCTCACTGTATTCTTTGGCAGTCACTGCTTTTCGCCGTTGAGTAGAACTTGTGTCTAACTCGTAAGATTTTTGCAAAGAATTCTGAGGCTGGGACGTGTGCAAAGAAGGCTGCAGATGTGATGTGCCACCCGACCCCACTGATTTAGCTGACACTGACCAGTTCTCCTTGTTCTGCGCATTATTATGAGACTGTTTTGACTTGCTAGGGCTAAGAGTTCGGGTGATGTATGGTGCCGGATGAGCAGCTTCCTGCTGTTCATACTGTGTCTGTTGAGTGTCGGTAGATGCTCGAGGTTTCTCAGGGCTCTGTGCCCTTCGATAAGGTTCAGTCGGGTTGTGTTGTTGTTCGTGGTTCACATCACCAGCTTGCTGCAATCCTGAGTAAGTTGCTGGACGTTGCGGGCTGAGTACTCTTGCTTTAAAAGGAACTGTTTGCTGTTGCAGATGAGATTTGTTGGATGTAAGTGCAGACGGTGACCTTGACACTTCTGATGTGACTACACCATGAACATCTCCTCTACGATATTTTTCTCTACTGCGTCTAGATTTTTCTATAGCTTCAGGTTGATGGGTAGAAGACATTTTCTGAAATCCAAAGTTGGTTGCCTCATCATCCTGTTGATATGTTGTCTGTCGTTGCGGACTGCTCCCTTCGCCAGCATGCATTACAACATTTGATTGTTTAGGTAGAGACCTTGACAGTCTCAGTTGTTTCTCCATCTCCTGTTGTTGTCTGACTCTGTTCCTCAACTGATCAATAGGCTTCTGGCTAAACTCTGATGAGCTGTATGACCAATCAGGGTTGCCATTATGACGTTTAGCCCAAGAGTTAGGAAGCTCTTCATTGCGAAAGTCTGGTATTCTGTGGTTTGCGAGTTGACCGATATTTGCTCTATCGGAACTCATTGAGCGGCTACCATTTCTTAGAGGGCTCGAGTTTCTTGCTGGTAAGCGAGGAGGATTGCTGTCTCCGTGTCGCTGACCTTCATGGACTCTCCGACCAGAGTTAGTAAAGACACCTCTGCCTGGTCTTTCAGAGGGGCCATTAGGAATAGATCCAGCTACCCTCGCTACTCTCTGAGTTGGCACAGATTCATTCATAGGATACCGTCGCTCTACAGATGGTTGTTGAGTATTTGAAGGCATACTTGTGGTGCGTTTTACTGATCGCAGGAGTCTATTCTTTTTACTTGAAGTGACATTAGTCTGGTGATCAGGTACTGCTTGAGTTTTCACAACCAGCTCACCACCTGATTCAACCTCTAAAGACAAATGTATGAAGTTTAACAAGCATATGAAAAATAAATGATTTTGTGACCCGCTTCTTAATTAAATTCATTTTAGTGTATTACTCCAAAAGACAGCCATAGAACTAGCTAGAATTAACTAGAACTAGCTCTGAGCAAGAATATTCTTGTGTGGGTGATTCCAAAGGTTTGTAGCTTACGTGCTTTAGAAAATTACCAATATCAATGACAAAGACCTGTACTACACAGCAGCCCTCGTTGACTGCGGCTTGTTTTCTTTGGAGTTCAAATTCATCTACGATGCGTCACTTTACAGCAAACAACTCAACAATTTTAAACTCGTCGTTTGCTCATTGGTGAATGAAAAAAAAATCCGATCTTCCATGTTGCTTTTTGCTAACATTCCATAGACGTAGAGGTGCGCAGGGCAAACAAGCAGTTTTTTTATCACAATTTCTCAGTAAACCTAAGGATTAACATTCAATGCTGTGGACAGTTTTCCAAGGCATACAAGTACTTCCCAAATAACTAAAATAAACATTCTCACACTGGCTCATTGTTCAGTCGAGACTGATCAGCTTGCCTGCAGCCGAGATGTATGTTACTGCTATGGTACTTACCTCTGGTAGCTGAGGGGTGTCTAGGTATCAAACGTGGAACACTAAACTTTGTACGAGTTGGCTTGGGTGGATGTGATCTATCTGGTGTGAGTGTGCCAGACCTACTAGTAGCTGAACTAGCTGCTGTTGTACTAGTCGCTGTATGAGGGTTGTTATTGCAGTCAGATAGCTGGCTATCATCAGCTAACTCTCTCTCATGTCTCCAAATCTCCTCTAATAGGGCACAGAATAAACAAGGTAATCAATATAATGATAGCTTGGCACATTGTTGACAGACTTTAATAGTCCATTCAAATGAAATGAAGGAGAATTTAATGAAATAGTGCGATCACCCGGAGAGGATGCAATGATATGTTAGTGACATCGTTGGTGGTGAGCTGTGAATGTATGCTCAGTATTAAAAATTTTGTCTTTTCAGCGATGCAATAGGGTTATTATTATGTACTAGCAAACTTTGTGAATCAAAATGTTCTCATCAAGAAAATCTCTGTAGGTTCACATGTAGCAACCAACATTGCATTCGCGCGAAGTCAATTTCCATTTCCATATAAACCCAGCGATTGAGCGAAGCAGATGGTTGCTTTACAAATTAATTTTATTGCCACTAAGAGTGAAGCTAGATTATAATTGATCTGATAAACTGCTGATACAATTGTAATAGCTGTGTTGGGTTAGGCATACTCTCCACTGAAGAGAAAGCGCAAACACTAGCATTTCCTGTTTGCAGAAAATGCCAGAATACATATAAATACACGCAAATATATAACTAACAGCTAATTAGCAAGTGTGCCTGATAGTGCTAGCTATCAGATGTCAATACTGAGAGGAATTAGGCGGGACTCTGGTGAAGTATTGAGTATGTAATGAAGACACGTGCTCACTTTTGTTTGTCAACAGTCAATAGCAGACACTATAGAGCTCAAGTAACAGAACCCGATGAGTAACTCTGTTTATACGACCGCAGAAAAACCACAAGATCGCGAGCCAGTTGGCTGCACAGGTAAATATTTGACTGCCGCTTACAGTAGTCTTTTTTAGTAAAAAGAAGCTATAATTTTCTCGATTGGCTTGGCAAAGTTTTCTTTCAGTAGGTATCAGCAGGTATCCCAAAGAAGCAATGCAACTTATTTAAATAAAATAGGAATATTAATGTTGATAAGGTCAACGTTTCAGAGATAATGTTGACCCGATGAGATGTAGATACTAGCCTCTATCATTAATAAAAACACAAAATAAACATGTTTCTAGTTCAAACATCCGTAAAACTTAGAGAAAGTAGCAGTGAAGTAGAAAGCACTGGTGAAGGATTGAATGGACGGAACACATTCCCACATACATGCTAGCCACTGGGCACACTGTATGTATGCACTTACTGGCAACAGACAACCTTTTGTCAACGAGAGAGTTCACCCCAACCTTATCGTACAACTACCTAGTTATGCTCAGCACATGTTTCTGCAGATGAACTCTGGAGAGGGTATAATACACAACAATTGGCTGAAGCATAATGGCCCATTGATAATGCAGTAAGCTATCAATAGCAATATCATTTAAATTGCCTGTTTGCAGCCCAATGCAGTAGCAGCACTGACCATAATGAAACTTGAAACATCATAAACCTTTGGATTAAAACATTGACAGTTGTCAGATCATTTCTGATATCAGATATGATATCCTTTGGTTTTGTAAAGAACACATCACAAGATGCATTAATGTTATGTATTAATCGACTGTATCTATCAACTAGTATGAGCTGTCAGTCACCAAATAATGGGCGACAGAAAATATTCCATATTAGACAATCCAAGTCCTAGTAGTGTATTTACTGATTAATTCTATCAACTGGAGATGTAGTTGAAAGCAAATAACAATAAGATGTGAGCTGCTATAACAGGTCTGAGACAAATGTAGAGACAGGCTGCTAGTACAGGACAAATACACTGTACAAGGTCACTGGCCCCTTACATAGAGCATATATCTCTGCTTGGCTCCTTAGCAACGATGGAATTGAACACAAGGTAGGCGCGGACGCATCTCAGGAAGAGCATGATTATATGCGACGTTAGCCTGTGATGTCACTGGTGTCAAAAGCTCAAGATAAGGGTGTAGCTAATGTTATAATATAGTATATTTGTGTGTAATGACTACCGTATCCTTCTCTGGCAGCAGTATAGCTCTATTCTGTACCCTAGGTATATATTCTACCACATAGCATGGATGTCGGTGTGCAGCACACAGCAGGACTACTACAGTTCTACTCTGGTTGTAACTTGATTGCCATGAATTCTAGCGTTTATACCCAGCCAGGGAGATTTCAAACTGTTTTTGTGATAATGAAGTTTAAGCTGGTAAAAAGACAAGGAAATTATAGTTTCTAATAAAATCAAGAAAAATAAATTGAAATCTACAATTATTGGTTTTCAGCCTGGACAAGCTAGCGATGTCAATGTCAAGGTCTGGTGTTTGCTCTCTAATAGCAGTCCTTTGCAGGTAAAACAGCTCAGCATTTAATACCTGCGCTCAATTCATCACTAGAATTATGAATAAATTTCGATTACATAAGAATTAAGTTGGTGACATAACAGGGCAGCGTTAACTAACTGACAAGGCCTGGCATCGGCAGATAATTATTGGCATCTGTCATGGAACGGAGAGGGTGGAGGAGGGTTGAGTGTCCATGGTAACCAGTTACACTACAGCAAGCTGATTGGCTCAACAATGCTTTTCAGGGCTAAGTTTTATTTTTTAATATAAAAACAGAAAATTTGCTGTAAGCAGTACTTGTCACCAGAAAAACTCATGCTCTGTAGTTGTCTATGTAAAAACAAATTATGTAAGGAACGCTGTAATGTACTGGTAGGTTCTGGTAACTTCTGGTTCGCACTATTTACATAAATAAACAAAGAAATAAAGAAACCAAAGTGAGTTATGAAGATATAGTACAGCTAGCTAAAACAGTCAAAGCCTAAACTTTGTGCCAGTTTCAAGAGCCATGTGTACCCTCATGTACCCCTGTCCCTCTCCCACCCTCCCAACACATCCGAGATGTCACAGCATGTAGCAGGAAGCACCTACGCTAGCCAACAAAAAGACATAAGCCCAAGGAGAAAGACAAGATTGTCTGCACTCACCAATCCATAACTGTTTAAGAAGTAATAGAGAATGTTCCACCAGCGAGAGCACCTGCGGCACTGTGTCACAAGTAGTGAATGAAAAGTCGAGTTGAAGCACTTGCAATCACTTGCTATACAATATCGCATGCACTATGTGCTGCTGAATACAAGCACTTGCTGAACACTGTCTTAACAATCAGTGCATATAACTACTATAGTGTGACCAATCAATGACACAGCTATACAGTTCATACAAGAGAACAATGGAAGGATAAATCTAATCCAATCCTATAAAATGAAGACAATAGCCAATGCTTGTTTATTCAGTTTTATGGCTAACATCAAATATTGCTTGAAATAATACATAGCATAGTAAAATCGGACTAACCATCAGTCCCATACACAGTCAATTAATACTGCGGGCTGAGACACATGCCCGCATTTAACTGATAAAGCTCAGCTCTATGAATCGCTTGCACCAAGTGACTTTTTAATTGGAATGCCTACACCAGAGTTCTGTTAATTGAAAATCAAAATGAAAAAAGTTTAGCCTTAGGCCCATGTCTAGAGCAACTGCTTTTCTAGCTAACGGGCCAAAATTTGTTTATTTTACCCTTAAAATTTGTGTTTGCAAAAACTTTGTCTGTTCTTACACCGTAAGACCACAAGCTGTTTAACGCATTCATCAATTGCCTGTTATTCATCAGATCGAAAGTAGATGGCAAGTCTCAACAGCTCAAATACAAAAATAAGATAAAAGCTGAAGAGAACTCAAAGTACTATTTGGCAATATTCAAGATCGAACCTGCCATTGGCGCCGACTGTTACAATGTGTTATCTAGAACATTCTGCGGGTTGCAGCTTAGAGTCACCAAGAGATAGAGCGCTTACCATTTGTGCCACTCCAGTAAGACATGAAGGTGAGAGACATGGCAGGTGCCAAGCTCTCTGTATGTAAGTACAAAGGGCGGCTATGTCAGCGGTGTAGTGCAGACAGCTAACAAAACTACATGCTTCTATTGAATGAAGTCAGCAAGTTCTCCCACTGGATGGTGCACAGGGGTTTCCCCCAGGACCTAGGTGTGGGTTTTGGTCATAACACAGGATGTGATGCCAGCAGATGGAAAATTATGACTTGAAAATTATATTTTGAACAGGTTTTTTCTAAATAATAAGAGACTATTTGAGGACAATGACGAAGTGTCCCCTAAAGATGCTACTAGAGATGTGTAGAGCCCAGTAGATCTACTAGAGATGTGTAGATCCAGGTAGATCTACTAGAGATGTGTAGAGCCAGGTAGATCTAGGTTAAGTCTGCACTTTGTATATTGCGTGATTGTCAGCTTTTGAAAAAACAACTAACTTTTATTAATTTTACAATTTACAGTAAACCATCAAAGAGAAGGCTTTGGAAGAACCCAGACATCATACACCTCGCTTGGTGCACACAACTTGGTGCCAGCAGTTTTAGAAAGCGCTATTAGCATGGGATCTGGAATAAATTGAACTGTGGTACTCTACCACTGCACCCCTATACTATGTCCTATCAGACAGTAGAACCCCAGCTAATATGGGTTTGAATTGAACAAATGATTTAACTGTTAGATTATAGCAAAGATAACATTAATGTCGGCTGACTGTAAAATCAAACAGCTATTCATAAGATTCCAAAACAATTCAATTAAGTAAACACACAGCCAAGCCAGCTAAAAAGTGGCTCGTGGCTTGGCTCTTTGTTATATAACGGCATCTTGCCAACTTGGGCATTTTCCGCTTCGCTGACATATTGAGTAAGCAGAGACACCTGTGTGCCTATGGGGTTGGTGGCAGCGGCTCCTTCCATTTATTGTATAGAACTGGGTCGTCTGCAGAAGGCTCAACCAGCGCTGACATCCCCTATACAAGGCATAGCATACTGGGTTGTCTAGGTGTATCCCTTTCCATGGCCTGCGCATCTCATTCTACACATACTGGCATGTTAGTCATATGCTTCATACTTTTGGTTTGATGCAATATTAGCTGTTTGTTGACTACACCGATAGCATCTCATCCTAGTGAGACTCTCTGCTATACCAACTACAGCCACCAATTGAATCATCTGAACATTCGTAGTCAGCTAGCTACAGTAGGTATATCTACCGGGGAGATAACTCCGCATAACAGCTTCATGCCAGACAGCACCATGTGCCAACATCGTGTAAATTTGTGCAGATAAATCCACCAGAGGACAGCGGACAAACAGACAGACACACAGACAGACAAATAAACGAAGCCGTCGACATGCAGACAGACCAAAACATAAACAGACACACAGACAGACAAATAAACGAAGCCGTAGACATGCAGACAGACCAAAACATAAACAGACAGACAGCGATGCATCAATTATTGGAGAGTATTGATTGAGAAATACATTAGCAATGACATTGCAGTAATATTGGAAATATCTGCTGACTACTGGGTGCAGTTATGGCAACAATCAGCTTCCATGAAATAAACTATTACTTACTATGTCTATGCCTTATTATGTCTATCTACTGCTATGTCTATGCCTTATTATGTCTATGCACTGCTATGTCTATGCCTTATTATGTCTATGTACTGCTATGTTTATGTACTGCTATGTTTATTTGCTAACATTGTGAATCACTTACATGGGAACTATTAGAATCGTGGAAACAACCTGCAGATGCTGCCAGTCTCGCGAATAAGTCGCAGCACCCGCTACATGTCATGTGATCTACCTACCTACGTGTCATGTCATCTACTACATGTCATGTCATCTACCTACGTGTCATGCGATATATTCTGAGAATAATGAGAACAAAACAGGCCGGCAAAGAATAACAAATTTTGTGTTGTTTTACCTAATTTTCTGTTTTAGCCTTAATTCTTAAAGATAAAAAGCAAAAAACAAAAGTCTACAGACTTGAAATTTCACTAACCAATCATATTTTAACACATGCTCCCGCTGCCTCTGCCAGAGCACACAAATGATGTAAATAAATGCCACAGTACAGGTATCAAAGAGGGGAGATAACATCTGACTTCCATATCAACCGCCAACTTAGTCATGTACAAAAGTACTCACCTAGCAGGAGGTCCACCTCATCAGCACTGCTGCCCATGGTTATCGCGCGTGAGATTCCACTGACGGAAGCAAACAATATGTCAACACGCTAAGCGGTGCAATATTAAAATATTTTTCGTTCATTTATAGAACTATCCAAAGGCATGATAGGTTATTTGAATAGTTGTAGCAAGAATGGGGTAAACTACGTACTGTACCTATTGACACCACCTGTGCAGTAAGAACAAACCGTATACAACAATAGTTATTCAATAACCGCAGCTATTCCATTCAAACATTTCTTGGCTCTAGCGGTTACCTACTGTAGTATCACAAATAGCTGCTTGCCCCAGCTATACGAAGCTAACAGAGTGCACCCAAACTTAATGCTGATTAGAGGAAACTTACTGTAGCTGTAGTAAGTTGACTATGGTACAAGGAGAATCAATGAAAGCATTAGCTGATACCAATCTGCAGATGGAGATATGAAATAGCTGCCCGTGCAGACAACAGTTCGTGTCACTCAGTAAACGGCAGCAGTATAATGGTTTATGACCAATTACAATAGAAGCCCAGTGACAGCCTCTTCAATGAGTGCGGCAGCGGTGTGACCAACTAGCTGTCATGATTTCAGCACTGAGTAAACTTCACACCAGATGTTTACAGATCGCTAAACGCTAAACAAAAACCACTAATTTCCAGCTGGGAGTGGAAGTGGTTTGGTACACTTGGCTCCGCCCACAAACAGTGTAGTATTACACAATAAATGAGTGCACTTTGGACAGAGCCGTTGGAATTGTACCAGCGATGCATCTCACTCTGGTTGTACTTCGTGAAATCGATTTATAAAACTTTCTAATCATACCAGTAGTTGGGAAGAAAATATAAACTGTCAATGTTGACTCTAACCTACTGCGTTACCTTTTACCTGCTATACATAACATATGACGCCAGAATAACATTTTCAATAGTTTGTGACCGCTAAAGCTATTTAGGGATCGGGCACTCTGGGATAAAGTGAATGAAAGCCAGAGTTCTTCTAATGTAACATGGTGTGAGGGAGAGGAAGACAACTCTACGTTATCAGCAGCTGAAAATATCCAGTGCGAAGAGAAGACAACCTTAACTTTTAAACTTTCACAACTGCTACTTTTTGAAAATCGCGAACCATAATCTCTATTACAGGGAAAAAGCGTTGATGGTGCGAGCTGCCATATCATGCACTACGTGTACAACGAGCCTGTGTTATGAAAAAAAGTTAACTTTAAAAAACTGTAGAGTTGTTATGTAACATTGTAGTAAGAAAGCTAAACTGATTACATGAAGCAGCAAATTAAGCAGGCCCCTTGGTGCAGCATCACTTGCTGAGCTAAAGAGTCGCCTCGCCTCTTTTGGTTTAAGCTGCTGGCTTGGGCCCGGCACCTTGTCTACCAATGCTGTTGAGCGAATGAGCTTCATCAGCTAGACTCTTTTCTCTCTTTGTCTTTTCTGTAGGCGTTCATTGATGCAATAAACCAAACAAACACAAAGAAAGTTGGATGATATTGTAAAACTTTGAGGCTGATCAGTGACTTATTTGACCAGGTGACTTAGACTTATGCCTGTAGGCCTGAGGCTACAAATGATCAATCAGCGAGCTAACAATGAGCTAATAAAGTACAAACTTGCCTATAAAATTTTTCGAACGAAAAGTGGTCTTGTTGTATGTTAGTATGGCTAAAAACTTTAATGATGAAAAATGGAAAAATTTGCTCATAATGTCTACGGTATAGTATTGCGGTAATACTGCTTTTCAGCACACATCATATTGTCATGGGTTGTGTCAATAAACATGCCTAAACCTGGCGTCCCCTGCCAACAACCACGTAGTCTGAGTCAATAGGCTTACAAGCACAAATAGTTGTTAGTTTCTAAACCTACTAAAAATTTCCCAAAATGGCTCAATTAGGCTAAAAAATTGTAGTTCAAAGCTACTGAGTATGCCATTCTAGTAGATGGTCATGTGGAGATAACTCACCCAGTAAAGTGTATGTGTATACAGCTATTCCTCAATACCTTCTGTAATATAATCCATGTGGCGTGTGACAACTGGTGCAGGTGATATACAGGTGTGTAGCAGTGAACCTGCTTGTGATAGTAAATGGTTTGAACTTTTCAATGTTTGCTTTCCTTTGCCAGGCTTGTTGCCTAACATATCAATATTTGCACAGCACTTCAATTAATCTTGTGCGCTCGGGTTTCACACCGTTTTATGTTCTAGCTGCAGTTGGTCCCACATGAGCCATAGACACTTTGTCTGTTGTCTGCCAGGGTACAACTATACTTTGTATTGAGGTATCTATGCGTGTGAGTCATGTACAGTTAGCTACATATCCCTAGACATGGATGTACTTGTCTGACATGCTAATGAAATGTCCGACAGTCATGTACAGGCACCCAAATGTCTGCGGCAACTACAACTACACCCTCCATTGCTTCCAATTGTCTTCTACTCAATTATGTCGACCTCAGAGAAAATAAAACAGCATTTATGCATTGCGAATTCTAAAGCAGATACATCCTCAAGTGAAGTGAAAAAGAAGTTGGTGGGGGGGGGGGGGGAGGAAGAACGACTATAGATTGCTGAGACAGTACACTCTAATCTAAAATTTTTGCAGATTTTCAATATATAAAGCTATTTAAGTTTTTTATATGAACAAGTTTTAATATTGCATAATAATTATGGGTTAGCAACCAAAGAGCATATATATAAATATCTTTAGTAAAGCGACCAAAGAGCCTGTAGATAGAAAGTTGATTAATGAAATGACTGCAGTAGCCATTTACATAATATCTTTTGTACCAAAACCTTAGTGTACATTGACTATTGATCTGAACTGACTATTGTTGACTTCAACTTAAGATAATACAGAACAGCAAACAAGAGGGAGACAAAGCGGTGATGGAATAGAGAGAAGGCTGACGTCAGTAGAGGTAAAACAGCGGCACTATCAGATACATTCCTGCACACAAAGTAAACCAGTTGAGAGGACATCGTCTATTTCAAGTCTGGTACAATCGACTGCTGACCTGCCAGCAGTAAGTTCCAAGGCACCGACAGCTGCTGCTACTGGTTCCCTCAGTCAAAACTCATTGATAGTAATAAAGATCAAAACTTCCTCGATATAGCCGAGTGTATTGAGTCTTTAGTCTGATACCACATTTAACAGAAACTGGTAAAAAATGTTATGCGATGGTACATTTACGGACTCCTGGTTTCTCAACGCAAACTTTAGCACCAATTTGTGTGCTCTACCATACTCATATAACCTCAAATAAAATAATTATTTGTAGATGTAACAAATATCAGACAGATGTAACACTTGGGTGGGTTGTTGCTTGTAGTTAATTCACAAGTTGACCATTCACTACTAAAAACTAGTAGCGCACGTAACAATCAGCCTGTACCAGCTCTAATGGAAGGTGTACACAAGCAGCAAACAATTGACAGTCAAAAGCTATGACTTGGTTGAGAGCCAGTAACTTGTATATTATTAGTTGGCTGAAGTCAATAAAAGCACTTAAAGTTTAAACAAGCTGAAGATAACAATTAATTGTATCTGATTAAATATTCAATATTTACTCTGGTTGCATTAGCAAACACATAATGGATAGTTATAAGCTACTAGCGTACAACAAACATAGCTAAATGGAGAACCTTCCAGAACCAAATTGCTACATACTGGCTGCCTATCAACTTTCTTTGATTTATGATGCTAACAACACTATTGGTTTATGAAATGGTTGGCATTACAATATTGCGGAGTTATCCTCTTCCATTTAATCATTCAATGTTTGGTACAAAGAAATATTCTATAAATACCCTATATACCAAGATATCTACCAGCCAAGTGGACTTGAAAAAAAAACGAGGCCACACAAACTGGATATGGAAATTTAATGCTAACGATTTGTTACATATTTTTAGAATCTGCTCAGCTAAAAGCTAAAGCATGTTATGTTACGCCTACTCGCTGTAATTATAGAACAGGATCTCTAGACAACCTAACTCTTTGTGTTTCATTAATTTAATGATCTGAAACAAAATACAAGCTTTGGAGTTGTGCACTCACTAACCAGTAATAGCTTGAATTCTATTTGGTGACAAGACCAATCGGTGGGATAGAAACAACCCGTACAGATTATATAGAGCTACTTTTTTATGCCGAGGCTTCATTCGATTACTGAGTGCTCCCTCACTTCCTGCGCGAAGTCAAAAACAAATTTTCAACTGTTTCAGACTTCCTTCCGTTGTTGTTGAAGTCTCAGTTTTTGATGTTAGAAAGCTACAATTTCATTTGTCCAATCAAATGTATTTTGCACTCAGACCAAGGCTAAAAGCTAAATGAAACCCACTGAGGTTCACTGATAGAACAGAGGCTAGGATACTTACCAATGGCCATCTCTGCAGGAGAAAGAGCTATGCTGTATCCACCATTGCCAGCTCTTCCACAGACTTCCGTATGTCTCATAGGCTCATTCGCAAGGAGTCCTGTTTGATGTCTGTGCTCATAGTAATATTGGTCCCCAACCTGAGTGCTGCGCACCTCGTTGTATTTGTAGCCCAAGTCCATGGAATTTTCTATGAGTCTGGTTGGGGTGGGTAGAGTTGGCCCCCAAACATTTATTGACTTGAGAGGTCTAGCATAGAATGGCTCCGAAAGAGTCTGGGGTATGAATTGCTCCACCTGTTTGGTTAGACAGGGGTCATTAGCTTTCTGCTGCCGCACTTGGCTGTCAATGGTTTGGTGGTACTTACTCTGTCTAAGGTGGTAGTTGTCCACCCTTTGGTAGATGATGCCATGCAATGCTGTATCTGAATTGCTACGTCTATGGGATGGCTGCATTGATTTATCATACACTACACCATGTACCGTTCTACGTCTTTGCTGGTCCTGCTTCCTGCGTCTTTGTCTCACTCCAAGCACTGGTTGAACCTTTTTACCATACCTAGCCTCTAATTGACTAGAACAGCGGTCGAGTGGGGGCGATACAGAGGACAGACGGTTGTGTGTCATGGTCATTAGTCTATATGGCTCATTTATAAGTCTGGCATCGCTGTCAGAGATGTGCCTGTGTCTGTAACTGCTGCCGACGTTAGTATTACCACTTGTGGGTGGGTGTGCATTGGCAGAATGCCAAGAGCTTGGTCTCTTGTTCATAGCGTTGTTAGCCTGTGAAACCAAACACTGAAAACCTAAGCAAAGGCTAGTTCAAGAGGAGCTGAGATTTTTATCATATTTATCATAAAAGTAACGAAAAAAGTAAAAAAATTGACTGTTAAATCTAATAGTTTGAGAGTGATGTGGTTAAATGAATGAGAAAATAAACTTTGCCCCGTACTGTTTGCTTAATTCATACTGTTTGCTCAATTCATACCGTTTGCTTAATTCATACTGTTTGCTCAATTCATACCGTTTGCTTAATTCATACTGTTTGCTCAATTCATACCATTTGCTTAATTCATACTGTTTGCTTAATTCATACTGTTTGCTCAATTCGTACTCTTTGCTCAATTCATACTGTTTGCTCAATTCATACTGTTTGCTTAATTCATACCGCTTGCTTAATTCATACTATTTGCTCAATTCATACTATTTGCTCAATTCATACTGTTTGCTTAATTCATACCGCTTGCTTAATTCATACTGTTTGCTCAATTCATACTGTTTGCTCAATTCATACCGCTTGCTTAATTCATACTGTTTGCTCAATTCATACCGTTTGCTCAATTCTAACTGTTTGCTTAATTCATACTGTTTGCTCAATTCATACCGTTTGCTTAATTCATACTGTTTGCTCAATTCATACTGTTTGCTCAATTCATACTGTTTGCTTAATTCATACTGTTTGCTCAATTCATACCGTTTGCTTAATTCATGCTCTTTGCTCAATTCATACTGTTTGCTCAATTCATACTGTTTGCTCAATTCACACTGTTTGCTTAATTCATAGCTGTCTCCCCAATCACCCAATTCATGTTTTCTATTTGTTAGAAGTTCATCAAAAACTGCCATAAGTTTGATTCAGGAAATGTCTGTAATCTTTATTACAATTATTTTTGTCTAATAGGTGGAAAATCTTTGTGCTTGCATTGACTTATTAATGCTTGCATTGACAGAAAAACTATCAAACGACCTATTTTTTACTAGGCAAAGACACTGTAAAAAGTTGAGCGAAAGAATAGAAAGACAACATTACCCGTAGTGCACACCTCCACCTACATTACCTGTAGTGCACACCTCCACCTACATTACCTGTAGTGCACAACTCCACCTACATTACCTGTAGTGCACACTTCCACCTACATTACCTGTAGTGCACACTTCCACCTACATTGTCTGTTACACATTACACTGCCATTCTGCAGATTATTTAAATTTAATCTCCTGCAGCGTTCAATGATCACCTGAGTTGCATACATTAGTGGCAGCAAACTCTAATGAGTTATTGACCAGCTGCCGATCTAAGAAAAGCCAATTATGTACAACTGCGGTAGGACGACTTAGTAGACTGTGCGCATAAATTAAACTTAAAGATTTCCTTAACTGACACTTGGCAGCAGTCAATGGTTATAGATCTAATGAATGGTCTGCTTCAATAAAGCACACTGTGTCTACTGCTGTAACTCTGCTCTAACATTTGTGGAAGTTGTCTTCTCGTCTGTTGAGGAGTGATTAACCCTTACCTGCAGCCATTTGTCTTGGCTACCATCTTGGGCTATTCCATGAGTGATATTGGATATCTCACGATCGCAACTAGGGCTATCTGACCTTGAGTTAGCTACCTGCGAAGTTGTCTGCTCACGTGACGCTACAACAAATATCTAGTTATTGTGTTATGTAATTAGTATTTCCTAATCATAAAAAACTGTTAGACTCATTTAAATAAAATTATTATAAATGTGAAATACTGTGACTTGAGACATGATTTGTGTTACATTGGCAAGCTGCCATTATTAGAAACTTGACTTCATCGAAGTTATAGACGAGTGAGTTGATGCTGTGGAGGAACTCCAGCCAGCGCATGTACACAGGTATATATATACATATGGATATACTTGTGTGTTTAAGTATCCCCCAGGGGACAATACTTGTATATTTAAAGTATAACTCAGGGAGCCTCACTAACTGTTTAAAAACATTACTGGTTTTGACCAAAGGCATTACAACAAACATTACTGCTCACAAATGATAAATATGCTCACCTGTAACCAGAGAAGCACAATCGTCAGCTGTTCTGATGGCAGCTACCCGACTACACCGTGAGTACTCATTGGCTGCTTCAATGAGCTTACATGATTGACTGGCCATCAGCCTGTATTTAGCCCTGCGTGCTCTCCTCCGTCTCCTTCGCTCCTCTCTCTTGTCTGCATGCAATAGCATACCTACTTGTGAGAATATCTAAGCGTTTCTCCAAGCAGACTCCATTACTTAAGGTAAGTGGTTAGGCAGGTGAACACAGCAACAAGATGATGAATTGTGTTTTGATTTGGTTGAGTAAAAAGCTGTTAAAAAAGCCAAAAAAGTAGCTGAAACAGCATATTGCAGAACATAAAAAAGTGCGGACAAATCAGAGATAATTAAATGAACCTCAAGATATGAAATTCTATCAGCAACAGGTAAAAATAAAACTCATCAAGCGCAATCAAATTAAAAAGAATCCTTCAATCTACCAACTAGTACTAGTAGGTTGTACAACGCTGGGTATGTAATACAGCGTGACATAAAGTAGCCAGTGCAATGTAGTAATTTACGGTAGTAGCCAATGTTAGAGTGTGTACTATGACACTAGCCAATGTTAGAGCGTGTACTACGACACTAGCCAATGTTAGAGTGTGTACTATGACACTAGCCAATGTTAGAGTGTGTACTATGGTACTAGCCAATGTTAGAGTGTGTACTATGATACTAGCCAATGTTAGAGTGTGTACTATGATACTAGCCAATGTTAGAGTGTGTACTATGACACTAGCCAATGTTAGAGTGTGTACTATGATACTAGCCAATGTTAGAGTGTGTACTATGGTACTAGCCAATGGTAGAGTGTGTACTATGGTACTAGCCAATGTTAGAGTGTGTACTAAGGTACTAGCCAATGTTAGAGTGTGTACTATGATACTAGCCAATGTTAGAGTGTGTACTATGGTACTAGACAATGTTAGAGTGTGTACTATGACACTAGCCAATGTTAGAGTGTGTACTATGATACTAGCCAATGTTAGAATGTGTACTATGATACTAGCCAATGTTAGAGTGTGTACTATGGCACTAGCCAATGTTAGAGTGTGTGCAATAATACTAACCAATGTTAGAGTGTGTACTATGGTACTAGCCAATGTTAGAATGTGTACTATGGTACTAGCCAATATTAGAGTGTGTACTATGATACTAGCCAATGTTAGAGTGTGTACTATGACACTAGCCAATGTTAGAGTGTGTACTATAATACTAGCCAATGTTAGAGTGTGTACTATGGTACTAGCCAATGTTAGAGTGTGTACTATGATACTAGCCAATGTTAGAATGTGTACTATGATACTAGCCAATGTTAGAGTGTGTACTATGGCACTAGCCAATGTTAGAGTGTGTACTACGACACTAGCCAATGTTAGAGTGTGTACTATGATGCTAGCCAATGTTAGAGTGTGTACTATGATACTAGCCAATGTTAGAGTGTGTACTATGATACTAGCCAATGTTAGAATGTGTACTATGATACTAGCCAATGTTAGAGTGTGTACTATGGCACTAGCCAATGTTAGAGTGTGTACTACGACACTAGCCAATGTTAGAGTGTGTACTATGATGCTAGCCAATGTTAGAGTGTGTGCTATGGTACTAGCCAATGTTAGAGTGTGTACTATGGCACTAGCCAATGTTAGAGTGTGTACTACGACACTTACCAATGTTAGAGTGTGTACTATAATACTAGCCAATGTTAGAGTGTGTACTATGGTACTAGCCAATGTTAGAGTGTGTACTATGATACTAGCCAATATTAGAGTGTGTACTATGATACTAGCCAATGTTAGAGTGTGTACTATAGTACTAGCCAATGTTAGAGTGTGTACTATGATACTAGAGAATGTTAGAGTGTGTACTACGACACTAGCCAATGTTAGAGTGTGTACTATGATACTAGCCAATGTTAGAGTGTGTACTATAGTACTAGCCAATGTTAGAGTGTGTACTATGATACTAGAGAATGTTAGAGTGTGTACTACGACACTAGCCAATGTTAGAGTGTGTACTATGGTACTAGCCAATGTTAGAGTGTGTACTATGATACTAGCCAATGTTAGAGTGTGTACTATGATACTAGCCAATGTTAGAGTGTGTACTATGATACTAGCCAATGTTAGAGTGTGTACTATAGTACTAGCCAATGTTAGAGTGTGTACTATGATACTAGAGAATGTTAGAGTGTGTACTACGACACTAGCCAATGTTAGAGTGTGTACTATGGTACTAGCCAATGTTAGAGTGTGTACTATGGTACTAGCCAATGTTAGAGTGTGTACTATGGTACTAGCCAATGTTAGAGTGTGTACTATGGTACTAGCCAATGTTAGAGTGTGTACTATGCTACTAGCCAATGTTAGAGTGTGTACTATGGTACTAGCCAATGTTAGAGTGTGTACTATGATACTAGCCAATGTTAGAGTGTGTACTATGGTACTAGCCAATGTTAGAGTGTGTACTATGCTACTAGCCAATGTTAGAGTGTGTACTATGGTACTAGCCAATGTTAGAGTGTGTACTATGATACTAGCCAATGTTAGAGTGTGTACTATGATACTAGCCAATGTTAGAGTGTGTACTATGGTACTAGCCAATGTTAGAGTGTGTACTATGAAGATCTCTGAAAAAAGTTAAGAAAGTAAAGTAGACTTCAGCTAAGGAAACATAGAGACTTCTAGAGACTTCTAAAGACTTCTAGAAATGATTTACCCTCAAGATTGATTGCTGTAAGTGTGGGACTAGACGGAGAATACTGCAAGTGAATTTCAAAAATTTATAAATGAAGTATTTTATTGCATGTGATAACTCTATTCGACATGTTTCTGTATTGTGTACTGTATTGTCGCGTGTATCATATACTGTGTAATTCTCAGTGTAGTGTGCTCTGTAGTGTACAGTAGTGTATTGTGTAGTGTGTGTTGTACTGTAGTGTATTGTGTGTTGTACTGAAGTGAATTGTGTAGTGTACCGTAGTGAATTGTGTAGTGTATTGTGTGTTGTACTGTAGGATACCGCATAATATAATGTAGTGCGTACTGTGTAGTTTATAATATATTACAGTGTGTGCTGTGTGTTGTATTGTAGTGTGTGCTGTGTGTTGTATTGTAGTGTGTACTGTGTACTGTAGTATAAATGGTATTGGCATAACTTCACACTCACAAAAACATCAAAGATAAAAAAGGAGCAGTCTTCTAAAATACCGATAATGTGTCTGCTGAAAGGATTTCATACTTCCTACAATATTATCGCACACATTGGTCTCTTCTTCTGTCAATTTTATTTTTACTGATAATTCAAACAAAAATCATTCCATTGGGAGTACCTCATTGCTGAACTAGGAACTACAAAGACTAAAACCCCTGGGAGTGACCTCATTGCTGAACTAGCAGCTGCAAAGACTAAAACCACTGGGAGTGACCTCATTGCTGAACTAGGAACTGCAAGGACTAAAACCACTGGGAGTAACCTCATTGCTGAACTAGCAGCTGCAAAGACTAAAACCACTGGGAGTGACCTCATTGCTGAACTAGGAACTGCAAGGACTAAAAGAGCTTGTAGTTTTATCAAAGCTGTGCAAGTCAATAGGAGTAACAACAACAGAGTTTTTCTTGTGGATACAAGAATTGCAAATAAAATCATTTCAAATTTTTTTTTTCAACAACTGCTTGTATTTGCCCTTAAGTACATCCACAATCACAGTATCACAAATGTTTTATGTACCAGGGTAAACTGTGCACTCTTGAAACCAGCAATCGTTAACTTCAGCCTCTTACAGGAATAAAATAAATTTTGTTTTGTATAACAAATCTAAAGAGTTGTAGAATTTCATCATTATTTGAAATGCATGAGGCTCTCTATTGTATATCTACCTACACACATACCTCACTACCTACACACCTACATATATACCTACGTACCTACACACATATCTCACTACCTACACACCTACATATGTACCTACGTACCTACACATCTACCTTACTACTTCCATATTTACCTCCATACCTACCTACCACCATATCTACCTCCATATCTACCGACAAATTTACCTATCCACCTACACACCTATCTACCTCCATACCTACACACCTACCTACATATCTACCTCCATACCTACCTACCTATCTACCTAGCTATATACCTACATATCTACCTCCACACCTACCTAGCTATATACCTCTATACCCACCTCCATACCTACCTATCTACCTAAATATCTACCTCTATACCTACCTCCATACCTATCTACCTCCACACCTACCAACCTGTATAATCTGGGTTGCTGCTGCCATCTTCTTTTTTACCATTCAGCTGTCTGTGTAATACTCCAGCAAACTTCAACAGAGTAGCCAATCCAATTTGTGTTGGCTTGATGTCTATGTCTATGTTATTATAGCTTTCTCTTATGTCTATGGCCAGCTGTACAATAGCGTCTTCTGAAGCGCGGAAGGAATACAATTTATGAGGTGGAAACAACTCCAAGCAGCAAATACTTAACTGCATGAGGTGGAGACAACTCCAAGCAGCAAATATTTAACTGCATGTATAGAGACCAATGTTATCATACTGTAGATGAGCAATACAACTAAACAACAGGTTTTGTAGTAAAGTCCCAACTTCTAACCACAAGTTTCCATCATATCTACTAAAAGATTTTGGAGGGAATGTGAACGCTATACTTTCTACCAATATCTTATAGAAAGTTTCATTGCCCTAGATGTCTAATGGGTATTCCAAGTATTCCTGTTTTGATACAAGCATGCGTTGTTGAGCAAAGTAAGCGTATGCTAGAAAGCTAACTGCTTTAACAGTCAGCAGTCAATCAGTCTTACCTTCACATTCTTGCTGCCGACTGAGATGAAGGTCGCACATGACCAGAAGGATGGTAGGGTAGAGCACTCAACAGTTTTGTCTCTTCTCAACCACCATCAGTACCCTAAATGGAATGAGAGCAATTGACTGAAGTGTCGGCCTCTAATGCTCCGAGACCGCACCTCAGACATGTGGGTCTCTGGCACACAGCAAGGACACAAACTACTGAGAATGCTCCAAGCTTCTTGCAGTTCTAAACATTTATGTTTCAAAAGAGACCACAAACCAAAAGTACACCACTTGACTCAAAAGATAATACACAGAATGCCAACTATCATGAACAGACAACTCCTTAGCTAAGCTGTAGCCTGTTTCAGCACGCCACATTATGCGCTTTCTTAAAGTAAGACAAATAAGTTTTTTATGATACAAAAACAGGCACTTTTTCACTACAGAGCAAAGGCTATGTGTTTCCACTACAGAGCAAAGGCTATGCGTTTCCACTACAGAGCAAAGGCTATGTGTTTCCACTGCAGAGCAAAGGCTATGCGTTTCCACTACAGAGCAAAGGCTATGTGTTTCCACTGCAGAGCAAAGGCTATGTGTTTCCACTACAGAGCAAAGGCTATGTGTTTCCACTACAGAGCAAAGGCTATGTGTTTCCACTACGGAGCAAAGGCTATGTGTTTCCACTACGGAGCAAAGGCTATGTGTTTTCTTACGGTCGCCAGCAAATGTTATTTAACGAAGGTATTGGTATTTTCTCACAGTACAAGTCAGATGTTTATGGAGTCTTGATGCTATAAAAGCTAGCATATCAGTGACAGCAGCGGAGAGAGATCAATAACTTTCTTTTATGGTTGCATAACAAACTTCTATAGATGTTCAAGAGAAAAGACAACAACCATCTAACTAGCTGTGCACACTTGCAGCTGTCCTATGTAACAGACAAACCACACCAACATAACTAGAGGTTCATGTGCTCCTGCAATCCAACCAAAGATCTGGGGGTTGACTTCCAGCCTGGTTACTGTTGCGTGAGGTTTTTGTGTTCTTATTGCCCTGCCGGAACAGAGACAAGAATACAATGAAGTGGGCCCTAGCCCTAGCACCAACAATGTGGTTTTATTTGTAAAAGATCCCCTTCCTCCGCCTCTTAAGAAAGCAGGTGCAATGGTTGACATGGATACAGGTGCCACTCACAGCTCATGAAGTATGCTTAACAGTTTCACTTTTGAGCTGCAGTGGCAGCGGCAGCAGAACCATACAATGAGAGTTGGGTGGCTAACAGTAAAGCTAGAGGACCAATGCTCAACTGATGCCAATAAAATTTGATATCGTTTTTTATTTTGTAACCAAAAACCTGCTTGCCAATATCTAACTGTGGGGTGAAGTCCTAGACTAGAGCAACAGCTCTGCTATTGTATCGAGTCGAGCCCTCAACTCGATACATCATACTAGTCAGTAGTAAGTGCAGCTACTGTGGGCTGGTAGTACAACCAACATCGCATATTTATTATCTTTATACTTCAGCCTCAGTTTAAGACTAACTGCGATGGATGTCCCCTTCGGAAGAGGCAAAGATTGGCTATGAGTTGGATCCGCCACTGGTAGCAGATAAATGATAGACTAACTCATAGTATTTGGATAACACAACTATATAATATATAAAAGTAAAAGCAATGTCATAGTGATTAAAATTTGGCCGCTGTTGAGCATTAAGATCGCTGTGGATGTGGTAAATAACTACCGCGCCTGCGGTTTAACTGTGCAATGGACGTATTTAACAAGGTGAGGCACCGACGGCTACCCAATGCATTACCCTTGCACCCTCGCTCAACATAGCAAGTACCAACTTAACTTTCATCGTCAAAATATTAACAACAGTTAATGTCTAACAATTTAGGTTTTTACATTTTTGTTTTATGAACTCGCCATGTGCTGATTCTGATCATGAGATATGAACAGCTTAAAATTTTCCGATATATCTGTCTATGACATGCAAGTAAATACTTTATAGGCTACCTCCGCTCAAGTAGTGAAATAATATAGAGTCTTAGGTAATTCTGTGCATTCTAGAGATGCGTAGAGCTGTATACGGATTGACTGCTGTTCAGCATAGGGACCAATCAAGGTCAGATAAAGGTGATACGATACTGTAAAGTTAGTACAACTGAGCAGCGTGTATTGAACAACTTGTGAAAAGCATCAGTAAAAAGTAGAGGGAGTCCCACAAGTATCGTAGCACAGACACTGCCCCATAGACATACAGTGTGCAATAGCAGGTGATGAGCAGGTGCTAGCTATATGATACAACCACAGACAAGCTTACCGACTTCAGTTGTTTGTTCGGCAGCAGATGTACTCCTTGAGTCACCAACCTCTGACAGCAACAGCAGACTAATTCAAGTTTGGCAGCAGAACAGGTGGTTGTTTACATTGTATCATAGCATTAAGGACAACAACCTGCTCGTGTATGCCACTAGTGAATGCAGGCAATACAGCACATGATACTATGAATAAACTAAAACACTTGGATTACGGATTGACTTCTTAAACTAATTCTATTATATTACAATTAATTGCTAGTCACAAAAGTATATTGTACTTTAGAATAACAAGCAGAGAGCATTTCATAGGCTACGGACAAAGGGGCTGTAATTACACACGCATTGGTCCTACATAACGCGTTATATCAGCATAAAATATCTATTGACAGACAAAATGAAACTTAGAAAATGCATTGAGTGGGGTGAGTTGCTGAGTAGTTTCAGTTTATAAACAGAAATATCACACCTACAGGTACACCTACAGGTACAATAGGGGTGAGACTTTGTACTGCAAGGGCATCCATCTAGTCATCAAGTAGAATTTACCTTTGCAGCAGCAGACTTTCTAGTATATACATACAGGGTAGACAGGTAATGTGGTAGTACACCTGTACTTTCTATTTGTATGATTGAACCATGCAGAATGGGTATTGATAGCAATCATCAATATATTATCTTTTGAAGATCAATAAAATGTCTATGGGAATTAGGCACGCTCAAACCGCACACTCAGCGATTGTCTACGCTTTTCTTTTCCTGTCTTGAACACCTGTATCGGCATGGGCAGGTACTCTACCTGCACAGCAATGCTTCTTCACATTGGTTTACAAATTAGAGTAGATAACTCCTAATAAAGATATGTGCATCATTTAAAAGACAACTCCATTTGAGACAAGTTTGACAAACTCTCACATGATCATATTGTAATGGATTCCGGTCTGTTACCACGGACATCCACTAATCTCTCCAGAGGGGACACTGTGCTAACCGACAGTGACAACTGTGTAGGGCAACCGAATTACCCGGTAAGGCAAGAGCCCATGGCTCAGACAAACAGTACCGAGTAGTGTCTGTAATAATGGCTTTATTCTCTAGCTGTCCTGAGGGTAATTATTCCTCTAGGGTTTAGCAATATAAGAGTATATGCCATGGCAACATTGTAATGAATGCACAGATTAACAGTGGGAGCTCTCCTTTTATAGGAGAGCTAATGAACACAAAACATATAACAGTCAATGCACAGGAAGTAAATGAATCAATTACCATTAACTATATAAATAATCAACCAATCACAATGCAATGCAAAATAACAAAGGGAGGTGCCAAGTGGCTAAGGGCGGAGTCTTTTCTCCTAATTGTCCAATGAAGGCTCCTACAGGGTTCCCAGGCTGTACATAGAATTAGGTCCATGAAGTTGGTAATTTAGGGGTAAGCACTTCCTGTTTACGACCTTGACTAAGTTCTTTGACATCTTTGCAGATCCTCCTCTAAGGCGGCCATCTTGTGCCGGCCCAGTACAGCTGTACCGGGTCGGTAGAGGTCACTACCGACCCTGCAGGGGTCAATACCGGCCCTGCTTACTATGCTACCGGCACAGTAGGACTTCCTACCCAACAGCTATTAACCAAATGCTGTGGGCAGAAGTCTAGCGCATTGCTTCGCAAGGTTTCTAGTGTAAACGACCTGTTTACTACTAGTGTGCACTGAAATCTACCACATACCTCTCTCCATTAAAGTCATAGCCTGGCTTTAATAACAAAATATCAAGAGCAGATATGTGTGGGGGGTAACACCTGTACCCAGATTATATATTTGATTATATATATAGTCGAGTGCTATGCCATGAGATGACACAGCACCTCTCTCCAGAGAAGGTCGCCCTTGCAGGTGACCTCCCATAACTCAACTCCTGGATCATAGGGGAAACTAGTGATCAGCTCCTTTTCCTTCTCCACGGGAGGGCTTGATGCTTGTATCAATCGTATGGTAAGCTTGGGCATCACGTTCATTTGCGAGCGTGAGTCTACAGCAACACGTGCATTACCAGTTTTATGCAACATGTCCATGGGCTGCCTATAGTGCAGCGGGGCTTGCTGTACCATAGCGTCATGTATGGGTGCGAGCAGTGGCCCTGGAAGTTCTAGTGCTGGCAGAACCTTCCTTATCTCAACTTTAGGAGACCGCCGTTCCTTTTCTAAGGAAAGCCAGCGCCTTCTCTCCTCTTCCCACTGTACCGTGGGGGTGCAAGCAACATCCCGTGCCGGGGTGTGGTGCACTGTGCTGTGTGGCACTAAGGTTGGTGGTGAAGACGTCGTGGGGCGTTCACCCTTAGCTGCCACCACAGGCTTTCTCTTTCGGCAAGCTCTACAAGGGTAACTACTGCCTTGTAACTTCTCAGTCTTCCCTGACTGAATCTCTGGAGGACCCCGGGCCGGTAGGGAGTCATCCTGGGCCGGCAGGCAGGCAGCATCAAGCCGTGGCGCTTGATCTCCCGCTATTTCTTACCTACTGCCCTTATGAGGGTGTCAGCAGTCCCAACTTGTGGGAGAGCGCCTACTCTACTGTCACCAGCGCATGGTGAGTCTAGAGGTACAGGTTTAGCATAGCTAGGTGGGCTGCCACTCCGTAGTGCTAACGGATCTCGTGGTGTGCAGTTCTCAAATAACCATTTTGAAAATGCAGCATTTAATTGCTCACCCTCTTTCTCTTTCTCTGCTAGCTTGACCTTCTCTACCTTGGTATACAGCTCTGCCGTTGGCATCTCTTCCAGTACTTCTGTGTCTGCACAGTTGGCTGATGGACAATTATCAAGGCCTGCATCCTGCAGCAAATCTGCCTTTTGGTCCTCGAGCTCTATGCATTGATCAGCCACCATGGCTAGTTGGAGGATGGTCCTGTCACTGTCACAGCTAGGTACGAGTGGCTGGTCTGTGCTGCAGAGTTGTTTACAACTTTGTCTCACTCTGCCCGGCTTAACAGGAAGGGTTCGAGTACTGGGAGGTTTTGGCCACTTCTCCAACATCTTTAGACGGTCAGCTACAGTGATTCTGTTCACTGGAAGTTGTCGGGGAGCTCCTCGGGGTAGTCTACTTTTCTTTGTAGGGATTGGATGGCTGAAGGGTGGCTGCCTCTTTCCAGCAGTGGGGGTCTCCTCTCTCCATCGCATGGGTGTAGCCAACGGGGGGGGGGGGGGGGGGGAAAACACTGTTTTGCCTATAGCTCCTACAGTTGTTGTCCGATCCGGCTCAAATCTTCTGCCATCTACTTGTGGCAGAGGGCTCTTCACAGCCTGGTACATTCCACCTGTAGTTCTCTCTACAGCGGGTGGTTGTATGGGGTTATCCTCTTCTTCAGGGGTGTAAGGGGGGTTCTCCGTCAGCTCTGCTTGCGCTAGACGGACACTGTCATTAAGTGGCCGCCCGTGCTTGTCCGTGCAAGGTAACACATGTCCATCAATGATGACATGGGAGTCTGGAAACCGTAGGGCACACTCGTGTAAGGTGAGGAACGGCATGCCAATTATGGCATCTTCATTGATGTCACTAATGACGAAGTTAACGCTCGTTCTCAGTTTACGAAGCTGCAAGTTTACTTGCAGGGTACCGTAAAAGGGAATCCTAGACCCGTCAGCCATGAGTCCATGTGCCTCGCTGCGTTGCAGCGTGTCCTTCACTGATTGTGGTAATTGCTGATACAGATGCTTCGACAGCAAGTTGGTGGTGCAGCCTGTGTCAATCAACAGGGAGGCTGGTCTACCGGCTAACCTTCCAGCCAGGAAGTAGCTGGCCTGGTAAGGTCGCTCCAGCGGTGGCGCTACCATTTGTGTTCTCCTGGGGGGTTGTCCACTCTCTCCTAGAGTTGCAGGACTGTAAGGGGGTTGACGAGCTTTCCGGCTGCTGTCAGTCTGTGTTCTCCTGGGGGGTTGTCCACTCTTTCCTAGAGTTACAGGACTGAAAAGGGGTTGTCGAGCTGTCCGGCTGTCCTCAGCGGGCGTCTGTGCTCTCTTGGGGGGTTGTCCACTCTTTCCTAGAGTTCCAGGACTGTATGGGGTGTCATGAGTTGTCCAGCTGCAGTCAGCGGGTGTTGATGCTCTCTTGGGGGGTTGTCCACTCTCTCCTAGAGTTCCAGGACTGTACGGGGCATCAGGAGTTGTTTGGCTTGTCCAGCGGTGGTTGGTTGCTGTCGGTTGTATCTTGGGAGGTTGTCCACTCTCTCCTAGAGTTCCAGGACTATAAGGGGTTGTGGGTGTGGTTCGGCTTGCCCAGCTGCAGTCAGCTGCCGGTGGCGCTACTGCGGGCGCCGGCCGTTTCCCGTCTGTCTGGGGTTGTTTGCAAAGTGAACTGCGCGCTGAGTTCGGGGGCAGGTACCCATCATGTGGCCTGGTTGTCCGCAGCCCCAGCAGCGTGTTGCAGGCGCTGTCTCCAACTGTGGAGGGGGAGCTGCTTGTCTGGCCGCTCTCAGCGACCGTAGCTCTTCTGTCAAGAGCTTTAGGCTGTCCATGACTGTTGTCATAGGATCCGGTATGGCAGGTGTAGGGGTGTGGTGTGTCTGCTGTACGGCAGTAGCGGTGGAGACACGTTGAGACGGGCCCTTGGCAACCGTCCTCATCCATTCCTCTTCCTCCTCGTCGGCATCCTCTTCCAACATCCGTACATGAGCCTGGCGCTCTTCAAACGATGTCTTTATCTGCATATACTCGTTGCCGGCCCTGACTGCTTCAGCTACGTCAACGGGCTGCATGGCCAACAAGTGCCTTTGCAGGTAAGCATTTCCAACTGTGGTGCTGAAGATGCCCAGCATCATCCTCTGCATGGGTCGGTGAGGTAGATCTGCATACGCAATGCGCACTAGGCGCTCTACTTCACTTGCATGCTCTTGGAGCGACGTCTTGTGTTGGCGGCGTAGGCTGGTCAGCCGGGACATAGCTTCCCTGGGTGTTAGCCCAAAACGTGCTCGTAGTGCAGCAAAGATACCCTGCAGATGTGGAGGCTTTCCACAGTCCAATGCTTTACCTCGTAATGCATCTCTCAGGTACAACCTGGCCGTGTTCTCTGGCCAATCGTTCATCTCGGCTACCCCCATGAATCTAGTGATAAAGTACACGACGTCTCCTTCACCGTCGAACTTCGGAGCTTTTAGCCTAGCTGGTGCATTGTCTTGGTTGGGCCTCATCATAGCCGTCAATGCTTCGGTCAATCTATCAATTGCTGTAGCTTCTGGGTTGCCAGCGCGTGCTCGACCAGCGCTGCGTGCTCTCTGGGTGGTCATTCTTTGCAGATAGAGGAGTGATCTCAACTCAAATCTAAGAAATGGTCAGTACAACTGGATCCCGGGCCGGTATAGGTGAGATCCGGGTCGGTAGCAGTGTTTCCAGTGGCTCTAGCAGATCTAAGGGGTTGGTCCAATGGATACTGTGGCAGTATCTGGCACTCCGTCGCTTGTAACAACCGTTACGAAACTTCTTGTACTGCTGCAGGGCGGAGCAAAGCTCTACGGGCCTACAGGCAGTAGTGTAGTGACACTGTAAATGGATACAGTGGCAGGGTCACTGTTACCAGCTGAGTAACACTCCAAGCTGAATAACCTCTGGTAGCTGAGTCTGTATAGCTGATACACGACTCTCTCTTCTTTTCGCACAGTGCCGGTATCTCTATGTCCAGGGCGGAGCGAACTCTACGCGCCTGTAGAAGATACGGTAGCATCTGTACTGGACTGCTGCAAACGGAGCAAGCTCTACGGTTGATGCAGACAGCCTTTAGTAGTGGATACTGTGCCGGGATAGCTGCTGCAGGGCGGAGGGCCTCAACGAGCCTGCAGAGAAATCCGGTAGTATCTTGTGTCGATTGCTTCTTCAGATCTACTACTTCGGTAGATCAATTTTTTCTCCTCTCTCCAGATCTACACCCGGTAGATCACTTCTCCTTCTTCAGTGGTAGCTGGCCTGCAGTGCATTTGCAGGGCCAGAGGGTAGCGTGAAAGAGCACAGCGAGGGAAGGTACCGTTTATCCCACCGCTGCCACCAATGTAATGGATTCCGGTCTGTTACCACGGACATCCACTAATCTCGAGTATTCTACCTCTCTCCAGAGGGGACACTGTGCTAACCGACAGTGACAACTGTGTAGGGCAACCGAATTACCCGGTAAGGCAAGAGCCCATGGCTCAGACAAACAGTACCGAGTAGTGTTTGTTATAATGGCTTTATTCTCTAAGCTGTCCTGAGGGTAATTATCCCACTAGGGTTTAGCAACATAAGAGTATATGCCATGGCAACATTGTAATGAATGCACAGATTAACAGTGGGAGCTCTCCTTTTATAGGAGAGCTAATGAACACAAAACATATAACAGTCAATGCACAGGAAGTAAATGAACCAATTACATTAACTATATAAATAATCAACCAATCACAATGCAATGCAAAATAACAAAGGGAGGTGCCAAGTGGCTAAGGGCGGAGTCTTTTCTCCTAATTGTCCAATGAAGGCTCCTACAGGGTTCCCAGGCTGTACATAGAATTAGGGCCATGAAGTTGGTAATTTAGGGGTAAGCACTTCCTGTTTACGACCTTGACTAAGTTCTTTGACATCTTTGCAGATCCTCCTCTAAGGCGGCCATCTTGTGCCGGCCCAGTACAGCTGTACCGGGTCGGTAGAGGTCACTACCGACCCTGCAGGGGTCAATACCGGCCCTGCTTACTATGCTACCGGCACAGTAGGACTTCCTACCCAACAGCTATTAACCAAATGCTGTGGGCAGAAGTCTAGCGCATTGCTTCGCAAGGTTTCTAGTGTAAACGACCTGTTTACTACTAGTGTGCACTGAAATCTACCACAATATACACGACATTGGTTCACTCAGAAACTGATCAGCACTCAACACAAAAATTCAGAGTGTAGCTCTAGAATAAAAATACAACTGCACATGAGCTATCTGTTGCAAGCAATGACACATGACCACACTTGTCCCAATCAAGCCGTGCTTACACTAAGCGTCTTTCCTATGAAGTTTGCCGATGAGTCTTGTCGCAGAACACTTGTTTAACTTTCCGTGGAGACACAGGGTGGTCGCAGGCTGAGGTGCAACAACTCAGCAGTGTTGGGTTCGAACGTCAAGTTGCAGCGATTTTATAGCCACGCGACACAATTAAATCCATTGTGTTACTCAATATATCGGTTCCAATATTTGATTTATTCAAGCCTGGATGTAAACAGAGATCGTAAGAGTAGTATTAAATAAAATAAATATTTCCGTGTTAATAAACTTTAATTATTATTTACGTTAATGGATAACTTGATGAACTTAATAGTAGTAAGTAACTCATATTCGGAGTTAATTATATTATTTTGGACGCAAACACAAAAATATCAGATTTTCTTAAAATTATTATCAGTTTTTAATAGAAATTGTATTTCTTTTTGCAGCTTAAAACCAACTTTCATATTGTACGTTAATAAAAAGCCTCCGCATGCAAAGAGAACTATTACCAGGTAGAAAACTATTAATAATTAAATCTCAACCCATCAACCCAACTGCATGAGCAGGAACACACCTAAATTATATTAGTAACAATGATCGGGCAACTCCAAAGTTGCTACTCAAAATTGTTTGTGCTGCAACTGTGTAAAGACAAATTACAACTGCGTCTGCAACCATCAGATAAGACGGAAAGGCAGTCGCTCTCGTGTAAACGCAGCTTTACACAAAGTTGATATGGGGACAGGTATATATACATAGTTGATATGGGGACAGGTATATATACATAGTTGATATGGGGACAGGTATATATACATAGTTGATATGGGGACAGGTATATATACATAGTTGATATGGGGACAGGTATATATACATAGTTGATATGGGGACAGGTATATATATATAGTTGATATGGGGACAGGTATATATACATAGTTGATATGGGAACAGGTATATATACATAGTTGATATGGGGACAGGTATATATACATAGTTGATATGGGGACAGGTATATATACATAGTTGATATGGGGACAGGTATATATACATAGTTGATATGGGGACAGGTATATATACATAGTTGATATGGGGACAGGTATATATATATAGTTGATATGGGGACAGGTATATATACATAGTTTATATGTTGACAGGTATGTATACATAGTTGATTTGGGGACAGGTATATATACATAGTTGATATGGGGACAGGTATATATACGAAGTTGATATGGAGACAGGTATATATACATAATTGATATGGGGACAGGTATATATATATAGTTGATATGGGGACAGGTATATATACATAGTTGATATGGGGACAGGTATATATACATAGTTAATATGGGGACAGGTATATATACATAGTTGATATGGGGACAGGTATATATACATAGTTGATATGGGGACAGGTATATATACATAGTTGATATGTGGACAGGTATATATACATAGTTGATATGGGGACAGGTATATATACATAATTGATATGGGGACAGGTATATATACATAGTTGATATGGGGACAGGTATATATACATAGTTGATATGGGAACAGGTATATATACATAGTTGATATGGGGACAGGTATATATACGAAGTTGATATGGGGACAGGTATATATACATAGTTGATATGGGGACAGGTATATATACATATTTGATATGGGGACAGGTATATATACATAGTTGATATGGGGACAGGTATATATACATAGCTGATATGGGGACAGGTATATATACATAGTTGATATGGAGACAGGTATATATACATAGTTGATATGGGGACAGGTATATATACATAGTTGATATGGGGACAGGTATATATACATAGTTGATATGGGGACAGGTATATATACATAGTTGATATGGGGACAGGTATATATACATAGTTGATATGGGGACAGGTATATATACATAGTTGATATGGGAACAGGTATATATACATAGTTGATATGGGGACAGGTATATATACGAAGTTGATATGGGGACAGGTATATATACATAGTTGATATGGGGACAGGTATATATACATAGTTGATATGGGGACAGGTATATATACATAGTTGATATGGGGACAGGTATATATATATAGTTGATATGGGGACAGGTATATATACATAGTTGATATGGGGACAGGTATATATACATAGTTGATATGGGGACAGGTATATACATAGTTGATATGGGGACAGGTATATATACATAGTTGATATGGGGACAGGTATATATACATAGTTGATATGGGGACAGGTATATATACATATTTGATATGGGGACAGGTATATATACATAGTTGATATGGGGACAGGTATATATACATAGCTGATATGGGGACAGGTATATATATACATAGTTGATATGTGGACAGGTATATATACATAGTTGATACGGGGACAGGTATATATACATAGTTGATATGGGGACAGGTATATATACATAGTTGATATGGGGACAGGTATATATACGAAGTTGATATGGGGACAGGTATATATATATAGTTGATATGGGGACAGGTATATATACATAATTGATATGGGGACAGGTATATATACATAGTTGATATGGAGACAGGTATATATACATAGTTGATATGGGGACAGGTATATATATACATAGTTGATATGGGGACAGGTATATATACATAGTTGATATGGGGACAGGTATATATATATAGTTGATATGGGGACAGGTATATATATATAGTTGATATGGGGACAGGCATATATATACATAGTTGATATGGGGACAGGTATATATACATAGTTGATATGGGGACAGGTATATATACATAGTTGATATGGGGACAGGTATATATATAGGTGATATGGGGACAGGTATATATACGAAGTTGATATGGGGACAGGTATATATACATATTTGATATGGGGACAGGTATATATACATAGTTGATATGGGGACAGTTATATATACATAGTTGATATGGGGACAGGTATATATACATAGTTGATATGGGGACAGGTATATATACATAGTTGATATGGGGACAGGTATATATACATAGTTGATATGGGGACAGTTATATATACATAGTTGATATGGGGACAGGTATATATACATAGTTGATATGGGGACAGGTATATATACATAGCTGATATGGGGACAGGTATATATGTACATAGTTGATATGTGGACAGGTATATATACATAGTTGATACGGGGACAGGTATATATACATAGTTGATATGGAGACAGGTATATATACATAGTTGATATGGGGACAGGTATATATACAAAACTGCTGGTAGAGATTAATTATTGCTTTATTGGTGAATAATATCCAGGTGGATGGGCAGGTACCTGCTATCTGCTAACTCAGGTGGGCACAGAAGTAGCAGTATATGTCTATACATTCAGAGTGCAGTACAATATAACATACAGAAAAATAGTTGCACAGTGAGTACACGCCCACAAAGCGTTGCACAGTGAGTACACGCCCACAAAGCGTTGCACAGTGAGCACACGCCCACAAACAGTTGTACAGTGAGTACACGCCCACAAACAGTTGAACAGTGAGTACACGCCCACAAACAGTTGTACAGTGAGTACACGCCCACAAACAGTTGTACAGTGAGTACACGCCCACAAACAGTTGTACAGTGAGCACACGCCCACTAACTGTTGTACAGTGAGTATACGCCCACAAACTGTTGTGCAGTGAGTACACGCCCACAAACAGTTGTACAGTGAGTACACGCCCACAAACAGTTGTACAGCGAGTACACGCCCACAAACAGTTGTACAGTGAGTACACGCCCACAAACAGTTGTACAGTGAGTACACGCCCACAAACAGTTGTACAGTGAGTACACGTCCACAAACAGTTGTACAGTGAGTACATGCCCACAAACAGTTGTACAGTGAGTACACGCCCACAAACAGTTGTACAGTGAGCACATGCCCACAAACTGTTGTACAGTGAGTATACGCCCACAAACAGTTGTACAGTGAGCACACGCCCACAAACTGTTGTACAGTGAGTATACGCCCACAAACTGTTGTGCAGTGAGTACACGCCCACAAACAGTTGTACAGTGAGTACACGCCCACAAACAGTTGTACAGTGAGTACACGCCCACAAACTGTTGTACAGTGAGTACATGCCCACAAACCGTTACACAGCTTCCACTGGTACAATTATAAAATACTACACAGTGATGTGCATGCAGCTTGTACAGCAGTGATGAAAAGCTCTAGACATGTGAAGTGATACCCCATTAAAATATCATCAATTTCTTCCTGCCTTGGCGTTGACCCCGATGTCTATTGAGTTCCCTGTGAGAGTTCATTAACGTTTGTAAATATTTCTCAGCTTTGTGGAGTTTTTCGGTAAGATGTTTGATTCCTCCGGAGTCTCGTCTGGTCACATTAGCCTCTAATCTTTGTTTTATAGAGAGTATCTCTCGTTCCACTCGAGCGACTTCTTCCTCTGTTTGTATCACCTGATATCACATATTGGTAGTAGTATAATAGAAGCAGATCTCATTGCATACCGGTATATATTATACACCGGTATATATTATACACCGGTGTATATTATATACCGGTATACATTATGCATTGGCATACAGTGAAATCGACATAAATCGATCTCATAGAAATCAATAAACCAGATTAGTCAATGTGACGGTGAAAGTACCATATATCAGTCATTGAAAATGGCTTCACATGACTCAACATTGTCATCTCTAATTACGGAGAACAATTTGCAGCTTTTTCATTTTTAAAACCAATTATTGTCACACAGATTCCTTGGAAAGCACTAAATAATGCACGGTGTTTGCATGCAGCGGTTTTCTATTGTATTGAATAGCAGAAATCCTGTGAACTGTAGGTTTCAGGCTATGTTACTGACTGCAACTTTTAAACTTACTTGCGACGATGCCTGAACAAGAAAATTCAACACGACACAATTTTTTATTGACCCAAATGTAGTCAATCTCGAAACAAAGACCCAAGGCAATCCATCAACCAGCGAGAAAGAGCACACAAAGTCATCAAGTAAATGCTATTTAAACATGTTATGTCTGCAGGATAACAAACAATGCAGCTGATATTGGTAAAAGAATAACTATTGTGGTACATTGTTAAATAATTATTGAGATCAATTGATAGGGCATTACACCAATTGATACTAATATCAATAAGCAACAATAGTTAAAGTTGCCATTATTATCAAAATTGACTTGCAATGTGAATCAAGCGAATGAAATGTCTGAAAGTACCCGTATTATTCATAATATTATTATTTACAAATCATTCATTATTATTATATCTATATTTATAGTCTCCCAAGTCTGTTTGGACAATTCAATACTATCCATAACCAAATGTATTTTTCTTGGCCCTCCGACATTGAATTATCCAGGTTTCACTGTGTGTTATATATTGGTATGATGCATATATTGGTTTAACTACACGCTGGTATACATTATATATTTATATATGATACCTATATATATGAAACAGAAAACCAACTGTCTATATATCTATCACTGTGTGTATTTGCCTGTCATTCCACCTTTATGGATGCCTAAACCGCTACACTAAGAGAAATAATAACTGCGGTAAAAATTCTTGATTAGATTAATCTAATGAATGGCGGGGGTTTAAATGCCTCATTTGTTCTCAATCCAGAGACTTTTGTGTTTTGCGTTTTTAATGGGCGTTGCAAGACGCACTTTGTGTGTAGAATTGTTCTCTCGGCAAGCATTGTTAAACTATAGAGAAAACTCAGCCGCAGCAACAAAAACAGAAGCTCTAGAGCTCTATAACAATGTGGTCAATAGATCTCTATAACAATGTGGTCAATAGAGCTCTATAACAATGTGGTCAATAGAGCTCTATAACAATGTGGTCAATAGAGCTCTATAACAATGTGGTCAATAGAGCTCTATAACAATGTGGTCAATAGAGCTCTATAACAATGTGGTCAATAGAGCTCTATAACAATGTGGTCAATAGAGCTCTATAACAATGTGGTCAATAGAGCTCTATAACAATGTAGTCAATAGAGCTCTATAACAATGTAGTCAATAGAGCTCTATAACAATGTGGTCAATAGAGCTCTATAACAATGTGGTCAATAGAGGTCTATAACAATGTGGTCAATAGATCTCTATAACAATGTGGTCAGTAGAGCTCTATAACAATGTAGTCAATAGAGCTCTATAACAATGTAGTCAATAGAGCTCTATAACAATGTGGTCAGCAGAAGAGGCTATCTGCAAATGGCAGTTCCATTATGGTATTATATGGTGCATTCCAACAAATCGTTGTACAGTATTTATAAGGCTTTTAGTTAAAACTTAGCTTCTGAAAAATTGAATTATTATTATCCAGCGCTTTTGAATATTTTTCTTAGAAAGATAGCCAATATTTCAGGTTTAATTATTATCGCTGTAAAAAAAACTTCCAATTTTTTTCATCTCATGATACTATAAAACTATACTAATATTATTGTTTAATTAAATTTTCACTTGAAAATTATTATTTTATGAAAATCTTCCATTAATTCTTTTTGATTTTGAACACAAACACTGTCACATGAATGTCTCGTGAATGTCACATAATACTATCAAAGATGAAAAAATTGCTAACTTGAAAAAAACAGCTCCAAAAGACTTGAAATTTGTTGCAATCACAAAAGTCTCTGCACAATGCCAATGTTTAGGAGCCCTACTTCTATACAAACAATCCAAAGTTTTTCAAAACTCACTTTATAGCTCTACATAACCTGTTGCGTCTTCGGGAAAAAATTGGTTCTTGGTGAGCGCCGACTGTGTCTATAGGAATCGCCTATTAGTCAGAGGGCAAACCCAAACCCCAGATAATCTTTTTGAACACATTTCAACCTCAAAAAGTTAAATTTAAATCAAATCCTCTCAAATTAGACATCCTAAGCCCTTTAAATTGTCAAAACGAAACTAATTTAAAAGACGATTGTACTTTGATTCGGGTCTTTCGTACCAAACTACATGTGAGTATATGTGAGTTAAGGAACTATACTGAAGTGCACAATAAATTGAGATGTTCATTGGCTGATTTAACTCTGTTATAAGTTGCGCTTCCAAAGCAAGACAAAAACATTATTTTAACGAGCTGTAAATGTTTTTTCCCATCATTTTCTCATTCCTTATTACGATGAATTATTAACAGATTTTACTTTTGCCACTCGATAAAAAGACAATGATTACCTACTACTTGGGATAATTAGGAATTTTGACATTCAAAGTTATTGAGCAAATAATAATAGTAATAATACGTGACAATGACATATATAATTGTTATTATTATAATAATTACTGTATATTATTATCATCATCATAGTTGTTGTTCTTTCTTTGATGAAATACCTCATTTTGACAAAAAATAATAATCACTTCTCCATCTATTTCAATCCAAAATAATTATTGGATTTATTAATTATTTTCTTTATTAAATTCAATATTGTTATCTATTTTTTGAGTTAATCTCATTATTATCATCAATTTTTTCACTATTAATTCTTAATATTTATTACTATTACTACTTATTAACAGCTAACATAATTCAGCTACAGCAATTCAAGAGTATATTCCCATTTGACACCTGAATTATCAAACTATGATCGTCTCCACCTACGTAAATATTTATGCAACAACTTTTAAATCTACAAATATCTCTAGTTTTGAGAACAAGTGGAAAATTCAAATCTCCGCCACACATCGGATTAATCCAATAAAATCTTTTTACAGCAGGTTTTATTTCTGCCAGTGAAGAGGTTAGTGTCCATTCACCTGTACTGACCATTCACCTGTACTGACCATTCACCTGTACTGTCCATTCACCTGTACTGTCCATTCACCTGTACTGACCATTCACCTGTACTGTCCATTCACCTGTACTGTCCATTCACCTGTACTGACCATTCACCTGTACTGTCCATTCACCTGTACTGTCCATTCACCTGTACTGTCCATTCACCTGTACTGTCCATTCACCTGTACTGTCCATTCACCTGTACTGTCCATTCACCTGTACTGTCCATTCACCTGTACTGTCCATTCACCTGTACTGTCCATTCACCTGTACTGTCCATTCACCTGTACTGTCCATTCACCTGTACTGTCCATTCACCTGTACTGTCCATTCACCTGTACTGTCCATTCACCTGTACTGACCATTCACCTGTACTGTCCATTCACCTGTACTGTCCATTCACCTGTACTGACCATTCACCTGTACTGTCCATTCACCTGTACTGTCCATTCACCTGTACTGTCCATTCACCTGTACTGTCCATTCACCTGTACTGTCCATTCACCTGTACTGTCCATTCACCTGTACTGTCCATTCACCTGTACTGTCCATTCACCTGTACTGACCATTCACCTGTACTGTCCATTCACCTGTACTGTCCATTCACCTGTACTGACCATTCACCTGTACTGTCCATTCACCTGTACTGTCCATTCACCTGTACTGTCCATTCACCTGTACTGTCCATTCACCTGTACTGTCCATTCACCTGTACTGACCATTCACCTGTACTGTCCATTCACCTGTACTGTCCATTCACCTGTACTGTCCATTCACCTGTAATGTCCATTCACCTGTACTGTCCATTCACCTGTACTGTCCATTCACCTGTACTGTCCATTCACCTGTACTGACCATTCACCTGTACTGTCCATTCACCTGTACTGTCCATTCACCTGTACTGTCCATTCACCTGTACTGACCATTCACCTGTACTGTCCATTCACCTGTACTGTCCATTCACCTGTACTGTCCATTCACCTGCACTGACCATTCACCTGCACTGTCCATTCACCTGTACTGTCCATTCACCTGTACTGACCATTCACCTGTACTGTCCATTCACCTGTACTGTCCATTCACCTGTACTGTCCATTCACCTGTACTGTCCATTCACCTGTACTGACCATTCACCTGTACTGTCCATTCACCTGTACTGTCCATTCACCTGTACTGTCCATTCACCTGTACTGTCCATTCACCTGTACTGTTCATTCACCTGTACTGTCCATTCACCTGTACTGACCATTCACCTGTACTGTCCATTCACCTGTACTGTCCATTCACCTGCACTGTCCATTCACCTGTACTGTCCATTCACCTGTACTGTCCATTCACCTGCACTGTCCATTCACCTGTACTGTCCATTCACCTGTACTGACACACACGCACACATACACTTACATACATTTTTTACATTTCTGTACATAGAATCAACTCACCTGAATGTTTAAACTTTTATCAGACTTTTTATTGAGCTGATGTTTAGATATAACACTAGGAGGTTCTACCTTTTTGTCTTTAGTTGCTTTACCCCTGTAGGCAGTGAGGTCAACTGTAAATACACCAGGGTAGGTACAAACAATAGAATAAGTACATTTATTACTGTAATCACGTGTAATACAGTAAGTATATATAATACAGTAAGTACATATAATACAGTAAGTATATATAATACAATAAGTATATATAACACAGTAAGTACATATAATACAGTAAGTATATATGATACAGTAAGTAAATATAATACAGTAAGTAAATGGAATACAGTAAGTATATATAACAGTGTAAGTCTATTCAACATGCTTAGTAAATAATGTACGTACTTTTCCTGCCGTGCACCAAAGATTTATTTAAATATTCAAACATGTTCGCTTCCTTTTTGGGTCGAGTAGAAGGTGTCAACGTCTGCTTCTTTTTCTTTTTCATCACATCAAACATGTCCGCATTTCCTGTCCGTCGTTTCAACTCCATAATTTTGTCTAGGGATTTGCCTGCATGAAATGCATAAAAATTAAAATTATAGACATATAACAAATACAATATACATATATAACCCATACACAAACATATACTAGATACATATATAACCCATACACAAGCATATACAATATACATATATAACCCATACACAAACATATACAATATACATATATAACCCATACACAAACATATACTATATACATATATAACCCATACACAAACATATACTACTTACATATATACATATATAACCCACATACAAACATATACAATATAAATACATATAATGTTTATACACAATTAGGCACCAAAGCCAATCCATAGACATATCCAATAGAAATATCCAATAGACACACAATAGACCTTTATAAGTCTCACTAAGAGCTTCCACATACCAGGAGGAAGTTTAAGGATAGGCACTGGCTCCACTCTACCCTGTGAGACTTTACCCAGACCTTCACCAGCTCGGTATCCCATCGCCGCCATCAACTTAGAGCCAATGCCCTGTAAGTATATAATATTGTACAATACCCTGTAAGTATATAATATTGTACAGTACCCTGTAAGTATATAATATTGTACAATACCCTGTAAGTATATAATATTGTACAGTACCATGTAAGTATATAATATTGTACAGTACCCTGTAAGTATATAATATTGTACAATACCCTGTAAGTATATAATATTGTACAATACCCTGTAAGTATATAATATTGTACAATACCCTGTAAGTATATAATATTGTACAGTACCCTGTAAGTATATAATATTGTACAGTACCCTGTAAGTATATAATATTGTACAGTACCCTGTAAGTATATAGTATTGTACAATACCCTGTAAGTATATAATATTGTACAATACCCTGTAAGTATATAATATTGTACAGTACCCTGTAAGTATACAACAGCACACAACAGTGAGAAGTACAACCAACCCTGGTGTGAGTTTCCCACTCAGCCAGCTGCTCTGCTTCGTCAGGTTTCCACAGGTAGGAGGGCACTTCTTCAGGTGCCTCGCTGGTCTTTTCCTCTTCTTCCTCTTCTTCACTCTCACTGCAGCTGCTGTCCTCATCTACAAAACCCAAACAACTCCCACAATGCACAATATTACAGAACAAGACGAAACACAACCTAATACACAGTCATGTAAGGGGTTGTGTACTCTTGCCATTCCCACAGGGCCGTGTAAGGGGTTGTGTACTCTTGCCATTCCCACAGGGCCGTGTAAGGGGTTGTGTACTCTTGCCATTCCCACAGGGCTATGTAAGGGGTTGTGTACTCTTGCCATTCCCTCAGGGCCATGTAAGGGGTTGTGTACTCTTGCCATTCCCACAGGGCCGTGTAAGGGTTTGTGTACTCCCGCCATTCCCTCAGGGACATGTAAGGGGTTGTGTACTCTTGCCAGGTGCTTTGGATGTCTGGAAGTGAGGAGCTCTGCAACATCTAGGAGCACTTTAGCCCCAAATAAGTGCACCCCCCCTCCCGGTACACACAAAGTAAACCATGTAAGGAATACTTATCGTATACAACTATGATGAGAAGCTCGGCCAAGTTTCAGATGAGAAGGTAAACCTGAGAGTGTTCTATTGCACGATTGATGATAAGATATCAAGGCATATAGCAGAGGAGAATAGCGTGAGAACGGACACCAGGTCATCAAACGTCAACCTCCAGATTACAGTCAATGGGAAACATACAAAGGGATGAGGACGAATAAGCGATTGGAGATGTTGGTTTACTTTACTATCACAACATTAGCTGGTAAAATAACAAAGTAGCTACATGAAAGAGACGTATACTTGGAATTTAATGCAGTAAACAACTACATGGTTTTGCAGGATGCGTTGTGGTGAATGCTTGTGGAAACGGCTGGGTGCCTGGGCCACGTGGCTCAAACTCCTGCTACAGATATGTGACAACCGATAAAGCAACATGGCGTGTGGCACAAGGAATGTGTATGGATATGAAGGGCTACCTAGCCACCCTTGAGACAGAAGAAGAGATAATTTGGATAAGAGGCTACAGAAGTTACCATCGAGAACTGAGTGAGGCATTGTGGGTAGGAGGGCTTAGGAGAGAGAACTGAGTGAGGCATTGTGGGTAGGAGGGTTTAGGAGAGAGAACTGAGTGAGGCATTGTGGGTAGGAGGGTTTAGGAGAGAGAACTGAGTGAGGCATTGTGGGTAGGAGGGTTTAGGAGAGAGAACTGAGTGAGGCATTGTGGGTAGGAGGGTTTGGGAGAGAGAACTGAGTGAGGCATTGTGGGTAGGAGGGTTTAGGAGAGAGAACTGAGTGAGGCATTGTGGGTAGGAGGGTTTGGGAGAGAGAACTGAGTGAGGCATTGTGGGTAGGAGGGTTTAGGAGACAGAACTGAGTGAGGCATTGTGGGTAGGAGGGTTTAGGAGAGAGAACTGAGTGAGGCAATGTGGGTAGGAGGGTTTGGGAGAGAGAACTGAGTGAGGCATTGTGGGTAGGAGGGTTTAGGAGAGAGAACTGAGTGAGGCATTGTGGGTAGGAGGGTTTAGGAGAGAGAACTGAGTGAGGCAATGTGGGTAGGAGGGTTTGGGAGAGAGAACTGAGTGAGGCATTGTGGGTAGGAGGGTTTAGGAGAGAGAACTGAGTGAGGCATTGTGGGTAGGAGGGTTTAGGAGAGAGAACTGAGTGAGGCATTGTGGGTAGGAGGGTTTGGGAGAGAGAACTGAGTGAGGCATTGTGGGTAGGAGGGTTTAGGAGACAGAACTGAGTGAGGCATTGTGGGTAGGAGGGTTTAGGAGAGAGAACTGAGTGAGGCAATGTGGGTAGGAGGGTTTAGGAGAGAGAACAAATGGTATTGGAAGGGGGTACTGACAGACACTCCGATGCACCATTCAGACTGGGCAGTTGGTGAGCCAAACAGCCCAGGAATTCAGGATTGTCTGAAACTGCATGGAGATGAAGTGATACAATATGAGAAACGTTATAAGTTTGATGATGACGAATGCAGCGACAAGTTTGCTTACATTTGTGAAAAAGACAGATATCGACATCTTTAAAAAAACATGAAGAAACAATTTGATGAAAATTTGCTTTTCGTGAAACTACACCGTATGGTGTGCAAAACTGTATTATTTATTTAACACAATCCAGATATAATATTCTATTCAAATGATACAGAGAAGTATGCAACCATTGCTTGAATGCATTCCATTAGGCTATTCAAACAATTCGTGTATGTAATGACAGCCAAATATTGTTGTTATAGCCATAGATCTCTAGTCTACGGTTTTAGCTGGCTTGTGGGATTTTGTGACACTCAACTATCAAACAAGCACCACAAAATATCACGAGCCGACTAGGCCCCAGACTAATAGCTCTCCAACGAGCCGACTAGGTCCCAGACTAATAGCTCTCCAACAAGCCGACTAGGTCCCAGACTAATAGCTCTCCAACAAGCCGACTAGGCCCCAGACTAATAGCTCTCCAACGAGCCGACTAGGTCCCAGACTAATAGCTCTCCAACAAACCGACTAGGCCCCAGACTAATAGCTCTCCAACAAGCCGACTAGGCCCCAGACTAATAGCTCTCCAACAAGCCGGCTAGGCCCCAGACTAATAGCTCTCCAACAAGCCAGCTAGGCCCCAGACTATTAGCTCTCCAACAAGCCGACTAGGCCCCAGACTAATAGCTCTCCAACAAGCCAGCTAGGCCCCAGACTAATAGCTCTCCAACGAGCCGACTAGGTCCCAGACTAATAGCTCTCCAACAAACCGACTAGGTCCCAGACTAATAGCTCTCCAACAAGCCGACTAGGTCCCAGACTAATAGCTCTCCAACAAGCCGACTAGGTCCCAGACTAATAGCTCTCCAACAAGCCGGCTAGGCCCCAGACTAATAGCTCTCCAACGAGCCGACTAGGCCCCAGACTAATAGCTCTCCAATTACAAAAGTGAGAAAAGAGCGCCGAGACTCAGAGCGGATTTGAATGTTTATGAGTTTGAACCCAATTGATGAGAAATAGAAATATTGAGGCCCGCACCGAGTCAGGGGGTCTGGCCCGGTCTAGCCAGCTGCCATTGCTGCAGTCATGCCTGAAGGCATCCTCCACAGTTACAAAGTAAGAGCCTGGTAGCCCGATACACCAGGCAGCAACCGGTAACTCACATTGTCATGTGATTCAGCAACGGCCACTTTAGGTAGTAGACAACTTTGTTTGGGTGCAGGAGTGACATAACTGAGATACAGGAGTGACATAACTGAGATACATGAGTGACATAACTGAGATACAGGAGTGACATAACTGAGATACAGGAGTGACATAACTGAGATGCAGGAGTGACATAACTGAGATACACGAGTGACATAACTGAGACACAGGAGTGACATAACTGAGACACAGGAGTGACATAACTGAGACACAGGAGTGACATAACTGAGATACAGGAGTGACATAACTGAGATGCAGGAGTGACATAACTGAGATACAAGTAAAACTGAAGGGAGTAGAAGCCTTTTGAGCAGCTATTAGGAAACTGTACGTTAAATGATGAGGTAAAGTTGAGGAGGCAGATGAAAATGTTTTTGTAAATTGTATTACCGGTTTCGTAAAATATCAGTAGAAATTGTTTCTGCATAATGTGGATTTTATCGACATAAACTTTCCCAGTACTACATGTGGTGCAACATGTGGTATTACATGTGGCGCTACATGTGGTACGACATGTAATACTACATGAGGTGCTACATGTAGAGTTACATGTGGTGCTACATGTAGCATTACATGTGGTGTTACATGTGTTGCTACATGTAGAGTTATATGTGGTGCTACATGTAGAGTTACTACATGTATGTGGTATTACATGTGGTGTTACATGTAGTACTACATGTAGAGTTATATGTGGAGCTATAAGCAGAACACACACTGATATAGGGTCACTCAGCTAATTAATCATGTGTTGAGAGCAAACACCTGGCTCAGGTTCTATTTAATAACAGTCAAGTCCGCTGCCATTTCATTTCAAGATGGAGTCACAGAAGATGCTTTGCTTTGTTGGGATTTTGCTATCAGGTAATTATCTACTAATGGATTGATCTACACGCAGTCAGGTGTTATATAGTCAGCTGAAAGTAGAAATTATTTTTGACATAATAACAGATTTATTTAAACTTTGCATGGACAGGAAAACTTTTCAGAAGGAAACTGCAATCAATATGTGGGGCAAAGTGGTGATGCTCCTATAACCATTAGTAGAAACTGCCAATGGCGCTCCCTGCTCCTTTATATAAATCAAGGTGACGCCGCTCAAAGACACTGAACGATTCTCCGTCAGGCCAATCTAACCTAACGCCATCTAATTGAGCACTATGGTATGTTGTAGGTCTCTCATTGGTAACCTCTTGTGGCACTGGTTGGGTCTATGGTCCATACAGCTCTCCATCTTGCTACCAGTTCATCACTTCCAACAAGGTGACTTGGCAACAGGCAGTGGGACTGTGCAAAAGCGCCGGAGGCTATCTAGCAAATCTGGAAACCCTGGAAGAAATCATTTGGATCCGGGGATACAGAAGTTACGATCCAAACCTGCATGGCGATGTGTGGGTGGGGGGTTATAAGAAAGACCAAAAGTGGTACTGGAAGGGAAAGACAACTGACAGATTGATGGAAGTGACAGACTGGGCTGAAGGCGAACCAAACAATGACAGCGGTATCCAAAACTGTACGCAGCTGTATGGCGAAGGATTCAAAAAGACAATGCGATTCAGGTTTGATGATGTTAGATGCGATGTTCAATTGGGCTACATTTGTGAGAAGCCCAGAGAGCAATAGTTTCTGTATTCTCAGCCGTGTCTACTTAGATAAATACACAGGTAGCTAATGACCACCTCCACCAGCAGTTTTTTTGGTTTCAGTAACCAGCCTTTTAATATCTAGCACTCATCCTAGCATACAACTGTGCTTAGCTGACGTTTGGCAAGTTGAAGCAATTGCCATGGAGATACTCTTCTTCATGTGGTAAAATCACTTGAGGTGTCACTAAGGAATGTGTAACATGAGGAGGTTTTTGATGGGGGGGGGGGGGGGGGGAGGGTGCATGGAGACAACTAAAACCATATTCTATGGAGACAACTAAAACCATATTCTATGGAGACAACTAAAACCATATTCTATGGAGACAACTAAAAAGAAAATAGTTACAACTTGGAGTGAGGGTCAGGGTGTCCACATCATGTGAGACAAGCGTATACTTTATCTATGTGTTATTGGGAGTTGTACCTACCTTTGCAACTGCCTGTGTCTGTCAATGCACCTGTCTGACCATTTTATAGTAGCTACTTCATAAATACAATAAGCAAAGATGACTAGCCACGCCCATGTACCGATGGCCAAAGATGATTAGCCACGCCCATGTACCGATGGCCCAAATACTACGATACAATAATAAATACCTGAATGCTCAGGACAGGCAATGACATCTGACTTCTCCACTGCATGAGTTGCCTCCCCATAGTCATTAAACATCACTTGCAAGAACTTGTCACCATGCGTGTCCACTACAGCAGCCTTGTACCAAAGGTCATCTTCTGAGAACTTGGCTAGGCAGAGGTCACCAACAGCAAGCTCTCTGCAGAAACCAATGGATGGCAGATAGTGATGACTTACTACAGGCTAGGTAAATATGTGTAGCAGGGGCAGACAACTGGATACTCCCGGGCAGGTAGTGATGGGCAGGTTTTGTCAGTAAATAGGGTAACAGATAACATACTTGATATAACTTGGTAAAACAGATTTCAGTATTTTAGTCGAAAGGTTTGTAAAATAATAATAGAGGATGATCAATTGTAAACTAGCAGAGTTTGTATGCTTTTTTTTATTTTATTTATGGTTGAATGTTGGTAGCATAGGAAATATTTGTGCCCACAGAGCAGTAGCACTGCAGCTAGTCGAGGCGCCAATAATAACTGATAAGTAACAAGATAAATTTATTTACTCAATTCTCAATGAGTAAGATATAACAAAAACATTAGTAAAATAATTATTTTAAATAATAATTGTAGTAGGAGGAATTAGTAGCAAAAAATCAAATAATTTTGAATCATTGATTTATGATCTTATCGTCAAATCGTTGGTGAACAAAATATTATTAGAAATGATTATATTGTAACAGGTGTAGAAACATTAGAGCGTGAGCTCTCCATTCTTCTTATTATCACTTCAGATGTCTCATAACAGTTCAGAGATGGCACAAGATGGCACTGTGCATACAAACAATGAGAGAAAGTGCGACTCTAAAAAGATGGTCTTTTGGTATTAGGTTTTGATTGTAATTGTTATGCATGTCAGAGAATGAAATGCAGAGGTAGGTGGTTTGAGAAAACAGAATGCAGCGACAGCACTTTCATTACTACGTGTCATATGAGCTTCATTCATACCTTCTGTCACAATACCATACCATGTCACAATACCATACCATGTCACAATACCATACCATGTCACAATACCATACCATGTCACAATACCATACCATGTCACAATACCATACCATGTCACAATACCATACCAAAGGGGTAATGCAACCAAAGAAGTTATTAAAGTTGTTCAAATGCAACAGGGAATGCATTACACTGCATATTAATAAACTATTATCAATTTTGCAACAAACATAAATTATATAGTGACAGTTCATTATTATAATCGTTATTGTTGTTCATACTATTAAAGATAAGAAAATTGAATAATGTTTAGTTTTTATTACATAACATTTCAAGTTATCTCGTTAAATTTTGTACAGACTTTGTAATTATTATTTCAAAGGAGTAACTAATAATAATTATAAACAAATGAGATTATTTTCCCTTTGTTTATTATTATAAATAAAGTGTAATGCGTTTATTTGTGACCATAATGTCGATATATTTCATTGCAGTAGCTGTGTGTAAAATCGCATGTTTGTGTCGCTAGGCATAATGTTAGGTTTATTCCTATCTACAATATTAATAATGCCTGTAAAAGTCTTGATTATGTAAAATGTATATTAAATTGACAACATCGGAAAGAAATTATCGGCCCCGAAAGTGTACCGAAACTCATACATACCTACGTTACCGAGAACCAAAAAATAGAAAAAAATCTGTCCTATCGTCGTTAAAACATTTCCTGCTCAGCACTAGCTGTAGGTAGGGCCAGAGAATGACTTTCAATGTAAGCTATACAACTCAACAGACACAATGATACAGCTATACAACTCAATAGACACAATGATAGAGCTGTACAACTCAATAGACACAATGATACAGCTGCACAACTCAATAGACACAATGATAGAGCTATACAACTCAATAGACACAATGATACAGCTATACAACTCAATAAACACAATGATAGAGCTAGACAACTCAATAAACACATTGATAGAGCTATACAACTCAATAGACACAATGATACAGCTATACAACTCAATAGACACAATGATACAGCTATACAACTCAATAGACACAATGATAGAGCTATACAACTCAATAGACACAATGATACAGCTATACAACTCAATAAACACAATGATAGAGCTATACAACTCAATAAACACATTGATAGAGCTATACAACTCAATAGACACAATGATAGAGCTATACAACTCAATAGACACGGATGTATGTACCTGTGATCTGCAGGCTGGTACTCCCTAAGCTCGTCTATGTGGATGAGATGTCCGTGAGAGAACATACAAGTGGACTCTGTGTACTTACACGCACCTCGCAGGTAGTATGAACACATCTTCATAGACGTGTGAGTAGGATAGCGGTACATAACTCTCACCTGTGTGCCAATAATGATGATACTTACACATCTATACATAACATATATCAACGCAAGGCAATGCGATTCATTTGCTACATCTGCATGTAAAGCCAACAAAAATAAACTATAAGAGAAAGACGTGTCTAATATTCGGAGCAGACAAAATCAGAAACAAGTAGACACAAGTAGACACAAGTAGACACAAGTAGACACAAGTAGACACAAGTAGACACAAGTATACACAAGTAGACACAAGTAGACACAAGTAGATACAAGTAGATACAAGTAGACACAAGTAGACACAAGTAGATACAAGTAGACACAAGTAGATACAAGTAGATACAAGTAGACACAAGTAGATACAAGTAGATACAAGTAGATACAAGTAGATACAATTAGACACAAGTAGATACAAGTAGACACAAGTAGACACAAGTAGATACAAGTAGACACAAGTAGACACAAGTAGATACAAGTAGATACAAGTAGATACAAGTAGACACAAGTAGACACAAGTAGATACAAGTAGACACAAGTAGATACAAGTAGATACAAGTAGATACAAGTAGATACAAGTAGGCACAAGTAGATACAAGTAGATACAAGTAGATACAAGTAGACACAAGTAGATACAAGTAGATACAAGTAGATACAAGTAGACACAAGTAGATACAAGTAGATACAAGTAGATACAAGTAGACACAAGTAGACACAAGTAGACACAAGTAGACACAAGTAGACACAAGTAGATACAAGTAGACACAAGTAGATACAAGTAGATACAAGTAGACACAAGTAGACAAAAGTAGACACAAGTAGATACAAGTAGATACAAGTAGACACAAGTACATACAAGTAGACACAAGCAGACACAAGCAGACACAAGTAGACACAAGTAGACACAAGTAGACACAAGTAGACACAAGTAGATACAAGTAGACACAAGTAGACACAAGTAGACACAAGTAGACACAAGTAGATACAAGTAGATACAAGTAAACAAACAACAAGTAGAATACAATAAGTCAGGTGCTGAATACCTGCTCATTGTCTGTATCTAGTCCAATAATTGCAGCATCATGATACTGGTATCCACCCCAGCTATGGGAGTAAGGGGCCCTCACGCATGTACCTATATGCAACAATATTGTGGATGGAAGTTGTACTGTCATATCTCTTGAATACACTGAGCAAGTTTAGAACACAAAGGGGAAAACCAGCCATATGAGGGCCGGAGATCGTTATAACAATCGCCATTTAACTCATGCATTTGGGGGTGGAGAGGAGGGGAAAGGGGTGGAGAAGAGGGGAGAGGAGTGGAGAGTGGAAAGAAGGAGTGGACAGGAGCAGAGAGAGGAGGGTAGAGAGAGGGGGTAGAGAGAAGGGGTAGAGAGTGGAGAGAGGGAGGTGGGAAAGGAAGTAGGAAAGGAGGGGGGGAGAGAGAGAGAGGGGGTAGAGAGGGGCTAGATAGGGGGTAGAGAGAGAGTAGGAGTGGAGGGAAGCGGGGAGAAGGGGGTGGAGAAGAGGGGGGAATAGAGGGGGGGGGAGGGAGTAGAGGGGCGGGGGGAGTAGAGAGTGAAGAGAGGGGGTGGAGAAAAGAGGAGGGGGTAGATAGGGGTAAAGAGGGGGTAGAGTGGAGGTAAAGAGAGAGTAGGAGTGGAGGGAAGCGGGGAGAAGGGGTGGAGAAGAGGGGAGGGAGTAGAGGGGGGAGGGAGTAGAGGGGGGCGGGAATAGAGAGTGAAGAGAGGGGGTGGAGAAAAGAGGAGGGGATGGAGAGGGGGTGGAGAGGAAGTAGAGAGAGAGAGTAGAAGTGGAGGGGAGCGGGGAGAAGGGGGTGGAGAAGAGAGGAGAGATTAGAGGGGGGGGGGGGGTGAAAAGAGAGTAGAGGGGGGGGGAGTAGAGAGTGAAGAGAGGGGGTGGAGAAAAGAGGAGGGGGTAGAGAGGGGGTAGAGTAGAGGTATAGGGTGGTGAGGAGGGAAAAAATGGGGGAAGGGGGAGCGAAAGGGGGAGGGCGGTGAGGGGGCGGGGGTGAGGGGGATAGAGAAGGAAAAAAACCATTGTGAAGCACTCACCAATGATGTCATTCAGGTCAGATACAACATCATTATCAGTTGCAGATTCCTCGTCATCACCAGAGCTGCTACTGGTTAATTGATCATTGGCTGCGTTGCTATTGGTCAATGCGTAATCAGAGCTACCCTCATTCACAGCAGCATCCCCACTCAATGCAGCCTGCATACACAATGAACAGTACATACCATTGCACAGTTGGTTATACAGCTAGTATTACAGTTAGCAATATCAGTTAGTGGCACCAGTTGGCTGTTCAGCTCACCAGTGAAATGTCACCATAGACCAACAAACACACAAATATAGACACAGAGATTACAGCATCCAAACTTGTTATTCTAATCTGACCCATACACTACTGATGGCTTGTTATTCTAATCTGACCCATACACTACTGATGGCTTGTTATTCTAATCTGACCCATACACTACTGATGGCTTGTTATTCTAATCTGACCCATACACTACTGATGGCTTGTTATGTGGGCAGAGAGAAGACAACCAGAGAGAGATTCTGACAAGTAAACAAAACAATGAGGACAGGAAATGGTCAAGCAATAAGTTTAATCACTCAGGGGCAATGATTGGACAGATAGATGTTTGATAGATAGAAGATTGATGGGCAGATATACTGATAGTTTGACAGATGGATAGAGAAAATATAGACGGACAGACAGACAGATGGAAGGATAGACAAACAGATAAATAAACAGATAAATAACTGGATAGATAGATATATAGGTAGGTAGGCAGATAGAAAGATGGATGGATGGATAGGTAAGCAGATAGATAGACATATGGATAGATGTATAGATATATATATAGATAGATGGATGGATAGATAGATGGATGGGTAGATAGATAGATAGGTAGGTAGATAGGTGGGTAGATAGGTGGATGGGTAGGTAGATAGATGGATAGATAGATATATAGACATATAGATAGATAGGTAGATATATAGACATATAGATAGATATATAGATAGATATATAGATAGGTAGGTAGATATATAGATAGATAGATAGGTAGGTATATAGATAGATAGATAGATAGGTAGGTAGATAGATAGATAGATGGATAGATAGGTAGATATATATATATAGATAGATAGGTAGATAGGTAGATAGGTAGATATATAGATAGATATATAGATAGATGGATAGATAGATATATGGATAGATGTATAGATATATATAGGTAGATTGATGGATAGGTAGATATATAGATAGGTAGGTTGGTAGGTAGATAGATAGGTAGATATATAGATAGATAGATATGTACATGTATATGGATAGATGGATAGATAGATATATGGATAGATGTATAGATATATATATATAGGTAGATGGATGGATAGATGGATAGGTAGGTAGATAGGTGGATAGGTGGATGGGTAGGTAGATAGATGGATAGATAGATAGAGATACAGACACACAGACAGACACACAGACAGACACACACACAGACAGACAGATATACACACAGACAGACAGACAGACAGAGGTACAGACAGATAAAGAGACATGGCCTTTCTGTACTAGTGAATTTTTTGTTGGACTAAAACACCAAGGGGTGCTCAACATGGCTGCCAGAAAGTGTTTCTGGACTAGTGACTTTGTTAACCAAATGATATAGTTGTATTAATGACATTTACCTGAGCCGTTGCATATAATGATATGGCCGACAACTTAGCGTAAATGTTTCATTTGCTGCTACATACCATGATTTTATATAAAGCCAATTTTGTTCGTGGTCCAGAGATACTACGTCCACAAGACAGGCAGACAAAAATAAAGATAAATAGACCGGATAGAATGTAGAAGTAGCAGACGCTAAATTATCTATTTCTCAAAGACCGTGTACAATCAGCTGTTTGACACTTTAAATTAAATATAGAGAAAACAATCCGCACAACAACAGAGCTTCACCTGAAAGGCAGCGTACTCGGCATCTTCATCTTGACTTGAAGCAGCGTGTGGAGATGATTCCAGCTGCTGCAGTGCCTTAGCCTTGCTTAGAGCTACGAGACTTTCTACAGAAAGTCTGAGTTTTAGTGGTAGACATAACATTGTATGTGTACGAGACTCACTGATAGGTACAGTATTGTATGTGTACGAGACTCACTGATAGGTACAGTATTGTATGTGTACGAGACTCACTGATAGGTACAGTATTGTATGTGTACGAGACTCACTGATAAGTACAGTATTGTATGTGTACGAGACTCACTGATAGGTACAGTATTGTATGTGTACGAGACTCACTGATAGGTATAGTATTATATGTGTACGAGACTCACTGATAGGTATAGTATTATATGTGTACAACACTCACTGATAGGTATAGTATTACATATGTACAACACTCACTGATAGGTATAGTATTATATCTGTACAACACTCACTGATAGGTATAGTATTATATGTGTACAACACTCACTGATAGGTACAGTATTGTATGTGTACGAGACTCACTGATAGGTATAGTATTATATGTGTACGAGACTCACTGATAGGTATAGTATTATATCTGTACAACACTCACTGATAGGTATAGTATTATATGTGTACAACACTCACTGATAGGTATAGTATTATATCTGTACAACACTCACTGATAGGTATAGTATTATATGTGTACAACACTCACTGATAGGTATAGTATTATATCTGTACAACACTCACTGATAGGTATAGTATTATATCTGTACAACACTCACTGATAGGTATAGTATTATATGTGTACAACACTCACTGATAGGTATAGTATTATATCTGTACAACACTCACTGATAGGTATAGTATTATATCTGTACAACACTCACTGATAGGTATAGTATTATATGTGTACAGCACTCACTGATAGGTATAGTATTATATGTATACAACACTCACTGATAGGTATAGTATTATATGTGTACAACACTCACTGATAGGTATAGTATTACATATGTACAACACTCACTGATAGGTATAGTATTACATATGTACAACACTCACTGATAGGTATAGTATTATATGTGTACGAGACTCACTGATAGGTATAGTATTATATGTATAAACACTCACTTATAGGTATAGTATTACATATGTACAACACTCACTGATAGGTATAGTATTACATATGTACAGCACTCACTGATAGGTATAGTATTGTATATGTACAACACTCACTGATAGGTATAGTATTATATGTATACAACACTCACTGATAGGTATAGTATTATATCTGTACAACACTCACTGATAGGTATAGTATTATATCAGTACAACACTCACTGATAGGTATAGTATTACATATGTACAGCACTCACTGATAGGTATAGTATTACATATGTACAACACTCACTGATAGGTACAGTATTACATATGTACAACACTAACCACTAGTCAGCTCGATAACCTCCAACAAATTCCTGCGTAACTCTTGCAGCTCCTCATTATCTGAGCCGCTGGCTTGCAAGGCTTGATCGACTTGTTTCACCTGGAGTCACACACAGACGCTGGAGTTACATTCATGATTATTATTTCAATGCTAACACATATCTACTCATTATCAAGCGCTGACAACCCCATGTAGTATATACTAAAGTGCAACTAGCTACCAGCAGGTAGATCTACTGTATGTTTTGAGAGTAAGTCAGCACAACGCAACTCCTTCTTTCGTGAAAATAATCTTGACAAAATACAAGGTCCTCATCATCATATTAACAAATAAAAAAAAATCAACGGCGCTGTAATAATAATTGTTGACTTAAATCAGAGTTTGACAACTTACTATTATTTACTTACAAGGTTCCTTTGGCTATGAAAAGCCACGTATACGCTGATCGGTGTAAAAAAGCCATCTCCTGTTAGTAGTTAATTTTAGACCACATGATTTGGAATGTAAAAACTTTGGTGACAACACGCACTTGTAAAAACAATATCTTTCTCATATTCGTATCGTTTTGATATAAACTGCTCATCACTCCCCGCAACAATACTATGACGTAGCAAGCCGCCAAATCACTGATACAGCATAGTTATCCTCCCTTCGGTGTAGACAACTCTGTGCAATTTTTTTCAAAAAATTGTTAAATAGAAGTAAAGTAAATCAAAACTTTGAAGTTTACATCAATTCGTTGTCCAAAATTCGTTCAAAACTTTGACGCATGGAAATCTAGCGATTTATTAAGACAAAGTATCAATAAATAAATTCGTCTCATACGGTTTATTCAATTTTTCAAATATTGTCGCGTCACTAGCCCTGTAAGAGCTTAGGGCCACAGGCTGCTAGATAGAAACAAAACTTATTAAAGAATAAAAAGGAGGCGCCAAACTGCATAGGTTTAGCCAATGATTGGACAGCTTACATAGGTTTAGCCAACGATTGGACAGCTTACTTAAATGTGCGCTTGAATAATCTTGGTTTGACAATGCAATGTAAACAATATCTTGTTACACTGTACTCTTGCCAACTTATCGTTAGGCCATTTGTTATGGAGAATCCACGTATGTAGCAATAATAATGTTTAGCAATAGCCATTTTAAAAATCAAAACGAAAAACTTTCAATATCTAGTGATGAGGTAGCACCTGCCACTGATTTTGCTTCATTATAATGTTGTCTGATTAGCGACAATAGTGATACATCAAATCATTTTTTCTTTTTAAACAATGACACCTTTTCTTAATTGTTTTTATGAGGTAACCACCAGTATGACACAAAAAATTTCGGCACCTGTGAAAGAAAAACAAGTTTTCCTAGAAATTGCTGTTTTTGTAAAAAAATTGTCCAATTAAAAATGCATTTCCTTACTCTAATTTTTTTTCCTTTATAATGCAGGTGGAGATGAACGACCAAAAGTTAAATTTTGCTAAACTTCAGTGATTTAAGTGTCAATCAAGCAACTCCTTGCTAGTTTATGATTCACATTATTCCTTCAGTAAAAATAGATTGCTATGTTCTTTTGTAAGATTGCTTAGCAAAGTTTTTTAGCCCATTAGTGTCTGCAATGTGCCTGCACACAGCCAGTCAACTTTCAAACTGAGCGATGGAGAGGGTAGAGCAGGAAAATGGAGGAGCAGCGGAGGAAGCAGCAAGACAGAGGGTGAGAAGTAATGGGGCGAGCAAAAGGTGAGATATTGTTTTTGGGGCAATACTTGAAGTTTATATATACCTTGGTGCTTGTCCAAGCCAAGGAATCCAATGAGACCAAATCCAAGAGCCAAGTACAATGCATGCCAGCTGTTATTGGTGGGGGCAAAAAAAATTTTCTTTCGGGTCGATTGCGTGAGATGCGCGTGAGAGATTTGGACTTGAGGCAAGTGGGTGATGATCAGCAGGCCCACATCCTACCTATAGTCAGACTCCTAGTCAGAGTTAAGCAGTCAGTACCCTTTAGAGGTCTAATGACTGTCAGCGATGACTGACAGCCAACCTGCCCTATTTATTCAGGCCTGGCATTAGTCAGCTTAGCCAATCTAGGCTGGTCTGTTGCAATCAATCTGAATGGTTGTGATATCTAGACTCATACAGAGTCCAGAATAATGAGAGTGTTGTTTTGGGTGTTAGAAATTTTCTGTTTGCTCTTTCCTAACTAATACTACCCTGGGGAAAGAGGGCACAGCAGACTGCTTTTATTTCAACAAAAAAGGCTTCAGATATACACTATGCTCACAAGCATGTGTTTTTACACAATAATTACTCACAGAAGGTGTTGTGTACGTAAAACTATTATTATTTATACGATGATGACAATGATAATGGCTGTATGTATACAGGCAAGAAAAATACTGGGATAATAATAATAAACTTGCAGATATTTCCTTCCTGCATATAATTATGAATAATTGTAACTATAATAATAATTATAATAATTCAAATATTATTATTATTAATAATTATTATAATTTTCATCCTAAAACTTATTAGTTAGTTAGTAGTAATAACTTACCTTTAATACGTAAATTATTATCAAAACAAAATAACGAATCCGTAATAAAATAATAATAAAACTAAACTGCTGTAATTATCATTATACTGATTATTATTATTAACCATTTATCACTAATAATAACTACAATTTATTGTACAATACTTCTCTAGTTAGTACAACAACTACTACTAAGCCTACTGCTACTACCAACCACAGTGAGCCATGTATGATTGGTAACAAACTGGAGTGGTAATAAAAAATAATTAAAAAAAAATTTACAATATAATAATATCAGTATTATTATATATTATTATTGTAAAATTTTTTTAATTATTTTTTATTACCACTCCAGTTTGTTACCAATCATACATGGCTCACTGTGCTACCAACAACAACCTAGCTACCTACCTGCAATTCATATGTTTCAATGGTCTGCTTCAAACTGGCAGGATCCATTTGTCACTAAAAGTAGTAATTGAGACCACTATGTTTTTTTTGCCTGACCATCATGCCTGATGTTAAAGGACCAGTTCAGTTTTGAAGGGCATTTTCAATGGAAGTTATCTCTGCTTCAATGAAGGCTTAGCAAATTATAATTTTATATGTAGATACCCTCACATCTTGACTACTGACACAGAAAAATTTAGCCACCTACATTGCCTGAAACCAGAGCTATAGCCACTTTTCTAAGGTCTATTTTTTGCATAAAAACACGGAGTTGTCCTTTTTTTGGTGCGGTTAGAAAACTTTTTATCAGATCCACAATGCGTAGAGGTGTATCCGGGGACATAGTGTTTCCGGTTTAAAATGTTTGTTTTTGCCACCTACACAATCAATGTTCCAGAAACTGCAAAGTATTTTACATGTAAAAGCTTTTGACTGTCTACTCACACTACACCTTATCTGAATGCACCAACTAAGGATGGGAGAAAACACGGCTGAGAATTGGGAAAGCCTCCTAAAACTAACGATGGAACAGGTCGGGTATTCTTCGATGCATTATTATGACTTTTGCAGGAAGGAAGGACTCACACCAAAAAAAAAGCTTTAATTATTATTATTTTTTTAAGTTTAATATTATTATTTATTATTATTATAAAAAAATATTTAGTAGTAGTAGTACTAATAATAATAATAAATGATAATGTTATGGAGTCATCACCATTGATGATCATCAAACCACCACTGATTATTATTGTTTACTCTAAATAAATATAATATATATAATAATAATAATAACAGCAAGCAATGCATGTTTTTCCTTTGATTTGAGCTTCCTATTATATTATTATTATCGTTACCACTGATGTTGTTATTCTTTTCAGATCAACAAGCTATTTTTGCTGTTGAGATTATATAATTTTAGATAATCTCAATAAATAAACAAAATATAATCAAGGAGTAAGAGGGGTTTAAAGCTTGAATATTACTATTAATTATACCGTCAAATATTAATAATTTATGATATTATTATTATTATTTTAGAATAATATTTTATCATAAACTCAGAGAAAAATTATGCTTCTGTGAGTGTGACATTATCAATCAAACTCAAGTTAGCGATCAACTATTATTATTACCAGTTCCCAGGTTTAAAGATGATGAATGTTTATAACTGACATTATGTTATTGTTGATGATTTTGCTAGGCAGAAGCTGCATTGATATCATCATCAATAACAGAAGATATCAAACAAGCTCGCTTCTTTTTAAAATAATTTTCGTAAATCAAATTTACTCTGTCCTCAGCACTTTGCGTTCTGTAATACCCACAAACAGATAATATATCTGCAATTAACACCATTTCATAGCTCACTTTTGTTATGCTCAGATAACGGTATTAGCTCTCCAAAAAAATCTACCTGTACCTGCCAGTGACCAATTTTATTAACCAATGATTTTTGTAAACTAAACATCAGTCACCAATGTTCCTGCTTTGTGTTTCGATTTTTTACTGAGCTCCTAAAGCTATGAAACAACAGAAGTATAGCTATGCCAAACTCTTTTTGATAATGAAGTGTCACTAGCTCCACAACTTATCAGCTCACAATATTTCTTGTGTTGTACTTTGAATCCCTTGCTTTTGACCAGCTCCCATTTCATCAATATATGTATATAATTTATAATGTGTATCTACTACAGGTGTGGTTCCAACTGCCAAGAAATGCCTACTCGACTGGAGTCCAGGTTCTGCGCAGATGTCCCCTAGCACAACACACATATCAAGGGACATGAATCCGGTCAATTTTGAAGTGTGAGGAGATTCAACATGTGATATCGGCTGTCAACTGCCGATGCATTGACCAGATGAGACATTATGGTCACAGTGGCGATACACTCAACTTTCGGCATATGACAACAGGCAACGATCGCTATCATGCCTATAGGTGAGAAAGTATGACAAGAACGGATTACTATAGCATAAAAGATGTTGAGTGCCCCATTAATAATTATGTCATTTGCTCAAAAGTGTTATATTTGTAACGTTTCTCCCACAATTATTGAAATTAATCGAGTGATCTAATTTTATTTCTTGGTCACGATTTAAATTGGAAAACGATTCAAGTCATGCCTAAATTCAACTTTTCTTCGCAGACTTCATACAAAACAATAAATAGGTGCATCTCAGGTTTCTTTTAGCATGGCCAGAGACAGAAACATTGCAGAAAATTCTAATCGTAAAAATACCCAAAATAAAAAAATATTTTGAGCGTTCATATCATTGCAATTGTTTCTGCATGATGGATTAACCTCTACTTATTGGATTAATCTATTAGTGAGGTATCACGGTATTGCTGGAAATAGCAATCAGCAGAAGTAAATATCCGCTTTTGTTGCAGATTTTATGTGAACTACATCTACGGCTACCTGGGCAAGCACATTAGAAACGTGGTTCCATCATGTGTGGTTTTGAGAATTCGGGAGCTGTACCCAGAAGAGAACGGTGTGTATGTGGGGTTTAAACGCGTGGATGAGGAGACAGGACACGAGATTGATGTTGATGGAAACGAGGGTGAATTTTGGTGTAAGTTCTTAGATTCCCATCGTTAAAAGTTTTCGGTAAACAAAAAATTATCTCGTACAAGCCATTACTATTTTATCATCGTCAAATTCGACTACCTGATTAACAAATTTACCCCACACACAAATGAAAGAAAATGCAACCTGCAGTTGAGGTACTCACTACTTTTTGTGTAAAGAGCCAATGTTCATGTGTGTGCTCCACATCAACCAAGACTTTTTGTACGGTTGTTGGAGATTTCAAGTCCTTACAAAAAAAAACCTTCAAAATATGATGGAGTAAGCGCATATCGTAACATGCAATGGCTAATTTCTATTTTGTAGGAAACTGGAAGATTCTGGTTCCATGAAACTTTCATCTCGGACGGCGCCGAATCCATAGTACGAATTATGCTTATCGTGATCATCTGACGAGATCCTTCAGTTGAGAGAGTCATTTCAAGGAGACTGAACAAATCATGTGTGCTGACCGGACTCGGATCTTATTGAAATACAGAGATACAATATTATATATGTACGACAAAATTTTATTATATGTTGGTTATATTAAAAAAATTTTTTGTCTATAATAAAAAAATGCTGCCGAACACACCCACTGGTCACTGTTGTACAAGCATTTCAGGTTCTCAACTCGTCAAGTATGAAGTTGTCTTCCACATGGTGTAAAAAGATATTCTACTGATATGCAAAATTTGCATTATATACGTGATATGAACTCTCTTCTTACTTTCCCTACATGTGAGGCCCAGGCGCAGCATAATAATCTTTGGAATATATCTTTTATCTAGCCTTCAGCTTTGCATTTACAATCATGCAACATTAGTTCGCAATGCAAAATCTTGCGAATTAAAAATTCAACAAATGGGAATAGCAGCATGTCTACAACTTGGTGATTCTCATCAGAAGCGCTTGTATTCCAAATAGTCTGCTTTTGATTTCTGTAAGTCCTGTGGCTTCTATCTCCCTTTTGAGATCCTCACACCAGTATACTAAAATCAATAACAAATATGAAATAATCTAACAACTGACATCCTAAAATCATTGCCTGTCTTCAGCCGAACAATATCCTCGACAAAGCATGAATTTTACAAACCACTAATATTTGCCTGACAAAATACTACAAGGCAAGTCAAAATGTAACTCAGGTGCTCAGTAATTTGGCCATCCAGTGGCTTTGGGTCATCTTTTTCCTGAATAATTGACACTGGCCCAATGATATTTTTGCTATGAGTGAAGTGTTATAGAACTCACTCGTCCGACTTCTGGTTAAGAGTGGTGGCTGGGCTGCTCGCCTGATAATATCTGCCAGAATGGTTTCTTTAAATGTGTACATCTTAGGCGGGTATATCTTGAACCATCGATAGTCCTTGGCAGCCTTTGACCAACTTAGTCTCAGCTTGGGAGTTCCATCGATCTCTGTAAAAATCTCAGTTAGTTGATATCTCAATTTTGATTCGTTAAGCCTGGTTCACATACATCGTAAATGGCTCGCAAGTGATCGCGGATCCCTCGTGCGACGGATCTGCAATGTATGTGAGCCTGGATTTCCTGTGGCTCGTAAGACGTCGTAGAGGCTCGTAGAAAAGTTCAGCTAAACAAACTTTCGTGCGACCATGGTATGATAGAGAGTAAATTTTCTTACTTTCTTTTTCAAAAACAACATTCAGGTCAAGGTTACTAATGTAAAAATGACTGCCATCAAAAATTATAAAAAATAATAAAATTATTATTGTTTAATTATAAATATTGATTATTATTTATTATCAATTTTCTGAGTGAAATATTGTGAAAATTGATTTAAATGTACAAATATATATATTTTCATTAAATTTTTATATAATAGCATAATTAGCATATTATTATAAATTGAGGTTCAAAATTTTATATCAAGAGATGGTAAAAAATGATAATGCACCATTGAACAACAGTTCAAAATTTAAATAAAAAATATGGAATAACATTTAATGATAATATGAGCAAAAATGTAATAAATTTTTTATAACTGGTAAAAATAATAAATTATTGATGTAATTGAACAACGATAATTAATTTAGTATGTATATAGTCATTGGTCAGTGAAGACGTGTTTCGAGATTTTATCACCTCCCAATCAAGAGAGTGATTATACCTCTTGCGATCGTGGATTTGCCAAGTTTATGTGAACATGTATCGCGAATCCGTCGCACGAGGGATCAGCGATCACTTGCAAGCCATCTATGATGTATGTGAACCAGGCTTTAAATTTTAGGATCAATTTCTGTAACAAGTTGATTTTACCTGGTTTTTAAAAATTGACTGTGTTACACAAAGTACCCAACAGAACCATACACACATTGGCACCTATAAAAATGCTTTTGTGGTTATTTCAGTTCTGATCAAACAGGGCCTCAAATTGTACTGCTGTCCCATTGGCACGAATGTAATTATGATCTTTTATTACATTACAGCAGTCATGTGATAGCCCACTCACCTTTCAAACATTCTCTGTGGGCATTCTCGTCGTGATCAATAACGACCAATTGAATCCTTCCTGTGTAGCTTGCAGGGACGAAGTCTATCCTTTAGACACATATGTTAGAAGCATGGAGTGGAAATTCTCCAGTTTTCCAGTGTGTTGACCATGGGTTGTCATGCTCAGCTGCTTGAGAAAATGTTCACTATGCAGGTGCTCCATCAAAACCTGATGTGCTGGGTCACCGGGTTCTAAATATGGCAGAGAGTCATGCTCCTCACTAAAATGAGAACCATGACATTTTATCATTAAACAGACATACACACCAGCTTCCACGCTGATCGTTCTCATGATGATACTACTGAAACTGCCAATGCCCAGTCTGGTGTGCTGAATAATACGACCTGTCTGTCAACAGGCCCGTTGAAAACTGCCATGCATTGAGGATGAAACTCAAACAATCTACCCCACACGCATTTGCCCTACTTCACAACACAAAAAAAATACTTTTTCTGAAATTTAGTGATAAAATTCTGAGGTATAAATAAAAATGGGACATTGTTGAATTGATATCTAATATTGTATAATATATAGGAAAATCTAATAATAAACACATATATTCGTTTTTTTTAAATATTATTACATCTGTCTGTAGGCTACTTCAATAAAAGTAATAAAGGCCAAAATTGCACTCCACATTACAAAAGGATAAAAAAATGCCATGCAGTAGGGTAACAACAAAATTGTCTCCCCTTTGGAATCAGCAGGTCTGTCAGTGACTTCCAGAAATAATAATTCTTCACTAGTAGAATTAAAAACAGCGTTTGTCAGTGAGCTATGATGAATAATTAATAAAGTAACATTATTTATTAGCAATTAATAAAATGTGTTATTATCATAGTCTAATAAATAAAAATTATTTCATAACATTGATTTTTCATCTATTGTTGCACAACTATTAATAACTATTATTATTGCTAACAACAACAATAGTAGTAACTTTATTATTGTTTTAGCTCGTTATTCATTGTTAGTTATTACTATGGTTATGAAACTTTCCCTACAAAAAATCTGCAATATATTTATGTAATAATAATAATTATAATGTTTCTTGAAACAAGAAAAAGGTGTAATTATTAATTATTATTACTGCAGTGATTCTGAAAATCATTATATTATTATAATAATTATTATTATTAAATTATTAATAATAATTAAATGAAAATAATAATTTATCAATAATTAATAATATTAATTAAACATAAATAAAAAATTATTATTTAGATTTATAAGTTATATTAATTATTATTATATTATGGTAGCAGTCCACTAACTAAAAAACAACCTCATCATCATCATGATCTGATAATTATTATTATTATTATATTATTACTATTCATTAATTAGTTATGGTTATTTTTATTATTAGTAGTAGTACTACTACCAGTAGAGTAGTAGTAGATAATTATCATTATTATTTATTATAATTATTATTATTATAATAATTATGATAATTATGATATAATAATAAGAATAATAATAAGAAGAAGATGATAGATAATAATACTCACCCGAGGAACCAAGAGTTGGAAAATTCGAGCTGTTTAGGAGGTATCCTGTGATGTCTATCCTTTCTACTATTACATCCCCAAAAAAGCGGATCGGCATTGTAATTATTAATTTAGTATTTGTTGTAGTAGTAAAAAAAAAGCACTGCTCTGAAAAGCAGGCAGTCTTCTCTAATCTTGTAACTCGCACAGTCGTGTCCGAGAATCCTAACGTTTTTCCTCATGTAAGAGTGGAGGAGGCATCGTCCTTCAAAAGTTTAAACATTATCACCTCCCAATGACTCTCAGTCTAAAGTCATGCGCAGAACACATCCGGATCAGAATTGACCTATATCGGTTGTAGCTAAATAGGTCACATGTTTTGGGGCTCAAAACTCCAAAAGTGGGGCCCAGGCAATTGTTGTATATTGATCAACATGCACCTATCATGTAAAACTAGTGATTGAGCATCAGTTAAAAATAACTGGACTGGTCCTTTAATTACTTCATATTACGTGGAATTAATGCTTAAATAATAATAATTACATAAATTTATGTTACTATTATTAGTTGGAACAAAATAAAAATTTGTAACTTCATAAATTGGTTATTAAGATTTGAAAATAAATCGCTACTCATTGCTGGTTTTTAAAGCATTGGAATATTGTGGGTCTGAGCCAACCCCCTTACAATTGTCAAAGCAGTCGCTGAGCCAAAGCAAAAAAGCAAAAGGTGTTGCAACTCCCAGTTAGATAATTGTTTTTGTTCATGTTTTTGCTCGCCAGAATGCCAAATGCATCTGGCTGGTAAATTGATATATAGATATGGTAAATGATAAATCATATATATGTATGCAAAAATGTATTCTACCTCGATATGTCAGCAGTTACATGAAGCGCACTCTTATGACTAAAATAATAGTGTTACTACATGGCCCATGGGCAAGGGCACTACATATGTTATGACCAGAAGAATCAGACCAAAGAATAAAATATCATACTGGAATTGTCTGCTTTATGCTAACTAAGTTATTTTGAGAACATAACTCCAACAATCCTTCCCAGTTTAAAGGAGGCCTCCCACACTTTTTTAAATGATACCATTAAATTCAGCACATGATTTTACCCCTAAGTGCAAATTTTCATCTCTTCAAATGGTATATTTTACTAGATATTGTTCTTTTTTCCTCACCATATAATCAAACTGAAAATGTTAGCTCACTGAAAAAATATGACGTCACAACGAGCGATTAGTCAATTTACATATAAGACAAAGAGAAAGTTAAAGGCTCCTGAACTCAGCCAATAGCAGCAAATATGATTCAAGCTTGAATCAAATTTAACCTAAGATCATAGACTGTCATTCACAGGAGTTGGAATACTCATAGTCTCTTAGAAATTGTATAAAACAGCATTGAAATATAAATCATACATTCGGTTCACTAGATGATGTTTATATTACAGACATGAAGGGGAGTAGTAGGCAATATTGCGCATGCGATTTAAATCAAATTAGACTCGCGGTCTCAGTGTTGGGAATTTGAGAAGTTGATTAGTACATTGACCTGTGTCACTCACCGTTGTGCAGTGTGTTACTAATTTGACATTACTGATTACTTATTACTTGTAAGTTATAACTACTATGGAATCTGCTAGTACAACTAATGTCTTCCAAATAGCAATGCCAGTATTTCTTTATAATAATAATAATAAATAAATAAAATAAATAATAATAATAAATAAATAAATAAAATAAATAATCTCTTTATAATAATATTATGCACTGCTGATACAAAATAATTATTGCAACAATTTGTATACTAAACAGTAAGCTAATAGTAATGCATGTAGATGTACTATAAAAGTATAACTATAAGTATAACTATGCTCATACTGTACCCATGATGTATTTGTATTTGGAACAACTAATTATCATGCATATTGATTGTCCAATCACAATTCACTTATCAGCTGGCAGCTGCAGCATTGCTACCGAAAGCCATAGCGTCTGTTATTGGGCTGCCTATGATTGATTGCCTGTTGTGACGTCATGATTTCTGAGTTCAGTTGCTATATTAGATTTTCAACAAATGATAAAAAATCTCAGCACTTGTTATGTTTGATGACATGAAAACATGTATTCAGGGGTAAAATTATGTGCTGAATCCAATGGTAATAGTTAAAGAAAGCGTGGAAGGCCTCCTTTAAAGAATTGTAATAGATTTTTATACAGTCAGTCTACGCATGGCTGTTGAACAGACAACATCTCACTCGAAACACTCATTTCTATATATCTTAGAACTATTGAATCTGCTAGCATGTACTTTCATATAGATATTCTACAGCACTACCTGCTCCGACAACCATTGAGGAGCAGGTGTATATACAAGAGTGGGAGATAGAGACAACGGTGTCTACAGACACACTAACTCAAGTATAGAATTACCTACCTTTGGTGTTGTAGCTTGTACCTACAGGATCTAATATCTACCCACAGATGGTACCTACTACATAGACACTTAACCAGAGACTAACATTATTCACGGCTAGACCGCAACCTAATTCTATACGACATTCCGTAGACGTTGATCTGAGGGAATACTGCTCACAATAAGCGCACAAGGTGAGAAAATAATTTCCCACATTTCCGTTCAGATCACATACATACCCCAACTACAGCCATCCAGCCCCCCTCCCGTCACAGTGCATACACAGTCAGAGTCAGCCCCCCTCCCGTCACAGTGCATATACAGTCAGAGTCAGGCTGCAATAATTATGCTGAAAATTTGAGCAGACGAGAAGAAGCCGAGTAGTGGCTGACTGAGGAAGTCGGCACCTGACTTGAAATTATTACTGTCAACTTGCTTAGTGTGTCAGAAGGTGCCTCTGATAGCTGCTTGGCATCAGAGAGACCCAACATTAACTCTGGTACAAGCCACGGAATGAGCCGGCAGATCTACTGCTCATTGTATTACATATTTATCCATACCGGCAATGTACCAACACAATACCGGCCCTGAGAAGGCATCCCGGGCCAACAACGAGATGGCTGCCATAGCCATAGGAACCAAAGAGAGCCTAAGAACCTGGGAGTGTAGTGGATTTTTATAGCACCCACATGTGCGCAGTTGTCTACCAACTGTTCTGGCATCAGTTAATAGCTATGAAATGACCAGAACAACAGTAGTAAGTCATACTATATTGACCAATCCTGCATTGATAAAATACCGACCCTGCATGACTTAGTTAGTACCAACCCTGTTGGAGCCAACCGGGCCAGCAGGAAGTAGCCTGGTACCTGGAACTAACTTTAGAGGAGACAGAAGGCCATACCTGCAAGATAGCCACCCATATATTTAAGAAAGCCAAGGACCAAAGCCTATAAAGGCTAATATACCAACAGCAGGAAGTAGGGATGCCTAGGATTAACCAGTAAGCCCATGACTCCGCCCACCATATACATCTAATTCTATATATTTTATTATCCCATTTTGTAATAGTTTTGTTCTCTTTTAGTTTGCTTATACATAACGCTAAAATGGAATAGCCATGTGCACTTTCTGGGCATGCCCGTTGGGTGCTTCTTGTTTTTAATTCCATAAATGCAAAACCTTGGCTATTTAAAATTTTTTATATGTGAGTCAACTAAAACTAATATTGTGAAAGTAAAACAATGCAGCTAGTAACTTCCCACAGGGTTTGCGCTGTTTGCATGGTAATGAATGAATATGAGATAAAACATAATCACACAGGAATAGTGTCATTGGTGTTAACAGTTCCATATCCCTGCAGTGCAGTGGGGTTGAATGTACAGTTGATGTCATGGGACAGAAGAAGGATCAGTGTTAAGAGATCAAAATTCATAATCAGAGAGTACAACAAAATACATGGAAGATTGTTGATACATCTGGTTATGCAGAAATCAAGCCATTCTTATAGTAGTTGAGAGTAACAAGTCTACCAAATGTAGAAGTTTGCTGGCAAGCGATAGGCATTTCTCCCAAAATGTTATCTACAACATTGTAACACAAGTATATGTAAACCGTAATCAAACTTGTAATTTCATTTGTGGCAGGTTATAACACAATTTTAAAACAATTCCACAAAACTTTCTGTCTGACAAGTGCGGGCAACTTTCTGTAGGTGATGTTGCTGTGGTAGAGGCAAAACAGAGATTGCATAGACCATGGACGGTTTATCAGGTGTTCCGAGAGTCTAATCAACTCGACGCTTTAGAAAAATCTTAAGAAACTTTAGATTTTGATTTCCCAACCAGAACCACTTACATGTAATGTTGGTATCCCTGCTGCATACATGGTGTAGGTACATACTCCTTCTGAGGCTGTTTTACAGATGGTAGCTCAGCATTCTCTGTGATTGCTGTAGGTTGTATAACGTATGAAGGCAATGTGTTAGTTGATTTGTTTGCTTTCCCTATAATTAAGTGAGTTGGTCTTACATCGTAATTTTTTTACCTGAATTAGCAAATGGATTAAATTTAAATTAATAAAATATATACAAGCAGTTTATAAGAAGCACAAACCAGGTATGTATCTCATATTACATAATAACTAGTATTTCTACCACATGAAAAACGAAAGCACAAAAAGTATGAAGACAATTGTTGCCATAACAACAGTACAGTGTTTAATTAGACAAACCAGTGGTGCTAGTAATCATCATTGCCCATCAAGTTGATTTGGGCAATTTTTTGAGTAGTGTACGGTATTGCGCAGCAATAAATTCAACCACTCATGTTACCTAATTGCCATTACTACTACCATTGCTGCTATTACCTTATTTAAACTAACACAGTATTTCTATAATTACTACTACTTAACTATCATTCCCAATAATAATTATTATAATAATAAATAAATAATAAGATTGATCAATACTAATGCTACAACACATACATAACACCACTACCTAATACTACCCTACCACTTTACTATACCATAATACTGCAAACCATGCCATCATTAATAAATAAACTCAAAGCTATTATGTCTTATGGTTAATAAAGTAAGACCTACTTGTCTGGCTCTGGTCTCTACTAACGGGAAGAGCAAAAATTAGTTAAGCATTGGCGGTTTCTCCACCGACATCCAATCACAAGTCGAAATAGTAAACCAATGAAAAGTGACCTGCAGTTCAAGGCATCGTCTAAAAAACAGGATGCCTCCGGAAACACTTAGCGCAAGAGTATTTAGTACAATTTCGCGGGCATGAGAATAACGTCCAGAAGGCAGCAATATTACTGAGCGCTCAACTATTTTTAATATGGCCGCTCCCATGGCAACCTTAACCCTATCTAAATCTGAAGTTTGCAGCTAAAAAATTTATTGTTTTTATTGTTGCATTTTCTGATTGTGCACAAAAAGTGCCAATTGAGAACGTATTAAATTTTACAAACTTTCTTGTGTTTCCCTTTAACTAGAAAAGTTACTATTTGAAGCTAAATATGAATGTTTTACGTAATAAAATAGTGAGCAGCAAGCTCAACCCAAAGTACCGTTGAAGTTCCCTCAAGTCAGCCAGCCAGCATTTCACCTTCTGAGTGTGAATCATACCAAAGTACCTTACGACAAGGTAGCCCAACGGTACATTGAGTAGGGTACAGTAAAGTGTATGATAACTACTGATAGATATATTTTCAGCTATTGACCCACAAGCATCAACTTTGTAGAATCACTGCTACAACAAATCATTTTCTTCTCTGTCTTTTTCTCTCTGATGAAAACTGCTGGCTAGCAGTAGTTCGTATCTAGCATTGCATTGTTTGAAACTGCTGATCGGTCTTTGTTTCCTATTTGGATAAAATCGACTCACTTTTACTCCAGGCGAATATGTTTCACTAGTAATAGTAGTAGTAGTAGTAGTACATCTACTAGAGTGATAGTAGCAAGTTTTATTTGGTTTGCCTATGCGTGTTTTTTTCTAGCTTGATCTATAATTGCGTTACACAAGTAATGTTGTAATGGTGTATTTGCTGGTTTAGTTTTATCCAAACAACAAGTTTCAAGTTCAATTGTTGTTTACACAAGTACTTTACACCCATTATGGCTACTGTTATAGAGTATCGTTGATGGCCATCTCAAACCTAGCAATACCACTTATCCCCCAGTAATGATGACATCATTAAATAAGCTAAATCATTCGTAGAAAGTAAAATAACAAAAAACAACATAAAAGCAAAAAAAAGAGAAAAAGTTTTCAAGGTAATCATGGTGTTTGGTTTCATCTGTAAGCATATCCATTGACAGTGGAGTTCCCAAATGGATTGTATAAAAGTTTTACTCCGAATTTATGTTCCTCCAAGTTATTCATCGATTGTTAGATTATTTTGCCTATATCATCTACTGATGTGTAAGAGTATGTGTAAACACCAGAAAAGTGATCTATGAAATTTGGTAAAGGATAACAAATAATACAGTAACGGTAAAGCGAAAGAAAAAAAGGCAAAAAAGAGAGTGAGAAGCAAAAATGCGAAAGTAGAAAGATAGATTGTACAAAATACCAATATAATAGAAAGAGCGGAGACATTGAGAGAAAAACTGTAAGAATGAAAAATAAAAATGGATCATTATAATATGATGAGCTGGTTTTTACAGATGCCACTAAGACGTCACTCCAGAGGATCTAGCAAACCAAGATCAGTTTCTCGTAAAACAAGATCAAGCTTGCAAAGTTCGAACAGTTTTCATGCGGAATCACTGTTAGAAAATGCAGTATCATTGCCGGTGTTTAGGAGACCACTCGTACCATTTAGTGGTGATTGCAGCAGTTCTTCTCCAGCTCCCACCTCTCAGTGAGTCCTGTTATACTTATATCGAACCATTACACTACAGCTGAAGAACAAAATATGTAGTTTACTGTTTGAACTTACTTGCCAAATATTATTTAGACTTTTTTGTTATGACTGCTTCATGAAAGAGTGCACCAGGTTCTGTTTCACTCCATACAAGTTGGATAGTAGGGTATCTACTGTCACTTTCGTGCACTACTACCACCCAACAGAACTGAATACTTAGGCCGTCTCTGAGGCAGAGTGTAGACAACTCACACACTGTGCGATGTTTTGTTTACAAAATGCACCGTGAGTCAATGTTAGTATTTTATTGGCAGGAATGTACTGGATGAGTGGATGCAAGGTGGATATGACTTTGTCAACACATGGCTACAATGGCAGAGAAGTGACACCTACTTCAGTTATATCATCAGAGTACTCATGGCTGTCTTTGCACTGTACATTATGTTTGTGCTTTTCTACACCAATCAACCGCTGCTCATACGAAGGTGAGCCCCTGCCTTACGTCCCTACCTTACGCCTAGCTACATTTATTTAGAGACACTGATTAGCTGCTCTCCAACTCTTACCATCAATCTCTGATACCAACTATCAACTAATGTGTAGCAGTCTCAACAGCAATGACAACAATTGAGGTTGCAGTAGCTGGTTGCAGTAGCTGGCTGCAGTAGCTGGCTGTAGTAGCTGGCTGTAGTAGCTGATTGCAGTAGCTGGCTGCAGTAGCTGGTTGCAGTAGCTGGCTGTAGTAGCTGGTTGCAGTAGCTGGCTGCAGTAGCTGGCTGTAGTAGCTGGCTGTAGTAGCTGATTGCAGTAGCTGGCTGCAGTAGCTGGTTGCAGTAGCTGGCTGCAGTAGCTGGCTGTAGTAGCTGGCTGTAGTAGCTGATTGCAGTAGCTGGCTGCAGTAGCTGGTTGCAGTAGCTGGCTGTAGTAGCTGGCTGCAGTAGCTGGGTGTAGTAGCTGTTTGTAGTAGCTGGCTGTAGTAGCTGGCTGTAGTAGCTGGCTGAAGTAGCTGGCTGTAGTAGCTGGCTGTAGTAGCTGGCTGTAGTAGCTGACTGCAGTAACTGGTTGCAGTAGCTGGCTGTAATAGCTGGCTGCAGTAGCTGGCTGTAGTAGCTGGCTGTAGTAGCTGGCTGCGGTAGCTGGCTGCAGTAGCTGGCTGTAGTAGCTGGTTGTAGTAGCTGGCTGCGGTAGCTGGCTGTAGTAGCTGGCTGCAGTAGCTGGCTGTAGTAGCTGGCTGCAGTAGCTGGCTGTAGTAGCTGGCTGCGGTAGCTGGTTGCAGTAGCTGGCTGAAGTAGCTGGTTGCAGTAGCTGGTTGTAGTAGCTGGCTGCAGTAGCTGGTTGCAGTAGCTGGCTGCAGTAGCTGGCTGTAGTAGCTGGTTGTAGTAGCTGGCTGTAGTAGCTGGCTGCAGTAGCCGGTTGCAGTAGCTGGCTGCAGTAGCTGGCTGTAATAGCTGGCTGTAGTAGCTGGCTGTAGTAGCTGGCTGTAGTAGCTGGCTGCAGTAGCTGTCTGTAGTAGTTGGCTGTGGTAGCTGGCTGTAGTAGCTGGCTGTAGTAGCTGGCTGCAGTAGCTGGTTGCAGTAGCTGGCTGCAGTAGCTGGCTGTAGTAGCTGGCTGCAGTAGCTTGCTGTAATAGCTGGCTGGAGTAGCTGGCAGTAATAGCTGGCTGTAGAAGCTGGCTGTAGAAGCTGGCTGTAGTAGCTGGCTGTAGTAGCTGGCTGTAGTAGCTGGTTGTAGTAGCTGGCTGCAGTAGCTGTCTGTAGTAGCTGGCTGTAGTAGCTGGCTGTAGTAGCTGGCTGCAGTAGCTGGTTGCAGTAGCTGGCTGCAGTAGCTGGCTGTAGTAGCTGGCTGCAGTAGCTTGCTGTAATAGCTGGCTGTAGTAGCTGGCTGTAGTAGCTGGTTGCGGTAGCTGGTTGCAGTAGCTGGCCGCAGTAACTGGTTGTAATAGCTGGCTGTAGTAGCTAGCTGTAGTAGCTGGTTGCAGTAGCTGGCTGCAGTAGCTGGCTGTAGTAGCTGGCTGTAGTAGCTGGCTGTAGTAGCTGGCTGCACTAGCTGGCTGTAGTAGCTGGCTGTAATAGCTGGCTGTAGTAGCTGGCTGTAGTAGCTGGCTGTAGTAGCTAGCTGTAGTAGCTGGCTGTAGTAGCTGGCTGCAGTAGCTGGTTGCAGTAGCTGGCTGCAGTAGCTGGCTGTAGTAGCTAGCTGTAGTAGCTGGCTGTAGTAGCTGGCTGTAGTAGCTGGCTGTAGTAGCTGGCTGTAGTAGCTGGCTGCAGTAGCTGTCTGTAGTAGCTGGCTGTAGTAGCTGGCTGTAGTAGCTGGCTGTAGTAGCTGGCTGCAGTAGCTGGTTGCAGTAGCTGGCTGCAGTAGCTGGCTGTAGTAGCTGGCTGCAGTAGCTTGCTGTAATAGCTGGCTGTAGTAGCTGGCTGTAGTAGCTGGTTGCAGTAGCTGGTTGCAGTAGCTGGCTGCAGTAACTGGTTGTAATAGCTGGCTGTAGTAGCTGGCTGTAGTAGCTGGTTGCAGTAGCTGGCTGCAGTAGCTGGCTGTAGTAGCTGGCTGTAGTAGCTGGCTGTAGTAGCTGGCTGCACTAGCTGGCTGTAGTAGCTGGCTGTAATAGCTGGCTGTAGTAGCTGGCTGTAGTAGCTGGCTGTAGTAGCTGGCCATGCGCATTACACCAAACAGAAATGAAAATAGTACATGTTAGAAAATAATTTGTTACCTTGAATTCCCACCTGGTTATACTTGACTGCTGCCTTCTGGTGACCTATGATGTTCCTTGATGCTATTTAAATTCCACGAATGACCTCTCATGTCTCCTGATAACCTCTGATATGCACTGGTGTCCTTTGGAGACCTCTTGTGTCCTTTGGAGACCTCTGGTGTGCTTTGGAGACCTTTGATGTCCTCTGGAGACCTCTGATGTCTTCTGGAGATCTCTGATGTCTTCCACAACCTTTGATATCCGCTGATGTCCTCCAATGACTTTTGATGCGATTGATGACCACTACCTCTTACAGTGAACTATAACTCTATCATTTGTTGACTTCTTTTTGCATAAAAAAGAGCTGGTCAGCACTAGAATTGTATTGAAACATGGCTGAGGAATGTTTGGTAAATAATGTAGTGTTTTTCCTCTTGCACTGCCGACACTACGGCATCCACTTGCTTTACCTTTAGACAACTGGTGTAGGGACCACGCCCCAGACGAATGATACAGGGTTTCTAGTAATAATAATATATTTGACACTTTCTATTTAGCAATTTAATACAAATCTAACACAATCCACAAGACTTCTGCCTTCCTGATCCACAACAATTCCTTTTATAGAAAGCGATCAAGAAGGCCCACTATTAGGGTGAGCAAATCCTACACAATCATACAATATATTAACCAATCAATCTAACTAACACAATTAAGTAAACAGTATCAGCCAATCAAAGGCGTGTGCACATGGCGCATAATTTGGTAGGTTCTTCCCTCCTCCTTGTTTGTCTTCGTTCCACTCCAGTGCTCTATCTCTGTACTCTATATCAGAAGGCTCCTACATTTGTCAGCAGCTCAGGATTTTCTTGGGGGCCACTTTCCCAGTTATGCTCAGTTTTGGCAGCCATTTTTCCCTGGCAAATCCTGGATAGAGCCGGTATAGCTATTATATACCTATATACCTAGCATACAGGGTGGATACAGGGTGGATACAGGGTGGATACAGGGTGGATACAGGGTGGATACAGGGTGGATAGCCTGGGTAGTTGGTATCTATGCTGCTCCAATTTCGGGGCACTTTTAATCAAGGGAAGGGGTCCTGACAACACTCTTTAGGGGTAGAAAGGGGTATAGGGTCATGGGAACTGACGGGAGAGACAGGTTTGGGTCACTAGCAATCACACAAATCCCCCACAATATGGGGAGCTAACAGAAGTGCTCCATATTTATATTTTGATAAAAAAAACTTATTTATTACGTTTAGATTTTGTGGTTTTGAACTGAACCAATTAATCGAGGTCACAGTGATGTAATTCCTACCGCAATCAATAAAAAATACTTGAGGTACAGGCGTTTAAATAAAAGCAACTTTAACCCCCTCCCCCAAATACCTTAGATTAATCCAGTGGAATGTTCCTAGAGCAGTATGCATTCCTCTCGGTGTAGCAGTATGGGTGATTGTTCAAGTAGAATGACAGACAAATATAGAGTAAGACACTTTTCTCGTTCACATTTATTCTTATATATGAATTAACAATATAAATGGTGGTATTTCACAGGCTATACAACAGACTGACCTGGATAATGTCAACCTGAATTGAACCCACCACTTTAGCACCGCTTCAACTCAAACTAAAAGTCATCATACAGATCACAAGCTAATTGAGGTATTTTTGATGCCACAAGAAACATAGTTTGAGTAATGATTAAAGTAGAGGCAGCACTTACAACAAAATTTGCTGCTGGAAGACTTACCAAAACTGAAAGAAAAACCTCAGCAAACGATTGAATGAATCAACTGTAAATTGTTTATCGCAACAGAAATAAAAGATGGTGGCAGCTTCAAATAGTGTTTCAATTGTTTTCATATTGTTATATTCAGGCGTTATGTCTACACGGAGTAGGTTTCACCCCGCAATCGTGTTGCTGTTCACTACTTTCTGGAGTGCTAAGGTAGCTACTAAGGTAGCTGTAGGTAGTACGTAGCTTATATGAAACCATAATATGACCCTTTATAAAATACATGTTGTAGTGTGTGCAGCTGTCATCAGTTTGGGCACCTTGTGCAGTTCTTTATACCTCTATGCCGGTTTGAGTAATCAGACCACTCAGAAGTATTAGATGGCATAACTGGAAAGTCATAAGATAAACAGCAATTCACCCCGTTACTTGTTTTTTTCATCTTCCCATCTTCCCTATGGTGAAATGTAAATGCAACACAATTTTGAAGATAACTTGCTAAATAAAAAGCCGAAATCTTCCAACCTTTCTATTTGCTACTCTTTTGAGGCATGCTTTTAAGATTTAGTCAGATTGTGCTTGATAACTTTCCGGATTGTAATGAGCAGTTGAATTATAATAAGCAGTTAGCAGAAAACAACTTGGAAGTTACATCATACTTCTGGGACTCTTTTATTTAACCTGTACCAGAGGTTGCCTAGCAGGGTATTGAAATTCTCAGAGAGAGCATACAAGATGTCGGTGATCAACTAGCTTGCAAGCTCCTGCCATCCGGGACCAACTATAAAGACTATTTTACTGAAGTACCTCAAAATAACTATTTTAAATTCTATGAAATTGATGCCTGTGAAATATTTTCAATAATTTCAAGTCTCCAAATTAAGAAGTCTACAGGTCACGATTTGATCAGTACCAGGGTGATTAAAGAAAATTGTAATACGCTTCTTCCAGTGCTTACTGAACTTATAAATCTGATCATTAAATTTTCTGATTTTCCAAACTGTATAAAAATTGCTCGTGTCTTACCCATTTTCAAAAAAGGGAGTAGGCATGATCTATCCAATTATCGCCCTATATCCATACTAAGTGTGATCTCAAAAATAGTGGAAAGGATTCTATGTAAACAGATACGAGACCACATGGAATTTGGCAACCTGCTCACCGAACACCAGTTTGGTTTCAGGTCCAACAAAAACACAACATTAGCTGTAAATGAATTTTTAGAAACTATCTACCAACATCTAGACCAAAGTAAGGCAATTCAAACAATTTTTTTAGACTTTTCAAAAGCGTTTGACACTGTAAATCACCAAATCCTCTTAAACAAATTACCATTCTACAATTTTAACGAACCATCTGTTAATTTAGTTCAGTCATACTTGTCAAATAGGAAACAATATGTTAAGATCCAGAATGAAACTTCGGCCATGCAAACTATCAAAATGGGAGTACCCCAGGGGAGTGTTTTAGGGCCACTTTTATTTTTAATCTTTATAAATGACTTAGTAAAAGTTTCGCCAGCCTTTAAATACGCACTATTCGCAGACGATACTAACTTACTCAGTCCAAACCCTGAATATACAAAGGAAGAGCTCTTGAAAATCGATCAATGGTGCCTGGCAAACAAATTAGTTATAAATTTTAGTAAGACAATGCAAATTATCTTTAGGAATCCGCAAAAAAAAATTGACCGGGAGACTTTTATCTTGCCAACAATAGCTATAGTTAAAGAAACCAAATTCTTAGGAATTGTGCTTGACCAGCATTGTAGTTTTGAATCGCACATAAGAAAAGTAGAGCAGAAAATTTCATTTTTACTGTTAATGTTCCGTCACCTCACAAAAATACTAGATTTAAAAACTATGATTAATTTATACTACTCATTTATTTACCCTCATCTCATCTATGGCATTGAGTTTTTGGGGCATGCTGGCGACCATCTTCTAAATAAATTGCTTATCTGTCAAAAGAAGGCATTAAGAATTATTTTAAAACAGCCGCCTGGCTCTCATGTCTCACATAAATTCCTCGAACTTAAAATTATGCCTATTAAAATGTTATTTAAATTCCGACTCATCATCTTCTATAAAAATCACATACTAAACCAGACTGATAATCGCAATTTAATTATGAGTGACTATAACATTACAACGCGCAAAGCCTTAAACTTTCCCATCAAACTATTAAAAACCAAAACTGAAATAGGGAAAAGATCAATGTTCCATGTCGCTGCGAACCATTTCAGTGTTCTGGCTTGGGACCTGCGGGACCTACCTAACCATGTCTTCGGGGATCGTCTGGCGGCTCGCCTGTGGGACGATGGTGACCGGGGGTAGTCTGCGCTCTGCTGCGCCCGTGGGGTGGCCTTGCCATCCTTGCTTTGACTGGTTTCTGGACCGGGGCTGTCGCATTTCTAGCTTCGAGCTATCTGATTGGCCCCTTTGTATTATTGGTTACCTTTTTATTCTTTTTATACTTAATTTGTAAACAATAAAAAAAAAAAAAAAAGTTCTTTGGAGCTTTGCCAAGGTACAAGAGACAAAAAGTGTATTTTTTTCCAGTGAAGAATGCAACTCCCACGTTTAATAGGAGTTGATATCAGTGTTTGTTGTTATCAAATTGAGGAATCACAAAACTTTCTACAGGATGATCTCGTCTCTTTGCTGCTACAAGACTGCTACTGGGAATACTCACACAAGGAGGGGATGAGTAGAGACTTCCTTAAATATTTTCTAGAAATTGATTTCATTACAGAAAAGTAAGTGTTCATCATAAAACAATACTGGCCTTGTTGTCAAACAAATGACGGAGTGAGAAATGGTTTACAACCTACACAGCTCATCAACATCTATATTGCCCTAATCATTTATAGCTAAGACCTCAGTCTAACGCCCTAATCATTTATAGCTAAGACCTCAGTTTATAATTTCTGCAAGTTTAGACTCGATGCTTACTGCGATCTCTAAAAGTTAATCCTTGGCACTCTGTGATCTCTAAGAGTTAATCCTTGGCACTCTGCGATCTCTAGGAGTTAATCCTTGGCACTCTGCAATCTCTATCAGTTAATCCTTGGCACTCTGCGATCTCTAGGAGTTAATCCTTGGCACTCTGCGATCTCTAGCAGTTAATCCTTGGCACTCTGTGATCTCTAGCAGTTAATCCTTGGCACTCTGCGATCTCTACCAGTTAATCCTTGGCACTCTGTGATCTCTAGGAGTTAATCCTTGACACTCTGCGATCTCTAGGAGTTAATCCTTGACACTCTGCGATCTCTAGGAGTTAATCCTTGGCACTCTGCGAAAAGGAGGCAGGGACCACTTCAACCCATAATATAGCTGAACCTATCCAGTGAAATGGGTACTAAAGCAAGTAGTAGAGCAATAGTACTAGTAGTAATACACTAACAATAATGTTACACCATTATACTACCATACATGCCTGTCCTAAATGTAACATCAATGTGCATTAGTTTACAATACATACATGTATATCTGTCGGGGTAGTATTGTAACGGTTTTCCCCGTGTTATGAGGAGGAAGAACGGTTACTAGTATTGCAAGAGTGCCATGTTTACTGGCTTTTCTCTGTATATCGTGGTAGCGATGGCTACAGAGTGTCAAGGCAGTATGGTCTCTCTGATACAGAGAGTACTGAATGCTGCTAACTAGCAGACACGACTAAGTTCGGCAACCGGCCAAATGGATTTCACAAGTTTAACAGGGTAGCAGTACTTTATTCTACTTGCTACTGAAACAAAACGCACAGAACTGAACACTAAGTATGAGTGTAAAATAACGATAAGTCTCTAAATATGTATTGAATAATAGTCCAATATGTCTGGCAGTACAGTCCTCTTGGCTGGTCGTTACTACTCTGAATCCTAAGCGTCTCTTTTCAAGCGCCTTCCAAGGTATTCCTCCTGGTAGTTCCGATTTCTCAGCTTCTGAGACTGGTGCTTGCTAGCCTTGAACACTAGCTAAGACACACGAACAGTAACTAGACAATACTAGTTCGAGACACTAGCTCTATCTAATCAGAGCATCTAACTGTATCTGCCCTGCTGGGCTGCATGCAGCTCTATATAAGGGAGGTACAAAATCATGTAGGCATAAAAATATATGATTGGCTAATACAGATTGAGAAATCAAAACAAGCTAGCATGTGACAAGTGTTAAAGTTAATAATAGCACTTAGAGGCGGAAAAGTCCTTCCTGCGCTTGGCTTTAGTGAAGCGGTAGTCAGCTGCATTCTTGAGCACCCAGGCATAACCTCTAGTGGTATAGGCTGTAGAGTAGTCTTGGGTATATATATGGTGATTAGTATGTTAGTAGCACTGGCTGAGATGATTGCAGCCCTGTGCAATTCCATTACAGTATACAATAGTCAATTAGGGATACAATACACACACACAAAATACACACACATATACATATTACGAATTTCGTATAAAACTCAAGCAATCATAGTTCCAATATTTCTTTTGAGTTTGGCTCACAGCCTTTATCCTCACTCTAGATCACCACATGAAGAGTCGTATTTGTGGTATCAACAATTGTGGCTTCACGAATAATATGGTTTCTTCTCTCAATAGCTCAGGCTTTCTCCATATAATAGTTTGCATAGTTTTCTATACCACTGCTGGATCAGTGAGTACAAAGTGAAACCAGCTGGATCAGTGAGCACAAAGTGAAACTTGCTGGATCAGTGAGCACAAAGTGAAACCAGCTGGATCAGTGAGCACAAAGTGAAACCTTCCACAAGTTTAGTTTGTACCATCTATTACTAGTGTTTATTGTACATTGACTCTATATGCATCAACGTATTTACTAACTACATACATACTAGCTATCCTGTATTGTGTGTTGGGTACTACTATGTACCGCGTACTGTGTACTATGCGCTGTGTGCTCTCTACTGCCCGCTGGGTACTGTGTACTATGTGCTGTGTGCTTTCTACTGCCCACTGGGTACTGTGTACTATGTACTGTGTACTATGTACTGTGTACTATGTGCTGTGTGCTCTTTACTGCCCACTGGGTAGTGTGTACTATGTGCTGTGTGCTCTCTACTGCCCACTGGGTACTGTGTACTATGTGCTGTGTACTCTCTACTGCCCACTGGGTACTGTGTACTATGTGCTCTCTACTGCCCACTGGGTACTGTGTACTATGTGCTGTGTGCTCTCTACTGCCCACTGGGTACTGTGTACTGAGAAAAATGTACCATGTACAATGTACTGTGATGGAATTTGCCTAGTGTGGCCAGCCACCAGCTAGTTTATCTGTTAGTTGATCAAGGAAGTTGAGCACGCGTGAGTAAACAACGGAATGTGGGATGCGCTAGCTAAGCAAGCACAAGCTTGCTTAGTTGATAGCACTAGCAACTTTTACAGTTGAAGTAGATGAGCTAGGCACCCTCTGATGGTCAAGATCGGCACGCTGAAGAGTTCAAGCTAAGGAGTACTATGGTTTGACGACATTTATTATTATTAACTCTTGAATATTAGCGGCTAACCAGTTGTCAATCAGCCAGCTTATGTATGTGATTTTTATGCTTAGCCAACCTCTTATGATTCATTTTTTTTGCAGTGCCAGTTTATTATTAACCAATCACATATCTTATTTTTCGACTGCTATGATTTTCTATAAATAGCGAGGCATTTCGCCCAGCGCTCAGAGTTAGTTTAGTTTTACCTGAGATAACATCTTGTCCTGCTCAGAGAAGTGTCAGCGATTTCTTGTACTGACTTAGTGTTGCCTAAGTGCTCAAGCTACTGTACGCTTGTGAGGACTGTTTATCCGGCAAGCTTTTTTGTTATAAATAATAAATTATTATCAATCTGAAACATTGTGTGCTTAGTGAGGCCGGTTGCCTGTTATCACTATTGTTTGGATACGTATCATCCGAATCTGTTTTCTATACAGACCTTCTACAACAGTGAGCCTATACTTTCATACCGGTAGCGCTTGCTGTTCGTATCAATTGCCTTCCACAGAGAGCCTTCGCTACCAGTCTATTTGCACTCTGTATTACCGTACTGCTATTGCTATACAGTATAGGCGCTTTCTAACAGTTGTCGGTAAAGGTATTCTCGAAATCACAACGAAACCCTTTACAGTACTATGTACTGTGCACAGGGTACTGTGTAGTTTGCACAGTGTACTTGGTACTTTATACTATGTATCTTATCCTGTCTGCTGTGTACTGAGAATTAGGTACTTTATATTGTGTACTGGGTACTGCGTACTATATACTAAAAGTAATGTATGATATACAGTATACTATACACCATCAACTATATTTTATATACCTACCATATGCTATATACTGTAGTGAATCGTGCCGGTAGGACTCCCACTACTGCCCACTAATAAACAGCTGTCCATGGCGCGCAGCTCAAGGCATAGTCAAACAACCTCTCTCCAAGAGGTAGTGTGCAGGGTCGATCAGACCTGCAGCGTGCATTAGCAAGTTGCTCACAACTTCACAACTAATGAGCCCATCCGTCAGACAAACTAAGTAGAGTTTAAATAATAAATACATTTATTGTCCAAATATCCATGCTATGTGGAGGCAATCGCAGAGAGTAGTTAACAGAAGTAGCAGTAAGTGATAAGTGGCATAGAACATACAGAGAATCAGTCTTCTATAGGCTGGTGGCAGGAAAATGATTGCATCATAAGTTATCCATTAAACAGTGTAGTAGATCGTGCCAGAGGCCTCCCACTACAGTCCACTAATGAACAGCCGTCCATCTTGTGGATCCTTTGTTCTACGATTGTATAAAATCTCATGTATCGTCGATTATAAAGCAGAGTTACCGTAGCTCTCAGAAAAAATCTTACACTTCAATGATCGGAGGAACAGACACAAGCAGCAGGAGCAACTACCACCACTTGGTCACCCGACTACCAAAGCAGGCAGAACTCTGTCAAAAAAGTGTTTGATCAACTTGGCCCTCAACAATTATGGCTGCCACCATCGACAAATGAGTCTCTCGCTTCCACCGGCAGGTGGTTCCTAATCAGTTCGGCCCTCGTGGTTCTAACTGTACTAGCAAAGTCGAATAGTAACGAATAACAGCAAGGAGAAAAAAGTAACAATCCATGCATTGCACTGACTAGTGGTACTTGCAAACAATGGGAACTGTACAGATGGATAGCTACCACACAATACTGAAATCCTGTACAATATGAGTGCGCAGGGCATATGTGCTACTAAAATTCACCACAACAGTACAGGAAACACACTGAATCAATCAACATAAAACACATATAACAATATGTACAATAACGCACAAGATTAAATATATAAGGGACCTAGTGGCAAGGAATTTAACTATGATTAAGGTCCTCAGTTTTGGCCAAACTCGGGTCCAAAACAGGTAAAATGTACAAGTAGGTAGGTCCTGGACATGTTACCAAGCAATTTGAGCTATTTCTGGAACTCTAACTATGGCGGCCATCTTGTGGCTGGCCCGGTATAATATCTGCGGGGCCGGTATAATATCTGCGGGGCCGGTATAGCATCTGCAGGGCCGGTATAGCATCTGCAGGGCCAGTAGGGTTTCTCCTTCTTCTGATCGAAGATGGTACTCTGTGCAATCACTTGGGGAGTCTGTTTGACTGAACACCTCACTCAGAGTCACTTCTACGATAACCTATGTGGACAGGATGTGTGAGCTGGCAAAACCCACCACAATATTATGTTTTGTATTCTATACACTATATATGGTGTTCTATATGCTATTGCATTGGATTTTTGGAGGAACCATCAAAAAACCACTAAACAAATCTCTTTTTCGAGGTTATTTAACAAAAAATGCTATAAAGCAGTCTGGCTCAAACTCCACAACTGTAACAAGCCCCCAGCTCAGACTCAATACTCAGTCCTTCAGAGTATAATTACGGTTTATTACTCTACAAAACTCGTGTAACGTAGCAGTGATAAAATACCTTGCTTAACTTGGTATGATCACAAGTAAAATACTAGTACAACACAAGTTGTAAAGGCAAATATCTGCCTTGTATAGGCAGAGCACAGAAACTCATTGTCCTAATTACACCCGAAACCGATAACACACAAGTAGAACAAAAATTCACAAATAAGCAATGAGAACAAATATAGCAAACAATCATAACAAGAAGCAATGTTAAAAGAATAAGGCACCCAGAAGTGGGAGGCAGAGTTTAGGAGCAATACTGCTTAGTCATTGTATGTATTGTACAAGCAGCTTCCTGCGCTGGGTTCCTAAAGCTCGGCTAGCTTGTGGTCCAACTTTTGGGTCAGGTGTGAGTAAATGTCGTGTGGTTCCATGTTTGGTAACATCTGAGGCTACTCTGGGCTTATAGGCTATACCGGATCTTTGGTCACTGGGTTGGTATTGGTTGGTTGCAGAGCCGGTCAGGTCAAGGGTGAGAGTGGTAGCTGCAGGCAGGGCCGGCAGGGTAAATAGTTGCTTACCAGAATGATATCTCGCAGTGCCAGAGTTTTTGAAGATGTGCCTGACACTCTGCAGTTGACAGGGGACTTTTGTGCATATTATGTGGTGCATAAAAACCCATTACACTACTTACCATTAACAGTCTACTATCTACCAAGTCATATCTATAGAGTATATACTATATACAGAGTGCAGTGTGTAAAGACTAGCGATCCACACATTCAGCATAAATATTTATGTGTTGTAGGTAGAGGTAGTACAGAACCGAAATGTCCAACAGAAATCTAATTCTACTGACAACAATGGTGTGGTTGCTTGGCTGTAGTATTTTAAAGGTTGAAGCAAGCACTTGCACGTCAGTATAAATTAACTCATTTAGATTAATGAACTTTAGTAAACATCAACTTACTAGATTAATGGTCTTTAGTATACATTAACTCATCTAAATTAATGACCTTTAGTAAACATCAACTTCCTTAGATTAATGATCTTTATTATACAAACATTAACATCCTTAGATTAGTGATCATTAGTATACATCAACTTCCTTAGATTAATGGTCTTTATTATACATTAACATCCTTAGGTTAATGATCTTTAGTATATGTCAACTCCCTTAGATTAATGATCTTTAGTATATAATTATATATATTATATATATAATTTTTCTCCTCTCTCTGCCAGCTTCATGTTTCTGGTCGCTGAGTTAGATGAACTAAAAAGATTAAAGTTGGTGGCTATGTCAACTCCCTTAGATTAATGATCTTTAGTACATATCAACTTTCTTAGATTAATGATCTTTATATACATTAACTCCCTGGTATCTCTGCCCAGTAGTCACACTACTTATTACATTAATTGAACTTTACTGCTCACATATATCAAACACTGCTCACATATATCAAACACTGCTCACAAACACTGCTCACATATATCAAACACTGCTCACATATATCAAACACTGCTTACATATATCAAACACTGCTCACATATATCAAACACTGCTCACACATATCAAACACTGCATACATATATCAAACACTGCTCACATATATCAAACACTGCTCACACATATCAAACACTGCTCACATATATCAAACACTGCTCACATATATCAAAAACTGTTCACATATATCAAACACTGCTCACATATATCAAACACTGCTCACATATATCAAACACTGCTCACATATTTCAACTACTACTTACACATATCAAACTACTCATTCAGTTATTGAGAATGAAACAAGCATGCAATACAATGAATTTACAAATATAAACAAGTAATACATAAAAATGTAAACAATAACAACCAATTATGTTGTTGACACATGGTTCATTCGCTCAGTGGGAGTCCTAATACAATCAGGAACAAGGAGAAGCAATCACTCCTTTTAAGGTAATAAATGCTCTACAATGTGGTCCTAGCCCACATATATGCAAGGAAATACTAATCAACAAGGAATTCTCACTTCTAGGGGCCTCAGGCTTTCACAGCTGGTGGACACTGGCTAAGAAGGTCGGGATTCTGATTCGGAATTTCTCGTTTATATGTTATATGATGGACCCCCAATGTGGATAGGAAATGAGGTCTTAATTTGGGATAGGTTTTGCATGCTACAATGAAGAGATCCCAAACCGTCTAATAAGAGGCCTCATTGAAATAGAATAAAGAGAGATCAGGAGGTGGGTGAGAGGGAGGGGCAGAAAAGGACAAGGGTACGAGTGAGTACTTTGGCTAAAATCTCCTACACTATTTTTCCTCCAAAAAAGTTCAACTGCTGATCAGAATATATACGCTTAACTGTTAGTTGCTGACACCCATAAGTTTGTAGCCGGGATTTAGTTCATTCCGTACGAGGCTAAATGGTCTCACGCGAACTCCGGTCCAGTTGTCTGTCTGTGCGTCAATCAATTTTTCCTACATACAATATCAAACAGTCACCGACATGATGCCATAAACACTGTTGCTGGCAGAACACAACTGAGAATGCGTACTTTCACACAGATCCATGTCATGAAATATGCTCTGGTGTAGTGGATCCCTCGTCTACCAGCAATTACTAACTGCTTATTAATGGCCGAATCCAGGCAGACACCTGTCTGCCTGTAGACAGCAGACACCTGTCTGCTGGCACAACAACTTAGTCAGCCTCTCCAGGCCTGACAGCCACTATCTCCTCTCACCAGAGAGGACCCTGGGCAGGTATGGCCTCTGTAACTGCTATGGAGGAGTATCTCAACTCTACAACTAATGGTGAGCTCTCCGCTCAGACGTATAACTCAATCTTTTCAAGTGTATACATTTATTGTCCTATGCAATCTCAGTAAAATAACAATGGTAGCAGTGGTAACAAGTGGCAAAGGCAACAACATTTGGCAAGTGATAATAAATGCAAGAAAGCTTGACCTTTTATAGGCTAGGTGACCGGAAGCTAACAGGAAGTCATTGGCCTACTTAGCTCGTAGACCAATGATACAATGCACAATATATAGGTAAAGGAATACAAACACAAGTTACATATATAGTCCAGTCGATTAACAGGCATAAGGGCAAATGTAGAAGACACCCAGAAGTAAGGGATGAAGCTATTACGTCCGTAGCCAATATAAATTGTTACTAGACATCTTTTTATCTTTTAGGTAGGTCCTTGGTCTTTTTGGAGCCTCGAATCTTTAAGGGCAAAAAGCTCTGAGGTCTTCAGGCTATAAGTCATTCCTCTGGCTATGGCCGGTACTGTGACGGTACTGTGCCGGTGGTTTGCCGGTGTCTGCCGGTGTCTGCCGGTGTCTGCCGGTATCGGTAATACATAATACAATAGGCAGTAGCTCTGCCGGCTCATTCCGTGACTTGTACCAGAGTTAATGTTGGGTCTCTCTGATGCCAAGCGGCTATCAGAGGCACCTTCTGACACACTGGTCACATCAGAACATCACTCAAATCCACCACATTCGTTTGGCAGTAAATATGTGTCTATATATGTAGATGGTATCTATTCTTAGGTATTGGGTGATGGTAAGTTCAGCTGGATTCTTCTCCTCTCTCTGCTATTTTTATGTTTCGGGCCGCTGAGTTAGATAAACTGAAAAGATTAAAGTTAGTGGCTCAGAGAATCTTAAATTTGTGTACATGTGTTTTGTTTGCAGCGTTTTCTTTTTAAATTTACTATAAGCAAGTCCGTAGCAAAAACTTGCATTTATTATTTTATTGAATCCAGCGTATCATTGTTTTGGTAACTTTTTTTCTCATTATTTTACAATAAAATAGCCTCTTCTCCTCAAACCAGCCTCCTCTCTTCAAACAAACCTCCTCTCCTCAAACTAGCCACCTCACCTCACACGAGCCTCCTCTCCTCAAACAAGCCTCCTCTCCTCAAACGAGCTTCCTCTCCTCAAACTAGCCTCCTCTCCTCAAACTAGCCTCCTCTCCTGAAACAAGCCTCCTCTCCTCAAACTAGCCTCCTCTCCTCAAACTAGCCTCCTCTCCTCAAACTAACCTCCTCTCCTCAAACTAGCCTCCTCTCCTCAAATGAGCCTCCTCTCCTCAAACTAGCCTCCTCTCTTCAAACTAGGTCCTTTCCTCAAACTAGCCTCTTCTCCTCAAACGAGCCTCTCTCCTCAAACGGGCCTCCTCTCCTCAAACGGGCCTCCTCTCTTCAAACGGGCCTCCTCTCCTCAAACGGGCCTCCTCTCTTCAAACGAGCCTCTTCTCCTCCTCAAACGAGCCTCCTCTCCTCAAACGGGCCTCCTCTCCTCAAAGACCGTCACTTGTTTTTTGATTGTGAAGTTTATCTATGAATAGTGCATAATTTTGAAATAGGTAACTGCTATAGTAATTCAAAACGCAGCAATTCAAATGTGAAAAAGAAGTCCACAAGTATTCAGTTGCCTTAAAAAAGTACGACTCGCTTCACGAAAAATGACAAATTTTCTTGCAATCACACACTGTATCAATTTTTTGATGCTGGCAAGGAAAAACTGAAATCAGTGTGGATGGCTAATCGTTTCAGGTAAAGCTTGCTGCACAGGTTTGCAATGATACTTGCTTTAACCATTTTATAGCTCAAAACAGTCACATGTAACTGTTTAAAGTTTTTCTATTTGCAATTTTCAAAAATTTACCAGCTCTTGTTAATGCTTTCCTGGAAAGAAATGTTTGCGGTCGGATGCATGACCCAATTTTTTTCAAGTAGATTGATTTTTTGTTTTTTAAGTATTTGACTTTTCAAGTTTCCCAATTAACAACAACATAGCTAGTCCCTTTTAAATAAATGGTTCCAAAACCATAAGGACTGTTACTTCAAATGGCATAATATATGGATGAATGCAACTAAATGTGATTGCTCATTGCGGAAACTGCTAATTTTTCAAATCTTTTGATTTGAGAGGCAAAAACTCAAATGTGAAAACTGGGTTAGCGAAATGGCAGTTAATGAAATTTTCAAACTGAAGACTTTTTTTCAGTCTAAATAATATCAGAAGTAGTTTTTTGTCTGTAAGAAATACATAACTAACCAAACAAGAAAGTTTTTACTCACATTGTAACAAACTTTATAAGTTGAACTTCTGTGCGCAAGCAGAATAATTTTCATTAACAGCCATTAATGGGAAGCTGTTATAAATGTTTTGTGGCTTAATGGTAGAGTCAGTGACTTAATGGTAGAGTCAGTGACTTAATGGTAGAGTCAGTGGCTTAATGGTAGAGTCAGTGACTTAATGGTAGAGTCAGTGACTTAATGGTAGAGTCAGTGGCTCTAGAAGGTTGTACATTGGTGTGATATATCTGAGCAAAGGGTTCTAGAAGGTTGTACATTGGTGTGATATGTCTGAGCAAAGGGTTCTAGAGTCTAGAAGGTTGTACATTGGTGTGATATGTCTGAGCGAAGGGCTCTAGAAGGTTGTACATTGGTGTGATATATCTGAGCAAAGGGTTCTAGAAGGTTGTACATTGGTGTGATATAACTGAGCAAAGGGTTCTAGAAGGTTGTACATTGGTGTGATATGTCTGAGCGAAGGGCTCTAGAAGGTTGTACATTGGTGTGATATATCTGAGCAAAGGGTTCTAGAAGGTTGTACATTGGTGTGATATATCTGAGCAAAGGGTTCTAGAAGGTTGTACATTGGTGTGATATGTCTGAGCAAAGGGTTCTAGAAGGTTGTACATTGGTGTGAGCAAAGGGTTCTACAAGGTTGTACATTGGTGTGATATGTCTGAGCGAAGGGTTCTACAAGGTTGTACATTGGTGTGATTTGTCTGAGCAAAGGGTTCTAGAAGGTTGTACATTGGTGTGATATGTCTGAGCAAAGGGTTCTAGAAGGTTGTACATTGGTGTGATATATCTGAGCAAAGGGCTCTAGAAGGTTGTACGTTGGTGTGATATATCTGAGCAAAGGGTTCTAGAAGGTTGTACATTGGTGTGATATGTCTGAGCAAAGGGTTCTAGAAGGTTGTACATTGGTGTGATATATCTGAGCAAAGGGCTCTAGAAGGTTGTACATTGGTGTGATCTGTCTGAGCAAAGGGTTCTAGAAGGTTGTACATTGGTGTGATATATCTGAGCAAAGCGTTCTAGAAGGTTGTACATTGGTGTGATATGTCTGAGCAAAGGGTTCTAGAAGGTTGTACATTGGTGTGATATGTCTGAGCAAAGGGCTCTAGAAGGTTGTACATTGGTGTGATATATCTGAGCAAAGGGCTCTAGAAGGTTGTACATTGGTGTGATATATCTGAGCAAAGGGTACTAGAAGGTTGTACATTGGTGTGATATATCTGAGCGAAGGGTTCTAGAAGGTTGTACATTGGTGTGATATGTCTGAGCAAAGGGTTCTAGAAGGTTGTACATTGGTGTGATATATCTGAGCAAAGGGTTCTAGAAGGTTGTACATTGGTGTGATGTATCTGCGCAAAGGGTTCTAGAAGGTTGTACATTGGTGTGATATGTCTGAGCGAAGGGCTCTAGAAGGTTGTACATTGGTGTGATATAACTGAGCAAAAGACTCTACAAGGTTGTACATTGGTTTGATATATCTGAGCAAAGGGTTCTAGAAGGTTGTACATTGGTGTGATATATCTGAGCAAAGGGTTCTAGAAGGTTGTACATTGGTGTGATATGTCTGAGCAAAGGGTTCTAGAAGGTTGTACATTGGTGTGATATAACTGAGCAAAGGGCTCTAGAAGGTTGTACATTGGTGTGATATATCTGAGCAAAGGGCTCTAGAAGGTTGTACATTGGTGTGATATATCTGAGCAAAGGGTTCTAGAAGGTTCTAGTAATCAAGCTATCGTTACTTTTACAAGTTTGTAACTATGTTTTGCAGAAATTGTGTAAAGTTTCAAATTAATGAGGCTTGAATTCAAGTTTATTGTAACAGACTGACAATTGCTTACCATTATTTACTACTGGCAGGAGAGGCGAGACTACAGGTTCTGACCCCACCTTCAAACTTTGTTCTGAGTTTACATCTCAAACTTGCTGGATGAGTGAATGCATCAGGCACATCAGAGACGCTGATAAAACGTACACTTCTACCAACTGCGATAACAATAAAGACCTTATTATGAAGATCGCAGGAAGAATTAGCACAGGCTGTCATGATGTAAGTGGGGTATTCGCAGTAGACATATATAAGTGGGATATCCACAGTAGACACATGTCTGTGCATGTAGATGGTATCTATATTTAGGCATTGGGTGAGGGTAAGTTCAGCATAGCTTTAGTGATAAAACTGGATTCTTCTCCTCTCTCTGCTATTTTCATGTTTCTGGCCGCTGATTTTTATAAACTAAAAAGGATAAAGTTGGTGGCTCAGAGAACTTCAAATTTGTTTACATGTGTTTTGTTTGCAACATTTTTTAAATTTAATATTAGCAATTCGGTAGAAAATAACTTGTGTTTTTAGTTTTTATTGAATCCAGCGTATCATTGTTTTGATAAATCTTTTCTTCACTCACTCCTTAACTTGACTTATGGAGTGATTGCAGTTTACCCCAACAACTAACAAACATCAAGTACAATGATAAGAACTGGCAGGTATTTCATATTTATAGAACCTCAGCAATTCTTAGATTTATGGTATTGTTGTGGATTTTCATAGCATACACTCCTGCGCACCTCATCATTATCAAGCCTACTAATGACTAGGCTCAGAAGCAATCATATCGGTCAATACCGAACTGACCGACCCTGCATGGTAGGACTATACCGACCCTGTATAGGACCATACCGACCCTGTATAGGACTATGCCGACCTCACCGAGTCGGCAGGAAGTGAATCATCATAGCCTGAGGACCATAAAATATCCTAAAAGCGTCAGGAAGATGGATCCAGGACTTAACTACCCCTAAACCAGAGGAGGAGCGGATACAAAGGCTGCAAAGACGGGACAGGAAGTGGATAAGCCATTGATTGGACAATTGCATTATAATCCCTCCTACATTTGATGGGACCATATCTACCTTAGTCTTGTGATTCGTTGTTTATTATTATAAGCTTTTGTATTGGTTAATCAAGTATTATTATCGTGTGATTGGTTGTGACAAAGATCACTTCCTGTCACTTCCTGTGAGATGCCTATAAAAGGCAGAACACTTGTTATTCACTTTCAGTTATTGTTTAGAGTTTCACCTTTTACTAACTCGTATTTATTCTGGATGAATAAATGGCTTATTACTCGATAGCACTGTAGTAATGCGTTTGAGCCGAGGGCTCTGTTTCGGTTGTAGAGTTGAGACTCTATCTCGGTGGCATACCGACCCTGCTGTTGTAGCAGGTGAAATATAACAACTGGTGGCAGCAAGCTACCGACCTCAGCTAGTGGGTTTCAGCCCCCAAAATCCACTACAGTATTAGTAGTATAATAGGAGTAGTTATCTAAATAAAACAAACTTGTCAGCATATAAAAGATTGAACATTGACAGGCCTGTCATGTAATGAGTCTTGAGTTCAATGTGTTAACATCAGCTGAGCAGCCTTGTGAGGCAATTTTTTTCTATCTGCGCTATTTGACATAAAAAGAATAGATTTATGTTACATAACTATTGATAGACAAAATACTGGTGTAAAAAGATGTATAGATGATAGCACTGAGTGAGAGATATTGATGTATCCAAAGTGAAATTGTAAAAAATGCGATGGTATATTTGAAATGTAACTCAGTAATATATTGGCCTTAGTATTCGATTTTCTACTTTTGGAAGGGTTGTGGTAGATTTTGGTGAACACTACTGGTAAAAACATATTTACCACTAAGGCACCAACCATACATGCACAGAAGTGCTACTCCCAGCTCTAAATAAGGTGCTGTATCGGTAGTACAACTTTATGTGCCAGTAAAACAGCCTACATGGCTGGTATTGACTTCTGCTGTGCCGGTATTGCCTTCCTTGCACAAGATGGCCACCTTAGAGGAAGAACTTTAAAATAGACCAAAATCCTTCACCAGCCCTGAAGCCGGAATTACCCATCCTCATTAGACGAAGCTGCTGAACCCAGGCTAGGTATAGCCTCAGGACCACCAAAGAACCTCTGATTGGACAATGGGGAAGTAGCTCCTCCTCTAAGCCGCTTAGCACCATTTACCTTTAACCTTACTGCATTACATGATTTGCTAACTATTTATATATTATAATGTATTGGTTGATTTACTTTTTGTCACTGTGTTCCTATATGTTATATGTCCATTACTTCCTGTCATCCTGCCTATATAAAGGCTCAATCTCTCAATCCTCTCGTCATTTGTTCATGTACTTCCGAACACTCTAGAGGATTGCCTCCCTAGGACTTGGTATCTATGAATAAAGCCATTTAGCAAGCTGAAACTGTGTAGTTTGTCTGTGCCGTGGGCTCTGTGCTTGCCGACTGGTCCTGCAGTAAATGCTTACAAGTGGTCACTGTCATACTGGCGCAGTGTCCACTCTGGAGAGCGGTAGAATTCTCCAGACCGCTATCAAAAATATAAAAAAGTGGAAGATGTCACCCATTTGCATTATAAATTGAATAAATAGCGTGTAACTCATTATGGAGCCTACTACTAAAGAAATAAGTGCGATATCAAAAACCTTTTTTACAGCGATAATCGTGAGACCAACAGAAACTGGCAAAATGCTGGCAATTCTACGAGTAATTAAAGATAGTCAGACTACAGCTCTACCTCCACCAATAAAATTACATTACTGTAAGGGTGCCTATAAGAAATCATTTAACAATGTACCCAGAATGATGTTTCATAAAACAATGATATATACATCTACAAGGTTTCCGAGAGATGGACAAAACAGATAGTTGCTAATAGATAATATAACAAAGGAAGTTTCCGGCGAAGTAATTGCCAATGCTTCATAAACAAAACATAGTTACCATTTGGGCGTCAGCATCTTGTAAGTCGCACAGAATATTTTTTTGAAAGAAAATTGGTCAAGTTTTTTGGACAGTCACTACCTTTTTATTTCTACCAACCTTGATATGTCTCTCCTGGCTGGACATATCTGGCTGGACACCTTGAGAAATCTCTCCTAACAAACATGCATCTAAATTCCTTGAAATGTCTCTTCTATTACACATCCGGCTGGACACCTTGACAAGTCTCTCCTATGACACATCTGGCTTGACACCTTGAGATATAATTCCTATCAAATATCTGGCTGGAAGCCTTGAGATGTCTCTCCTATCACACATCTGGCCAGACACCTGGAGATGTCTCTCTTATGATACATATGGCTGTACACCTTGAGATGTCTCTCTTATCACACAACTGGCTGGACACCTTGAGATGTCTCTCCTATCACACATCTGGCTGAACACCTTGAGATGTCTCTCCTATCAAATATCTGGCTGGAAGCCTTGAGATGTCTCTCCTATCACACATCTGGCCAGACACCTGGAGATGTCTCTCCTATGATACATATGGCTGTACACCTTGAGATGTCTCTCTTATCACACAACTGGCTGGACACCTTGAGATGTCTCTCCTATCACACATCCGGCCGGACACCTGGAGATGTCTCTCCTGTGACACATCTGGCTGGACACGTTGAGATGTCTCTCTAATCACATACCTGGTGGACACCTTGATATGTCTCTCTTATCACACATCTGGTGGACACCTTGATATGTCTCTCTTATCACACATCTGGATGGACACCTTGATATGTCTCTCTTATCACACATCTGGATGGACACCTTGAGATGTCTCTGCTATCACACATCTGGCTGGACGCCTTGAGATGTCTCTCCTATCACACGTCTGACTGGACAAGTTGAGATGTCTCTGCTATCACATATCTGGCTGGACAAGTTGAGATGTCTCTGCTGTCACACATCTGGCTGGACACCTTGAGATGTCTCTCCTATCACACATCTGGCTGGACACCTTGAGATGTCTCTCCTATCACACATCTGACTGGACACCTTGATATGTCTCTGCTATCACATATCTGACTGGACAACTTGAGATGTCTCTCTTAAAGCCTCTGAGCAAGTGACACGGAATCCTTACTCAGTGAATAGGTCATCAACACATACCATTAGAAAATTTTGTCTTGGATAATCCTATGATCACTTTTTGATGTTACCAAGGAAATGCAAATTAATAAAGTTATCAGCAAAATTTTTCATATCTCTGTCTAGATAACTCAGTGAATAATCAGATAATACAATAACTAGAGCCTTAAGGTGAAGAAAAGCACGGTACCATATTGTTGTCACTCGACAGTGGGTGTAGCGCCATTAAAATATCTGTGATAGCTAATGAAAAGAACAATCTGCTTAAAGCTGGGGCCACACGATCGTACAAATTTCCACGAATTCGTGCAAATAAAAATTCGTACGAATCATAACCTGCCACACGGGGTTGTCTTCTTCCAATATCGTACGAATGATTTTGCTCGTGTAAATTGTAGCCAGCCAATTAGAAGACAAAGTAAATTTTAGCGATCCTAGTTTTGTGATTATTAAGCAGTTTCCTGTGTAGTAAATATGGAAGAACAACGAAGAAGAGTGGTAGTACTGCTTCTACTAAAGAAAAAGGCCTTACTACTCAAAAGAAAACGGTTGTATAATCAAAATTGGATAGCAAGACGGCACTGGGTTCATCCCATAAACCAACGAAGGGATACACATGGAGTGTATGCTAATCTAATACATGAGCTGAGAGAAGATTGTGACAATAGGAGACATGTAAAATATTTGAGAATGACACCTGAGAATTTTGACTATATTCTAGAGCTGATAAGACCTCATATTACCAAACTAGACACTATAATGAGAGAAGCTATCAAACCTGGTCTCAAATTGGCTGTTACTTTGCATCATTTGGCTGAGGGCTCCTCGCAAGCTGCCATAGCTTCACACTACAGGCTAGGCAGGTCTACAGTGTCACAGATTATTGATGAAACATGCATCGCACTGTGGAAAGTCCTCCAGCCAATATACCTAAGACCACCATCAGGAACTGAGGAATGGAAAGCGGTGGCCCTCGGGTATGTATGTAGGACCTAATATGTTAGGGGGTTGGAGGAATTTGTTAGGGGTTGCCTGTTAGGGGGTTCACCATGAATGTTAGGGGGTCGAGTTTTATTAATGTTATATTATTATTTATTAGCTAATCATTATTCATTTTTTTAATTTTTGTAGTTTATCAGTTATTAATAATGATAATAATTACCATTATTTTAATATTTATATTATGTGTTTTATTATTTTGATTATTTATTGTTATTATTAATATATTTTCATTTATTATTTTTTCAACATTATAATAATAATGAATAATAATATAATTTGCTTCAAGTTATTATTAACTGCTATTTATAACAATTATAATAATCATCATCATAATAATAATAAATAATTATTATTATTATTAATAACAATCTAATGGTGATTATAAATAATAGTAGTAGTAAAGTGGGGGAAAATCCAATCATTATTAATTATAATAATAGTTACAGTAGTAGTAATAAAAATTTTAACCACCAAGCCACATACAGACAGTTGTTAGTTGTTGCATAGCAGCTTCGTTTGCATGTTGTTTAATAATGTAAAGAAATATTTCTTTATAGTAGAGCTTTTATGCAAAAGCACGAATATTCCTTATTTGATTGGTCAACCATATGTTTATGAGACAATGATGTGCCTTGTTAGTTTACTGATAACTTTATTGTTTTATCACAAGGGTGGGTCAATGTCAATCCAGTACGCCTCTGAACTGCTAACCCAAGTTTTTAATACAGATGCATTGAATATTAGAGTGGATGCTTTTAGATGAAACTTTGACAGTGAATAAGGTGTATGTCAATGCACAGTTCTGGAAAATATCAAAGAAGTAGGAAAAAACCATTCGATTGAGCCCATTTTTTTCAACCTTCCTTGCCATGACTCCCTATAACTATTGTGTTCTAGTCGGAAAAACTGCATGCTAAGATTATATATTAGTTTTTTTATTTTTCAGCTTTCAAAAATGGAATTTTCCTCACTGCATTGGCAGCATAGATGGAAAGCACATTCTCATACAGAAACCAAAACATGCAGGTTCCATGTTTTGGAATTATAAACAAAGAGACAGCATTGTTCTGTTGGCAGTTTGCGATGCCGCCTATAAATTCATTCTAGTGAATATTGGCCAGCCTGGGAGCAACAGTGACGGCGGGATCTGGGACAGCTCGGAGTTTGGAAGAGGATTAGAAAATGGTAAGAAAATCACTTTATTTTAATCTTTTCTCACCTCTAAAGGATCAATCTCGGTCATGTTATTAGAAGTTTGAATGCTAGTGGCAATTCAGTTTGTGCAATGCTATTAATTTTAATTCATTAAATACTTTTCTATTCACAAACAATCACTAAACCCCAGATCAAAAACTAATAAATTATTTATACTTGCTTAGATCGGATCAATCTTCCGGAGGCTGAACCAATAGGGGACTATGAAGGAGACTTTCCCTATATGTTTGTTGCTGATGAAGCTTTTCCGCTAAAGAAAAACATAATGCGCCCTTTCCCAGGGCGAGCACTGGACTCAGAGGAGAAACGTGTTTTCAATTATAGATTGTCACGAGCAAGACGGGTTATTGAGAACACATTTGGTGAGTCCAAATTTAACTTTTATGTTTTGATAAATTAAAGTGATCGATGTAAAATATATGTTATTATCTAAATCAAGTTGTGATCCAAGGCAAGGGCCTCTCAACTTTATTAACTATACTATTTTTATGTAACAGAACTTTTAATAGTTTTTTATATTAACTTTTCAGGAATACTGTCACATCGCTGGCAGATACTCTTTAAAACGATTGTGGCCGACCAAGACAAAGCTACACATCTAGTCCAAGCCATGTGCGTTCTCCACAACTATCTGAGAACAGTGAATGACGCCAACTACACCCCTCCTGGCTTTGTAGATGCTGCCAACATTGATGGCAGTATAACACCTGGATTCTGGCGTACACAACAGCAGCCAACGCAGATAGCACCTGGGAACAGACCTAGACACGGAGTGACTGCCGAATCATCACATATACGTGATAGACTTGTGCAATACTTTTCAAGTCCCGAAGGTTCAGTAGAATGGCAGTTAGCCCACATTAATCAGGTGTAGGAGAGATGCAGTGTTTTGTTAATTCTAATAATAACAATAGTATGATTAAAATGTGTTTGAAATATTTGTTAAAGTCCAAACTCCAAGGGCAATTATCCTTATATATCTCACTCATTTAAGTTTTAAATTGATGTTTTTAAATATCTTTGATAATTATATTTGAGAAATATATTTCAAAATACAATATCAAATATAACACTTGTTTGATTGTCTAAAAAACTGTGATAATATATTATTCTATTTAAAAGCTATAGTATTTATTTGACAACTATGCACCAACTCATTCATGTGTATTATAATCCTCATTATAATCAGATGGCCATGACTTGCTTGTTAACATGGTCATGTAGCTCATATTGCTTTGGGCTGATGAGCTTCGAGATATGGGCTGCTGTGGCTGGGACTCCTGCTGATTTGCAAACTCTAGCTCAAACAATACATTATTTATACGGTTTTTTGCAACTGCAAAGCTATAATTGCTTAGTCTCTCCAAGGCTGGTACTAGAGAGTCGGCAAATATTTGTTGTTCCGTTTTCACAATTGGTTTAGTCCATTCACTTAACTCTTTGTTCAATACAGAGATATCGTCGTCTATCAGGGCATCAGTGCACACTTTACGCTTTCGTCTTCTGGATGCTGCTGGGGTTAGTGTCTCAGGTAATGATTGACCAGCAGTTGGAGATGCAACGGATGCCCCTAAAGTTGCCATTGATAGAGGCGTCACCTGGGTTGTTAGCATACTGGGTTCTTGGGCTGTCTGTTTACTGTTGTTGCATACTGGTACAGAAGCACTGGACTCTCTCTCAAACGGTGCAGACTCCGTGGCACTAGACTCAAAGGCAGTAGAGCTTGCTGGCAGATTGGTTGATGACACTGTCCTACAAAGCAAAATAATAATTTATAATTTAATACTATATAAATACTATACAGTAGAAGCTTGATATAGTAGACACATCGGGCCCAAACACTGTAATAAGCTGCATGTTAATTCACTCTAATTTCAATTTTAGTACCATTACAATACAAGTCAAGAGTTACCAGTTATTATATTTAACTAAGCCTAGGGCACCATTGATCACATTGATAGCACAAAACAATGAAGCTTAGACGCATGACGCGTGAAAATGACTGTGCTGCATCTGATAAAACCAATGTTTGAAGGAAAAAGTGTCTATTGTAATTGAAATTGATACCATAGAGAGCAATGGGAGAAAAACGGGACCAAGCCACCTGTCTCATAGAAGGGTAGTGTTCCTAGTAAAAATTTAAGGGTAAAGTTATCCGTTTACTCACTGTTGCTCCCTGTGAGCTGTTAGCAACCATTTTAAATACGGCCACCATTTCCAGACGGGTTCTTTAGCCCTCCCAGCGCCACTTGCGCATGCTGCCTCATACATTCTGCGATGGTTGTGGAAGGAATCTTTGAGATTAGTCCATTTTTTTATTAGCATATCCACTACAATAAAACCAAGGTCATCTATTACAATTAACATATATTTTTGATTGGTAGGACTGTGAACCACAGACAGCCCCGGACACCATCACCACTTGCCTGAGGCTGTCTGTGCCATGGACAAGAAGGCATGGAACAAGCAGACAATTATTTAAACTTCGAATCCATGTTTTTATATTTTTATTATTCTACAAGTTGACTACTACTAGTTAGTAGGTATGTCCGGAGCAAAGGTGTATATTAGAAGTATCCCTACTAATATGGTACAGGTAGAGGATTGAAAAGTCAAGACAAGACTGTTGTTAGAGAAGAGAGAGTTGATTATTTTACAGTAGATGATAAACAGTGGCGGATCTGGAAAGTCGCAGATTATTTATTATTATTATTAATTTTTTTAATATTTAATTATTATTATTAATTAATTATGATCATAATAATAATAAACAAGAATAATAATAATGCATACGATAACAATAAAGAATTACTTCAAGGAGAATAATTGAATATTCATTAATAATCATTGTTAATATTATTAGTTACTATTATAAAAAAATGTGAATAATTAATAAATAATAATTAATTAATAATTATAATAATTAAATATTAAAACAATTAATTAATAATAATAATAATAATCGTTATTTATAATTAACAACTAATAGTAAAAATTGTTATTATTAATAAATTATTATTGGTAGTTTCTGCAATTTTGACGACCTAGACGTTAACAGAAAGACCTTAACCTTTGGGCTGAGCATGTTTGCCCATTTAAACAACCCCAAACTAGAGTCATAATAATTGGATCATCTTATAGTATAATAATTATAATAATTAAATTATTTGTTTGGCATTTTTTTTTACATACTTACCAGTGAATGGAACTGTAGCTTCAGGATATGCACTTGACAGCTCCTCAACAATCTCCTTGTAGTTGTTATTTTTTCTGCCCCTGGAGTCTTTGTAGCCTTTCTCCCTTTTCTCCCATATACATTTCCTTGCTCTTACCAAGTCTATGAACAGCTCTACATATTTATCATCCATAATCGATCATAAGCACGAACAAATCTGACTGACTGCTCTTCCCAAAATTGACCTTGACCTCAGTCTAATCTCAGCCAGCCAATCAAATTAACCATCGTGCAAATTTTCACTTTACACTAATCGTGCATCGTTAACAAACCACGATGCACTATTTCGTGAGAATTCCACATTCGTACGAATTATATCGTGGAAATTCCCACGATTCGTGGGAAAATTACTCCGTGTGGCCGCACCTTAGACTTCAACAGCAGTCGCTTGAGGTATTGTAAATGTAACTGCACCATTATCAACATCTCGATATAATAAACTACAGTGATGTGTGAAGAACGCGATCAAACCTAGTGAGAAAATTGACAATAAAAGATAAAAGCGGTAGTTCAAAAGGGAGGCTTTTCAACTTCACTACCTGGATTTGAATTACAGTATTATCAGCAATGTAGTTTCAGGTATACTGAAAGCTATAATTAGTAGAAAATGAAGAGTTTCAGACCAATGATGAAGAATGGAGTGGTTCCCTTTGCACTCAATGATTTGAGTACCAAGTTGGCAGTTATCAAGAAGGCCCACTTGGATTTATTCTAATCACTGATCGAAAGTGTCGAGTATGTTATATTAGGAAATATTTCTCTTGACTCCAAACAGTTTATTGAGTTGCAGCGTTGTTAGAAGGAGTTACTTAGAATAATTGGCAATCAAACAATAAGCCAAATTTCTAAGCACTGTAGTGATTCCTACAGTACCAGTAACCATGACTTTTCAGGCTTTTTAGCATTTCACAGGAGTTACTTTTTTGTATCCACAAATAAATACAATAGAAGAGAAAGAAAAAATCATGATAATCAAGCAATGATAGAAAAAGAAATGCCCCTCTGTCACATTACTACTCTATGGAGGATATAAAAGATGAGAGATGTCCAATGAAGACAAAGCACATGATGAAACAGTTAATGATCCCAGTTTGTCTGAGTTGGAAAAATTGATGAAAAGCACTAAAGTATTTAAAGAATAAAAACGAGTTAAATTGAGCAACAAAGGGAAGCTTGGAGTTCTGTTAAAAATTTAAAAGTTACCACTACAATCATCTTTTTGCCAGAAGGAAGGTTATCAATTGAGAAGTTTTGCATGTGACATCAACTCTTCTTGGACCCACACTGCCAACAGTAAACAAATTATTTGACATAAACACTAAGGTGAACACAATAGCGAAGGTGATGATGATGATGATGATGATGATGATGATGATGATGATGATGATGATGATGATGATGATGATGATAGATGGTAGTGATGGTGATAGATGGTGATAATGGTGTTGGTGACGAAGACTCTAGCGGAATTTTGAAGATTACTAGACAACATAAGAAAGAAATTGTATCAGAGTAAATATTGGATATCGGGTCATGAAAGGTCTTGGGATAGGTATCTGCTCCTATATTACTACTGCTAGGTATCTGCTCCTATATTACTACTGATAGGTATCTGCTCCTATATTACTACTGATAGGTATCTGCTCCTATATTACTACTGATAGGTATCTGCTCCTATATTACTACTGATAGGTATCTACTTCTATATTACTACTGATAGGTATCTGCTCCTATATTACTACTGATAGGTATCTGCTCCTATATTACTACAATCTACTCCTATATTACTACTGATAGGTATCTGCTCCTTTATTACTACTGCTAGGTATCTGCTCCTATATTACTACTGATAGGTATCTGCTCCTATATTACTACTGATAGGTATCTGCTTCTATATTACTACTGATAGGTATCTGCTTCTATATTACTACTGATAGGTATCTGCTCCTATATTACTACTGATAGGTATCTACTCCTATATTACTACTGATAGGTATCTACTCCTGTATTACTACTGGTTGGTATCTGCTCCTATATTACTACTGATAGGTATCTACTCCTATATTACTACTGATAGGTATCTGCTCCTATATTACTACTGATAGGTATCTACTCCTATATTACTACTGCTAGGTATCTGCTCCTATATTACTACTGATAGGTATCTGCTCCTATATTACTACTGATAGGTATCTACTCCTATATTACTACTGATAGGTATCTGCTCCTTTATTACTACTGCTAGGTATCTGCTCCTATATTACTACTGATAGGTATCTGCTCCTATATTATTACTGATAGGTATCTGCTTCTATATTACTACTGATAGGTATCTGCTCCTATATTACTACTGATAGGTATCTACTCCTATATTACTACTGATAGGTATCTGCTCTTTTATTACTACTGCTAGGTATATACTCCTATATTACTACTGGTTGGTATCTACTCCTATATTACTACTGATAGGTATCTGCTCCTATATTACTACTGATAGGTATCTGCTTCTATATTACTACTGATAGGTATCTGCTTCTATATTACTACTGAGAGGTATCTGCTCCTATATTACTACTGATAGGTATCTACTCCTATATTACTACTGATAGGTATCTACTCCTGTATTACTACTGGTTGGTATCTGCTCCTATATTACTACTGATAGGTATCTACTCCTATATTACTACTGATAGGTATCTGCTCCTATATTACTACTGATAGGTATCTACTCCTATATTACTACTGCTAGGTATCTGCTCCTATATTACTACTGATAGGTATCTGCTCCTATATTACTACTGATAGGTATCTGCTCCTATATTACTACTGATAGGTATCTGCTCCTTTCTTACTACTGCTAGGTATCTGCTCCTATATTACTACTGATAGGTATCTGCTCCTATATTACTACTGATAGGTATCTGCTTCTATATTACTACTGATAGGTATCTGCTCCTATATTACTACTGATAGGTATCTACTCCTATATTACTACTGATAGGTATCTGCTCTTTTATTACTACTGCTAGGTGTATACTCCTATATTACTACTGGTTGGTATCTACTCCTATATTACTACTGATAGGTATCTACTCCTGTATTACTACTGGTTGGTATCTGCTCCTATATTACTACTGATAGGTATCTACTCCTATATTACTACTGATAGGTATCTGCTCCTATATTACTACTGATAGGTATCTACTCCTATATTACTACTGCTAGGTATCTGCTCCTATATTACTACTGATAGGTATCTGCTCCTATATTACTACTGATAGGTATCTGCTCCTATATTACTACTGATAGGTATCTGCTCCTTTATTACTACTGCTAGGTATCTGCTCCTATATTACTACTGATAGGTATCTGCTCCTATATTACTACTGATAGGTATCTGCTTCTATATTACTACTGATAGGTATCTGCTCCTATATTACTACTGATAGGTATCTACTCCTATATTACTACTGATAGGTATCTGCTCTTTTATTACTACTGCTAGGTGTATACTCCTATATTACTACTGGTTGGTATCTACTCCTATATTACTACTGATAGGTATCTAATCCTATATTACTACTGGTTGGTATCTGCTGATAAATTGGAGACTCTTACAGTTTGATTAAAATAAATTTTGAGGAATGTAGCGAGTTTTATCTCAACCTCTATACCTCACCTTTTGAAACTGAACGGACCGACATCAAGGATGTGTGGATGAGTGAATCTCTTCATTTTATGTTGAAGATAGTTACAATGTTCATCAAAGGAAAACTATCGAATATCCTAACAATTACAGACTGTGAGCGTATTTTTCGCAACTGCAAGGCATCAATCCCATGAAAATAATAGCAAACGAGAGTCAGATTTGTGATAACTTGAAAAATGAAGATGCAGACGTTCCTCTCGATAGTGACAAAAATTGTGGAGAGTGTTTTTCAAAGATGGAAAAAGTGTAGAGTTTACTTTCAAATGTACAAGAGATAGCATCCTCCACTTTGTTTATAAGACTTTTCAGGTGAGTTGCTTTGTTAGCTACGTCTCTCAGTGTCACTAAAGTAAAATGGAACAACTTGATGAGGGAAATCTCTAGCAAACTTTGAACTTCAAGAAAGGTTTGGTGAATGAGCAAAATGATTTTGTGGAAACTGGTAAATGCTGAATTATATTCATTCGGTTGAACAAGACCATTTCACACATTTGCAACACTACAGCAATGGCTATCTGGAAAAGGATAAAAAATTTGTTATCATAAACTCTCCCTTCATCCTGGATCTGTACAGGGCTATCAAGCACTCAGGTGATTCGACTTTTTAATCATTTGTAAGTTTTCAAAACATACAATTGTCCCCAGTGAAAAATTGTACAGATGAACCATGTTGAAATGTGCTTGCAACCGTGTTATACTCTTCTTCAGCAAAATGCTTTATAAGTTGGTTGTCTTTTTCTGATAGCTCTGACCTTCTATGGAGCGAAACAAAAGGTAGATGTAAAGTAAAACCGATGGGCCCGGCTGCTTTGCTTTGTCCACAAATTTACTTATTTTACTCACCTCGGCATTCTATTATCTTGGTAGTTGTAGTTGATTGTACGCGAACCCGCTTGTCCGTTATATTTGTTATTTCATTTCAAGAAACAGCATAATTGTGGGATCGGAAAATCTCAGATTTTTATCTCAGACTTTCATCTCTGGCTTTCATCTCAGGCTTTCATCTCTGGCTTTCATCTCGGGCTTTCATCGCAGACTTTCATCTCAAACTTTCGTCTTGGACTTTCATCTCGGGCTTTCATCTCAGACTTTCATCTCAAACTTTCATCCTGGACTTTTATATCGAACTTTCATCTCATGCTTTCATCTCGGACTGGATGGCAAAACATTGATGCATCATCACAGCCCTTAGCAGAAAGGCACAATTTCAGTAAACACGCTTAAATTGTTGGTAAAAGCTTTGTGAAACAATACTTTGGCAATCCAATGATAAATATATTTGTCTTTATCGTTGATTAGCTTTTTCTTGACATTGCTGTCATTACATCACATCACTTAACCCTCTTAGCTTTTCACTGGAAGAAAGTATGGTGGACTGTGTCTGGTGGACTGTGTCTGGTGGACTGTGTCTGGTGGACTGTGTCTGGTGGACTGTGTCTGGTGGACTGTGTCTGGTGGACTGTGTCTGGTGGACTGTGTCTGGAGGACTGTGTCTGGTGGACTGTGTCTGGTGGACTGTGTCTGGTGGACTGTGTCTGGTGGACTGTGTCTGGTGGACTGTGTCTGGTGGACTGTGTCTGGGGGGCCAGCGTTCCTGCGTGGTCATTGTGTTGACACACAGAGTGGCTGGTTCTCAGTCTGAATGAAGGGTGGGGGTGTCTCAGCTACAGGGGGAGACAATTCCCACAAACTTATGTCATTTCTGTCCAAACCGCTTGTCCGATTTTTAACAAACTCACGTGGTACAACATGTGGGGTGGCAGGCCTCTGCTCCTCTTGCCGCACCCAAATTGGTCTGCTTCTTGTGGGGGGGGGGGGGAGGTAACTCCATCCCCAAAGGAGGTGGTTCAAACAAGGGGGGCTGGGGCTCCCCATGCACATGCGCCACGCATGTTGGGACGCCGTTTGGGCTCCACTGCAGCCGCTGCCTGTCCTCTAGAGTCGACTATCGGATAATATGGCTTGAGACGGCACTGGTTCTGTACCGAACCAAACCGAACCACACCTACCGGTTCTGTACCGAACCGAACTGCTTGGTGTGGTTACTGTACTCCTCCTCAATCTCATAGGGGCTGATGAACTTTGCTTGCAGCTTAGGGTTCTCCCTTTTCTGCCTACAGCGGTTTTCCAACCAAACTTGATCCTCAACTGCGTATAGACCCGGTTCCTCTTCTTCTTCAGCCCTGATCTCCATCCGTTGCTCTCTCAGAGCCTAGTGTACTTCCTCCAACCTCAGCTTGAGGTTTTGAGTGTGTTCATGCACTGGCATACAGTCAGTCAGAGGGGGATGGTAAGACACCTGTTCCAGCAGCCTCAGTTCCCTGCCCAGCACCATATAGTTGGCCGTTTCACCCGTAGTGGAATGAGGGATGGCTGTGACAGCCTTCATCAGTTGAGGGAGCAGTAAGTCCGAGTCACCTGGACTTCGCTTCAATAACAGAGACTGCAGGGCGTCACCTAGCACACTGTTATTTCTTTCCACAATCCCATTGGCCTGTGGGTGGTAGGGGGTGGTACTGGTCTTTTCTATACCCCACAGAGGACAAAACTCCTGCATCAGGTGGGACTCAAACTGAGCACACCGGGTCTGTGTGCATTTTCTCAGGGATGCCCATGTCACAAAAGACCTTCTCATCCTGAGCACTAGCTACCACCAAGACTGTAGCATTTGGAAGGGCCAGAGCATCCTGCCACCTGGTGAAGAGGTCAGTAAGCACCAGGACCCAGGAATTTCCACGCTCTGTCTCAAGAAAGGGGCCCAACAAATCAACAGCCAACTTCTGCCAGGGCTGCCCAGCATACATACGCTGTCATCCCTCATTGGTTTTAGTTCCACCACTATTAGCTCTCGGGCAGACCTCACAGCTCTGACCATACGACGCACATCTGCCGTCATACCTGGCCAGGACCACGTGAGCTGGAGCCTTTCAGGGTCCTGCTCGCTCCTTGGTGTGCAAGAGAATGGGGCTGCCAGACTGTGTTGCGACGTAAACCTGCTGGACAGACCGCACACCATAGAGAGCGGAGGTTAGGAGAAACCTGGAGCTCCATCACACCATCTGCCCTTAACCTCATAGCTCCAATGCAGTTGTTCAGCCTCCTCAGCTCTCGGCTGCCGAGCTGCAACTGCTCCTTAGTGAGAGGGCGCTGTGTAGACACTGTCTGGTAGATGGAACTGCTAGCACTACTGGAACTGCTAGCACTACTGGAACTGCTAGCATTACTGGAACTGCTAGCATTACTGGAACTGCTAGCACTACTGGAACTGCTAGCACTACTGGAACTGCTAGCACTACTGGAACTGCTAGTATTACTGGAACTGCTAGCATTGCTGGAACTGCTAGCATTACTGGAACTGCTAGCATTGCTGGAACTGCTAGCATTACTGGAACTGCTAGCACTACTAGAAATTTCAGCAAAAATGTAAGTCTTAGTAAATAATTATTGCACACAGTTGAAGAAACCAAATATCCTTGCTTGAGATTGAGAATCTCCTAAAATCTAGAAAGCTTGCTCACAAAGCCTAAATGCTTTTGCATTAATCAGTATGGATTTATCAAAAAGTCAACTAGGTTCTGTCTATTATTAAACATAGTCATCTACACTACATTTTAGTTAACTCGTACATTATTATTTATTTGTGTCTATTTTAGTTTTAGCTTATGATATTCATGGAAAAACCAAATTAACACCAAAAAGCATTCCTTCTAAAAGCAGACCCATAATACATCAAAGATAAAACAAACCTTCCAAAAATAATTCTTGTGACATAATGCTGTTCTTAGAAATATAGTACTTGGCTGAGATGATTGAGTAAACTTGTGGGAGAGTTCAGAACAAGCATGTACAGTATAAAATAATTGACAATCATAGCTTAGACTGAGACGTAAAAGTTTAGGTGTTGCTTCATACTTGAAAAGTTTTAAAAAACCTGAGATTGGCAGCTAATCCAATAAAAAATGGAAAAGCAAATACTTATGTAAATTCAAAAGACGAATAGAACCATTAAGTGTACAGGGATAAAAATGATCGTTTTTTTTTCACAGTGAAGAAAAGAATAATTTACCAAGTATTTGTATTTATCATGCGTATTTTGTACACATAATTTTTTTAATACAATAAATGCTATTCAAATTGGTAAACCATGACTATATGACAATTTTCATTTTAGGTTACGATTAAGTTACTAAAATATAAGAACTCGAAATCCATAAAAAAAGTAAAGACAAATGATTACCTGACAGGTTTGCGCAATGTTTATATCCCCCGCACAGCTAATATTAACATGTTAGTAGTAATGTAGGAGCAGATCTCAGTCATGGTGTCTAAGGACAAAAAGGATCTCATGGTTCCAAGTGCCTTTTTGGCATCAGTTACCATGATAACCTGAGAGGTAGTTTTTTTTGTGCACAGGTCTATTTGTTTCAATTTAGTTTGGAATTGTATGACTAACTAAGTACTCATTGTGCAGGGGTGGTTTATATTAGGATTTGTATGATGATTTAGATTGGGGGATTGAATATTGTATAAAAATGTAGTGTTGTATTATTATAATGCAATTGATAGGCAAGATGCCAACAGAGGAAAATGTAGAGATGAGAGTGATGAATGAAAATCATACTGTTGACTGTACTACAAGTAAAATTGTAAATATTTTGCCGAGTCTGAAACGAAAAGTGCTAATAGTTATGATGATATTGGTATTTTTCATGAATTTTTTACTTATGGAGGTAAGGAGGCATTACTGAATTTAGCGTATATGAAAGTGCTGTCAAGGAAATACAAATGGTGAGAAATTTTTTCAATCGAATCATAAATGAAACCATTGATGGATGACGAATATCTAATTCATCATGGAAGGTAATGCAGAAGGATTTGACGCAAGGATGCGATCCTCTTTTACGACGATGATTGCGGGTCTGACTGGTTCATGGAAGACGCAAGCGATTTTACAAATGATTGAATCGTCCCCCGGTAGAAATACATTACTGTTATTGAGCCTATCCAAAAGCCGTTGAGGATGCATCCGGAGTGATATTTCACGAGGGAAGGATAGATATAATGATGAGGTTTCCCAGAGATGGACAAAACAGATGGCTGATAATTACGAATTGATGTACGAAGTTTCTGGTAAAGCCAATGCCAATGGCTTGTATACAAAACATAGTCATCATTTGAACATAAGTGTCTTTTCTATTGTTCAGAATCCGTTTGTAAAAGAAAATTGTACAGTTTCCCTAAATAGTCATGCTTTTTTCTTTTTAAAAACCCTAGAGACGCTTCTCCAATTACCTATTTGGCTCGTCAATGCTTTCCAAGAAGGACAAAATATATACAAAAAGCCTTTGAACAAGCGAAAAAGAAACTATACTCTTTGCTACAAATAGACACAATTCAGCAAACAGATGATCATCACAGGCTATTGGGAAACTTTACATCTTATCAACCTATGATATTATACGCTCCCAAGTGAAAGCATACAAATGCAATTATTTTTCACATGCAATTTGTTGTTCATTTGAGTAAAATGTTGTTAATATAATGGCTAAAGCTCTGCAACAAAAATTAAGAAAAAATACAGGGCTCCTGTTATCATTCAACACCACATTCACTTCGATTCGAAAGTCTGTAATAGCTAATGCGAATGATTATGATTCTAATGGAATGCGATAAAGCTATAATTATAAGTTGAACAAAACTTTTGTTGACTGCTAAGTTTAATCAGTTGCAGCGAAGCGCGAATGATATTGCTAGTCTTGTTAGGAAACCACCGACAGACGATAAAAAAATTGTGTTGCTAAAAGGAGGATTTCTAGCTACCCCACTAGGACCTATCATCAGCACAGTAGTTACCGGATTACTAAAAACTGTATTAGGAGGAGAACGAAAACTAATGTCTTTACAAGAATGATGAGGAATAGGATGGCTATTTTAGCTCTTGATGACTTGAGTGAAAGAGGAAAAATTTCTTTAGTCAAAAAGGCCAACTCGGATCTGCTTTAATCATTGATAGAAACTGTTCAGAACGTTATATTAGGTAATATTCCTCTAGAATTGGAACAATTTACTGAGCTGCAGCACTACGAGAAGGAACTACACCAACTAATTGGCAAAGGAACAGTCGATGATAAGCCTAGAATTTTGACTCAGACAAGTAGAAGCATTCTTTTGGATGCTATAATAACAACTATTGTACCAGTTTTACCACCGATGAAGCCACGGCTCTCCAACCTTTGACATTTTGTAGACGTTATTTTTTAGTGTCTGAAAATGAGTAAGATAGATTAATGAGAAAATTCGGCAATGATAAAGTGACGGAGGAAAACAAAAAAAACTTCTCCTCCGGATGGTAGGTAATGCTAATGTGCCTTTGCTAAGAGTAGTACCAGTGCAAGGGGAGAAAAATGCCGTCGTGTACCAAGAGTTTAAAAACTCACAATATGTCAACGCTGCATGGCTGATTAGCAATCTCATCCAAGTGTTTATAGTGAGCGACGACAGTGAGTGAATACCATTTGATGGTGGAAAGGTCGTGCTGACGGTTCACTTTGAAGAAAAACAGACACAATGAGTTTGGTAAGATACACCGCTGAAGACTCGAAAGATTTTTTCGAATAATATTTTAAAATGCAAGCTAGCAATAGAATCGGAGTGATGCCTAGTATGAGGGGCAATAGACTCGTTAATGTCTTTTCATGTAATCTCAAATCGGCAACGCCTCTGCTGAAGAGAGGAGCAATAAGCCTGGGTAAAAGAGCACTGTCTGTAGGCAGCAACATAGTGCATGACATCATCGATGGTCATAGTCATAGTCATCTGCAAAGAAGAAAGGATTGGAGGATGTCAATGATCTTGGCGTGGATGTGCTGGGTGCAGTGCGTCTGGATTGCGTCAAGAGGAGACAAAAATCGACTCCGGGGAAGAGGCGAAGTCTTGGAAAACCGGGTTATTCCATGCTTTAGCAAAAGAAGGACCTATAAAGAAGCCAGAGGGTGTTATTTGACTCCTTTACGTGATACCTCTTTGAGCACTCATTACTAGCGAAAAGATTGTTAGTCTAAATAGAGTGACTGGTAACAAGTTGAGAGGTTCTCCCTAAAACATAAACCCTACACTGGATGTGTTTGCGATGGAGCCCACAAACATTTTGGTAGAGAGATCCTAATATGTTGTCATCAGACCAGACTGGTTGGATCCTTACGGCTGTATTGAGTTGACCCTGGCAGGAAGTAACGAGCATTACACAGATTTTTACACCTCGTTTCTGCAAATTGAAGCCACAGTTGCCCAGCAAGATGGAACTGATATTACGTGCACCAATGACAACACACCTGTGTGGATGGGAGACTCACTCCATGCAATGTTCAAGGATATGAAAATCTTTATAGAAGGTAACACTGACAATTATGGTTTGTGCTCCTACTTTTTGAAACTACCGCCACTGCCACTACTGCGACTGCAAAGATTTACCAGGGATGTTTGAAGGGTTGGGTGCACGATGATTTGACAAGCAAAGACGCCGCTCAACACAGCACCACAGACAAAAATAAGGGGGGGGGGGTTAATCAAGGGTGGGAAGATGTTGGAGTTTTTCGGCAAACCCACCTCAAGCTTTTTCAACAGAGAAAACTTATAGTTCCCAGTCATATTTTGCAAATGGAGTTCGAATGGGGTCCTAGCAAATCGTTTTTGTTTGCCATCGATTAGTGGGTGATGTAGTGCTCTAAACAACAAACAGAGATGAACACCATGGATATTCGGTTGTTATTACCTTCAGATAGATCAGTTTTGGACGCCAATTTGCAATTTTCCAATGGAATGCTTCGAGTTCAACACTCATTATTCTCATCAACCCAAAGAGCGGAGGTTGGGTGTGTATGCTGATGATTTGGACGACCGTAACCTTTTACCCAGACATAAGTGAGTTGCTGCGAAGACAGAGAAGAAAAGATTCGTCACGGAGTAATGAGACGCTGGTGCAAAACTTTTTGTCAATCGCTTGGAGCAGTTTCTGCGTATACTTTTGTTTACTGAAAAACAGAGGATGGAGCATGGATGAAATTCTGAGAAGCTTGCGAGACATACAAAACAATGAGATGAGAGATCACTCGATACGAAGATTTATCCTACAGACTTAACCTTGCTGCGAGTTTACATGAGACAATTCGCTATAAGGAATAGATGGAGTACACGTACAGGGAACCAGTCTGCTAAGTAAATTGCTAAAGAAAATTATTATAATTAAATTTTATTTGATTTAACAAATAAAATCATTATAAAACACAAGTTAATTTAGTATTTGTCTCAATTACTGTGAAACCTATGAAACTAGTGTGTAATGTCAAAGTGAATGTTGAGCTCATCTCTTACAAGGAGCAAATAAGAGTATTTCTCTCTCTCAGGAATCATTCTTTAGTTAGATCTAAAATACATAATAACTAATGAGACTGGTGTACATCAACATAGGACTTAGGTTAAAAATTACTTTTGACTTTGTAGTAACACGAATAAAACTTACCATCAGAGATAGTGAAGCGCCTCCCTTGAGTCACTAATCAGGTTGTCGAGCTGTTGTCTTGGACATTGTTCATTTTGACATCATCAACATAGGTCAGAAAGTTACGATGATCCATAGCATCTAGCAGTTCAGAGGCTTGAATGAAGGCTTGAAGAGGTGTGAGCAGGGCGACGTGGTAGGAAATTGTGTTGTCTGCAGTTTGATTCAGTCCTTTGAATAGAATAACCCGGTATTTTTCAGACACAACACTGCAGCTATTTGAGGGGGAATGTAGATATCTCCAATCAGCATATGTACTGGGCCACAAGAGTCTCGGCAGTCTTGTTCCATCGAGTGTCAGATTTTATTCGGCATTCCTGCGTTTTCATAGCGTACGACACTATCTGGTGGAAAATCATACAGATGAGTTACTTTGAAATAATCCTTGATCTGTCTCATACTCTTGCCTGTCAACACGTTGAACGCATCCTTTGACTTTAAACAGCTACTGTATTCATCAGAAGCGCAGAAAATTGCTTTTCCAGTCTTTTCCTCACCCATGTAGATCAAAACCGCTGGATTTTTGTGCAAACATTCTCATTGGTTGTAAGCTTAGGTCAATCGGTGTAACTTGGACTATTTAAGAAGCACTGTTTTTACACAAAAGTCTCCACTCCAGCATCAACGTCTGAAGAAGCAACATCTACTACATATATTAATAGATAATTATTCAACACTAGTTAAAATATCAACACCTCTTTTAATTATTATCATTATTTTATTTTGATGTTTATTTTCCTTTATTGATGTCTGTTTCTTTTTATTTTAGATCAACAGTCAGCAGAGACAAAGACATTACATGTAAACATTTTCTTTCAGAGATATATCAAAAATACGTAAAAGACAATATGGTTGTTGGAGAGGAGTCAATCTACCCAGTTGCATTTCAAGTAATAATATTTTGCGCTACACAACATATGCTGAATATGGGAGAATTACATGGAGAAATCTCTATGGATCAGTACAATCTAAGTATATGCCCGCAAAGCAAAGCAGTAGAATTGTTAATTGAAACAAACAGAAACAATTTTGATTCTATTCTATGTGTGATAAATATTGTACATACTAATAGCTATTTCAAAAAAATTAAAAATGATCTTTGGGATAAAATACTTTTTCAAAATTTAATTCAATGGAGGTGGACTAAAATATTTTGGTTCAAAATCCAACCTCAGCTCAGCAGATACCTACAGCAGATACCTGCAGCAGATACCTACAGCAGATACCTACAGCAGATACCTAGAGCAGATACCTACAGCAGATACCTGTAGCAGATACCTACAGCAGATACCTACAGCATATACCTGCAGCAGATACCTACAGCGGATACCTACAGCAGATACCTACAGCAGATACCTACAGCAGATACCTGCAGCAGATACCTGCAGCAGATACCTACAGCGGATACCTACAGCATATACCTGCAGCAGATACCTGCAGCAAATACCTGCAGCAGATACCTGCAGCAGATACCTACAGCAGATACCTAGAGCAGATACCTACAGCAGATACCTACAGCAGATACCTACAGCAGATACCTACAGCAGATACCTACAGCAGATACCTACAGCGGATACCTGCAGCGGATACCTACAGCAGATACCTACAGCGGATACCTACAGCATATACCTACAGCAGATACCTGCAGCAGATACCTACAGCATATACCTACAGCAGATACCTGCAGCAGATACCTGCAGCAAATACCTACAGCAGATACCTGCAGCAGATACCTACAGCAGATACCTACAGCGGATACCTACAGCGGATACCTACAGCAGATACCTACAGCAGATACCTACAGCAGATACCTACAGCAGATACCTACAGCAGATAACTACAGCATATACCTACAGCAGATACCTACAGCGGATACCTACAACATGTACCTACAGCAGATACCTACAGCAGATACCTACAGCAGATACCTACAGCAGATACCTACAGCAGATACCTGTAGCAGATACCTACAGCAGATACCTACAGCATATACCTGCAGCAGATACCTACAGCGGATACCTACAGCAGATACCTACAGCAGATACCTACAGCAGATACCTACAGCAGATACCTACAGCAGATACCTACAGCAGATACCTACAGCATATACCTACAGCATATACCTACAGCAGATACCTACAGCAGATACTTACAGATAAATTGTGAGGTAAATACTTTTGTACCTTCTTTGAAATAATTGTAGAACTTTTCAATGCATATCTATAATGTTTTCTTTTTATATAATAAAGTTATACAACGATACAACACTTCATTTTTATACAATATTTAATCCCACGATCTAAATCATCATACAAACCCTAGTATAAGCAACCCCTGCACAATAAATAATTGATTAATCATACAATTACAAACAAGATTAAAACCAATAAACTGGTGCACAAAAAACAGTACCTTTCAGGTTCTCATGGTAACTGGTGCCAACAAAAAGGCACTTGGAACCAGGAGAACTTTCTTGTCCCCGGACACCATGACAGAGATCTGCTCCTACCATATTACTCATGTTGAATTACACAATTCTTACCTGACAAGACAGGTAATGTGCAATCCATGATATGTTGGCAAGTCTGTTTTTATTTAAACATCAGCTCCTATTATACTACAGCTACTGCAACACCAAAAATAAAAGCGCGTATTAAAACAACTAAAGGCTCCGATGCACACTAAAATAATTGGCAGCTGTCAAAAACCTTTAAGCATTTGTGAATTGGACGACATTCTTAATTCAATCTATAAAAAGTTCAGTATTTTTTTAAGCAATCTTCAAATATTATTTCTCTACAAGCAGAATAACAGGAATGGACTAGTCTGTATGAGGTATTGGTACCTAATGTATGAAATGTATTAGAGTCTGCTTTCTATGTAAATAGATGACTTACTGGCAGTGTACGCTCACCAGATACTTTGTACGATGCTTGCTCAGCTGTACTTAGCAATTGTGAACTTGTGGTAGTTGCACAAACAATAACCATGTCACCAACAAGTTCGTCGCCTTGCTTTGGTCTTTGAAATTGAACCTGTATGAAACTTAGCTTTCCTTGGCAAGGGGATGCAGCATAAAACAATTCAATCTATAGTCAAGCAGTTTCAGATAACCATAACCAATGATACCATGTAAGTGTGTGTCAAAAGTGAAGTGATTGCATCGAGTCTCCACCATAAATTACTTGCTAAGAATTAATACGGTTTATAATTGCTCTTTCATACAAAATAATAGGCCTTTCATTACCATTGCAAACTTTCATATGAATACTAGATAAAAAGTAATGAACGCCTAGATCTTCTTACTTTTTTTGAAGCAAGAGCACTGAAGTCAGTAAATGAGACATCAGGCAGTGGAAAGTCACTAAATATTGTAGTAGTTTTTACACTGGCTACTAGACACAACGGGGTCACTGCATCGACTTCTGTATGTTACTTCGGGATCACTCCGAATCAATGCTACCAACTGACGGGGTCCTAGACCCAAACACACAACGACAAAGGTTCAATTAATAATACTTTATTTATGCACAATCCATTTAGCAAGATATAATGGTATCTAGCAACTCCACAAGACTTCTGCTCTAAATCACACAAGAAAGCTCCTTTTATAGGAGAAGGGGAGGAAAACTCACCCCCTTATTTGGGGGAGCCAACCATACAACACAATAGTAAAAACAAACAAATCACAATGCAGTATACAAGATTGTTTATAAAGTTATCCAATTAAAGTCCTGAGCACATGGTGCTTTGCTCTGGGCACTTGTTGCCGCTCTTTTTCTGTAGCTGGTAATCTTCCAGTCCTTATTAGGGCATGCTGGTACTTTTCCATTCCTTATTAGGACATGCTTGTACTTGGCCTGCTCTCCTGGGCTTCGTAGTTGTCCGATTTGAATCCTGATTGGGGCGTTAGGTAGCTTAGATCCCAGGCTACCTCTTCTACCTTCTTTCTATCCCGGCCAGGGGTAGCTGACCCAGGGTAGACCCCGGGTAACCCGGGGTAGTTTTTAGGTGTGGCATAGTGTCTACACAGGGTCTAGGTCTTTGGGGCTAGATTTCGTGGGGGTAGTTGGCGTGTAGGGGAAAGGAGATGGGCTTGTAAGTTATGTTTAAGGGATGTAGACAGCAAGGGTTGGGGGGGGGGGTATGGGGTGGGGGTGGGGGTGAGGGTGGGTACTTCATACAAATCTCTCACAATATAATAATCACAAGTGGCAACATCCAAAGTGTGAATGCTTTTCTGTTATTAACTCACTTTATTCTAACACATTGTCTTGCATCTCTAGACTAAATTGATAGTGTTTCATAAAACTTGGGTTTTGGGAATGAGAAGATATGCCGGATTCACTCTAAATGAATATTGGTGTTAACGAAATTACTGGCTGCATTCTTCAATGTCTCACACATGAGGTAAATGAGAACATTTTCTTCTCTTTGTGTGCTGACAGGTTGAATTGGAACTACTAGCTAGCTGGTCATTTATTGATGTGACAGTCGACTGTGGAATTCAGTATACTAAAACAAATGAAGTGGTGCACTCCACTTGCTCAGGCGTGTTTAGTTACGGCGGTAAGTACACTGAATATGTTTGAATCAATTGATGAAAGCAGAGGACAGAGGCACCTCTGCTGGCCTTAGCAGATATGATCAACTAAACTTTTAAACAGTACACACAGTACATACAGTACACACAGTAGACACAGTACACACAGTGCATACAGTACACACAGTACACACAGTAGACACAGTACACACAGTACACACAGTACACACAGTACACACAGTACACACAGTACACACAGTACATACAGTACATACAGTACATACAGTACATACAGTACATACAGTACATACAGTACACACAGTACTTGTATAATAGACACATAGTAGACTCACTTGTTGACAAGTGTAGACTCAGGTAGTTACAACTACCTGTTTTTTGTATCTGCAGCTGGGGTGAAACCTGCATCAGAAATTATCCAACAACCGCTGGACACCGAGTTGGGGAAAAATTTGGTAAATGTGAGTTTATATGTCTTGTATGGGAAAAGTGATGTGACCATAGACGGCAATTGTAAAGGGCTGGATGTTGATACGCCCTGCCATGTCAACTGTGAAAATAAAGCAGTGAGCAGTGAAGGTAATTTGACTAGTTTAACAGCTCACCTGTGGCATCTCTATAATTCTACCTTAACTTTACAATATGATGACTTTTTAAAAATTACCATTTAAACAGTGAAGTGTAAGTGTTGCTATGAGTCACTTTAAAACCAGTCTGAAAGTTTTAAACAATACTTTTGCTGCTTTCTTTTTCGATATTAGTAGTAATGTAGGAGCAGACCTCTGGCATGATGTCTAAGGACAAGAACGTTTTCCTGGTTCCAAGTGCTTTTTATTTGCACCAGTTATCATGAGAGCCTGAAAGGGTGCTTTTTTGCAACAGTTTTTATTGTTATAAGTTTTGTTTGTAATTGTATGATTAACTAAGTATTTATGGTGTAGGGTTGTATTTATTAGGGTTTGTATGATGATTTAGATTGGGGGGTTTGAGTATTGTAGCAAAGTGTAGGAAAATGAATTGTTGTATTATTGTAAACTTTATTACATAAGAAAAAAATGATCATAGTTATGCATTGAATAGTTGTACCATTATTTAGAAAGAATGTACAAAAGTATTGTGCAGGATTTTGTGCTGATTGTTGCCAGTCACCCTGGTAGCTACCTGCACTACCTCGTAGGCTAGCACGAACAAAGCCGTTTTAGTTGTCAGGCAGGCTTGCTGACAGTCTGCCCAAATCACTGCCTATCTATCAGCATTGCCCGGCTGATAGTAGGCCAGGATGGCAGTGCCGGTTAGGCAAGTCTGTGTGGTGTCAACTACTCACTCAGATAATGTAAAGCTATTTCGACAGTAGGTCGTATAGCTATTGTCCTCCTGAGTAGCAGAGCTTGTCACTATTGTATGTGTGAGAGAGCAAGTAAGAACTTGAGTGAGTGTTTAGGATTTTATTCAAAAGAACATAATCAGCTAGGTGATAACACTGCTGAGCTAAAGGCTCGCAACTGTATTTATATGGATGGTTGTATAACATCTCTTACATGATCTATTTGTTCACAATTATACTCTTGAGTAAATAGCAGTGTACAGAAAAAGTAAGAGTTTCGAGATTACGAATAATAATCCAAGCGTTTCCCTAGAAACCATTTAATACAATTAGAGTTCGCAGTTTTTCCTGTACAGTATCTACCTCACAATTTATTTGTAGGTATTTGCTGACCTGAGGATGGATTTTACACCAAAAACTTTTAGTCTGCCTCCTTTAAATTAAATCTTAAACAAGTATTTTATCCCAAGCACCCCTTTTAAATTTTTTCAAGTAGTGATTAATATTGTGACGGACGTCGTCGACACTACGAAACATTCTATTACATTATTACTTACCTAACTGTCTACATGAGTAGTTCTATGCCCACGCTTTAGGGCAGTTTGTTCTATGTACACTTATTATTATTTTACTTAACATGCAAACTTATATGTGTGCCATGTGCAGCCAGTCATCCATTTATTCAAGTACCACCCTTTGTGTGTGATTTGCCCATGCTAGCCAACCAGTTGTGCTAGGTGTGGCTTCCTTTGTCTATGTGTGTTTACCAGAAATATCTTATGTAATCTTTTGTATAAATAGCCGTGTTAGGCAGCAATAAAGGCAGAGTCAGCTTGCACACTCTCAGAAGTTTCTTTGTTCTCTAACAATAACTTCACTGCGCTAAGTACATGCACGTACAACGAATGCTCTATTACTCGAGTAGTAATAAATAAGCAGATCAGCCTGAACCTCTGCTGGCCGAACCTAGCTTTGACTAGTTCGCCTTCAAAGTTCGGCCTCTGCCTTGCACTGAAACAGATCAGCCGAACCTCTGCTGGCCGAACCTAGCTTTGACTAGTTCGCCCTTCAAAGTTCGGCCTCTGCCTTGCACTAGAATAGCTAACGCAACCGACAGCTAGACAGTAAACTAGGATGGTAATGCACCACTCCCAAGGATACTAGTCAACCTGTGCGCGGGTTGTATTGCTGAAGCGATAGATACAGTTTGCCATCACAGTTCGGGAGGTTGTGCAGGTAGGCCGAGCTACCAACTCACACCCCCACAGTGAAATCCTGCACAATATCTACAATATTTATTATGCATAAAATAGATTCAAACTTATTGTTACTTGTTTCTATAAACAATTCTACCGCATTGTCTTGCAGACACGTACTACGATTGTACTGATTCATACAAACTTCTCGGTGTAGTTCGCCCATATTTAACATATGTTGTGTAGCACAGAAGATCATTGCATGATCCATCTCGAACAACAAATCATCTATTAGGTATTTATGATATATCTCTAGTAGAAAATCTTTTACATGTGATGCCTCTTTCTTCACTGACATGTTGATCTAAAATAAAAAGAAAAAATATCAGTGAAGAATAATAAATATTGAAGTACAATAATGATAATAATTAAAGGAGGTGTTGATATTTCAGCAAGTGTTAAATAATTATTTATTAATTCTTGCCTTATTGTTTTTTTCTTTAGTAGATGTAGTAGACGCTGCAGTAGATGTTGCTTCTTTAGACGATGATGCTGGAGTGACGATTTCTGTGTAAAAACAGTGCTTCTTATATAGTTAAAGTTGCACCAATGGACCCAAACGGAAATCCTACTTGTCTAACATAATTTTGTATACTTCGCGCGAAAAATCCCTTTTAATATATAAGGACTTTTAAGCAAAAAATATTTTCTCTGTGCGGAAATCCTTATCTATTATGAAAAAATTTTTGCGCGACTGAGTTCAGGTCAATCAGTGCAACTTTATTTATTTAAGAGTCACTTTTTTCACAGAAAGCTTCCACTTCAACAACAGTGACTGAAGGAACAACATCTACTACATCTACTAAGAGAACTCTCTGCATTAAGATAAAAAATAATAAATAATGATACAACACTAGTTGAAGTACTCAACTGGCTGCACTGTGGAGTGACAATCTTCAGATTAATTATGATTAAATAATATTAAACAATTCACATATTTTTTATTTTTTGAATGGATTTTAGACACTGAAAGTCAATTGATGATTGAACAGTCAGAGACCCAGGAATTCCTTTCTCCATCATCATCATGTCCAATTTGCAAGAAAAAAGAATGCGAATCCCTACCAAACAGAGCTCTACGATCTCTAGTGATGAAACGACGTGCTGTCGATTTACAAGAGCAAAGACAAGATGACGAGACTATGGATAATGTCAAAGACTCAAACTACAAAAGAGGAGTTGTGATCAGTGTTGAAGACGACATACTTTTGCATCACAACAAGATTAATTTTCAGGACGTCAACATTGACAATCTGAGTGCCTTCATTCACAAAAGTGCCCCTCTGCTAAATACTGTGACCCCACATCAACAAAACAGCATTGAAAAAACAGCACCAATTTGAGATTTACCAACACCAAGAGTTATGCAGGTGTTGACCATTATATTCCGTGATGAATCGATGTGCACCATCATCTACAACTATCGAACGGATAAGAAGACAATTCGAATGAGGAGTGATGTTTCAAGTGACGCAGGATTGGTTGTTAATAAAGCTAAGCAATCATCTCCAGCAATTTTGTTCTACATGGGAGAGGGAAAGACTGGGGAAGCAATATTCCTCGCTGCTGATGGATACAGTAGCTATCTAAAGTCAAAGGATGCATTCAACTTGTTAACAGGCAAGAGTACGACACAGATCAAGATAATATCGAAGATAATATCAAACTAATCTGCTCAGTGTTTCTCTCTTGTTTGTTATGTAGAGCACAACATCACCCGCAACAGCTAATTGAAGAATGCTGACCATCTCCAATACACCATCCTTTACAAAGTAGGTGACCAAGGACAAGCCTTTGGCTGTGTTGGAGCTAAACTGAATCTCCACACTCATCATAATATTTTTCATCAAGTGAAAACCTTCTTTGACAAAACCACTTGTCAACTCAAATCCGTAACTGTCCTACCTACCTTGTTCTATATAAGCTATTCATGCACCCACTCGTTGAATTTTTCTCCTTAACCCAACAACTTGACCAGTATCTGTCTCTTACCTCTCCTCGTTCTTCTTTCCAATATCTTTTTGATTCTGAAAATTGTATGTTCTTTTTACCTTTTGCAACTCTTTTCGTAAAAAAGTCCCCTCAATCATCTCTTCAGCTAAATCTTTCACTTTGTATATGGTAGGTTTTTCATGATTTAGCACATCAGTGACTATAAAGACCTCGATGGTCCAATTTGGGTGTATCCTCTCTCAAACATCCCTCTCGCCTTGCTAATTCTCACATAATCTCCAACTTTCAACTTTGGTTCTTTAGCCAAACTGTGCATACGTCCTTCGCACACTCGATTCCACACGAGTTACTGGTTTTGAAAATTTATGTTTTACGGTCTCATACCTATAGCAGTGTGAATAGTGTTGTTGTACACACTAACCATGTGGGGTGAAACATTGATGTATCTGTCTTAGTCTTTGTGCATCAGAAATCAGTACATCTTCTCTTTTAAAGTCCTGTTGAAATGTTCCACCATCAAAGCCTTTCTCGTCTCGTTTTTGTTTGTAAAGCGCTTGATCTTTGTTTCAGCCAGCAGGCTCTTGACATGATTGTCAAACTCTTTACCTTTATCCGATTGTAAAGCATTGTAGTTTTCACCATCCAGCATCTTTCTCAAATTTTTGGCTGCAATGCGACCAGCTTTGGAGATGAGTGGAACAGCCCATCCTTTTCTGCATATAAAATCGACAGCTGTTTGTAAAAATGTGTCACCGTTTTCTTCTTTTGGAGAAAGCACATCCCTCAAATCTACTTGACGTTGCTCTCCTATTCCACCTACAATCGTGGAGCGCGGCTTAACTTTGGTCGTCACTTTTTTGTGCAGTGTGTGTTGGCATCCTCTCTGCTCAGCCATTCATGAGTTATTGTGTCTGCAGCAAAGATGTAGTTCCTCACAGAGGCGTGCGCAATGCAGGATAATAATAGAACTCTTTTAACGCGTCAATCTCCATTTTCCAGTTCCCGGACCGACCATAGTTCTCTCTGTACACGTTTGTCATGGTGATCTCCTGACAGTTGTGATTCCTTGATCTGATAACTGACTTTTAAATTTTCTGTAGTTTGTGTTTCTTGATAATTTCAGACCTGTATTGGTTAGGACATTTAGCGAAAAAGTTTTGCAAGACATAGGATTCAATCAGTTATCTCTGATTTTGAGTACATCCTTATCTGAATCGTACTTGCCGATTTTATTCAAGTGCTCCAACATTCTGAAGCGACTTGCTCGATCTACTTTCGTCCTTGTCATACCAGATACTTTTTCCTCATAACTCTTCTAGACGTTCCTTCTCACCCTCATCATCACCTCCTTCATCATCAACATTCTCAATGTCAAACATAGACAAGTCAATGGAATGAAGCAATCTTTTTTTGTATTGGAGATTTCTCAGTAGCATATAGCACAGAGATAGAGGGCGTAGGTTCGATTGTTGAAAGGTTGTCTGGCAGGTCATCGATAATCGTACTATTAGCCAAGGGAGATTTAGGTTGTGACTTCGCTTTCTTGGCAGGAGACCAGTTATTCATCCTTTGGTGACTATTTTTAATTTTTCTGACATCGCTCAAATATCTATGTATGTCTTGAACATTCTTGTCTGACTTTTCGTACTCGGACAAATCAGATTCATGAGTTGTTTCCAGCAAAGCATTCCGCTTTCTCTTCAAGTCTCTCACCATCCTATCTTCCACAAGGTTGTAATACAAAGGAGGAGTGTTTTTCTTTTCCTCAGTCACTTTTTCATTGCCAACTTTTTTCATTAATCTATTGTACTCATTTTCGTACACTAAAAAATAACGTCTAGAAAATTTCAAAAGTAGAGGCTCATGGCTTTATTGGTTTTATTGACGATAAAACGGGTACAATAATTGATATTACTGCATCCAAAAGATTGCCTCTACCAGTCTGAATCAAAATTCTACGTTTATCACCAACTGTTCATTTGCCGATTATTTTGCGTAGTTCCTTTTTGTAGCGTTGAAACTCAATAAACTGTTCCCATTCTAGAGGGATATTGCATAATATAATGTTTTTAACAGTTTTTAATAATTATTGAAACATATCCGAGTTGGCATTTTTGACGATAGTGACTTTTCCTTTCTTACTTAAGTCATCCAGAGCTAAAATAGCCATCCTATTCCCATCATCATTGTGGAGACATTCATCTTTGCCCTCCTCCTACTCCATTTTTCCGTATTCCTGGAACTACTGTGCTGATGATAGGTCATAGTAGGGAAGCTAGAAATCCTTCTTTTTGCAACAGAACTTGTTTATCGTCTATCGATGATTTCCTAACCAGACTAGCAACATTGCAACTGATTATACTGAACAGTCGACAATGGTATTGTTCCATTTATAATAGCTTTAGCACATTCCATTAGCGCCATAATAAAATCTTTGTTTCGCGTTAGCTATTACAGCTTTTGAATTGAAGCGGATGCAGTTTGAGTGATAAAAACAGCGCCGCATTAATTTTTAATTTTTGTTGTAGAGCTTTAGTCATTATATTACCAACGTGATACTGAAAAATTCACTTGAACGCATATAATATGATAGGTTGATCCGATGTAAAGTTTCCCAATAGTCTGTGATGATCATCCATTTGCTGAGTCGTGTCTATCCGTAGAATAGAGTACGGTTTCTTCGTTACTTGTTCAAAAGATTCTTGTCCATATTCTGTCTTTTCGGGAAAGCATTGACAAGCCAATTGGGTAATTGAAGAAAATTGTACTTCTATTAATCTTTTAACACTGCCTCTGCCTCGGGAATGTAGTCTGCGCTGAATTTTGCCTTGAAATTCAATTGGCACGATTCCTACTTAGAATGTGTTGGGGCCTTAACCACTCCTTATCGGTTCTATATATATCGGTTCCGTATGTATTGTTTCTAGCGCACTAGTTGTGGCTCTGAACAATTGTCAGGCGTAAATCCTTGACATAAATTTACCAATGGCGACATTTATTCGGTTATACCTCGAAGGTGGAAGTGAGCAATTGTTATCTATGTATAGCTCATACGCAAAAATGCTTCCCTTGTAGCAACACCAATCTTGTATCTCCATTTTATAGTCAGTATCAGTTTCAGAAACATCGGTGTACTGTAGTGGATTTTTTGGGGCGTAAAACCATTAACTGAGTGTCGGTAATCCAACAAACTCCTAGTTTGCCGGCACAGAGACGTCGGTAGCAATCCAACGGTATGCTGCCACCAGTTACCTTTCTCCTAGAGGTAACAGCAGGTTGATATACATCAAATCAGACATGAAGGAGCACACTCAGCTGCACAACTAAGACAGAGCCCTCGGCTCCGACGCACAACTCAGTGCTTTAGAGTAATATTGTGAGGAACGCCACTATTTAAACTACCAGCGTGAGACGCCATTTTAATTATTATTATTATTATTATTTACTCTACCAACATGTCTACCCATTCATACATTTATTCTTACTTGTTCGTTCTATAACTGCATTTCTACGAGCTTCTATCACGAACGTAAATATTTAATTAATTATTATTTTATTAACAACCTTTTCCACGAAAGATAGAAAGTTACATTTTGGGATGTTGCCAAGTGAGGCGTGGCTTACTAAACCTTTTGTTTATCATTGTATAAATATTTTTGTAAGATCCTAATAAAGTCAGAGTTAGCCTAATTGAATAGGAGCACAGCCGCAAGACTTAGAATAACTACAAGCACAGATAAGCCAACTATCGGTACGCACAAGGCTTGGTGGAAAGCGAGAGTCAATTCGACCCTTGCTGCGTATTCCCTTTGTAGTAAGGAGGACGACACAAAGAACCTTGTGCCACTATAGTTTGGCCACAAACAGTCCGCCCGAATTAACACGGAATTTAGTCGACGATAAGTACTAAGTAGTTGTCGTCATTTCAACACTAAATTATTCCACACTAAATTCGGCCATACTGACCAGCACAGAATCTTAGCAAAACAATTGCAGAAATTATTACAAGAAATACTTGCATTGAGTGGGACACAGAGCATAATTCGGGAGGTGTACAGGTGGCGACCACCCAGACACAAATTCCTGTACAATACGCCTTTGTCCTTCTCCCAAGAATACAAGTAAGTAAAGGTCGCAAGGTTACAAGACTACATTACAGGAACACAGACTGATTAGATGTAGTGCAGGCTCTGCTTTTTATACGCAGAGCACAGGAAGCAAAATGAGACAATAACCAATAGCACAAAAGTAGAACATATCATCACGAATAGATAGGCATATATAAATAGTCAACAAATGAGATAAGGTATTTGGGTTTAAAAGTAAGTAGTGCCCAGAAGTAGTAGGAGGAGCTATAGACTCCTTAGCGGGCCACAGAAACTTCTACTTCCTGTGTTAAGTGTCTTAGGCTTTGGAGGTTTGCCTCCTTAACCTTTCTCATAAGTATGGGTGGATATCTAGTAGATAGGTTCTTCTGTTCACTCTAAGGCCATCTTCAAGTTTCAGGCTATGATGACTCACTTCCTGCAGGCCCAGTATGGCACCCACAATGAGTCATGCAGGGTCGGTATGGCACCCACAATGAGTCATGCAGGCCGGGTATGGCACCCACAATGAGTCATGCAGGCCCAGTATGGCACCCACAATGAGTCATGCAGGCCGGGTATGGCACCCACAATGAGTCATGCAGGCCGGGTATGGCACCCACAATGAGTCATGCAGGCCGGGTATGGCACCCACAATGAGTCATGCAGGCCTGGTATGGCACCCACAATGAGTCATGCAGGCCCGGTATGGCTCTAACGCAGGGTAGATGCCTGATCAACGCAGGGTGAATTAATTCGGTATAGTTAATTATTACTGTTCTGGCCATCCAATTGCTATATAGTGATGCCAGAGCAAGTGATACACATCTACGCACAAGCATGTGACATGAAAATCCACCAGAGTACTTCAGTGCTAGCCTGTCAGGTTGTGTGGCCCTTATTTAACTTCTAACTTTTTGTAGTTGTTCCTTGGCTCGAGAATTACCCAGATTCTACAAATCAGTATGCCTTTTACTGCCTTTCAGCCAGACTCTATCACGGAGAGCGCTACCAGTATTTGTTTTATGTCATTGACAACGGAGAGAAATCTCCACCAAAATATGCCAGCATTGTTGATGATTTACAAGGTATGGTATACATGTATATAGCAGTTCCACACTCATCTATTGCACAACTAGTATTTGACTTTAAACATTGTTATTGTCTTAAAGCATGCCAGCACTGATCACCTTTTGTTGAGTTTCTGAATATTCAAATCTTATCCAGCAGATTGATGTATGAAATAAACCTCTAGGCCTACTCAGTCCTGATTTACAACCTTACCAAAAGGCATTGGCCTCGAATGCTAGTCGCATCAGCTGAAACTTAGCTTACTATAACTTCCATTGATTTCCTAGTACGTCATCTTTGGATTGTGGGCGTGGTCAATTATAATAAACAATAGCAAATTTTTATAAACAAATTTACATTGTCTGAATTTAAAATGAAATCTGATTGGGCAATTCATTTAGTCTTAGGTCTACTGAGGATCATTGCAACAGGAATGAATAATCCTTACGAAGGCACCCCATCAAAAATTGGTTCTAAGATTTAATGCTGGGCTTTTTCTATTACGCCCCATTTTTAATCTGGCCTGAAGTTTCACTCTGCACGCATAAAATCGGAACTAGCCGTTTCTCTCAACATGGAAACAACTAGTGCACACACATCGTACCCAAGTGAAATGGTAACAAGAAACGATTGCCGGATTTGTCAGGTGGCACAATCGGATCACAAGACCATCACAAAAATCATCTTATACTCTTTACATCAATAGGATAGAAAAAGTTGTGCTTGTTTTGGTGATTTATGGAACAATAGATGGTGTTTATACAAGAATGAAAAAGTAGTGAGTATGTGGAATAATAATAAATAAAACAATAATGGGAATAAATAGCAGGATCTGATTGACCAAATAAATACTGTACGGCAAGGAAATAAATATACTTCCGATCCAAAGATAACGTCAATTTTAAACAGTGTAAAAATCGCCAAGCATTTCTGGAAGAGGGGTATTTTGCAGGCTTGTAGATCAGCACTGAGTAGGCCTAGAGAGTTATTCAATACATCAATCTGCTGCTTAAGACTTGAATATTAAAGCTTCAGAGACAACAATGTACTCTCTATAAAATTACAAATTGCGTGAGTAAATCTGTTGTGATCGTCAGTTTAGTTGTTCTTTATATTCAAGAACATGAAGTGACCTCACCCAGACTAATAGCAACCTTAAAACTTAACACCACTGCAACTGTTCAAACTTATCTCAATCGAAACCAGTACCAACATGCCTTTGACGTCGGAAGGTTTCTTTGGAAACTTTGTTAAGTTCATTGATTGTTGTTGATGCAAATAATAAATCAGAGAAATTCAATAGCTAGGATATTAAAAAAAGCACAAATAAAAGCGTGATAAGCAACTGATAATATTGTAGTGACTTCGGTATCATTGGCAATGAAACACAGCTATGTACCTCTCTCTAGACAGACACTACCTGTATGGCCAGTACCTCTTGGTCACTAGACTTTAGTAACTAAACGAAGCCCTCAGCTTAGATCAGTCCAGTATAAGTTGTAGTATAGCAACATGTATTTGTTTACTATACTGCTCTGGAGTGGGTATCCACCAGAAGGTAAAGGTGGTAAATGTAAGTGTACAATACATCTAGGCAAGTGCAATGAATGTATGGATGTCCAGCCTTCTGTGCGATGGACCACAGGAAATGTATATCCTATATAACAAGATAACCAACCAGGCATACAGCAAGTAAACTTGATAAAAAGGAATACGTAGACACAAATAACAACCAATGACATAACGACGCAAAAAGATAAATTGAAATAGCGCCGAGTGGCAAGTGGGCACAGCTAATGAGTTAAACATCTGCATGGTACCTGTATGTCTCCTAACAACCCCTGACTGGTACCTGTGTGTCTCCTAACAACCCCTAACTGGTACTTGTATGTCTCCTAACAACCCCTAACTGGTACCTGTGTGTCTCCTAACAACCCCTAACTGGTACCTGTGCGTCTCCTAACAACCCCTAACTGGTACCTGTGTGTCTCCTAACAACCCCTAACTGGTACCTGTGTGTCTCCTAACAACCCCTAACTGGTACTTGTGTGTCTCCTAACAACCCCTAACTGGTACCTGTGCGTCTCCTAACAACCCCTAACTGGTACCTGTGTGTCTCCTAACAATCCCTAACTGGCACCTGTATGTCTCCTAACAACCCCTGACTGGTACCTGTGTGTCTCCTAACAACCCCTAACTGGTACTTGTGTGTCTCCTAACAACCCCTAACTGGTACCTGTATGTCTCCTAACAACCCCTAACTGGTATTTGTGTGTCTCCTAACAACCCCTAGCGTTTTCTATAGCTTAAATTCTAGCTTTCTTGCGACTCGGGGATAAGAACGTCCCAGATTTGGCCTTTTGAAGTATTCTAGCTAATCTTAAGATTCAAGCCTAAAGTAGCCATTTTGTGCCAGCCTCGCCACCCCTGCAAGGGTCCAAACTGGCTCTGCACATGTCTTTATCGGCTCTAGCCCTGTCATTCGACCTAGTGGCATGGTAGAAACATAGTACATGAACAATGAGCTTGGTGACAACCAGCCTTGTTGGTAATAGCTCTAGCACTTCTAGATGCTGCTCTGGATAACCCAGAGGCACCTGCATACATTGAATGCAAGTTTCTACAGTGTATGTGAGTGTGCAAAAATTAAACACAACACAACCAAACAATCATAAACACTAAACAACATATGTCTTCAACAATACTGAACCAGGCTTAATATGCTAACACAAGCGGTGCAGGTTAAACCTGGTCTCTGGTCCTGACCTTAGCCTTTGCACCTGCTGTACAATCTTCATTACTCTGTAAAATTATAGCAGGAAGTTCCACATGCACTTCTTGTATAGATAGATATTTGAGCACAATATCATGCTCCAGTGACTATTGTGATATCACGGTGAGACCCAGAAACCTGTGCTAGCTTTTGAGTTGCTTCCGACAAAAGTTGGCCATTTATAAAACTTGAGCTGGTGCGACACCTGGAGAAAGTTCTATTTGTGGTCTCTATAACTGGTAGGCTATATTGTAGTGGATTTTGGGGCGCCTGCCAAAATGCTACCAGCAACAACTCAATTCTCCAGAGGTTATCTTCCAAACTACTTCAACGGAGAAGTATCGCAACTCCACAACCTTAACAGAGCCCACGGCTCAAACTCACAACCCAGTATTTCAGAGCATAAACCATAATATATATTATGCTACAACAATCCAGTGCAGTATAATAATGGCCAAGTATCTCGCTGCTTGGAATAATCACAAGCAGAGTGTTGATACGACTACAACGTATAGAAGCAAAGCTTTGCCTTCTATAGGCAGAACGACAGATAACAAATGTCCAAATAAGGGTACAGCAAATCACAGGTAAAAGGAAGCATTTGTACAAATGAGATTGCAAAATATAAATAATATGATACAGGATTGGCTAAAATAAGGTTAAATACACAATGCGCCCAGAAGTAGAGGACGAACTTCAATGATCATAAGTGCTGAGTCAGCTCAGGAAGTGGTGGTGCAATCGCAGTCCAGGTTCTTCACTGCTATGGCTTGTGGTCCTTAGCTTTTGGTATTCTGGCAGTGGTTAAGCAGCAAACTCAGGCTTCTGCACCTTTTTTGTGGTAATTTAGGTCCTCAGGCTATAGCCCTTCTTGCCTCCCCGGCCCGGTATAGGGCCGATAGTGATGCTGCAGGAGGGTTGTTGAAGGAGGGCTGTCGATGGAGGGTTGTCGAAGGAGGGTTGTTGATGGATGGTTGTCGATGGAGGGCTGTCGATGGAGGGCTGTCGATGGAGGGCTGTCAATGGAGGGCTGTCGATGGAGGGCTGTCGATGGCGGGCTGTTGAATATGATTGAAAAGTTAATTATCTCAAATCATCAACTGTCAAGCATTTCATATCTGTATTCACAGAAAGAAACAAGACAAAAAGCGTCAATTATGAGAAATATTTTATTTGTTGAGATTATGAGCTTTTTGATTGAAAGCAATAATTGTTTGCTTTTGTTTAATTGCGGCAGTTCCACTAGATCCAGGAGCAGTGAAAGCAAAGGCCACAGGATTTACAAGCTCTGGGGAAGCAATGATAAGAGTCGAAGTCTTTCCCAATGGAAATAGTATGCAGAACCATTTGGTAGCTGGTTGTACTTCAGTAAAACATCCTAAAGCATGTACAGAGATTAGTGAAAAACCTCAGTTGGATGGTGAGTCTATTATATCAATTCGCTGACTGAAAATAACAAAAATGGTGTTAGAACCAATGAAGAGCAATCAATCATAAGACTCCATAGGTAAGAACACTGCATGTCACAAAGTGAATACAAGTTACTAATATCCAAAATAGGAACAACCCAAATCATGACTACTTTCTAAAACATTGGATCCAATTTGTTCCAGGAGGAGTCTTGATAGCACAGTTCATCCTGAATGCTAGGGTTGGAGTTGAATACCAGTTTTATGCTGATGTAGCAGTCTTATATGATGGTGGTAAGCTTCGTAAGTCACAAAGAAAGTATGCAACTCCTATCATCCCAAACCCTATACCAGGTAAGAGAAGGGTGTAGGCATGTGCCTATCACTAGACAAGCAATCCTTTTACATCTAAGTACGAGCAAAATACAAAGTCAAACGCTATCTACATGTATTTTATGGTAGCTGTGGAATAACACTTGTAGGTGACACTTGGTTAGATGACCTTCACCTCACTATAGGATAGTTCTGTAGTCTCACAACACAAACAGATTACCCACTGTCAATTGAAATGTAGTACAGTAGTCATAGTTCCTTACCAAGCCAAGCAAAACAGGTTGAGGAGCTTACCCTAACAGGGCCCTAACAGTACCTCAGCTTTTGATAGAGCAAGCACAATAAATGGTCAAACATGTAGAGACCAAACCAATCGCTGCTATACAAAACAGAGTAATAGCCAAATGCATAGACGAGCACGCAAGAATTTAGCCTATGACAACCATATAGATAAGCAGCTGGGCATGGTTGTTCTGGCTCGAACTCTCCTCTGATTGGTTCATCAGGGTTTTGCCTAAATGGCGCCCTGCTCACCGCCTCCTAAATTGGAATGTTTCAAGCAGATGCTTAACTTGCTGAATTGTAAGCTGCAGAATGTACCAAGGTGTTCTTAAAAAGCCCTCATTAGCCCGTTTTAGGTTGCCCTGACTTGTTACATCCCAATGATGGGTAGCTATTAGCATTGATAAACTAGCCTTAGAAGCCCCTAGGCTGCAGGTTACTTGAGCCAGCTTCCACAAGATCAGTGGCTTAGGTGGGCAGATCTACAACTATATTAACTGTGGCATAAGAGTAAAGATGATATACAGGAAACCAGAGGGGAAGCTGCAGGATCTTGTCTGTTAAACTGGTTTGGTTAATGGGTGGTTACAGTTGAGTTGAAATGGGGAGCCCTGCTAATTATAGAGTGATCACAAATCTTGGTGCACATTCTGTTACCAAGACTGGAGCATAAAGTTGAAAAACAATAAAACTCATTAAGCGGTGTTCTTTCACAGTAACTACTTGCCACGCAGACTAGAAAGTACATTTTCAATAGCTTAACAATTATAAATATTATTATAGTAGTAATTACTACTACTGCAATAACATCAACACAAAAAGAAGAATTTTTTTGCATATGCAATGTTTGCCAATGCTGTGGCGTACAGTGAGCCCACATCATAGACTAATCCCATCACTATTATTAATGCAAACTGCTGCAAGCAATCTTGCATTATTATGATAATGCTTGGCTGCTATTGCAGTGGATGTCTTCACTGTTCGGCTTTGATCTATCCTAAATGATAATATCGGACAGCATAAAACGACTCTGTTTTGATTTACATGCATGCAACCACCCATTCTCTTAAAAAAATCTACTTCTAACTTTTAAGCAGTTTGTTTTCTTGCCATCACATTTACCCAAAAGTCTGCATGGGTCCTTTGAGGGAAAGTCTGCATCGGTCCACTGAGGGAAAGTCTGCATGGGCCCACTGAGGGGAAAGTCTGCATGGGTCCACTGAGGGGAAAGTCTGCATGGGTCCACTGAGGGAAAGTCTGCATGGGTCCACTGAGGGAAAGTCTGCGTGGGTCCACTGAGGGAAAAGTCTGCATGGGTCCATTGAGGGGAAAGTCTGCATGGGTCCACTGAGGGAAAGTCTGCATGGGCCCACTGAGGGGAAAGTCTGCATGGGTCCACTGAGGGAAAGTCTGCATGGGTCCACTGAGGGAAAGTCTGCATGGGTCCACTGAGGGAAAGTCTGCATGGGTCCACTGAGGGAAAGTCTGCATGGGTCCACTGAGGGAAAGTCTGCATCGGTCCACTGAGGGAAAGTCTGCATGGGCCCACTGAGGGGAAAGTCTGCATGGGTCCACTGAGGGAAAGTCTGCATGGGTCCACTGAGGGAAAGTCTGCGTGGGTCCACCGAGGGAAAGTCTGCATGGGTCCACTGAGGGGAAAGTCTGCATGGGTCCACTGAGGGAAAAGTCTGCATGGGTCCATTGAGGGGAAAGTCTGCATGGGTCCACTGAGGGGAAAGTCTGCATGGGTCCACTGAGGGAAAAGTCTGCATGGGCCCATTGAGGGGAAAGTCTGCATGGGTCTATTGAGGGGAAAGTCTACATGGGTCCACCGAGGGAAAGTCTGCATGGGTCCACTGAGGGAAAAGTCTGCATGGGTCCACTGAGGGGAAAGTCTGCATGGGTCCACCGAGGGAAAGTCTGCATGGGTCCACTGAGGGAAAGTCTACATGGGTCCATTGAGGAGAAAGTCTGCATGGGTCCATTGAGGGGAAAGTCTACATGGGTCCACTGAGGGAAAAGTCTGCATGGGCCCATTGAGGGACAAGTCTGCATGGGTCCACTGAGGGGAAAGTCTGAATGGGTCCACTGAGGGAAAGTCTGCATGGGTCCATTGAGGGAAAAGTCTGCATGAGTCCATTGAGGGACAAGATTTTAACAAATCATGCACAAAGAAAAAAGTTTCCTCTTTCATTAAGTCTAGCTTCAATTTATCTTAAAGAATGGCTCCGGCCATTTCTATATTTATCTGATATGTCATTGATATGTCCTTATGAGGTGCTTCAAATACCAACTTTGTCAAAATTCCATTTATTTCTATGTTTTCTTAACAACATTAATAACAACCATGTTGTGAGTGTTGTCTCCCCTTCGAAATCTTTTGGGAAAACCTATGACGTACGCAAGTGTTTTAGCGAACTTAGCTAGACTTTTGTTTGGATCACCAAAATCGCCGAAGCATAACAGCAACGATAGTATGTTGTTGATAAATAGCAGTACAAGTGGCCTGGCTCATTGATTGATATAACTAGTGGCGGCACATTGTGGTTAGTGGTAAAAAACAAAAGTTTAGCGGGGTCGTTAAAACACTTGCGTACGCCATATGTTTTCCCCAAAGATTTCGAAGGGGAGACAACACTCACAACATGCTTGTTATTAGTGTTGTTAAAAAAAACATAGAAATAAATTGAATTTTGACAAAGTTGGTATTTGAAGCAACTCATAAGGACATATCAATGACATATCAGATAAATATGGAAATGGCCGGAGCCATTCTTTAACTGTAATCATTATAAGTGACAAGAATGCATTCACAGCTGGGCTATATATGAGGACTATGGGTAGAGAAAAGGTCGCAGGCGCTTTAACCTTTTGTCTCTTGTTTGCTTTCACAAAATAACCAGTTACTGTAAGAGAACCGAGAAGTGTCTGCTAAATCTTTGGTCTTAATGCGATCCATGCCAGAGATCTGCTTTTACATTACTACTTGAATGTGCTTCATGCGAGCAAAACATGTAAAGGGCATCTAAAGCTCACAAATGGGACAATGATGTTTTTCTCATTTCTACATCACAGAAACTACCACCGCCGCTTTCATTTTGGCTGAAACTGAACCATCCACCTCTATCAGGCTAGTACCAACCACTACTACTAGTAGCACATTACCACCTACTACTTCAACACGAAAGACAACTCCATCGACCCCTACAGCACAGACCACAATTCTACCAACTACAATGGCACAGACCAAGGTGCCTACAACAACTCCAACTACCACTGAAACTAAAACAACCATGCAATCACAGGAGGCAAGTGCTACCTCAAAGGAAGGTAAGTATTCATTGATGGCTATTTTCAATGAGCCAGAACAATTGCTTTGACTGTGTGACTATGTCTATGTGACTATGTCTGTGTGACTATGTCTATGTGACTATGTATGTGTGACTATGTCTGTGTGACTATGTCTATGTCCAAAGTTGTCATTTTGTGTCTGGCATACAGTTATAGTACACTGGAGGGAAGTGTAGAATGCAGTTAGATATGCATGACTTAGAGGACTCCCACAACATTAGATGTTTACTTAATGTCAGCAGCACAAAGTGGGCTAGCAGCTGTCTTGGAGCGAATATCCAGTTCAGGAATGAGTACAGAACTGGGAGAGGTTGAACTGTACGTGATACAAGAGAGAGCTGACACTAAAGTAGGAGGGATGTGTGAGGGACTGTATGCTAATACTCAATGCTCTGTTAGTTGTGATGGTGAGAGTTCATCTATACAAGGTAAGTCTGTTAGTTGTACTAGTAAGAGTTCATCCCTACAAGGTAAGTCTGTCAGTTGTACTAGTAAGAGTTCATCCATACAAGGTAAGTCTGTTAGTTGTACCAGTGAGAGTTCATCTATACAAGGTAAGTCTGTTAGTTGTACTAGTAAGAGTTCATCCATACAAGGTAAGTCTGTTAGTTGTACCAGTGAGAGTTCATCCATACAAGGTAAGTCTGTTAGTTGTACCAGTGAGAGTTCATCCCTACAAGGTAAGTCTGTCAGTTGTACTAGTAAGAGTTCATCTATACAAGGTAAGTCTGTTAGTTGTACTAGTAAGAGTTCATCCATACAAGGTAAGTCTGTTAGTTGTACTAGTAAGAGTTCATCCCTACAAGGTAAGTGTGTTAGTTGTACTAGTAAGAATTCATCCATACAAGGTAACTCTGCTAGTTGTACTGGTGAGAGTTCATCCATACAAGGTAACTCTGTTAGTTGTACTGGTGAGAGTTCATCCATACAAGGTAACTCTGTTAGTTGTACTGGTGAGAGTTCATCCATACAAGGTAAATCTGTTAGTTGTACCAGTGAGAATTCGTCCAACCTTATGTAATTAAATACATACCTAATTGGTCTTCAGTTTGAAAACCAGAGGATTCATTTAAATATCATAAAACCTATAACAATGAAAAAGGCTCAATGCTTGAACCTAATCAAGTCACTTGGAAGTAATAAACAGGGAAGTGAACAAACACAATGGCTATAAGTGTTTATATCAGCGTATTTAATGAACTAAATAGAGCAAGGCTTTGGTTACTTCAAGTATGAAGTATCAATAGGTATGAGTGATTGTGTTAGATCATTAGATCAACCAATGAGTGATTGTGTTAGATCATTAGATCAACCAATGAGTGCTTGTTAGGAGTAGCTGAGGTAGATACATGCATCTTTGCATATTTAAAGCCGGCTTCTCATATACATAGCAGCTCGGTGTACATCAAGTGCGAGGAGTTGCGCTCCCACTGCGATTTATGTGAACCCAGGTCGGGCAATCTCGAGCGAGGTCGGGCGAATATTGAGAAAATCCAAAACTCGTGCAACTTGGTTGTGCTGCGAGATTGCTGGGATTTACGCGAATTCAGATGTCTCGCTGGTGCTGCTACTTTCCTAACTTTCTTGCAAGAGTTGTCTCAAGGTCCTTACCCCACGTGAGACAGGAGACAGTAAGCAAGATCCATCCTAAGATCCTTGGTCGAAAATTGATAATTTCCCCCTATTTTCCAACACTTTTTAATAAAATAAAAATGTTATTCCAAGTCATAAAAGATTACTTTAGCATCTTATAACCATAAGAGCTATGTATGATTGCTTTTACTCAAAGTTTTAACATTTTTTGGTGACATTTTGTTATACGAAATAATATAATTTTTTTCAATTTTTCAGTAATATTTTATTAATTTTAGAAATATATAATTATTATATACATTTTTTTAAATTTAAAAAATAAACCAACAACTTATTTAATATTGTTATGGTGAACTAAGCGTTGTCCTAGCAACAGCCAGTGCGAATGCGCTAACGCCTCGTTAGCGATTCCTGTGTATGGTGTTGCGATGCAGTGGCTTGCAGTGGGGGAGCAACTCCAATCAACCACGATTTGGCTGTGACATGTATGGAAAGCAGGCTTAAACGTTCACAAAGTTAATCATGAAATAACTTAATTCTTGAGCTGCTAACTCTTTTTTGCATGTTTCCTTTGGGTTAGTTTAGCTCATTGTAAGCTATTCATTTATTCGAGGGAGAGATTTCAGTAGCGGACTAAAATAAATGACCCTCCCCTTCCACCCTTTGTCTTATTCCCCTCCTTCCCCTTGTTAACACCCTCAAGTCCAACTTTATGCTGATCTAGTGTACTCCATTACAAGTAGTAATATAACTCATGCTGGCCTGGTGTAGCCCCTATACTGACCTGGTGTAGCCCCTATACTGGTCTGGTGTAGCCCCTATACTGACCTGGTGTAGCCCCTATACTGACCTGGTGTAGCCCCTATACTGTCCTGGTGTAGCCCATATACTGGCCTGGTGTAGCCCCTACACTGGCCTGGTGTAGCCCCTATACTGACCTGGTGTAGCCCCTATACTGACCTGGTGTAGCCCCTATACTGGCCTGGTGTAGCCCCTATACTGACCTGGTGTAGCCCCTATACTGACCTGGTGTAGCCCCTATACTGACCTGGTGTAGCCCCTATACTGACCTGGTGTAGCCCCTATACTGACCTGGTGTAGCCCCTATACTGGCCTGGTGTAGCCCCTATACTGGCCTGGTGTAGCCCCTACACTGACCTGGTGTAGCCCCTATACTGACCTGGTGTAGCCCTATACTGACCTGGTGTAGCCCATATACTGACCTGGTGTAGCACCTATACTGACCTGGTGTAGCCCCTATACTGGCCTGGTGTAGTCCGTTTACTGACCTGGTGTAGCCCCTACACTGACCTGGTGTAGCCCCTATACTGACCTGGTGTAGCCCCTATACTGGCCTGGTGTAGCCCCTATACTGACCTGGTCTAGCCCCTATACTGGCCTGGTGTAGCCCCTATACTGTCCTGGTGTAGCCCCTATACTGGCCTGGTGTAGCCCCTATACTGACCTGGTGTAGCCCCTACAATGGCCTGGTGTAGCCCCTATACTGACCTGGTGTAGCCCATATACTGACCTGGTGTAGCCCCTATACTGTCTTGGTGTAGCCCCTATACTGGCCTGGTGTAGCCCCTATACTGGCCTGGTGTAGCCCCTACAATGGCCTGGTGTAGCCCCTATACTGACCTGGTGTAGCCCCTATACTGACCTGGTGTAGCCCCTATACTGACCTGGTGTAGCCCCTATACTGGCCTGGTGTAGCCCCTATACTGACCTGGTGTAGCCCCTATACTGACCTGGTGTAGCCCCTATACTGGCCTGGTGTAGCCCCTATACTGACCTGGTATAGCCCATATACTGGCCTGGTGTAGCCCCTATACTGACCTGGTGTAGACCCTTTACTGTCCTGGTATAGTAACTCATTATCCATATCATACGTTATCATGCTCCGATCCTGGCCTGATATCCAGACATAATTAGCCAAAGTAATTCGGAAGTGGAAGACTGAGGACCAGAAGATGAACTACCCACCAAAATATCAGAGAGATTGAAAACAACAGACCTAGGATCTCAACCTAAGGGGAGCTAGCTTCCCCTTACCTGTGATTGAAAAGAACACCCCCTGCATTGTTGAATATATATATTATTGGTGCTTTGCTTGTGTTGTTTTATGTGATTGGCTTGCCCCTAATAAGGAGCCTATAAAATCAGCTGCTGTATTGTGTGTATAGCATACTTTTTATGTTGTTAAAGAGAATTACGTCTAATGAAGTATCTGATCTCTATACAGTTCTGTATTTAGTTGAGGCCTCTGTGTAGTTGTTAGAGTCAGTGTCAGAGTAGATCTCGAATGGAGTTGACTCCGTGGGAGTCAATGGTCAGAACTGGTTCAGTTTTGATGGGGTATATCATGAGAGAAGAGACAGTGAAGTGAACACAAGGGTATTTATGGAGAATTGGTCCCTGTTTCCGTAGCAGATGGTGTAAATCTGCCAAAGTATTATCTGTAAATAGTATACTCAACGGTTTCGTTCCTTTTTTATCCAGTTTCTGTAGATTTGCTACTGTACTCTTTGTTTGCTAACTTTTGTTACCTGGTCATCTCAGCTTTCAATGTTTCCCTACAACCACAATCTGACCAAGTGATGTGCTATGGGATACTATTTTGGAAAGAAGTACTGATGTTGTTACATTTTTGAATTGTTTGTTTTATGCCTCAGACACTTTCATTAGCGACTCACTTGGGAGTCTGAAAAGAACAAACTTTATTGTATATGCTTGTATGGAATAGCAAATGGTTGGCATCGCAGAGAAAGTGTCTGCATGCACTCTCTGTGCTCTAATGTCTGTACTCTACTGTCTGTACTCTAATGTCTGTACTCTAATGTCTGTACTCTAATGTCTGTACTCCAATGTCTGTACTCTAATGTCTGTACTCTAATGTCTGCACTCTAATGTCTGCACTCTAATGTCTGTACTCTAATGTCTGTACTCTCTGTATTCTAATATCTGTACTCTAATGTATGTACTCTACTGTCTGTACTCTAATGTCTGTACTCTAATGTCTGTACTCTAATGTCTGTACTCTAATGTCTGTACTCCAATGTCTGTACTCTAATGTCTGTACTCTAATGTCTGCACTCTAATGTCTGCACTCTAATGTCTGTACTCTAATGTCTGTACTCTCTGTATTGTAATATCTGTACTCTAATGTATGTACTCTACTGTCTGTACTCTAATGTCTGTACTCTACTGTCTGTACTCTAATGTCTGTACTCTACTGTCTGTACTCTAATGTCTGCATTCTAATGTCTGTACTCTAATGTCTGTACTCTCTGTATTCTAATATCTGTACTCTAATGTATGTACTCTACTGTCTGTACTCTAATGTCTGTGCTCTACTGTCTGTACTCTAATGTCTGTACTCTACTGTCTGTACTCTAATGTCTGTACTTTAATGCCTGTACTCTAATGTCTGTACTCTAATGTCTGCACTCTAATGTCTGTACTCTAATGTCTGTACTCTCTGTACTCTACTCTCTATACTCTGATGTCTGCACTCTAATGTCTGCACTCTAATGTCTGTACTCTAATGTCTGTACTCTAATTTCTGTACTCTAATGTCTGTACTCTAATGTCTGCACTCTAATGTCTGTACTCTAATGTCTGTACTCTCTGTACTCTACTCTCTGTACTCTGATGTCTGCACTCTAATGTCTGCACTCTAATGTCTGTACTCTAATGTCTGTACTCTAATTTCTGTACTCTAATGTCTGTACTCTAATGCCTGTACTCTAATGTCTGTACTCTAATGTCTGTACTCTAATGTCTGCACTCTAGTGTATGTACTCTAATGTCTGTACTCTACTGTCTGTACTCTAATGTCTGTACTCTAATGTCTGTACTCTACTGTCTGTACTCTAATGTCTGTACTCTAATGTATGTACTCTAATGTCTGTATTCTAATGTATGTACTCTAATGTCTGCACTCTAGTGTATGTACTCTAATGTCTGTACTCTAATGTCTGTACTCTAATGTCTGTACTCTAATGTCTGTACTCTACTGTCTGTACTCTAATGTCTATACTCTACTGTCTGTCTTTCTGTCTTTCTGTCTTTCTGTCTTTCTGTCTTTCTGTCTTTCTGTCTTTCTGTCTTTCTGTCTTTCTGTCTTTCTGTCTGTCTGTCTGTCTGTCTGTCTGTCTGTCTGTACTCCAAGGTATCAGTTACAATGAATAAAAGTTGTAACATAAATAAAACTGCACATGTGCAACCATAATGGAAAATAGCGCATTTTGTTCCACTACTGTTAGAGATTTGTGTATGGCCTCGCCATCCGAGGACACACTGCATACATTATGTATGCAGTGTGGCCTCGCCATCCGAGGACACACTGCATACATTATGTATGCAGTGTGGCCTCGCCATCCGAGGACACACTGTATACATTATGTATGTGAGTCTAAGAAGTTGAATGTGATTAATTTTATCATTACATGGTTATAAGCAGTATTTGTAGAGACTCATGCACTGTTTCATGTGTTAAGATGACAACCAGCAAATCCGAGAGACTCACCCACAATACTCTAGTCACTATGTCTCTTTCTGCACCTCAAGGAACCTGCTACACGGTGATGAATACCAATACGTGTTCCATGGCACTGACAATGGAGTGAGACTACCCGCAGAAATATCTCATCTTATTAACTACTTCAAAGGTACATAATATGCATTGGTTTTGGTGTCTCAACCCGTTGAGAAATTTTATGTTATCTGTAACCCATGGTCACCAAATTATGGGTTTGATACATAATGCATTATGTACAATGTGTTCAGCTCTCTAAAGCTCTAGAACCATTTCTACTGTGTTAGTTGTTCAAGGCTAGTAATCTGATGAAACAATGCAGTTAAATCTTTTTATTGTTCAATGGTTGGTTTTATTGTGGAGTAGTTTGTTGGCTAATAGTTTCTGAGCCGCTCTCTTAGCCTCCCTTCCTCTGGCTATACCCGCTTCCAAACCCCAAACTCCCACCACCCCCACCCACTATGATAGTCCCATTGTATTTTGCCTTAGAGTCCAGAATGGTTGTACAACGGTGTGACAGTATTTGGCATAGTAGGAGAAGTAGAGAGGACTAATCAGGGTTGAAACCCTATTAGTGCAGTTTATCTGCTTTGTATCCCACACTCTCCCCCCCCCCCCCTCTCTCTCCCCCCTATGCACGTAGGTGATACAACAGTGCCCCCCCCCCCCTCTTCTCCCCCCCCTATGCACATAGGTGATACAACAGTGTCCCCCCCTCTCTCCTCTCTATGCACATAGGTGATACAACAGTGCCCCCCCCCCTCTCCCCCCTATGCACATAGGTGATACAACAGTGCCCCCCTCTCCCCCCTATGCACATAGGTGATACAACAGTGCCTCCCCTCTCCCCCCTATGCACATAGGTGATACAACAGTGCCCCCCCTCTCCCCCCTATGCACATAGGTGATACAACAGTGCCCCCCCCCCTCTTCTCCCCCCCTATGCACATAGGTGATACAACAGTGTCCCCCCCCTCTCTCCTCTCTATGCACATAGGTGATACAACAGTGCCCCCCCCCCTCTCCCCCCTATGCACATAGGTGATACAACAGTGCCCCCCTCTCCCCCCTATGCACATAGGTGATACAACAGTGCCTCCCCTCTCCCCCCTATGCACATAGGTGATACAACAGTGCCCCCCCTCTCCCCCCTATGCACATAGGTGATACAACAGTGCCCCCCCCCCTCTCCCCCCTATGCACATAGGTGATACAACAGTGCCCCCCCCCCCTCTCTTCCCTATGCACATAGGTGATACAACAGTGCCACCCCCCCTCTCCCCTATGCACATAGGTGATACAACAGTGCCCCCCCTCTTTTCCCTATACACATAGGTGATACAACAGTGCCCCCCCCCCCTCTCCCCCCTATGCACATAGGTGATACAACAGTGCCCCCCCCTCTCCCGCCCTATGCACATAGGTGATACAACAGTGCCCCCCCCCCCCTCTCCCCTATGCACATAGGCGATACAACAGTGCCCCTCCCCTCTCCCCCCTATGCACATAGGTGATACAACAGTGCCCCCCCCCCTCTCCCGCCCTATGCACATAGGTGATACAACAGTCCCCCCCAAGCATTTCAACATTAGTGCAATCTTGGTTTTTAGACTAAGCTCTATTGTTGCTAGAGGTAGCACCGTAAAGCAATAAGGTGGGTTGGGGAGAGGGGGAATTCCTGAACCTTCCCACGATTCTCTTTTTATCAAAAGCCTAATTGACGTACTGTCCAGCAATAAAACATTCCAGACTTTGTGTCCATTTTTAATATCATAATTTACCACATTCTCTGTCCACTTGCCCTCTTGGTTGCTATCAAACGAGTTACTTTGAGCTGAATGTCACGCAGTATCTATTTTGGTCGTGTCAATTCATTATCTGACTTTGCTTGTAGCACCACTCGCCCACTTTGCTTGTAGCACCACTCGCCCACTTTGCTTGTAGTACCACTCGCCCCACTTTGCTTGTAGCACCACTCGCCCACTTTGCTTGTAGTACCACTCGCCCACTTTGCTTGTAGTACCACTCGCCCCACTTTGCTTGTAGCACCACTCGCCCACTTTGCTTGTAGTACCACTCGCCCCACTTTGCTTGTAGAACCACTCGCCCCACTTGCTGTGCTGGCTTCTGTAATTGCTGCCAAAGATTTTGCGTATATGACGGTGGAAGTAAAAGTCAAACTGCATGCGAACAGTGCACAGACACATATTATTTTTGGATGTATGTCAGAGAAACACCCTGATGCTTGCTTAGAGATGGAAATACCTGTTGGAGAGCTGGAAGGTGAGATCTGTAATGAGTGAGCACATGTAAGTGGATCACTTTAGCAAAGTGTCAACTATTTTGATGAACATTTCAAGCTATTGCGCAATACATGTCACACATGTACACGCATGTGCACACATGTACACATACGTACACCCATGAACACATAATTACACAGATGTATGCACATGTACACACGCATGCACACACATGTACACGCATGTACACTCATGCACACACATGTACACACGCATGCACACGCATGTACACACGCATGCACACGCATGTACACGCACACACATATACGCATGTACGCGTGTGCACGCACACATGTATACATACATATGTGTGCATGTGTGTACATGTGTGTGTGTGTTAGGTACATTTCCCACCACCCTCATTATTTTAGTCTTGCCTTCCAGAGACTTAAATGGCAGCGCTGAAGGGAGACTTAAATAGACCAAATATCTACCATACAATTGGTAGAAGTTAATTAAGTTCATGTTAATCTAAATTGGTTATTCGTTTAGGTGGTGAGATGACAACTTACAGCAATTTGAGTTATGTTTTTGGAGCAAGCTATGTGTTTTATGCTGAAGCAGCCACAGTTTCAGATGATGAGACCCATAAGTCAGCGCAGGTATTAGCCCCTTCTATCACAACTGCTGAGAGTGAAAGTAAGTTGAATATTAATACACTTCGTCCCCAAACCTCTAAATATTGTTTTATTATGTTCAGCTGGAAAATAGACCAAATGATTTTTGAAAAAAGCCGAAGGTAAAGGTGAACTAGAGGGAGACACTTGTATAAATAGCTCCCTAACCATAAACGAAGTGATAGCAATGTAGCGGATTTTTACATCCTACTACTTTCCGCTAGGCGTTGTCACCGCACAAACTGCTTGTCTGCCGGCACAACTAGACAGTCAGCCTTTCTAGGCCTGACAAAAAACAGTCAACCTCTCCCGGAGGTGACCTCGTACCGGGATGGCACAAACAACTGCTTGGAAATAGAGTAATCTGCTTTACCAACGTGTTGAGCCCTCGGCTCAAACATATATACTCGGTGCTTTCGAGTGATATATAACCTTTATTCATGGCAGAATACAAAGGTGGACTCCAATACAAGGCTGTCAGGTAATGCAATGAGATATGAAAAAGCTCTGCTTTTTACAGTTGGAGTCACAAGAAGTGACAGGAAGTGTTTGGCTTAGTTTGCCAAACACTCTAATCACACATAGAAATCATAATAGTTAGCCAATGATAATATGTATAATAATACTGTCTAATCATATACGAGTAAATAAGTTAAGGAGAACTGGTGCCCAGAAATGAGGGGCGGAGTCTATAGGTATTTGACCAGTAACAGCTTAGTATTTCTCCTTGTAGTAGTTCCCAGTCTTTTAGAGCCTTTGGTACAACTTTCCAGACTTATTATGATAGTCAGCTCCTGGATGTTGGTCCTAGATGTTCTTAGGTTATTTTTTCTCGCCTAAGCTGGAACCAAAATGGCTGCTATAATGGCAGCCATTTTGGTTCCAGCCCGGGATTGCTTCCCATGGCTGGGGTATCAAGTACCCTGTGCCGGTATGGTTAGATACTGGGCCGGTATAGCAATAAATGCCTAGTCCATCGCTATTAATGGAACTGCAATCAATCCCGGCTTGTTTGATTGTTCAAGTAGGCTTGCCTGATGCCTGCAGACTATTAGGGGGACCTTTGCTAAGTAATGGTCACGTGTGGTGACTGGCAAAATCCACTACAGTACTTCCAGTGGTAGATGTAACTTTATAGAAACTTGCGAAATGGCTTTTTTTGAGTTTGTGTTTTTACTTTGTAATATAATGAGCTTGGAACTGCAGTCAAACAAGTGAGTGTGCTAGTGGCACCTCGTTACAACTCGATACATTAGTACTTTGTTGTTAGTACTTTGTTGCGTTAGTACATTGTTGTGTTAGTACATTGTTGTGTTAGTACCTTGTTGTGTTAGTACATTGTTGTGTTTGTACATTGTTGTGTTAGTACATTGTTGTGTTAGTACCTTGTTGTGTTAGTACTTTGTTGTGTTAGTACCTTTTGTTGTGTTAGTACCTTTTGTTGTGTTAGTACCTTGTTGTGTTAGTACACTGTTGTGTTAGTACTTTGTTGTGTTAGTACTTTGTTGTGTTAGTACCTTGTTGTGTTAGTACATTGTTGTGTTAGTACATTGTTGTGTTAGTACCTTGTTGTGTTAGTACATTGTTGTGTTAGTACATTGTTGTGTTAGTACTTTGTTGTGTTAGTACCTTTTGTTGTGTTAGTACCTTTTGTTGTGTTAGTACCTTGTTGTGTTAGTACCTTGTTGTGTTAGTACATTGTTGTGTTAGTACTTTGTTGTGTTAGTACCTTTTGTTGTGTTAGTACCTTTTGTTGTGTTAGTACCTTGTTGTGTTAGTACCTTGTTGTGTTAGTACATTGCTGTGTTATTTTTTTGTTGCGCGAATAGAACATTTTGTTAGGTGTTTATTGTGGTGCCACTGACTATGCTTGATACTAGAAGTGCACTCTACATGTCTGCACTCTACATGCATGTCTGTGTGTAAAACTAGTGACTCCCTCAATCTCATCTGTTCACAGGAAGTGGTGACGGAGAAGCAGCAAGTGGTGCAGATGGTATAAGAAGACACAATATACTGAATATATTTTATCTTGCTTTATTCACCTCTGGGATATTAAAGAACATTCAAAATATTGTATTTGGTGGGCAGGTTGTGTGATGGAACTGTCTCCTGTCTCGTAAGAGTTAGTTCGCAGCTCATTGCTGCATGAATGGCAATCGGGTGTCAACCCACCCTGATAGTAACAGTGCATGCTTATGCATGTCTAAAGATTATGAATCTAATATACCTTTTTATTGTACTTTAATCACTCTCATCAACAATTAGTTGTACAAAAACAATAAAACTGTCAAATTTTTTTCTCATAAAGCAAGTCAGATAGGTAGCAGCAAAACTCGTTTTACCTGAAGTTGCCATAGATTGGTTAACTGTTGCGCGTTTCTTTTCCACAAAAATTGTGCCAACAACCAAAAGATCTACTCACAACAACCATTTGCTTAAAATGTGATTGAGTAATTACAACTTTATCGTTTAGTATCTTTGCTGACAAGAAATACATACAACTCTAAAATTGCAGTTTCAATACTTCTGACACTACAATGATTAGTGAAAGGCAGCCCGATAGCTATCAGTCTACGCGGAATAAGATACGGAGTTAGGAGTGCACTCTATCCACCAGCAGCTAGTGAATAATAAATCATGTTCATTGCAGTGAGGGGTATGCATCCCTGTGTCCCCCTTCCCTCCCTTGTGCCCGCGTCCCTCCCTTGTGCCCCTTCCCTCCCTTGTCCCCCTTCCCTCCCTTGTGCCCGCTTCCCTCCCTTGTGCCCGCTTCCCTCACTTGTCCCCCTTCCCTCCCTTGTCCCCCTTCCCTCCCTTGTCCCCGTTTCCCTCACCTACCCACTCTCAAAACCTTTACCATAGAGAAAAACTTTCAGGGTCATTATTTTGTCTATTCACCAAATAGTCAGTTGGGACGCTCTACGTTTTACTTGACATATAAAATCGACTGCCCTACTAAAAATAAGCATTTGGCTGCTGGTTCAGCAGGTGCAGCAGTAGAGAGTCAGCTTCGAAAGGATTTTGTCTCCTGTTATGGGAGCACTCGTTCCTGATTGACCGTAGAAATACCTAGTGACTAATCAAGTTATTTTGAGCTCCACTGCATAGCAATACACACAGTAGGTACATTATGTAGTACAACAGTACACACAGTGGGTACATTATGTAGTACAACAGTACACACAGTAGGTACATTATGTAGTACAACAGTACACACAGTAGGTACATTATGTAGTATAGCAGTACACACAGTAGGTACAGTATGTAGTACAACAGTACACACAGTAGGTACATTATGTAGTATAGCAGTACACACAGTAGGTACATTATGTAGTATAACAGTACACACAACAGGTACATTATGTAGTATAACAGTACACACAGTAGGTACAGTATGTAGTATAGCAATACACACAGTAGGTACATCATGTAGTATAACAGTACACACAGTAGGTACATTATGTAGTATAACAGTACACACAACAGGTACATTATGTAGTATAGCAGTACACACAGTAGGTACATTATGTAGTATAACAGTACACACAACAGGTACATTATGTAGTATAACAGTACACACAGTAGGTACATTATGTAGTACAACAGTACACACAGTGGGTACATTATGTAGTACAACAGTACACACAGTAGGTACATTATGTAGTACAACAGTACACACAGTAGGTACATTATGTAGTATAGCAGTACACACAGTAGGTACAGTATGTAGTACAACAGTACACACAGTAGGTACATTATGTAGTATAGCAGTACACACAGTAGGTACATTATGTAGTATAACAGTACACACAACAGGTACATTATGTAGTATAACAGTACACACAGTAGGTACAGTATGTAGTATAGCAGTACACACAGTAGGTACATCATGTAGTATAACAGTACACACAGTAGGTACATTATGTAGTATAACAGTACACACAACAGGTACATTATGTAGTATAACAGTACACACAGTAGGTACAGTATGTAGTACAACAGTACACACAGTAGGTACATTATGTAGTATAACAGTACACACAGTAGGTACATTATGTAGTATAGCAGTACACACAATAGGTACATTATGTAGTATAACAGTACACACAGTAGGTACATTATGTAGTATAACAGTACACACAGTAGGTACATTATGTAGTATAACAGTACACACAACAGGTACATTATGTAGTATAACAGTACACACAGTAGGTACAGTATGTAGTATAGCAGTACACACAGTAGGTACATCATGTAGTATAACAGTACACACAGTAGGTACATTATGTAGTATAACAGTACACACAGTAGGTACATTATGTAGTACAGCAGTACACACAGTAGGTACAGTATGTAGTATAGCAGTACACACAACAGGTACATTATGTAGTATAACAGTACACACAGTAGGTACATCATGTAGTATAACAGTACACACAGTAGGTACAGTATGTAGTACAGCAGTACACACAGTAGGTACATTATGTAGTATAACAGTACACACAGTAGGTACAGTATGTAGTATAACAGTACACACAGTAGGTACAGTATGTAGTATAACAGTACACACAGTAGGTACATTATGTAGTACAACAGTACACACAGTAGGTACATTATGTAGTATATCAGTACACACAGTAGGTACATTATGTAGTATAACAGTACACACAGTAGGTACAGTATGTAGTATAACAGTACACACAGTAGGTACAGTATGTAGTACAACAGTACACACAGTAGGTACAGTATGTAGTATAACAGTACACACAGTAGGTACAGTATGTAGTATAACAGTACACACAGTAGGTACATTATGTAGTACAACAGTACACACAGTAGGTACATTATGTAGTATATCAGTACACACAGTAGGTACATTATGTAGTATAACAGTACACACAGTAGGTACATTATGTAGTATAGCAGTACACACAGTAGGTACATTATGTAGCATAGCAGTACACACAACAGGTACATTATGTAGTATAGCAGTACACACAGTAGGTACATTATGTAGTATAACAGTACACACAGTAGGTACATTATGTAGTATAACAGTACACACAGTAGGTACATTATGTAGTATAACAGTACACACAGTAGGTACATTATGTAGTATAACAGTACACACAGTAGGTACATTATGTAGTACAACAGTACACACAGTAGGTACATGAGTTAAACACTTCATGATTCACGGATGTGATATAAGCCAATGTACCCAATTATTTTTCTAAACTCACAACTAAAAGAGTATAGACTTGTGGCAGCAGGTTAGAGACTGATGCTGAAATTAAAGCATCAACATATGGCATTGTGTGAGTTACCAGTAGATAATACTGTGTTTCATTCTGCTTAGATCTAATTTTTATAGCCCTAACCATTTTCTATGTTTATTTTCGGTGGAGTATAACTGGCTTTGCTTTTACTTTTAAAATAACCAAACAAGATTGCACAAGAATATTGATGATTATAAGTCAGCTAATCACAGGCATGGTGTTAGCAACAATGTTAACAATGTAACAGTATGCTCAACAGTCTAACTATCTAATAATAGTAAGTTATAGCGGGCAACTAGTACAGCATGCCTCAGTCAATGTACCAAAGAGCTTCAATGCGTGGCAAGGAGCCATTTTACATTCCAGGGTGAGTAAAAGTTGATCAGTTTGAGCATGCAAGTCAAGCAGTGCCCCCCCCCTTGTTTTGTATTTTCAAACCGCCAACAACTACATGATGAAACTACTATTGGATAATAATATTGCCTTAGCAAGTACTCCATAAAGAGAAAATCCTAAGAAAGGCGCTAATGATCAATTTCTTCTGGATGGAAGTGAAACATATTTTGATCATTCTCGTTAGGAAATCTTTTGCAGCAAAGCAGTTGAGCTTTTTTTCCAGTTAGGTGGAGCTTCTTTTAGCAATCTCTAGTTGGTGGTGTGATGTTTACCACTTCTGACCACTGGTCAGAGATAATGTCTGAATACTACTGGCTGGGGGTATTATCTAACCACCAGCCAGGGGCATTGTCTGACCACAGGCTAGGAAAATTACCTGACCACTGGCTAGAGGTACTGTCTGACCACAAGTTAAGGGCATTGTCTGACCACAGGCTAGGGGTATTGTCTGACTAAAAAATATAATGGCCAATATGCAGCAATGGTTGGTCCACCACACACACACCTTTATTGAATAGTTGTGGCTGTCAATCTACTAGCTATAAAACAGCCATGGCCATTGACACAAAGTGTAATTTGATGGATGGATTGAACAGCGAACATATTGTACTACAACAGACAGCTGCAGACAGTGCTGTGTTGAATGCAACATTTGCAGGTATGCTGTTGTAATGGACTTCGATCTGGCTTCAACGAATATCCACTATTCTTGAGTATTATACCTTTCTCCAGAGGGGACACTGCGCTGCTTGACAGTGACAATTATGTAACACAAACAGATCATTCGGCATAGGCAAAGCCCAAGGCTCACACAAACTACACAGAGTGTGGTTTGTATATTGGCTTTACTTCTCAACACGAAAGTCCTAGGGTGGCAATCCACTTGGGGTTACCGACAGGACATGAGAAATGAATGCAAAGAATATGAACAGTGCCAGCTTTTTTGTAGGTAGCCGGCAGGAAGTAATTAGCATAAAATCATATAAGAGTAAAGCCGCATGAAGTAATTAGACCAATGAGGTTACATATATAAATAACCGAAAAATCATGCAATGAATAAGGTTTAAACGTAATAGGCGCCAAGTGGCTAGATGCAAAGTCCTATCTCCTATGGTCCAATCAGAGTGTCCTACAGGGTCCCAAGGCTCTGGTTAGCTTGTGGTCTTGATAACTGCGGATACCGGGAAGGGTATTTCCTGTTCTTGTCCTAGATCAGGATCCTAGCTGGTTTTGGAGGTCCTCTGCTATGGCGGCCATCTTTGACCGGCCCTGAGTCACCATATCGGGTGGGCAGGGGTCAATACCGGCCCTGCAGGGGTCAATACCGGCCCTGCACACTGTGCTACCGGCACAGTAAGGCTCTTCCACCAGCACAGCATCTTACCGATAGCTGTGGGTGAAGATCTGGTGCACTTGGTGTGGAGATAGTGTAGCAAATGCCCAGTTTACTATTGTCATTCACTAAAATGTACCACACTGTAACCAAGAAGTTTGTTGTCAGACACAAGGATGTTTATTTAATTGTTTGGTTTGTCCTTGAACAATGATTCCATCCAAAATTGTCATTAAGAAAGCCTTGGAAACTTTAAACCTGTAAAAAGAACCAGGCAGGAAAGATAGATTAGTGTGGGAGGGTGGGTGGGAATTGAGTAAGTATGTTTGTGTATGAATGGAAATACTTCTGGTATTGTAAAAGTGCGGAGATTCTGTTTTACCAAATGCTAACAATCTCACCAAAGTTTACTTCAAACAACTTTGTATAATTTCTAGCTGGTGCTTTGACAGTTTTTATATGTAAATATGCCTCCTGCTATTTTTTCCTAAGAAAAATAAGTGGTGGAACCAAAGATATGTCATCAAGGAGAGGAATCAAACCTAAATGATCCCTGGCATAGTCAATAACTTCAATAATTTAATATCCAATCACAAGCAAACTCTCATCCTCGTGCATCTGTCTGTAAGATAGTTTTGATTGGTTTAATTGCTCCAATTGGTATACAGCGTTCTGTTTTAACGGCATTTTTTCTCCAAAACTTTTGTTACATTACGTCGTCACACTTTCATTCCAAAGTCATTTTTTGGTGTTGGGACGCCATCTATCGGTCCTAAAGTTTTTTGGGAAATTTCGAAGAATTCCTGAGGATTTTTTTTTTAGAATTTGTGTTATAACTTACCATATTGAACTTAAAACTTTAAAACAATTAAAGCTTTTCGTCTATTCAACTATTATTTTACATTTTTGTTATTATCAAACAATCAAGTTAAATCAAGTTTACATAACAGTTAAGGGAGGAAAATCAAGAACTCTCAAAGATTTCTCAGGGCTTCAAGTTCAATAGATGTCATCCCAGCACCCATTTTTTTATATAAACTTTGCTTTTTGCTATCGCTCATCTCATTTGTCAAACACTTTTTTAAACCTATCCTGATCAAACAAGGGTGATGGGATGACATCTATCGGTCCTGAAGTCCTGAGAAATCTTTGAGAATTCTTAATTTTCTTCAAATGACTGTTATGTAAACTTAATTTAATTTGAATGTTTAATAATAACAAAGAATGTTAAATAATAGTAAAATAAACAAAAAGCTTTAGTTAGTTTAAAGTTTTAAATTCATTATCGTAAGTTATAACACAAATTCTAAGAAGAAAATCGTCAGGAATTCTTCAAGATTTCCCAGAAAATTTCACGACCTATAGATGCCGTCCCAACACCCAAACAAGTTTTATACCTCCTTCATCTTCTCTCAAAAATTTCCTTACTTCTGATCTTTCTCCAGTCCTTAATTTGGTAATTTTTCTATACTGTTAGTCACCTTTACTCTCACGTAATTTAAACACAGTGTTGCATAAACAACTCTTCTAAGCAGCTAGAGTCACGAATGTTAGACAAGCTCACCAAAGGAAAACCTTTATAGATTAAAAAGCACCACTGGCTACTTTCCAATGAAAGAAACTTGCTGAGTCACATTTGACATTAGCAGCAGTGTACTGCATTCAACTATTGGCTACAGCTACTCCACCCAAACATCCTCTATTTACCAGTGTTGAATTCTCCAGTCATGTGTTGGCTTCACGAACTCCACTCTAGGGTTCATCATAAATGACACCATATACTTTGCACGCTCAAATCTCTGGTCGGCACACTTAGTTGAGCCTTCTGCACCATGCCAATCCAGTTTGCATTATCACAAATTTCCAGCACCTCCAGGAAGATTCTCACATACGCTACTGGTGTCAACCCAATTATTAACCTGGTACTCTTGTAAACTCTACTGTTACAGCTACGCAGGGAACCTGCCACAGCTGAGGTATCAGTGTGGCAAGACTTACTCTCCCACCACTCACCAACTCCTTACAGATCCAACTGTGGCCAAGTCAAGTCATACTGTGCTTGGTTATACAGAGGCTAATGTGAGGTGAGTATTCTGTTTTTGGAGCTTGTGTTAGATAGCGTTGTCATTGTACTGGGTAGAGGTGTCACTGCACAAGGTAGTGATGTACTTGTTTCACGTAGCAATGTCATTGTAATAGGTAGAAATGTTACTGAACCAGGTAGTGATGTCATTGTACTGGGTAGTGATGTTACTGTAATAGCTATGATGTTACTGGACCAGGTAGTGATGTACTTCGTTCAGGTAGTGATGTCATTGTACCAGGTAGCAATGCTACTGAACCAGGTAGTGATGTCATTGTCTGGGTAGTGATGTTACTGTGCTGTACGTACTTCACTTAATGTAATGTTTTTGAGTTGGCCTTTTCGACTAGAGCGATTTTTCCTCTTTTACTCAAGTCATCCCGAGCTAAAATAGCCATCTTGTTCTTCATCATTCTTGTGGAGATACTCATTTTCGTCCTCTTCTTAATGCAGCTTTCAGTATACCGGGAACTAGTGTGCTGATAATAGGTCCTAGTAGGGAAACTAGAGATCCTCTTTTTGCTGCACAATTTTTTTATCGTCTATTGTTGATTTCCTAATATCCTTGCAATATCCTTCGAGCTTGGCTGCAACTGATTATACTGAGCAGTCAAAAATTGTATTGTTCAATTTATAATAGCTTTATCGCATTTTATTACGGTCCTTATAAGATCTTTTTTGCATTAGCTTTTACAGACTTTTGAATTGAAGAGGATGCGGTGTTGGGTGATAACAACAGCACCGCATTTCTTCTTAATTTTTGGTGCAGAGCTTTAGTCATAATATTAACAACGCGTTACACAGATGAATCACAAAATATGTGTGAGATGAATCAAATAGTAATTGTATTTATATGCTTTTACTTGGGTGCGTATAATATCATAGGTTGATCCGATGTAAAGTTTCCCAATAGTTTGTGATGATCATCTGTTTGCTATTTGTAGAAAAAATAATGGTTTTTTTGTTGCTTGTTCAAAGACTTCTTGTACATGTTTCGTCCTTCCCGGGAAAGCATTGACGAGCCAAATAGGTAATCGAAGAAGCGTCTCTAGGGTTTTTAAAAAGAAGAAAATGGTGGCTATTCAAGGAGTTTGTACAATTTATTCTTAAAAGACAAATTCTGAACAATAAAAAAGACACTTACATTCAAATGATGACTACATTTCGTATACAAAGCATTGGCATCATCTTCACAAAAAATTTCATCCATTAAATCATTAATTATCAACCATCTGTTTTGTCCATCTCTGGGGAAACTCATCATTATATAATTCATTCTCTCATGAAACATCACTCTGGGTGCATCATCAAAGGCTTTTTGATAGGCTCCATAACAGTAATGCATTTCTACTGGTGGAGGATCGGCTATACTCTGACTAGCTTCAATCATTCGTAAAATCCCTTGTGTCTTCCCTGAACCAGTCGAACCCGCAATCATCGCCGTAAAAGGGGAGCCCATCTCACGCCAAATCCGTCAGCATTACCATCCATGATGAATGAGATGTTCGTCACCCGCCAATAGTTTCAATAATAATTTGGATGAGAGAGGTTCTTGCCGTTTTGTATTTCGATGACAGAGATCTCATAAATACTAAACTTGGTAACGCCTCCAAAATTAGAAAGTCTGATGGCAAATACCAATATCATCATAACTATTTGCACTTTTCGTTTCAGACTCAGTAAAACATCTACAATTTCACTAGTAGTACCATCAACAGTATCATTTTCATTCATCACTCTCATCTCCACATTTTCCTCTGTCGAAATCTTGCCTATCAATTGCATTATAATAATAATACAACACTTCATTTTCATATAATACTCAACCCCACAATCTAAATCACCATACAAACCCCAATATAAACAACCCATGCACAATAAATACTCAGTTAATCATACAATCACAACAAAATTAAACACAACAAAACTGGTGCACAAAAAAGTACTTTTCAAGTTCTCATGGTACCTGGTGTTCAAAAAGGCACTTGGAATCAGGAGAACCTTTTCATCATTTGACACCATGACACCATGACAGAGATCTGCTCCACTCTTACTACTCAGGTAGTAGTGTCATTGTATCAGGTAGTGATGTCGTTGTACCAGGTAGCGATGTCATTGTACCAGGTAGTGATGTCATTGTGCCAGGTAGTGATGTCATTGTACCAGGTAGTGATGTCATTGTATCAGGTAGTGATGTCGTTGTACCAGGTAGCGATGTCGTTGTACCAGGTAGTGATGTCATTGTGCCAGGTAGTGGTATCATTGTACCAGGTAGTGATGTCATTGTACCAGGTAATGATGTGAATGTACCAGGTAGCGATGTCATTGTACCAGGTAGTGATGTCATTCTGCCAGGTAGTGGTGTCAGCGTACCTGTTATTATTTGATGTTGTTTAAAGCTGCTGGCAGAGGTGACTATAACAGATATTGATAAGTTTTACGTTTTAGTGCTTCAGGTGACCAACTATTCATGAGTACTTTAATTTTTGGTAGAAATGATGACGATGTTTTCCAGGAGAGGAGAAAGTTAATAATGGCCGACAGAACATTGGGATTGGGTGATAAAAAGTTTATCAACTCTATGGTCCCTGGGTACACAGGTATGGTTTGTGTGTGCACCAACAGGTCCTAAGGTTGACCCGTATCATCAAAAAACCTTCCCAAGTTTTCCAATCGGATGCATTAGACAATCACTCATCAACTCAAATTCCCGTTCAATATTACCCGTTAAATGGAGAGCGAAGCAATAAATTGTAATGCACACATCTCGCTGCTCTATTGCAGGGGAAATACCAAAGATGATGTCATACTCAGGGAAGACGTTTGCAGTCGAAGCTTTCAATGCAATTTCGGACTTTGAAAACGAACAAAGAAAACACCGCAATAAGTTTGAACACTTGAAACTGCTAAACGCTCGCCAGTATGGTCAAAACTTGTCTATGGAGTCTGCACTGAGACTACCTGTGAGTACCGTCAAGTACCTCTGAGTACCTGTGAACACCTCTGAGTACCTGTGAACACCTGTGAGTGCCTGTGAACACCTGTGAGTGCCTGTGAACACCTCTGAGTGCCTGTGAACACCTGTGAGTGCCTGTGAACACCTGTGATGTGAACACCTGTGAGTGCCTGTGAACACCTGTGAGTGCCTGTGAACACCTGTGAGTACCTGTGAACACCTCTGAGAGCCTGTGAACACCTCTGAGTGCCTGTGAACACCTGTGCCTGTGAACACCTCTGAGTGCCTGTGAACACCTGTGAGTACCTGTGAACACTTGTGAGTGCCTGTGAACATCTGTGAGTGCCTGTTAACATCTGTGAGTGCCTGTGAACACCTGTGAGTGCCTGTGAACACCTGTGAGTGCCTGTGAACACCTGTGAGTGCCTGTGAACACCTGTGAGTGCCTGTGAACACCTGTGAGTGCCTGTGAACACCTGTGAGGGCCTGTGAACACCTGTGAGTGCCTGGGGTCCCTGTGTGTTCTGCTGTATACCAGTGAGTAGCAATGAATGGATGCGATTACATATCATCACAAATGAAAGCGATAGTCTAGAAAAAGGCCTTTGATAACAGAAATTTTATTCATTTGTAGTTTATGTAAAACTGACAGCAGAGATTGCAATCTGCATCCAACAGCAGAAATACTCAAACTCATTGGTCAGTCAGTGACTTTTAAAAACATAAGTTAAAATAAACCATGTTTAATGCGCCAAGCGAGCCGATGACTGATGCTCATAAATTCTTTACATGTAACACGTTGAAATGTGTGGTGCTGTGTGTTATTATGTGTACTACCTGTCTTGTTTCAGTAGTGTCTTCAGCCAGGAATAAACGTCGAATTAAAATTGCTGCCAAAACATCAAATTTTGATTCCTATCACTTTTTAAAGCTACAAATAATGCTAAAAAATCGCTGCAGAACTCTGACGTCTGACTGAGTCTCACTTTGAGTCCTGACTGAGACGCACTCAATTTTTCAACTTAGTTTCTTCTGAGTGTGGACACTGTCAAAGTCCTTCTCTAAGCATCTACACTATTTATTGAAACAAGCTCAACAGTGGCAACCAGCTAGACTGGTAACTGTAATATCTCACTCAGTTTAAAACTTCGATATTATCATAGTACAAAAATAAGCAGAGAACTTTTCTGTGTGACTTCAATAAAGTAATTCTGAACTAATACATGGTTCCCAGTCTATAATAACGGAACAGGGTTGTATAGCCCAGTCTATAGTAATGGAATAGGGTTGTATAGCCAGTCTATAGTAATGGAATAGGGTTGTATAGCCCAGTCTATAGTAATGGAATGGGGCTGTATAGCCCAGTCTATAGTAATGGAATAGGGTTGTATAGCCCAGTCTATAGTAATAGAATGGGGCTGTATAGCCCAGTCTATAGTAATGGAATAGGGTTGTATAGCCCAGTCTATAGTATTGGAACAGGGTTGTATAGTCCAGTCTATAGTAATGGAATAGGGTTGTATAGCCCAGTCTATAGTAAAGGAACAGGGTTGTATAGCCCAGTCTATAGTAATGGAATAGGGTTGTATAGCCCAGTCTATAGTAATGGAATAGGGTTGTATAGCCCAGTCTATAGTAATGGAATAGGGTTGTATAGCCCAGTCTATAGTAATGGAATAGGGTTGTATAGCCCAGTCTATAGTAATGCAATAGGGTTGTATAGCCCAGTCTATAGTAATGGAATAGGGTTGTATAGCCCAGTCTATAGTAATGGAATAGGGTTGTATAGCCCAGTCTATAGTAATGGAATAGGGTTGTATAGCCCAGTCTATAGTAATAGAACAGGGTTGTATAGCCCAGCCTATAATAATGGAATAGGGCTGTATAGCCTGGGGTTACAAGCTAGCAATTAAAGCTACACTTTAATCCAGCCCCTTTGTTTTATTTTTTTTATTTTTTCGAAAACGCCAGCCTTTCATTCGGATATTTCCTGCTCCCTGCATTGCCGCCATAGTCTTGGGCAGTCATCTTCTTTTTTCGTAATGTGTAAGTATCTGCAAATCTGAGGGGTGGGTCCAATATTTGATCAAGCAGAATGGAATAAAATGTGAAATCTAATTAGAATATTATTCTGTTTTTGATTAGGATCCAAGTCTAACGTTACATTATTAAACTTGTAAGAGAGAGTACAACTTCTACTTTGCAGGTTCTATACATGTGAGCTCATTTTATAGGAAAGTGGAGTCCTGCTGTAACAATGGAAGAACTGCCAAGTTACAGAAGGGGTGAAGTGGGTTCTTGGTAACATGTTGAGAGGGTGTGTGGGAGAGGGAGGTGGACTGGGAGAGGGTGCCAAGGTGTACAGTTTAATAAATTTATCAAGTTTTAGCTAGTTGGTATGTCCACTACAGATGGTAGAAAATTCCTCTGAGTGGGTGCAACACTTCAGTGGGTGGAGAAGGGGTTGAGAGAGGTGGAGTGAATGGGGGAAGCAGTGGATCCCCAGTGGATACAAGGAAATAGAAAATCAGTTTGCTGTGCTATTTCATTGCAATATAATCATACAGTGTATGTCTTAGAGCATCTGCTATTTAGTCTGAACACTACAGAATATACCGTATCTCATACACCTGACAATATATACCCTATACTATATACCTTATAGCATATATCCTACAGCATATGCCTTACAGGATACTTTCTACAGTATCTGCCCAACATCATATATAGTTTATATTAACAATCAGCATTTTGTTATAACTTATAGCTGTGGTTGTTTTACCTGGCCTTACCTAAAACTAATATAAGAACATTCAATTTGTCTGTGCGACTTCAGCCTTAACTGGTGTATCTCTGTAGAGAGCTCAAGTTTTGTTACTGATTTACTTTATATATTGTACTTACTTGTACTTACTATTGGGTAAGTCCTCATATTGTATTTACTCGTAGTTACATTTAGATAAAATTAAAGTTTAAGTGTTAGAGGTACAAGCATTGCCTGTATGATTACAGCCATTGACGACAGATAAAAAGATGCCATTACAGAGGGTCAGACCAGATATGAAGGAGTACCAGCCACTCACCAGTCACAAGTACAAACAGAATGTATATAAGCTTCCCAACAATGACAGGGATAAACGATACATGGCAGGTCTGTTTTCTATTCATTTTTGGTTTATGTATTATGTATGGCAATTTACACACACAACACCTTGCTAAAGGTTATGCATACATAGATACATACAAAGAGGTGTACGGTGATCTATAAATGAGAGACTATGCATACATAGATAAATACAAAGAGGTGTACGGTGATCTATAAATGAGAGACTATGCATACATAGATACATACAAAGAGGTGTACGGTGATCTATAAATGAGACACTATGCATACATAGATACATACAAATATGTGTACGGTGATCTATAAATGAGAGACTATGCATACATAGATAAATACAAAGAGGTGTACGGTGATCTATAAATGAGAGACTATGCATACATAGGTACATACAAAGAGGTGTACGTGATCTATAAATGAGAGGCTATACATACATAGATACATACAAAGATGTGTACGGTGATCTATAAATGAGACACTATGCATACATAGATACATACAAAGAGGTGTACGGTGATCTATAAATGAGAGACTATGCATACATAGATAAATACAAAGAGGTGTACGGTGATCTATAAATGAGAGACTATGCATACATAGATAAATACAAAGAGGTGTACGGTGATCTATAAATGAGAGACTATGCATACATAGATACATACACAGAGGTGTACGTGATCTATAAATGAGACACTATGCATACATAGATACATACAAAGAGGTGTACGGTGATCTATAAATGAGACGTTATGCATACATAGATACATACAAAGATGTAAACGGCGATCTATAAATAGACATATACGCACATAGTGTGTGTTCAAGCATTCATAGCACCCTCTCGATAAGATCAAGGATATCTGAAGCCACCGATGTTGTGGGATGATTTTGATACATAATTTGACAATAGCGCAGCGATGAGGTGCAGTGTAGTACATGTTAGTGTGGCAACACTGTGTGGTGTGGTGTAGTGCTGTGTGGTGTAGTGCTCTGTGGTGTGGTGTGGTGCTGTGTGGTGAGGTGTAGTGCTGTGTGGTGTGGTATAGTGCTGTGTGGTGAGGTGTAGTGTTGTGTGGTGTAGTGCTGTGTGGTGTGGTGTAGTGCTGAGTGGTGTAGTGCTCTGTGGTGTGGTGTGGTGCTGTGTGGTGTAGTGCTCTGTGGTGTGGTGTGGTGCTGTGTGGTGAGGTGTAGTGCTGTGTGGTGTGGTATAGTGCTGTGTGGTGAGGTGTAGTGTTGTGTGGTGTAGTGCTGTGTGGTGTGGTGTAGTGCTGAGTGGTGAGGTGTAGTGCTGTGTGGTGTGGTGTAGAGCTGTGTGGTGTGGTGTAGTGCTGTGTGGTGTGGTGTAGAGCTGTGTGGTGTGGTGTAGTGCTGTGTGGTGTGGTGTAGAGCTGTGTGGTGTGGTGTAGTGCTGTGTGGTGTGGTGTAGAGCTGTGTGGTGTGGTGTAGTGCTGTGTGGTGTAGTGTAGTGTAGTGCTGTGTGGTGTATTGTAGTGCTGTGTGGTGAGGTGTAGTGCTGTGTGGTGTAGTGTAGTGCTGTGTGGTGCGGTGTAGTGCTGTGTGGTGTAGTGCTGTGTGGTGTAGTGTAGTGCTGTGTGGTGTAGTGCTGTGTGGTGTAGTGCTGTGTGGTGTGGTGTAGTGCTGTGTGGTGAGGTGTAGTGTTGTGTGGTGTAGTGCTGTATAGTGTGGTGTAGTGCTGTGTGGTGTGGTGTAGTGCTGTGTGGTGAGGTGTAGTGCTGTGTGGTGTAGTGCTGTGTGGTGTGGTGTAGTGGTGTGTGGTGAGGTGTAGTGCTGTGTGGTGAGGTGTAGTGTTGTGTGGTGTAGTGCTGTATAGTGTGGTGTAGTGCTGTGTGGTGAGGTGTAGTGCTGTGTGGTGAGGTGTAGTGCTGTGTGGTGAGGTGTAGTGCTGTGTGGTGAGGTGTAGTGTTGTGTGGTGTAGTGCTGTGTGGTGAGGTGTAGTGCTGTGTGGTGAGGTGTAGTGCTGTGTGGTGTGGTGTAGTGCTGTGTGGTGAGGTGTAGTGTTGTGTGGTGTAGTGCTGTATAGTGTGGTGTAGTGCTGTGTGGTGAGGTGGAGTGCTGTGTGGTGAGGTGTAGTGTTGTGTGGTGTAGTGCTGTATAGTGTGGTGTAGTGCTATGTGGTGTGGTGTAGAGCTGTGTGGTGTGGTGTAGTGCTGTGTGGTGTGGTGTAGTGGTGTGTGGTGAGGTGTAGTGCTGTGTGGTGAGGTGTAGTGTTGTGTGGTGTAGTGCTGTATAGTGTGGTGTAGTGCTGTGTGGTGAGGTGGAGTGCTGTGTGGTGAGGTGTAGTGTTGTGTGGTGTAGTGCTGTGTGGTGAGGTGTAGTGCTGTGTGGTGAGGTGTAGTGCTGTGTGGTGTGGTGTAGTGTTGTGTGGTGAGGTGTAGTGCTGTGTGGTGTAGTGCTGTGTGGTGAGGTGTAGTGCTGTGTGGTGAGGTGTAGTGCTGTGTGGTGAGGTGTAGTGCTGTGTGGTGAGGTGTAGTGTTGTGTGGTGTAGTGCTGTGTGGTGAGGTGTAGTGCTGTGTGGTGAGGTGTAGTGCTGTGTGGTGTGGTGTAGTGCTGTGTGGTGAGGTGTAGTGCTGTGTGGTGTAGTGCTGTGTGGTGAGGTGTAGTGCTGTGTGGTGAGGTGTAGTGCTGTGTAATGTAGTGCTGTGTTGTGTGGTGTAGTGCTGTGTAGTGTGGTGTAGTGCTGTGTGGTGAGGTGTAGTGCTGTGTGGTAAGGTGTAGTGCTGTGTTGTGTAGTGTAGTGCTGTGTGGTGAGGTGTAGTACTGTGTGGTGAGATGTAGTGCTGTGTGGTGAAGTGTAGTGCTGTGTGGTGTGGTGATGTGTGGTGTTGAGCTGTGTGGTGAGGTGAGTGAGGCGGCGGCGAGCCAGCGAGGTGAGTGAGGCGAGGTGTGGCTTGGCTTGTTGACGTAAGGCGAGTTGAGGTGTAGTTAGGTGTGCTGAGTCAATTCGAGGAGAGGTGAAGGGAGTCGGGGAAAGGTGAGGAGAGGTGAGCAGAGGCGAGCAGAGGCGACGAGAGGCGACGAGAGGCGAGGAAAGGTGAGGAAAGGTGAGGAAAGGCGAGGAATGGTGAGGAAAGGTGAGGAGAGGAGAGGAGAGACTGGGAGAGGTGAGGTGAGGAGAGGAGAGGTGAGGTGAGTCGAGGTGAGGTGAGTCGAGTTGAGCCAAAGACAGGCAAGGCGGGGCGAGGCGAGTCGAGTCAAGGTGTGGTGATGTGTTGCGCTTTGGTGTGTAGAGTTGCATAGTGTGTAAAATACCACTGATAAGTTGCTGCTTGCAGGGTACATGGGGTTTGTGCCTCAAACTTTTGAGAAGTTTGGTAAAGACTTTGAGCAGGTAACACACAGTGGATTGAATGACTTTACGGATGAGTTGAAGAAAAGAGATGTCGTTTTGTCCACCCCTGTAAGCACTTTAGTATCATCTATATAAATGTATGTATATGCATATATAGAATTTGTAGCTTTTTCATTGAGTTTGTACTTTGTATATAAACGTGTACTTCCACCGCAGTGATAGATAGTTAAAAGCTGGTGCTCAAACAGCTATTGTACCCTTTAATTGAAAGGTCAGGAATCAGTTTTGGCATTAGCTCGTTAACCAGTAATGTTTGGCTATTTTTTTTCAATAATTTTAGAAAAACATAATCGGGAAATAAAAGTTTTTGCTAATAGTATAAACATGGAACTCAATGAAATATATGTCATCACACTGATTTATGCTATGCACTGTTGAGAGAGTGCGAGGGTGACAGGGAGAGAGCATCGAGAGGGGGAGAGAGGGGGAGGGGGAGAGGGGGGGGGGGAGGGAGGGCGAGAGAGAAGATAGGTAGAAGCTTCCGTTATAGACATCGGGTTATTCCTCCAATATAGACCAAATCCGCATTGGAGTTACCAAACTTGGTGTCTCGTCGTTTAGTCTTGGCAGCTTCTCCTATACAAAGGTGATGTTGAAGGGTAACCAACCAAATGTATAACAGTACGTTTATTAACGATAAATGGTTCAATGGCTAATCTATGCTGTAGGGTTTATGACGAGGTGCAATAAGCTTCCTAAGTAATCTCTAGCTCTGGCTATCCGGCTCTGGCTATCCGGCTCTGGCTATCTGGCTCTGGCTATCCGGCTCTGGCTATCCGGCTCTGGCTATCCGGCTCTGGCTATCCGGCTCTGGCTATCTGGCTCTGGCTATCCGGCTCTGGCTATCCGGCTCTGGCTATCCGGCTCTGGCTATCTGGCTCTGGCTATCCGGCTCTGGCTCCGAGCTAACGCTAGACTATCTCCAAACGGTTAAGCGTATAACACATGTAACAGTTATACATGAATATGCAATATTTTTGTATTTTGTATAGATAATATTTATTCTGCAACTGAAGCTCTGGATTCGTGCCGCTGAAGCTGTTTTGGCAACTTAAAGTCAAAACTACAAAAAATAGGTTGTTTTATTTTACACGTAGTGTTGAAAGATCAAATTCCGAGTCAGGACTTCTTCATTATAGAAGTAGGTGGGCACAACTCTTCTTTTCACCCTTGTTTCAGCTCTTACTTTTTGTACAACACGGTGGTTCAGGTGGGGTTATGCACGTAGGAAGGGGTCAGGTTATAGTAAGATGGGCTAACTGGTGTGATGGGTATGGAGCCTCTTCAGAGGCAAACAACTCTAAATTTCTCAACACGCCACAGCTAATGTATAGACACTCGACTTCAACCTGGGTTAGACGAAAGTAGGTGTAGCTCTCTGAAAAAAGACTTGAGGTGTGAAGGATGCTAGCAGATACAAAGGGTGCAGGAGGTAGGGGTGTGTTGGAGGTGGGTAGAAAGGTCATAGTGACAGGGGTGCATTCAAGGTGCCCACTGCTTACAAACAAGTGTACAGTATTTGGGCCGGTGTGTAGCTCATTTGTGTTAGGAACCCAAGGCACTCTGAAAGAGTCATACAAGTGGTTTCATCTGCAGCACAATATTATTGAAGATTGTCTGACATGTGAGATGAGGTGAGATAGTAACCCAGTCTACATGCCAGTGTTGTTGAGTGTAGTAACCCAGTCTACATGCCAGTGTTGTTGAGTGTAGTAACCCAGTCTACATGCCAGTGTTGTTGAGTGTAGTAACCCAGTCTACATGCCAGTGTTGTTGAGTGTAGTAACCCAGTCTACATGCCAGTGTTGTTGAGTGTAGTAACCCAGTCTACATGCCAGTGTTGTTGAGTGTAGTAACCCAGTCTACATGCCAGTGTTGTTGAGTGAAGTAACCCAGTCTACATGCCAGTGTTGTTGAGTGTAGTAACCCAGTCTACATGCCAGTGTTGTTGAGTGTAGTAACCCAGTCTACATGCCAGTGTTGTTGAGTGAATATTGGTAGCAGTGTTCAAATGATGAAACTTCTCACATTACATGAATCAGGAAATTCACATATAATTAGGAGTAGTGCTCTCAGACTCTCATTGTATAGAAAAGACAACTTCTTAAATTCTCTGAAAATGATTGATCAGAAAACTAACAAATAAAGCAAACAAACCCTTTTGTCACCGAACGTTACTGTTGTGTTTCTCCAATATTAAGCAAAGCCGGAAGGGAAAGCGTAAATATGTTTAGTAAGGTTAATCTGACCATACAACATTACATGTAAGGGCTGTGGTTACTGGTTAATCAAAGATGTGTAGATGAAAGTTAAACCCTGTCCTTATAGTTCAACTGCCGTACCATTAATCATTAGTGGAGGTAATAAATGCACATCCAAGTATGCTCTAGTTAATCATCTGACCCAATGCTGATTCCTCAAGTAGAACGAATAATAATCAGTCACAGCATTGCTTCTCAACTTCATAAAACAAAATATTTTTCCCTCAAAATGTTTTCTAGAAATTTTTATTATACTTGTTAATCGTTAATGACTTATGAGCTTGTGTAAACAAGAGGCAGCATGTCCTTTATGGCCATATGTCTTCGGCAGGTCAAGGTTGAAAGGGAGTTAGTTAAGAAGCCAGAAGGAGTGATGGTGTACCATCAGACTGCAGGACTGGTCCCGAGGTACACCGGACATGCTCCAGGTTGGTTCGTGCGGCACACACACTTATTTCTCTATGGCTGTAATGTTTGCTACTGTCAAACGCAGAATGACACAATGTCACAATGCAGCTGGTTAGTAGTGAAACTAGTAAATAACAGTGATAAGGGTCGATTAGATTGTTTACAAATCATAAAATTTGTTGATTGCTTGATGAGAAACAGAGCTGACTCACTCCACTAATATTCTAGCCAATCAAGCGAGTTCAAGCAAGTGTGTTATGCAATGGCTGTACCAGGTTAAGTGAGCTGGACATGACTCAAAGTCAGGGTGGGCTCTTAGTTCTACCTACCAATTTGGTAGAGTCTCTTATGCTCCAATGCTTGAGTGTCACTTCTGACTTGGGGTGCAAGCATAGAGTTAGCTGAAAGGGATAACCTTGTAAGGCACTAATGCAGACTTACTAACAGCACATAGGCCTACAAAAATGGTGATGCTCACGTATGAGTGGAACTGGAATAAATGCTACCAATTCATGACATTAAACTGTCTTAAATGGTTTAACCTGATTGTTTCAATGGCAATCGGTAGACACAGTGGCAAAGTCAGCAGTTTGAATTGGTTACATGGTATTTATCTTCATGCAGACACACTGTTATCAGTCAGCATACTATACTATGCAAAAATTCTGATCTCAAGTCTGAGCTCAAAGTGATAAAAGTACAAAGAGAAATGTGGTGATGTGAGTCACAACCAAAAGAGAGACTGAATGTTTTCAAAAAGTGTAAGTCAACTTTTTAAAATCTTAGATTGTGTAACAATGCTTGATTTGGCACCATTTTACACCAGATTGGTGCAAAAATTGTGCAGCTTTGTAACTGCCTTGTGTGAGTGCCAGACGAGCCAGAAAAAAACCCATATCAGTCGTTCTGTCACGCAAGATGATATATCCAGCGCAGGTGAAGCATAACGAAGCTGTTCGATTTTTCATCCTGTCCATCGCACTGTAATTGGTTGATTTCTCAATACAGAGCAATTTTATGTGATAAAAGTGCTTAGGTCAAGGTTATTTTTATTCTCAGTTGTGTTTACAAATATCATACATGATAGTCATCATACGGTAGTGTATATTATGATAATTATATGATAGTTTGGGCTCATCTGAAAATACAGTTGGCAGGTAATTTTCTAAATAATTATTGTTTCTAATGGAACAAAAAATATAAATAAATAACTGGACAGGATAACAGTTATAGATAATAAATAACAAACCTACTATTAATAGATTATTAATCAACTTTTATTAACAAAATTTATAATAAATAATACGTTTTGATAAAAATAAATATTGTAAAAATGATCAGAAACAGGAAGCCAAGTAGAACTCACTAAATAAATAATAAAGCTCTTGTTCGCTGGGACGAACACTACATCCATTCTACAAGTTGACAGTCAGGCTCGTGTGGCGTGCTATCCATCGCCAGGCTTGCTATCCATCGCCAGGCTACTGCAATGGGTATGGGAGACAATCTCGATTGGAAAGGGCATTAAAGCTGCTCACAACTAATAATATTGTGATTACTCAACGCAAAACGTGATGCCGAGACTTTGTGCCACTAATTTTACTTGGCAGGAACCAAATATGGTAATATCCCCTGAATAGTGTAGCTGACAGTTCAGAGTGTCGAGTGCTACAAAATTAGGAGATATGTAGCTCATGTATAAAGCGATAGACTCAAACTGATAGCTATAATTAGTACTGCGGTGTATTTAGTCTTGGCAGTTGTTTAAGCTTCCTGGTTGATTCATCACAATCAATGCTCTTGTCCCACATCAGCCTGCCCGTCTCACTGCTCATTGAATCAGGAAACGGGGAAGTTTATTTCTTTTTTTCCTGGTCAAAAATCAATATTACATCAAGGTAATGAATGAACACGGAACCACATTGTAGGTGCCCCTGACTTTGTCATAGACATAGCAGTGTATATAAAACTGCTATATTGCAAGTAATATCTATAAAACAATACAAAGCTACACACATGGGAGTAATTTTTGTTACAGGAACACCAATTACTGCATGTATTCAACTACGGTAATTGAATGCACATTTCGTTAATTGTTCTTGTAAAGGACATTTGGATGCCTCCACTGATTCTTTTGTTACTTAATGGCTCTATCATTTAGTTTGGCCATCAGAGACATTACAATTGCTTGGGATAGGCTTTGTAATGGTGGCTAGTACACTGTACAACTTCACAACTGTACAACTGTACAACTCCACAACTGTACAACTGTACAACTGTACAACTGTACAACTTCAGTCAAACACCGCTAGTGTTGGCTCTGGTTCTGATAGGTAAGTATATTCCACCAAAAGACTGAACAATGACCAAACAAACAAATCATAATAATCATGGTAATTATTATTATTTTAGTTATCATTATATTATTATTATTTATTAATGCTTTAATGAAGATAAATGTTGAAAAAAAGTTTAGCTTTGAGGTTATCATTGTTAGGATAATTATGAGTAATAATACCATTTTGATAATTTTTCATTTGTAAATGATATTATATTCTTTGTAATAGTCTAGAAGAATAAAGAAATAATAGAGCAGTTGTGAATAGTAATAACTATTACTTACTGCGGTATTTAGGTAGAAATCATAATTAGACATAATGATAACTACCATTGTCTAAAACTGTGATTTCTTTGTTCGATCATTTCAACTGTTTGGATTCTTCAACCACTTGACAAAATGTACATACCTCAAATCTACAATAAATTATTCTCCCAGAGTTAAAAAGCAAGAAAGATGTAGTAGTAAAGTGGGTTGTAGTGTGACTGTCCAAGAACAGCCACCTGGCAGCCACTTCCTCCAACCACCCTTATTGGCCTCTCTTAGTACCTGTACCTGGTAGATAATGCCCTGTGGCCAGTGAGCAGTAGATGCAAGCCATCACCACTACTTAGACAGTTGCTGCCGGGAGAAGTAGATCCAAGCCATCACCACATACTTAGACAACTGCTGCCGGGAGAAGTAGATGCAAGCCATCACCACATACTTGGACAGTTGCTGCCGGGAGAAGTAGATGCAAGCCATCACCACATACTTAGACAGCTGCTGCCGGGAGAAGTAGATCCAAGCCATCACCACATACTTAGACAGTTGCTGCCGGGAGAAGTAGATGCAAGCCATCATCACATACTTAGACAGTTGCTGCCGGGAGAAGTAGATGCAAGCCATCATCACATACTTAGACAGTTGCTGCCGGGAGAAGTAGATGCAAGCCATCACCACATACTTAGTTAGAGTTGCTGCCGGGAGAAGTAGATGCAAGCCATCACCACATACTTAGACTGTTGCTGCCGGGAGAAGTAGATCCAAGCCATCATCACATACTTAGAAAGTTGCTGATGAACCTGTTCTCTACTAACCCATCTCAATGAAACTATAAAAAGAGAACGTGATTGCAAATGGATTATTGTACAATAAATATTCTTAAATATACTTTGAATAACTATTTCATACATTATTGTGTGTTCTAAAGGTTTGTACAGTTTGCTTAGATGGTAACTGTCAGCTCAGTTTGCATTCAGTAATGTGTTCCATCACCACACAACAAAAAATAAACAAAAACCAATGAAGGCATCCGCCGCTGGCCTTGTGGGGCCAATATATTTTCAGTTTCTTATTCATCAAGAATATTTAAAATAAATCAAAACACATATGTACAGCCACAGTCGATCGATAGTGACAAACCACATATGTACAGCCTCAGTCGATAGTGACAAAACACATATGTACAGCCTCAGTCGACAGTGACAAAACACATATGTACAGCCTCAGTCAACAGTGACAAAACACATATGTGCAGCCTCAGTCGATAGCGACAAACAACGAGCAACAATAAACTCCATTCTCTGAGACATCACTGGCCTTTATTGTTATTGAATATCGGTGATAAGCATATACTTCCTGGCTAGAAATAATAAAATATCTAAACATTTCTGTACTACTATAATATGCTATGCACGTACCCCCATGCTATATTACATAACACAGTATATGTACATTTCTGTACCACTATAATATGCTATGCACGTACCCCCATGCTATATTACATAACACAGTATATGTACATTTCTATACTACTATAATATGCTATGCACGTACCCCCATGCTATATTACATAACACAGTATATGTACATTTCTGTACGACTATAATATGCTATGCACGTACCCCCATGCTATATTACATAACACAGTATATGTACATTTCTGTACCACTATAATATGCTATGCACGTACCCCCATGCTATATTACATAACACAGTATATGTACATTTCTGTACTACTATAATATGCTATGCACGTACCCCCATGCTATATTACATAACACAGTATATGTACATTTCTATGCTCTACAGGTGTATAACATGCAATGTTTTGTACCAACTCTTTTGTCCGCACAGGTGGGCGTTACAGATTTGGTAAGACCTATTGGGAGACATCTTACAATGCCAAGGAAAAGTTCACTCCCAGAGCGCAAGCATGGAGTCTCCAGCAAAGAGCAATTTCTTCACCTTGATCTTGTTTTCAGAGCTATAAAGTATTTTAATTCAATCCTTTCTCTAAAGTGCATCTGTATATAAAACAACTGCTATCATTCCCTGTAGCTCTGGTGTCTTGTACCCCACCAAATACATCTGTTTGTCAGTGTATACAGCCTAAACTCTTGATAAGAAGAGCAAACAGTGTAGACACAAGTATGAAAAGGGAAATGTCAAATCCTGATAGCATAGCTTGCTCATATGTATTGTTAGTAGTATCGACACTGGTTTACATTACATTAAATAATGGGTGAATGAGCCTGGTAGCAATTACTTTATGACATGTGTCAATCACTTGGATCATCAGCAAAACACTTTAACAGATGACAACTTTCAGTGATAAGACTTGGCACGAGATGTATTTAGAATATATCACATTGATTAGTACATCTGGGTTGTATATCTACACAGGTTGTAGGTAGGTGCCATTAAATACTTAAGTTTTAAGTATGATTATATACCTGGGTTGCAGGTATCATTAGTGTTGGTGTAGGCAGTTATGACACATACATTCAAGTTTATTTGATAAGTGCGATTGACGTCTTACTCTAACACTACAAAGGTAAGTTGTTATGTAACATTCAGGTAGGCCAAGTGAATGAATACATTCACCATTGCTTCTCCAACGATTCACTGGGTCAAACAAATTGTGGGGTGTTGCAGGTGTGAAGAGTGGAAGCAGGCAATCAATAAAAGCAGGAGTTGTTAGTGCCTTTCACACCATATATAGGTCATTCTCACACCATATATAGGTTAAAACAAACTTTTATAGTTCAACATAGTTTGTTGGTCATATATCAAGTATTATTATGATTAATTAGGCTCCGCCTATATGCAATAGTTCCGCCTCATTGCATACGGAGTAGAGTCTGTTATTAGAAATTGCAGCTGGGAGATTGGCAGTCGTCCGACTCGACAAGCTACATTAAATCGTTGTGTGGACACAATATCGTTACTAACTACTCACTACTAACTCACAATCAGTTGATTTGTCGCTATACAAATATTGGTTGAGTGTCTCTACAAAGATCATTCAGCCACTAACTTTGCATTCAGCAGGTGAGTTAGTAGATTTAGCTTGATACGTTAGTTTGTCTTGTTCGTAACATAAAAAGGCACCAAGACTTATTGGGCGTACTTAACTTTGTAGCCATTCGCTGGTATGTTTACCTTCTATGTGTTGTTTACACGATAAGTGATGTTTGAAGTATCGCAAACGGTATTGTGATGACTTACTCCTAGAAAGAAACATAAAAATGCAATATATCATCTCAGGGAACTTGGGAATCCCTAGGCATCTCTCTTCAGAGATACTTTGCCACTGATGGTGAGCCATTAATAGCTCATTGATCAACTGATAAAGCTACAGAGCCTGGCCTGCTTACCATTGGTGTTTTGTCTTGTTAGTTGGCGTATGATTACTACTTTTACTGTCTTCGTGTAAACTAAGGTTAGTAAGCAGCAACCATAACTGCGGGTTATATACATACATTATATACTTAGTATATGCGTGTAATGTAATAAAATTGGAGCTCACAGACCTCTGACTTGAACTCACAGACTTCTGACTTTAGCACAAAAAAACCTGCTGATTAGGTGAGCAGTTGCTGATACAGTAGGTTCAATTGGTTTCAGAGTTGAGAGAGACTCGGCAGAGCAGTGAGGTGGCTTGTATGTGTATATACCAGTGTGTATATACCTGTGTGTATATACCTGTGTGTATATACCTGTGTGTATGCCATAACTGGACAGGACTGCTCACTCTGCTCTACCTCTGGTTGACCTGTTGACACAGTGCGGTCATGGTTACCTGTTTATTCGGCCATTAATCACAGCAAAGCCTTACTAATCCTTTGCTGATGGTCTACTCAATGTTTGTTTGAAGTTAACTCTGTTTTCAGTATGTAGAAACAGAGTTCAATATAATTATATAATTTATGTATGGAACACTTTGTGTATATTAGTCTCCAATCAAAGCATCAAAAAGCTGGACTTTATTTGAGAAGGGTTCCATTTATTTATTTGAGAAGGGTTCCATTTATTTATTTGAGAACGGTTCCATTTATTTATTTGAGAACGGTTCCATTTATTTATTTGAGAAGGGTTCCATTTATTTATTTGAGAAGGGTTCCATTTATTTATTTGAATGACAAAGTCAAATGATTCAATAGTAGATATTAGCTGCTTTCATGTGTTGTTGTTGCTGCTACTGTAGTTGTTGTTGCTGCTACTGTTGTTGCTGCTGCTGCTGCTGTTACCTTGTTGTTGATGGTTTTGCCAATACCAAAAAGTGATCACTTATAAGTAGCAGGGCTCAGTAGCCAGTAGGAAGTGCCTTTGGTCCTACCACCGCTCCGTACTAGGGTGAAGGGTAACTAATTGCTACCCAGCAATAAATAACAGTACATAGCCTCACCATTTTCACTGCAGGAGCACCAGAAGATGACAGAGCCAAAGCTGCAGTCATCCGGTTCTCTCAGTGATGAAGAAGATGATACAGTTCTCAGAAATGGAAGATCAAACGAAAAAGTGGCCAGGAAGTTCCTGGAGTCTTACTACACCAACCCGCTTCAGCTCAAGGCAAAAATGATGTTCAAGTCAGCTGCAGAAAGTGAGTTGTAGTATATATAATGTAGAGCGTCACACATGTGATGTATGGTGTGACATACAGTATGTAGAGAGTATAGTGTCCAGTACATAGATGTATAGAGTACATAGCTATATACAGTACATAGATATATATACGGTACATAGACATAGGAAGTACAAAGGTGTATAGTGTACTCAAGAGTACAGAACATACATTTATACAAAGTAATTGAGGTTACATAAAATACTCAAGTGTTAGAGTGCTCCCTCCACTATATTGACTGTATAGCCCTGAAAGAGTACTCATACAAAGCCCTTGACTCTCCATTTTACTCACAACAAAAGCTGCTATCAATGAAACCACTCCTCTCTACTGTTTGTACATATACAGGTTATATACAATATATGTACTACAAGTATATCTAGTTATATACAATATATGTACCACCAGTATATGTAGTTATATACAATATATGTACTACAAGTATATGTAGTTATATACAATATATGTACCACCAGTATATGTAGTTATATACAATATATGTACTACAAGTATATGTAGTTATATACAATATATGTACTACACGTATATGTAGTTATATACAATATATGTACTACAAGTATATGTAGTTATATACAATATATGTACTACAAGTATATGTAGTTATATACAATATATGTACCACAAGTATATGTAGTTATATACAATATATGTACTACAAGTATATGTAGTTATATACAATATATGTACTACAAGTATATGTAGTTATATACAATATATGTACTACAAGTATATGTAGTTATATACAATATATGTACTACCAGTATATGTAGTTATATACAATATATGTACCACAAGTATATGTAGTTATATACAATATATGTACCACCAGTATATGTAGTTATATACAATATATGTACTACAAGTATATGTAGTTATATACAATATATGTACCACAAGTATATGTAGTTATATACAATATATGTACTACAAGTATATGTAGTTATATACAATATATGTACTACAAGTATATGTAGTTATATACAATATATGTACTACAAGTATATGTAGTTATATACAATATTTGTACCACAAGTATATGTAGTTATATACAATATATGTACTACAAGTATATGTAGTTATATACAATATATGTACTACAAGTATATGTAGTTATATACAATATATGTACTACAAGTATATGTAGTTATATACAATATATGTACTACAAGTATATGTAGTTATATACAATATATGTACTACAAGTATATGTAGTTGCAAATGCTAGCAGCTGTTATCTCTAGCCAACTAGTTGTCACAAGATAAAATATTTAGTGTCTGTCAACAGTTGCACCAGACGAGGTGCTGTTGGTAGCGGTCAGCTCATTAAATGCAGCAAAAAGTACAACATAATTTTGTTGGTAAAAAACCAAAATAAAATTCAGTTCACAGCTACTTAGTAAAATACACGAAAACCTCGACAAGCAAAGAAGTTCGAAGTGCACCTTCAACATTGAAAGAGGTTGCTGTTGGCGGCATTACCTGTCGTCAGCTGAGACCTTTCAGTTGAGCAAACAAACCCTGATGTGCCTTACTATTTATTTAGTTATTTGGCAGCCCCAAATGATCCATTACCCTCTCTATGAGCACTTCCTCATAGGCCAACCACGGCCCAAAGATAATTTTTACGACATGCACATAGGCTCATGCACAAGATGAAGCCATGAGCAGATACAAGCTCACAAGTTAATCAGCAGTTGTGGTAATGTGTCACAGCTAGCTACAGCTAACTCTATTAAATATCACACACTAATTTATGTACCTGGCCAGCTTCTTAGTTGGTACTTGTGAGACCGAAGAATGCTCAAAGGTGAAATATCTCAGCAATAATGACCAGAGGGAAGGATCCTTAGCCAAAGCTATTAATACACAAATATTCAGGAAACTTGTAGTCACTTCTGATTGGTTGTTGGAGGTGATAAATGAGCTGATTGAGAAGGAAATGTGGGGTAGAAAGTATGTGCGTGACAGGCATGGAATAGTAGGCAAAGCACTGCTAGTTACTAGTTAGACCACTTCCTTCTCCGTGAGGTCATGCGACCCTCTATTCATGCTGCTTGCGTTTGTTTATTTGGTTTGTTTAACTGGCCGTAGCTCAATTGACTGATAAAGTGAGCAAGTTATTACAGTGAGGGCTATATGCTTTCCCTCTAACTAGCCCTGCCTTCCTTACCTACTCTACCATACCTAGCATACCTACCTTACCTACTCTATCATACCTAGCCCTGCCTTCCTTACCTACTCTATCATACCTAGCCCTGCCTTCCTTACCTACTCTATCATACCTAGCCCTGCCTTCCTTACCTACTCTACCATACATAGCCCTGCCTACCTTACCTACTCTATCATACCTAGCATACCTAGCATACCTACTATACCATACCTAGCATACCTACCTTACCTACTATACCATACCTAGCCCTGCTTTCCTTACCTACTCTATCATACCTAGCATACCTACCTTACCTACTATACCATACCTAGCATACCTCCTTTACCTACTCTACCTTACCTAGCCCTGCCTTCCTTACCTACTCTACCATACCTAGCATACCTACCTTACCTACTCTACCATACCTAGCATACCTACCTTACCTACTCTATCATACCTAGCATACCTACCTTACCTACTATACCATACCTAGCCCTGCCTACATTACCTACCCTACCATGCCTAGCATACCTACCTTACCCATCCTACCCACCCTACCTATCATACTGACCCTACCTACCATAGCTACCCTACCTACTATACCTACCGTACCTTATGCACCTGCTATACCTACGTTATCTACCATACCTACCAATGGGAATAGTTACTGCCAGTGGTCACAGCTCTGTGATATATTAACATACCCTTGATTTAGTTTTATTGCCGATCATTGGTAAATATTTAGCCAGAATCAAAATGAAGGCAACAATTACAAAGCGTAAATGAACACTTGACCAAATGGCAACAGGTCTACTGTTTTACAGCAAAATTGCCAACAGTCTCTGATTCATTTATCGAAAGCAATAGTTGCCTCAACATGAAGTATGAATGCCGAGTTGTATTTCTAATCAAGATGACTCCATTTGAAACATAGCGTCATTTGCAATGTAAGAGCAGTTGTAGTTTTCTCTGTGTGACAGCCTGAGTCTTATGTAGCCTTCCATGGATGGACTGCCCTGGGACAGCCTGAGTCTTATGTAGCCTTCCATGGATGGACTGCCCTGGGACAGCTTGAGTCTTATGTAGCCTCCCATGGATGGACTGCCCTGGGACAGCCTGAGTCTTATGTAGCCTTCCATAGATGGACTGCCCTGGGACAGCCTGAGTCTTATGTAGCCTCCCATGGATGGACTGCCCTGGGACAGCCTGAGTCTTATGTAGCCTTCCATGGATGGACTGCCCTGGGACAGTCTTATGTAGCCTCCCATGGATGGACTGCCCTGGGACAGCCTGAGTCTTATGTAGCCTCCCATGGATGGACTGCCCTGGGACAGCCTGAGTCTTATGTAGCCTCCCATGGGTGGACTGCCCTGGGACAGCTTGAGTCTTATGCAACCTCCCATGGATGGACTGCCCTGGGACAGTCTTATGTAGCCTCCCATGGATGGACTGCCCTGGGACAGCCTGAGTCTTATGTAGCCTCCCATGGGTGGACTGCCCTGGGACAGCTTGAGTCTTATGCAACCTCCCATGGATGGACTGCCCTGGGACAGTCTTATGTAGCCTCCCATGGATGGACTGCCCTGGGACAGCCTGATACTTATGCAGCCTCCCATGTATGGACTGCCCTGGGACAGCCTGAGTCTTATGCAGCCTCCCATGGATGGACTGCCCTGGGACAGCTTGAGTCTTATGTAGCCTTCCATGGATGGACTGCCCTGTGACAGCCTGAGTCTTATGCAGCCTCCCATGGATGGACTGCCCTGTGACAGCCTGAGTCTTATGTAGCCTCCCATGGGTGGACTGCCCTGGGACAGCTTGAGTCTTATGTAGCCTCCCATGGATGGACTGTCTGGTACAGCCTGAGTCTTATGCAGCCTCCCATGGATGGACTGCCCTGGGACAGCCTGAGTCTTATGTAGCCTCCCATGGATGGACTGCCCTGGGACAGCCTGAGTCTTATGCAGCCTCCCATGGATGGACTGCCCTGGGACAGCCTGAGTCTTATGTAGCCTCTCATGGATGGACTGCCCTGGGACAGCCTGAGTCTTATGCAGCCTCCCATGGATGGACTGCCCTGGGACAGCCTGAGTCTTATGTAGCCTTCCATGGGTGGACTGCCCTGGGACAGCCCCTCATTTGATTCAAGAGTGTGTCCTGAGAGTAATTCCTGAGCTGTTGATCTGCCAATGATTCAATTCTGTTATAAGCAGTCAAAAACTAGTGCTGATCTTGGCTCGGTTCATTAGCTGGTAGATGTAGGAGATACATAACTATTCAGTGACAGGTTCTGGTCAGCTGAAGGTAGAAGTGAGGTGTTACTCTATATCTAATAGACGACTTGTGGTATACTCTACACTATACAACTAAAGCTGTAGCACTCCTTTCATTGGCAGCAGTGAAGGCAGCGAATGTGAGGAGTTGGAATGTAGACTATGAGCAGTTCAGCACTCATTATTGATCATGTTATTACTGTAGTTTTACTCCATCCAACAACACTAGATGTCAACTGTGTGCAACAATAAATCGAATATTTGCGTTGAGATTAAGCCCAAGTAGTAACTATGTAACAGGCATATATTAACATTATTGTTGGTCGTTTATCTCTCTTCCTACCTCTTTGCGTAATGATGCTGTATCACGTATTTTTGACTGGTCAAGCGATTTTATACCAAAAGAACTTTTTAAGGAGTTGTGATCTCGTTACTTCCATCTATAGTATATAAGCAATTCTTTTTTTTGACACACAACAACTTAAATAAGGCCATAAATCGGAGTTGCAAAAAATTGGTTAAGTTACGTGGAAGGCGGGCATCCCGAAAATACTGACTGTACGGAGACCTTTCAGAGTATAAAAAGTTAAAGTTGCATTTGCTTTCAGATGTTTTGGACGTGTATTTGTTAAGCCAGTATTTCAATTTACTTTCCGTAAGTCTATTTACATACACAGTGACATCCACGTGATACGTTGCTTGGACAATATCTCAGTAACTTTAACTATGTGACAGTTAAAAAAATTGTTTTTAAACCCAAAAATATATAAAGGATGAAATTATGATAATTTAGAAATTAATAGAGAAGAAAAAGTGCCAGATTGGCGTTTTTTTAGCATAATAGTTGTAATCAGCATCAACTTTTGACTCTAAATTACACAAACCCCAATCACACGTTGTTTGACTGAAAAAAGCAGACAAATAAAATGTAAAGAAATGATCATTTTTTCAAAAACAATAAAAAATTATATATTAGAAAACTATTTTCAGTAACATAGCGAAGACTATTTAGCACTCTTTGACACAAAGGGAAAGACAACTCCACCAAATGAATTGCATATTAAATCTGTAACAGTGCATGTTTAATCATCATTTTATTCAAATGTTTTTAATTTTGTCATCAATAAAACATTTGGTGGAGGGAACAAACACACACAGAGACAAACAGTAGTTGGTATGGTATGCTAGTATGTCAGTTACAGTGTCACAGCTTACAGTGTCACTGGTTACAGTGTCATAGGTTGAACATTGGTCTTGGGATGCATATGTTGTCAAAGCCAAGGAGAACAGCCCCAACCGATTAGATGTATGAATGTACCCATATATAACAGACAAGTGTACAGCATACAGCTATTTGTATATGTTACACAGCTATTTCAGCGTATAATATGGCTATTGTATGTTATATAACTGTTGTTACCCACTACATACATTGATGTTACAGAGCAAGGTAAAGCCAATGCAGGTAAAAATTTGTCATCTTTCCTAACGCAACATGTTGGATATTAGTTTGTGTGGTACGCGGTTGGTCAGAGCTAATAGCTAGCTTACACAGTGGAGGGAACAGCTTCCTCTTCCTAGTGCTAATACTAGGCTACTTTCTTGCTGAGCAGACCATCAACTGGCGCTAATCCCAGTAATGCGCTGTTTGCTGTTGCAGCGGCCATAAAGTTGGCTCAACTACAAAGAAAGGAGGAGCTTGAAGGAACAGTTCACCCTTCTCCTCACTTGCGTTATGTCAACATACCAAACAGTGGGACAGATAGTGACAGGTCCAGTGGAGAGACGACTAACGGTTAGTACTATTGGCAGGGTTGTGCTGTACAGTGTATTAATGTAATGTGTTGTATATATATGTATTGTATACAGTTATATAATTGTAGAGTAGATAATATTATACAATTGTGGTGTGGGACATATATATATATATAGATGTAAAGTATATCGTATATAATTGTATTAGATATAATATGTAGTATATACAGCTGCAAATGATGGGCGCATTGAGAGTTGGCATTGAGCTGTAGACTTTCCCTTACAGGGGGAGACAACCAACACAACCTAGTCAGATTAGGGTAATGTCAACTAGCTATGGCTCAAGCAAGCGCAAATTAATGAGTGAGGAGATAACTCTCAACTTATTTTATTTTGTGAAATATTTATGGACTGTACAAAATATGCAACATTTTGGGAAAGCTGATCTTTGACATGATGTAATGCGGCATACATAATATATCAAGGTCATTTCTAAAAACTTGGTTCACATACATGTTGTAAGTGCTTGCAGTCGCAAGTGCTCGCAAGTGAGTGCTTGCAATGTATGTGAACCCAGAATTTGCACAGCTCATACGATGGCGCGTGATGTCACAGAAGTTCGCAGAAAAGTTTAGCTAGACAAACTTACCTGCGAAGCCTTAACGGCAGTGTGTACAATTTTCTTGCGTTTCTCAAAAACCACAGTTGGATCAAGGCTATTCATGCAAACATGACTGCCATAAAAAAAATAATAAATAATAAAGTTACTAATGTTGTAATAAATTGTTAATGTTAATTATTATCATGTATAATTAATTTTTCGAATGAAATATTATGATAGTTCATTTAAAGCTAAATGCATAAGTTTTCTATAAACGTTTATATAGTAGCATAATTATATCATTATAAATTGAGATCCAAAAATCATATATGAAGAAGATAATAGAAAAGACAATAATGCATCATTAAACAATGGTTGTAAATTAAATGAAAAATTATGAAGTAGCATTTAATAATGATATGAGTAACAATATAATGAGTTAAAAGTAATAAATAGGTTGGTGTCATTGACCAATTATAATTCATTTAGTAAACATAATCGTTGGTCAGTGATTAAACTTCTTGCGATCATGATTTGTGCCAAGTTTTTGTGAACATGTATCAGACTCTGTCATACGCTGATCTGTGATCACTTGCGATCAGTTACGATATGTATGTGAACCAGGCTTTACTACGGTCCCCTTCACCATAACTAAAGACTGTGGCAACAAAAGACACAAGGGTTGTCTTGATTGGAAGAGAAATCTATTTTCAGTTTTCTCATTTTCACCAACTCGGTAAATTTATGTAGCCTAAGGATTACAATAACTTGGAGCCTTTCAGATTGTCAGTAGAAACATTGATTGTTGTGTGCAACCTGGTGTCTTAATTGATAAGTAGTCTTCAATGAGTCTATTGCATAGACTTAATATCATAGACTTAATACTATAGACTCAGTATCATAAACCATTTAGAGTTGAAACTAGCATATGATGGGGAAGGGGAAGGGGGGGGGGGGGGGGGTTAGTTAGTGACGCAGAAGTTTTATGAATAGAATTAATGCATAGGCACTAATACAACGCTACTTTCTCTTTTTCATGCAAAATTATCAGTTTGAAATTTTCTCCACAAAAACAAAAATGAGGATTTTGCAGATGTGTTCATCACTTTTTTAAATTGATTCTTAGTTTACCGACAAATGTTTTGAGTTAAAGTCCATTTACGAGTCAAACCAACATTCATAACAAAATAACCAAGATTAAAATGTACAAATATGCTTTGATGGAATAGCTACAAAAGCTTGACACAGCGGACTAAATATCTGACATCAGTGATTTAGCCAGTGGAATTGCTCTACTGGGTGTCACTGTTATACACTACAGAGTGTCACTGTTATACACTACCGGGTGTCACTGTTATACACTACAGAGTGTCACTGCTATACACTACTGGGTGTCACTGTTATACACTACAGAGTGTCACTGTTATACACTACTGGGTGTCACTGTTATACACTACAGAGTGTCACTGTTATACACTACCGGGTGTCACTGTTATACACTACCGGGTGTCACTGTTATACACTACCGGGTGTCACTGTTATACACTACTGGGTGTCACTGTTATACACTACAGAGTGTCACTGCTATACACTACTGGGTGTCACTGTTATACACTACAGAGTGTCACTGTTATACACTACTGGGTGTCACTGTTATACACTACCAGGTGTCACTGTTATACACTACCATGTGTCACTGTTATACACTACCGGGTGTCACTGTTATACACTACCGGGTGTCACTGTTATACACTACCGGGTGTCACTGTTATACACTACTGGGTGTCACTGTTATACACTACCGGGTGTCACTGTTATACACTACTGGGTGTCACTGTTATACACTACCGGGTGTCACTGTTATACACTACCGGGTGTCACTGTTATACACTACTGGGTGTCACTGTTATACACTACTGGGTGTCACTGTTATACACTACCGGGTGTCACTGTTAGACACTACCGGGTGTCACTGTTATACACTACCGGGTGTCACTGTTATACACTACCGGGTGTCACTGTTATACACTACTGGGTGTCACTGTTATACACTACTGGGTGTCACTGTTATACACTACCGGGTGTCACTGTTATACACTACCGGGTGTCACTACACTTCTGTTTATCAGTCCTCAATAATTTATTTTTATCGGTTAAACACAATGCTTTAAAACCATTTTTCTTATAATTTTTTGTGGTTTTACAAACTTTTGTGATAGGATATGCAATTCGTCAGAAGTTTTACGTGATGTAACGCAGCAGTTTTTTATGAGTCAACGACTAACTTGTTCCATGAGTGAATCAGTAATATGAGACCTTCAATCGCACAATATGCCAGTTTCAAGTTTACAAGTAATTATCTTTCTTCCTATTATATTTGTAAGCCTAAGTACTACTATTTAGACTGCGTATGGGTATCGATTGCACATACCCATATAGAAGTCACGAGTCACTATTGGTTTTTTTTGGCTCGTTTACTAGTCAACTACTAGTGCACAGCTATGTGAGGTCCTCACGTATTTGTTTTGCTGCTTTCAAAGCGCTTGGCTAACTATTGTTGTTTGCATTTCTTTGTAATAAAGCTCTTTTACTAACTTTATAGCTCATATAAATAATTGTTTTTAAGTTAAAAAGTTTAAAAATGAGGTGATTTTTATTTCTCGCTATTACATAAGAGCCTTGACCTAGAGATAGTGCTGTTTGTATAACATACATATGACGACATTAGTTGAGTGATTCGATGCTTACAACGAGTGCAATAAGTAAACTGAAGTCGGCCAATGTTAGGAGTGACTGAATCTTGTTTGTTGTTTGTCGGTGTTGAGCAGGTTATTCACCTCAGCACTTGTCATACATGAACTGTCCCAATTCATGTTAAGATTCTTTTTGTTGACTGGTTGGTATGTGAAAACTCACTCTGCGTATTTATAGAGTGAGCAATAAATAACTCTATGTATATATTTATTACCCGTAATTATAGTACAAATATAGGAACTCGCCAATGTAGTACACCGATTATGAAAAGTCACAGTTATTGAAGGGCTGTAGAAATGATTGCTCATTTCCTGGGGGTGACATGCAACAGTTAAAGCATGCCAGCATTGAACAATTTTTTGTTGAATTTTTGAATATTCAAGTCTTAAGCAGCATATTGATGTATTGAATTACTCTCTAGACTTACTCAGTGCTGATCTACAAGCCTGCAAAATATCCCTCTTTCAGAAATGCTTGGCGATTTTTACACTGTTTAAAACTGACGTCATCTTCAGATCAGAAGTATATTTATTTCTTTGCCGTACAGTATTTATTTGGCCAATCAGATCTGGCTATTTATTTTTATTAATATTTTATTTATTATTATTCTACATACTACTGTCCATTCTTGTATGACTGCCGATTATTGTCCCTAACTCACCAAAACAAGCACAATTTTTTTATCCTATTGATGTAAAGAGTATAAGATGATCTTTGTGATTGTGATCATATTGGACCACCTGACAAATCCTGCAATCTCTTGTTGCCATTTCGCATATCAAATTTGCGTTATAAACATGCATTGATTTTGCTTACGATGCGTGAACACTAATTACGTACATATTGAGAGAAACTACAATTTCGGGATTTTATGTGTGCAACATGCAAACTCAAGCCAAATGAAAGATGGTGCGTAATAGTAAAGCCCAACATTCACATTAAAGGGACCTAAGACTAAATGAATTGCCCAATCATATTTTATTTTAAACGCAGACGATGTAACTTCATTTATATAAATTTGCTATTATTTATTATAACTGACCACGCCCACAATCTGAAGATGATGTACTCGGCAATCAATGGAAGTTATAGTGAGCTAAGTTTCAGCTGATGCGACTAGCATTTGAGGCCAATGGCTTTTTGGCAAGCTTGTAAATCAGGACTGAGTAGGCCTAGAGGGTTATTTAATACATCAATCCGCTGCTTAAGACTTGAATATTCAGAAACTCAACAAAAAAGTGTTCAGTGCTGGCATGCTTTAAGCCAAGCTATGTATACAGTTTTATGTCTATAGATAAATTGCATGGTCGGGTAACTCTTCAGAGAATGAATAGTTATAACTGCAGGGAGATGACCAGCTGTTGTTGATTTTAACTTGATGGTTGATGAGTCATTTTGTAAATACATTGGTGTCTAATTGATAGCAGCCATTGTGCAATGAAAGACAGCTATGAGACCCTATGATTAACACATTGTGTTTTTATAGGGGAGTTCCTACATTTGCTATACGCCGTAAATAATTTACATATATTATTTAGTGTGCATGAGATTTACGAACGTGAAAAATATAATATATAGTGTCATATAATATTCTTAGAGTAAAGATTTATATTTTGTACTACAAATCTGTTTCATGTACTGGACTGTAAAATTTGTACAATCATCGGGTATAACCCATATTAGGTGTTGGAGTGAAAGGCCCATATTTTGACCCTTAGTTGTACTACTCAGCTGTTATTGTATGGTTGAGTTGCAATAATGGGGTCCCTGGCAGTCCTACAGGTGGCAATAGTAATGGAGATACCAGAAGCCCCTTTGCCACAATCCATACCAGTAGATAGGTATGGGTTGCATGATAATAACAATGCACTGTCAACATAAATCCTGGAAGTACATCACCATTGTCGAAATAAGCCACAGTAATTCACTAAGAGCGCACCTTCATTAGTTTATGTTGGCAAGCTCAATCAAACACGAAATACGTTACTAATACTTCATTAATTCAAAATCTTGTCAAAAAATTATTGCAAAGGCTATATTAGTCATTGACCTTGCTCAACAATTTATTTTTGTGATTTGGAATGATGAGTTAAACGATAGACCATACTACTTCCTGTTGCATCACTAAAGTAAAACTACTTCGCCGGACCCCGTTAGTAGAGAATTTCATCAAAACAATTAAAACTTTTCACTATGTTAATATGTTGTAACCGCCCGATGCTGTAACACATGAATGGTATTGCATGGGTACGCGGCATATTTCGCACTGCTGGTCACCCAGTGCTGCCTTTGTCGATTGTTGAGGAACTACACTGGCTGAACTTATATTTTCTATTTAGGACTCTTTTGTTATCTGAGTGACTAATACATTTTTCATCAAAACTTTCACATAGCTAAGGGTGGGGTATACTGGCCCCTGAATGTATTAACAGATTCAGAGGCTAGATGTTTTGTACTCCGCTCACTCATGGGTGGTTAATCACCTCATGTACGCAGTATATTGACAGTTTGTGGTTTGACTGGCATGTCATATTACTTTGGACTACTAAACAGGCAAGTCAACCCTCATTACTACAACATGCAAGCAGACAACCGCTAAAAATAAAATATTATATTTGTATTGGGAGAACTGACCGCAACTTCACATGTGCTTACAGATCATACGGAGGAAATATACTCGGAGATTCCATCTACGCCACACGATAAGCGCGTGCCATCAGTGAGAAACTATTTACGCAAGCAATCAGATCCTGACAATCGGGGCCTGCAAGCTCAACCTCTATACGAAGAACCAGAGAAGGTGCAAGTAGACTCAGATATCTGTGGAGAAGAAGAAACCTGCCCTATTGACATGGCCGAGGAGGTGGGTACCGTAGAGCTCAAGCTAAGCTTTATCTCAAATGGTTTTTGAGTGCTTTTAGTAATTAACTTGGACACATGAAAAGCTTCTTTGGCTCAACTACATCAAAAGTCAAGCGATGTTCAAGATTGCTGTGAAAGGAGTTTTTGTTGTAAATTTCACAGTTTGTTAATGTATGCCAGCTAGATCTCAGCCAGTGACATGCCAATTATTCAAACTGTCTATTGAGGAATAATGTATTAGTGTAAAACGGTTGCCTTCTTATGTCTCCATGTATGTGTATGTTGATGTTGTGTTTTGTTTGCTACGCAGGTGTTCACACCAACTTTAAGGCGCAAGCAAGCACAAAAACTGAAAAACAACCATCAACCAGGTGTGTATTCTGTGATGACTTGGTTCAGAGTGTGTAGTACACCGTAGCAGCATGGAGTGAGCTGTTGTATTGAGTGTTGTACTGTAGTAGTATGTGTTGTACTGTAGTAATATGTGGTGTACTGTAGTAATATGTGGTGTACTGTAGTAATATGTGGTGTACTGTAGTAATATGTGTTGTACTGTAGTAATATGTGTTGTACTGTAATAATATGTGTTGTACTGTAGTAATATGTGTTGTACTGTAGTAATATGTGTTGTACTGTAGTAATATGTGTTGTACTGTAGTAATATGTGTTGTACTGTAGTAATATGTGTTGTACTGTAGTAATATGTGTTGTACTGTAGTAATATGTGTTGTACTGTAGTAATATGTGGTGTACTGTAGTAATGTGTGTTGTACTGTAGTAATATGTGGTGTACTGTAGTAATATGTGTTGTACTGTAGTAATATGTGTTGTACTGTAGTAATATGTGGTGTATTGTAATAATATGTGTTGTACTGTAGTAATATGTGTTGTACTGTAGTAATATGTGGTGTACTGTAGTAATATGTGTTGTACTGTAGTAATATGTGGTGTACTGTAGTAATATGTGTTGTACTGTAGTAATATGTGGTGTACTGTGGTAATATGTGTTGTACTGTAGTAATATGTGGTGTACTGTAGTAATATGTGTTGTACTGTAGTAATATGTGGTGCACTGTAGTAATATGTGTTGTACTGTAGTAATATGTGGTGTACTGTAGTAATATGTGTTGTACTGTAGTAATATGTGTTGTACTGTAGTAATATGTGGTGTATTGTAGTAATATGTGTTGTACTGTAGTAATATGTGGTGTATTGTAGTAATATGTGGTGTACTGTAGTAATATGTGGTGTACTGTAGTAGTATGTGGTGTACTGTAGCAGTATATGGTGTATGTAGTAGTATGTGGTGTACTGTAGTAATATGTGGTGTACTGTAGCAGTATGTGGTGTAC